>OX371178.1:40025785-41256421 GCA_947310635.1 Leptodirus hochenwartii | reverse complement strand
CTTCAACTATCTGACTCACATACTCCAATCTAGGCCTACCTACCCCTCTCTTTCCCTCCACTCTACCTTCTATGATCAATTGCATAATCCCCCCATGCCTAAGGATATGCCCTACTAATCTGTCTCTCCTACGCTGTAACACTCTCCAGATACTTCTCTTCTCCCCTACTAACTCTAGTACAGCTTCATTTGTTACTTTATCTTCCCAACCAATCCTCATCATCCTCCTATAACACCACATTTCAAGTGCTTCTAATCTACGCTTCTCTTCCTTTCCTATAGTCCACGCCTCACACCCGTACAGTGCTACACTCCAAACATATACCTTCAGTAATCTTTTTCTAATACCCAAGTCAATATTTGATCTTAAAATCTGTTCTTTTTCTACGAATGCCTTCCTACCCTGTGCTATCCTACACTTTATATCTACCTTGCTTCGATTATCTTTTGTGATTCTACTGCCTAAATAACAAAAATCTGACACTTCTTCGATTCTATTATCTCCTATTGTGATCCTCATTTTTCTACTGCATTCCTTTTTGTCACACCTCATCACTTTAGTTTTACCTATATTTATTTTCATGTTAAAATCCCTAGTCAATACTGCCTGCATACCATTCAATACCCTTTCTAAATTCTTTTCGCTTTCTTCCAATATAGCTATATCGTCGGCGAATCTCAGCATATATATTTTCTCTCCCTGTACATTCACACCTACACTATACTCTTCTTTTACTTTGTTTATTGCATCTTCTATATATAGATTAAATAATAACGGTGAGAGTGTACATCCCTGCCGAACTCCCTTCCCTATTTTTGCTACCTCTTCTTCCCCTCAATTCTAACTAAGGCAGTTTGGTGTTTATATAAATTAAAAATTATTCTCCTATCCTTATAATCTATACCCGTTTCTTTTAAAATTCTAAACATTATGTCCCAATCTACATTGTCAAATGCCTTTTCTAAGTCTACAAAAGCTATGCAAGTTACCTTTCCTACCCTCTTTCTTTTTTCTACTACCGTTCTTAGTGCTAGAATCGCCTCTCTCGTCCCTCTGTTTTTCCTAAAACCAAACTGATCTTCTCCTAGCCTTTCCTCTACTTTATTTTCTAATCTCCTATAAATAATCTTTAGCAATATCTTCGATGCATGTGATAGTAGGCTAATGGTCCTATAGTTCTCACACAAATTAGCTCCTATTTTCTTCGGCATTGTTACTATTCTACTACGCTGAAAATCCTGTGGTACTTCTCCCTTCTCATATATTTTACAAACTAAATTTTAATATTTATAGTTTTTACTTTCAATTCGATAGTTTCTAGCTTTTTAGAGCAATTACAAGAAAACAACACGATTTAGCAAACAATTCACATGAGCACACGCATATTTCGTCATTTCACATTACCACCTAATGAAGGAAATAATCCACAAAAATTCCACAACAAATTATTATTCACGGAACAACAAAACAAGGTCACTAAATAAATGCAATCGACGCCATAATAACATTACATATTCGTATAATAACATGATTTTAAGTGCAATTAATATTTGATTAAATAATCGTTAAATTTTATCGCACACTTTTTAAATCAACATATTTGTATAATATAATAACGTTTCTTTTTAATAATCCTTGTTGAGAAATGGAACAAAATGTTTTTTTTCCTCGAATGTATTAATTCTTAAAATAAAAAATCGGATCCTACTACCAAAAATTGTTAATTGCGAGAAATTTTGAAGGAAAAATCACAAAAAAAAATGGTTTTTTTTTCATCTGTTACGTCAAATTTCGACCATCCATCATTCTATAAGATCACTATTTGAATTTTCGGACATTTTATTGCCTCGGAGGTTCTCAAAATCATATTTGAGCCATAAAATGGCGCGACTTTTTCTATTATCTGCAGGTGAATAAGCCGTAAATTCAAATTCCAGTAGTTCTTCAATTAAGGTCGACTATATTTTATTGCACGGCTGTTTGAAAGTATTGAATTTCGGTATTGGCGTCAACCCTTTCAAATGAAATATGAGTTATCAAAGAATCTGTTGTGATTTTGCATATAAAATTTTTGGTATAACGAAAGTCACGTAAAATGATTTTTTTTTTTACTCTTAGTGAAAATTTTATTTTAAAAAATGCATAAAAAAGGGAATATCGGGCAAACAATTTACAGGTTTTTTGTAAAATCTAATTTGAAATCAAAAATTTTCAAATAAAGAAAAATCACAAATTAATTTTACAAAAAATGTGTAAATTGTTTCCCAGAAATGTCTTAAGATGCATTTTTTTCTGCGTAATTTAGACATAAATTCGAAAATGCTAAAACGGTAGGAAACCATTTCACCTGGCTCGCAGTATATATCCATTTTACGCAGAAATTTACAATTACAGTCACAGTTTGACATCTGCAAGAATTCGCTAATGTTTTAATCCAAGAATTTCCATTTTAAGAATTGTAATACATTGTTGAAATAACGGTATTATTTAGTTTTTTTTAAAATCAACAAATTGACATCTAATATGTCATGTTGACAGTACATGACAATGCATGACAATACATCTTCGGTTGTACTGTCAAAGTAAATAGTTTTTATGATTTTTTAATTTGTCAAACTGACAGTTTTTCTGTTTTTATTTTTATCTGTCAAACTGACAGTCTTTTTTATTATTTTTTTATTTGTCATCGCAATTTTATGAACGAAAATTAATGAAAATATCAGCATTGAGTAAAATACAAATATTACTTTGTTTTAAATTTGTATTTCAAGAATTGTAGTACATTGTCGAACTACATGACAGTGACAGTCCATGTCATGCTGACAGTACATGATAATGCATGACAATACATCTATAATATAGAAAACTAGAAAAAGCTAAAAAAAAAACAATGAAAACTAGAAGAAAAGAACTAGAAAAAAAATTAGAAAACATCTTCAATTATACTGTAATTAAATTATTATTATTAAACAAATATAATTATCTTCAATTAATTATATTTGGATGATATTCTATATTTCAATTATACTGGCTAAGAAAATAGTTTTTAACCGTCAAACTGATAGTGTTTTGTTTTTATCTGTCAAACTGTCAGTTTTTTTATTTGTCATTGCAATTTTATGAACGGAAATTAATGAAAATATCAGCATTGAGTAAAATACAAATATTACTTTGTTTTTAATTTGTATTTCAAGTAAATACATTGGTGAAATAAAAGTATTATTTAGTTTTTAAAAAAGTCAACAAATTAACATCTTCACTGTCATGTTGACAATACATGACAATGCATGACAATACATCTATAATGTAGAAAACTAGAAAAGCAAAAAAAAAAATGATATGAAAACTAGAAAACTAGAAAAACTAGAAGAAAAAAAACATCTTCAATTGTAATGGTTAAGAAAATAGTTTTTATCTGTCAAACTGACAGTTTTTTGTTTTTGTTTTTATCTGTCAAGCTGACCGTTTTTTTATTGATCATTGCAACTTTATAAATACATTGTTGAAATAAAAGTATTACTTAGTTTTAAAAAAAGTCTAACAAATTAACATCTTCAATGTCTTGTTGACAATACATCTTCAATTGTATTGTCAAAAAGAAAATAGTTTTTATCTGTCGAACTGACAGTTATTTGTTTTTGTTTTTATATGTCAAACTGACAATTTTTTATTTGTCATTGCAATTTTATGAACGGAAATGAATGAAAATATCAGCATTAAGAAAAACACAAAATTTTTTGAATAAATTCCCTATTTTCAAATACATATTTTTTCAATAAGAATATAAACCTATCAGTCATCAATTCCAACAACAAAGTCACATCTTTTTGGTTAATAAGAAAATCGTTCGAAATCGGAATTCTCACGACAACTTTCAATGTCATAACCCATTCTATATAATACACTTCCTCTACAATGAATGCTGAAGATAAAGTTCTGTACATGCAGTCCAGTTCTTGAGAAAAATCTTCAGCTTTGCTTTGACCAAAAGAGTTGTGTGGGAGCTTTCGTTTACGTCCAACCTCACGATGATTTGAAATATATTAAATATTCGATATTTTCATTCGATACAATCAAACATTCGATTTACGTACAAAAGTTCAGTTCAAATGATTGTTGTTGCGTGATTCATGAATCAATTGTCAAGAAGTATTTTGGAATTCCAATTCGACTATCCAATCTAAATGACGTAAAATCCAAATATGATAATATGTAATAGAGAAATAATGTTTAATAATATTTTGTTTATGTAATGCGAGTGTAAACTATACGCTAATTCAATAACAGATTATCGATTAATTGATTTATCGTGAATTTTTATTTACTGAGAATTTAGAAATTAGTCGAAACAATATTTAAGAAAATCATTACACAATTATTACACAATAAATAGAAACATGTTCATTTTTTACGCAAGTTTTTTTTTTAACTAAAAATGTTAGGTTTTTATATAACTTTTTTTTTACATAAGTTCAAATAAAAAGCTATCGCCATTGAAATTCTTCTTTAAAAATGTGCAATAAAATGAATTTACTGTTCTTTAAAGCTCGAAGCTTTCAACTTATTTACAGCCGCAATAAAAAAAAAATGATTAACGCCGCTTTTAAAATGATCTAATTTAGTTTTTGGCATATATAAAAATTTCATACCTTAAAATTTGCATGTTTTTTTTTTTACAACGCAACAAAACCGTTACATATTTCATAACAATTTCAGGCGCCTGCCTTTAATTTGCAAAAATCTACAGTTGTGTTTTTAGAAAAAGGAAACATAAATACGTCATGGGTAAAATAAAGCAGGTACCTTTCGCTCTTGTAAATATTGCCTGAATTTATTGCGAGCGAGAATGTTTTAGACGTAACGGTAAAGTACCTGTTGCAAATTTTAGAAAAATCAAATGGCAAGCGCAGATTTGCTGCCGCTTCCGAACTATTAAAAGAATTTTGTTTAAAATTTGCACGCAAATGCACGATATTTCTACCTACCTTCAAAACCAATGGCGTGGTAACATATTTTTTATAATGTTATATTCTTATCAACGTCCATATTGTCGAACATGCGCGACAGTGCACGATTCTGCACGATCGTCATTTTACTCCTTGAACGCTCCGTTGCAATTATACCTCTTTATTTGTATAGTACCATTATATTGTCGAACATGCGCGACAGTGCACGAACCTGCACGATCGTCATTTTGCTCCTTGAACGCTCTGTTGCAATTATATTTCTTTATTTGTATAGTACCATTATATTCTCGTACATGCACGACAGTGCACGAACCTTCACGATCGTCATTTATTTTGCTCCTCGAACGCTCCGTTACAATTATATTTCTTTATTTGTATGCACGAACCTTCACGATCGTCATTTATTTTGCTCCTCGAACGCTCCGTTACAATTATATTTCTTTATTTGTATGCACGAACCTTCACGATCGTCATTTATTTTGCTCCTCGAACGCTCCGTTGCAATTATATTTCTTTATTTGTTTAGTAGCGTTATATTGTCGAACATGCGCGACAGTGCACGTACCTGCACGATCGTCATTTTGCTCCTCGAAAGCTCCGTTGCAATTATATGTTTAGTACCGTTATATTGTCGAACATGCGCGACAGTACACGAACCTTCACGATCGTCACTTATGTTGCTCCTCGAACGCTCCGTTGCAATTTTATTTCATTATTTGTTTAGTACCGTTATTCGATGTCATAATTTTACATTTTATGTTCTTATATTGGTATAAATTTTTAATTTCGATTTTTTTTTATCGGGTTCATGTTTTGATGAAGTTTTCAGCTGTTATTTGATGTGTTTCTTATTTAATTTAAATCGCACAGGAATTAGAAAAAATAAAACTGTATGGCACAATGTCATCCCTTAAAATGGAATTTTCAATAAGAAATTGAGAGAATCACCAATTTCACCCCGAGGTTATTTTACTCTACTAAAAAGAGCCACGGTCCGACAAAAAAAAATGTATTGAGACAAATTGTACAAAAAAAGTATAAAAATGAAAATGAAAATATTCAGAAAAAATATCGAAATTACATGCAAAACCCCACTCGAAAAATAATTATTTTTTCATATTAACTAAAAAAATGTCCCCTCTACAAATTTGCCCAATATCACCCCGTCATAAGATGAAAATTAACTAAATATGTTATAAAACGTATCAGAAAAAATCATTCCATCATCACAATCTCAATAAAAAAGAGAAAATGAATTCGTTACCTTACCATAAACTTATTACAATAGAAAGTCACCTAAAATTCTCAATGAAAACAAAAACACGGACTAAAAGAAAATATAATAGATTTGTAATACAGTTCTTCGTAATACTTTTAGACGTTTCAATAATTGTTTCACACATGGCGTGAAATACAAATTTGACGAAAGTTACGCTGAGACACAAAGTCACCCCTAAGTCACAAAGTCACCCCGAATGACGGTATTGCAAAAGAAATCTGTCGTCATTGAATCGTTTCTATTGAATTATAAGCCAATTGCCAATATTCGTCAATTATATTTGCGTTTATCACTTTTTAAGTCTTCTTCATTTCAAGCTGATCAAACAACCCCCTAAAGTCCATATACAAATCAGCTTAAAAAAAAAATCAAAATTTAGTTTCTGTTGGTGCCAGTTCTTTGTCCTGTTCCGCCACTGGTGGTCGTCCATAGCGATTGTCCCAACTACCCTGTGGCGAAGTAAACAATCCCCCGACCGCAACGGCAAAACGCCAATATAACACGACCATACCATCCCTATCAGCCATCGAGTCTGGTCTCTTCTATATCTATACATGTGGCGAGTGGGAGGGACCTACCCCAACGGTACCCTTCGGCCGGAGCCCTACCATTGGTCCGCTCGCCGGACTTTAGAAGGGTTACCACATGGGGCCGAGGTCCGAACGCAGTTTATAAAAAAGGTCCCCGGCGCGATGACCTAAACATAAGCTGAAGAACAGTTGCCCAAAAGTGCTTCTTGCAAGTCGCCTTATCGGCCGTTGGTTAACCTTGGTCAGTGTCCAATATTTGCGCTGTGGTGAGGAGTTTGTTTTAAATTCGAAGCGCGTATGGACATTGGAAGCGATAAGTGAATTTGTTCTGTGCTCGTGGGATGTTAGTTGTTGAAGATATTAAAAATTCGGCGGTGCAATTGCGAACTGCAAAGGTATGTGTTACTTTTATTTTGAATTACCAATTTCTATAATCTATATATGAATTTAAATATTGTGTCGAGTCCATTTATAGGCGATATGAATTTCGATTGTATAATTTGTTTTATTTATCAAATGGCGAATGTGAACGTTATTCAAAACAAATTTTTCGATTTCTCGGTAATCTTAATAATAATTTTGTTTATACATAACCGATTTATTGCGAATTGCAGCTACTTTATCTAATAATAAACAAAACAATAGCTCATCGCAAATTCACGCAGGTGATCTGGAATTGTTACTAATTTTGTTTATCGGTCACATTTTCTTACGCTGAATTATGCGATGAGAATGTCGTATCGAGGTGCAATTTGCAACTATGTCGCTTCAATGATAATTAACGTTGCGATTGTACAAGAAGTATTTAGTGGTGCGGCGGAACCAATGGTCATTTAGTCGCAGTCCAAGCATCGACATTACAGTTACAGTTTTGGTAATAGAAGGACGTTTTTAAGGTGATTTTATTTAAACGTCCCGCGTTCAAATGATCAATATTTCCCCCCCAATAATTACCTACTAACATCATTGAGTTAATCGTTACATTTTACAAGCTAAAAAGGCTAGTTACAAGAGGTAATATTCTCCTTTTAGATGTCCGCACATTATTCACCATCATTTAACACGAGCGTCTTCGCTTTAAACAACCATCAACATCAAATGAGCCTACCAACGCAACAATACCAACACTTGCAACACCTCTTGGACGCTCATGCCCTTTCCACCTCCGCATTAGACCTTTGCGTGCGTAAGCGCCGGCATCAATCGCCAACACCTGTGTCACCTCCCAGGACTGATTACCAACCTCCGACGCCTCCCACACCGCCACCCCCAAACAGTCCCCCTTGTCACGTAACGTTACCCACCACATTACCGTCAGAGATCAAACCGCAACAAAACGAATCAACAGCCAGCCGAATGGACGTGCCCAGCTCAACATCGAATATCACCTTCTACACGTCTAGCAGCCCCCATTCGAATTCCGTTTCGGATTCTTCCGCGTCTCTGGATATCTGCGGCAATGAGCAATCGTGCAGTCCGACTGATGACCTGCAACAGCAGCAACACTTGCAATATCAACTGCAGCAAGTGAGCACGAGCAAGGTGAGCAAGGTGAAAGTGCCCAGGCCGTTCAAGGCCTACCCGAAAGATCCGCTCAGTTTGACGTTGGGTGTGTCCGCTGCCACGTCGACTGGTTGCACGGCCGAGGGGCTGTTGGGCCTCGGTGCGCTGGGGAATGCGATGGAAGGTGCTGGTTCGGATGCGTATTCGGAGTTTAGGAATCGGATGCTGCGACATGTCCAAGCGAATTATAGCCACGGTAAGAACGAATCGTATGTTGCCGAAATTGAAATACCTTGGTTTCAAATATTTGCGAAAGATGCAAACTCAATATCAGGAAATATGCCATCGAGTACATTTGTTTTTTTTTACAGTAAGATTTGGAATTAAAACAGGTAAGATCAAATCAATGCTTAATATGATAATTAGCGCACAATGTATCGTTGTGAAAACTGAAGCCTGCACATGTTTTGAATTCTTCACGTTGTTTCTTCTTCCTTAATTTCTAATTTCATCCCACAAGTAGTATTGAGTTGATATATCGATAGGGTGGTGCAAAATTGTAGAGATTTATCATTTATTTTTGTCCTATAACTAGAAATAACACAGCAAAAGTTGTTTAACTTTAAAATATCCAACACAATAACTATATTATCAAAAATAGCCGGTCAAAAAATGATTTGCTGAGTGGATGCTTATTTCATGTTCGTCTTTATGTATTCCTCACATTTTCATTTCATGAATTGAACACCTTATGAACAAGGATTTATTCCTTCTTTGCCATTTGATTTCTATTGTGCACATTTTTTTTATCTGATCGCTCATTTTTCTCCATAAAATGAAATATCTTATCTATAGACTCTATAACGCAGACATGGAAATTGGCGATTTGCACGTTTTCATTTCTCACTTTCCTGTATCTTTTAAACACAATTCGCACACAAGCTTTTTGTTCCAGTAAAAGATCGGACCCTAAAGTTGAGGATGTGCAATGCTTCTATATTTGACCTAGATAAAGACGCATTTATGCAGTGACAAATATTTTCCTTGTTTCACCAACAACCTTCTGATTATCACTATCGCTTCGAACGACTTGTGATAAACTGGTCACTACAACCAAACTGATAACATAGTCATTGCTTATCTGACGCTGACCAAACGTTCGAAAATTCAATAAAAATCATTTTTGCTAATCTTAACACGAATTCAAATGTAAATATTGGAAGCACAGAACACACCCTCGTTTAAATAGACCGCAATGATTTAATGGCACATTAGCGTTCCCTCTGCAATAGCACCGCTCATAATTGGCCCTACCATTTCAAAAAAACTACATTATTATGTGAAGTCTTCCACGTGGCTTTCGTTAACACCTGCATTACACGTTAATATTTCCAAGAGAAGGGCATAAACCACATGTAAGCTTATAGACTCGCCTAAAATGGTCAGTCAAATAATCAAATTGAAATAAATTTTTTTGAACACCTGGGATAGGTACGAATAAGAACATGCGCCGAACCGGTCATACCTCATCCTCGATAGCGTCATGTTCTTCGGCTGAGACGAACACAGCCGACGTGAAATACATGGAAATGCGCCGTAAAAACAACGAAGCTGCGAAACGGTCTCGGGACGCTCGGCGCGCCAAAGAGGATGAGATCGCTATCCGATGCGCTTTCCTAGAGCAGGAGAACCTGAAGCTCCGCTACGAGCTCGCGGCGGTCAAGAGTGAGACGGAAAGGTTGCGCGGCATCCTTGCGTACAGCAGCTAACAACTAACGGAGAACGAGGTCTCGTTGCCTATACAGTTGCCTATACAGTATTTGATGATGAATCAGTATTTCTTGAAAATGTAATTATAAATGTCGCGTTTATTAAATGAGCTATGAATCAAATATGGTGATAAAATATTGTAGGAAGATTTAGTAGACTTTTCACACGTGTGAATTTGAAGTGATGAACACAATCAACGAATTACTATGTATACGAATAGAATATTTACAAATATTACTGTTTTCTTATTCTAATGCGTTTGGTTAATTAAAAAAATGTGCTTGTGATTTTATATCTTGTCATTATTTATTAGTATGTAAGTGTTCTGTATTGTCGTATAAAGTTAAATAAAATTTGTTATACTTCATATGGAGACTGATTTTCTTTAAAACAATACGACGTTGGACAGATTATTGTATATAACTGTATATATGTTTACTAAATAAGTAACCCATTATTTTTTTTAATAAAATTTCAAATCCAAATGAGTATGTTTCAGTGATTTTTCCAAATTGAAATGTTAAATAAAAAATATTCTTGGAATAAAAGTATTAGTACTTAGTTTAATTTAAAAAAAATCGAAAAATTAACATTGTCAATGTCATGCTGACAATACATGACAATATATCTTCAATTGCATTGTTAAAGAAAATAGTTTTTATCTGTCAAACTGACAGATTTTTTTTCCAACGGTCATTGCAACTTTATAAACCGAAATTAATGAAATTATCAGCATTGAGAAAAATACAAAATTCTTAATTTATATTTCAAGAATTGTACATTGTTGAAATAAAAGTATTACTTAATTTGAAAAAAAAATCGAAAAATTAACATCGTCAATGTCATGCTGACACATCTACAATTGCATTGTCATAGAAAATAGTTTTTATCTGTCAAACTGACAGTTTTTTTTCCATCTGTCATAGCAACTTTTCCAAATTTAAATGTTAAATAGAAAGTAAGGACTCGACAAAAATTTAATAATTTGTCCTAGCAAAGTAAAAGTATATAATGTGATCTCTTTCTTTCTTCCAACGGTCATTGCAAATTTATAAACCGAAATGAATGAAATTATCAGCATTGAGAAAAATACAAAATTTACTATGCTCTTCATTTATATTTCAAGAATTGTACATTGTTGAAATAAAAGTATTACTTAGTTTGAAAAAAAAATCGAAAAATTAACATCGTCAATGTCATGCTGACACATCTTCAATTGCATTGTCATAGAGAATCGTTTTTTTCTGTCAAACTGACAGTTTTTTTTTATCTGTCATAGCAACTTTTCCAAATTTATATGTTAAATAGAAAGTAAGGACTCGACAAAAATTTAATAATTTGTCCTAGCAAAGTAAAAGTATATAATGTGATCTCTTTCTTTCTTCCAACGGTCATTGCAAATTTATAAACCGAAATGAATGAAATTATCAGCATTGAGAAAAATACAAAATTTACTATGCTCTTCATTTATATTTCAAGAATTGTACATTGTTGAAATAAAAGTATTACTTAGTTTGAAAAAAAAATCGAAAAATTAACATCGTCAATGTCATGCTGACACATCTTCAATTGCATTGTCATAGAAAATAGTTTTTATCTGTCAAACTGACAGTTTTTTTTTCATATGTCATAGCAACTTTTCCAAATTTAAATGTTAAATAGAAAATAAGGACAAATAGACAAATGTTAAATAGAAAAAGAAAATAAGGACAATAATTTAATAATTTGTCCTGCAAAGTAAAAGTATATAATGTGATCTCATTCGTTCGTGATGTTTTTATTGGGGGTAATTGAAATGTAAGTGCCTATTTTATGTACTTTTCCATTGATTTTGTTGGATTATTTGGTAATAATTGCCTGCTTTAAGTTGGATAGTATACGGATCGTAATCATTGGTGCATGAGCAAAGAGGTGTGATATGAACAATACAAACAAACGGGAAATTGCCGGTTGTAATGTAGGACAAAAATATTTTAAGACCGTTCTCCATTGCTAGTATCAAATCAAAATCGCAATCGTAACTTTTTTTAAATGACCGAAACGTTTAACATTAATAAATACATTTAGCCGAAAGAAAACTCGTTCATAGCGAGAGTTTTTGTACTCTTCGTAGCGGCAATGACAATTACACAGTTCGGTCGTGTTATTTCTTTTTCGTACATAAATTGTAAATATTTACGCGACTCCGAAAAGGGCACGATTATTTCCATCACGCATCGTTACACACGCGCACGCCTGCGTTCTATTTTCAATGCATCCGATGGATGTATCGCGTAGTTTGATCAATTCACCCATCCGTTCCCGTACCACACGATGTTACAAACAACAATACATTCGCGCTACTTCGAATATCGTAATTAAAATGCCACTATCGTAATATGCGCGGAGACATGATATTTTGTTTAAACCTGTTTCTGTTGTATTTCAAATTCGGTTGGACGAGTGACATTCGAACGGCACGGAAACGCGGCGTGGATCTTGCGGCACTGGCTGCACTTCCGCAGGGTGCCGAACTGTACACGCTCGAAAATATCGCGGACAAACGTAAATCGTATCAAATAGAAGAATTTTTCTGGACCGGTTCTGGTGATGGCGGGTACGAAGATCATTTTGTCACAAATCTCCCCGATTTGGACGATTATAATACAATATACACGACAAAAACCATCTTTTCTACTATATACATCGACTCGTCCGCATCTCCAACGTCTCCAACAAACCAGGTCAGTTTGCTCTTATATAGAATTGACGCTACACATAAACATGTCTCACCGCGAAATTGGAATGTTATCGATCAAATAATGTAATTGCGATTCCGCATTATATGAAACATCTAACGTGTCATGTGATCATTTTCTCAGAGCGAGGTGATTAATGTAACGTGTCCAACATGCACGACTGGAGGCGACATAAGTGGCGGCATTTACCCAACCCCTACGGTCATTAAATATCCGCAACTGAATGAAGAAGCGGACGCCCAATATTGGATTGTAACGGTCTTGAAGAGTGACGTTGGTGAAAAACAAAAGGAACCTGTTTTAGAACATATTCGTAATGGTCTGGCCAAATTGTACCAAATTGCCTTTCAACGGTTAGTGACTTATATAAGCACACCTTAGATAGATAGATAGATAGATGGATGGACAGATAGATAGATTGTTACATCCCGCATCCTTATGCTTTACCATCCCTCTCTTAACACACCATACTAGCGATGGTAAGAGATGGATCGTATCTGATTGTATCTGTATTGAACGGTTATTGTTAAATTTAAAAATAGTACAAAGTTGGGTGCTGTTATTTACAGTTAATACAACCACATAAGACAAAACATGGTCCTTCGTCGCGAAATAAAACGCTAATTAATTGTTCATTCGTCGTTTATTAACCGCATGGTCAGTATTAAGCAGGATACCGTTAAAGGCATGCCGTACCTCGGAACTATTCGGCTGTCGGGTCACCACTTCGTTTTTTTCATATATATAGATATTCCGCGGCAAATTTAAAATATTACCTTTATGCTTTTGTAGCACTAGTTTCAATGCACAATTTATAAATATGTATAATACAATACAACGGATTATAAAACATTAATGATGAAAATATTATAATCGTGTCAGGAGATATTATAACAAATATGTGTGTCAAATAAAACAATTCATTCAACAAAAACTATATAAAATGTATATAAATAAAAGTCAGCAGCAAAATATGAGACGTAATATATCGAGTAAATAACTTTAATTCTTAGTTAGTTAAAGAGTCCGCAATCCTAAAGATTGGTTGGAAACAGCACGCCATGCCGATCTATCCTGAGCTAATCCCTTCATCTCCCTATAGCTATTCATCTCAACGTCTTCAACTATCTGACTCACATACTCCAATCTAGGCCTACCTACCCCTCTCTTTCCCTCCACTCTACCTTCTATGATCAATTGCATAATCCCCCCATGCCTAAGAATATGCCCTACTAATCTGTCTCTCCTACGCTGTAACACTCTCCAGATACTTCTCTTCTCCCCTACTAACTCTAGTACAGCTTCATTTGTTACTTTATCTTCCCAACCAATCCTCATCATCCTCCTATAACACCACATTTCAAGTGCTTCTAATCTACGCTTCTCTTCCTTTCCTATAGTCCACGCCTCACACCCGTACAGTGCTACACTCCAAACATATACCTTCAGTAATCTTTTTCTAATACCCAAGTCAATATTTGATCTTAAAATCTGTTCTTTTTCTACGAATGCCTTCCTACCCTGTACTATCCTACACTTTATATCTACCTTGCTTCGATTATCTTTTGTGATTCTACTGCCTAAATAACAAAAATCTGACACTTCTTCGATTCTATTATCTCCTATTGAGATCCTCATTTTTCTACTGCTTTCCTTTTTGTCACACCTCATCACTTTAGTTTTACCTATATTTATTTTCATGTTAAAATCCCTAGTCAATACTGCCTGCATACCATTCAATACCCTTTCTAAATTCTTTTCGCTTTCTTCCAATATAGCTATATCGTCGGCGAATCTCAGCATATATATTTTCTCTCCCTGTACATTCACGCCTACACTATACTCTTCTTTTACTTTGTTTATTGCATCTTCTATATATAGATTAAATAATAACGGTGAGAGTGTACATCCCTGCCGAACTCCCTTCCCTATTTTTGCTACCTCTTCTTCCCCCTCAATTCTAACTAAGGCAGTTTGGTGTTTATATAAATTAAAAATTATTCTCCTATCCTTATAATCTATACCCGTTTCTTTTAAAATTCTAAACATTATGTCCCAATCTACATTATCAAATGCCTTTTCTAAATCTACAAAAGCTATGCAAGTTACCTTTCCTACCCTCTTTCTTTTTTCTACTACCGTTCTTAGTGCTAGAATCGCCTCTCTCGTCCCTCTGTTTTTCCTAAAACCAAACTGATCTTCTCCTAGCCTTTCCTCTACTTTATTTTCTAATCTCCTATAAATAATCTTTAACAATATCTTCGATGCATGTGATAGTAGACTAATGGTCCTATAGTTCTCACACAAATTAGCTCCTATTTTCTTCGGCATTGTTACTATTCTACTACGCTGAAAATCCTGTGGTACTTCTCCCTTCTCATATATTTTACAAACTAACCTGTATAATCGCTCCTGCATTTTTTCCCCTGCGTGTTTTATTAATTCGGCTGGTATCATATCAATCCCCGCTGCTTTGTTATTCCGTAAATCATTTAATGCTCTATGAAACTCTGACCTAAGTATGCTAGGACCTAAGTCATCCTCATCTATCTGTTGCACACTTTCTAGCTCCCCCATGTCCTGCCTACCTTTATATAAATCTTCAAGATACTCCTTCCATCTTCATTTAATTCTTAAATAAATCTAAATAAACATTTGAAAATGTAAAAACAACAATACTTAACTTTTTAACAATATTTATTATAATACAATTTTAATCAACATAAAGTTCAAAGGCGCCTTTTCTTTCTCGGGGAAATAATGTTGCGGGTCACTTGACTAAATGTTCTTTTTAAATAATGTCTCATGTGACAATACCTCCTAGCTGCTTGGATGAACATATTGAGATGTTTTGAGCATGCGCAATAAATCTAAGAAACAGTTTGACATAATCTGTCATTTTTCGAAATTTGTAATATATGAGGTATTGTCACATCGCTGACTATATTCAACTATACACATTTTTGATTTGAAACATTTTTAACGATTTTTTAAATTGTTCTGACTAGTAATACTTTTAATTGTATCAGGCAATTTTTGTTGAATAGATGACTGCCTGCATAATAGGGCGATTTTTTGTATTTCATAATATTTACTTGAGTAATATGTCATTGTGGTTATATGAATTATTAAGAAACTTGCTTTTGTTTCTATATATATATATATATCTGTATTTTGGTACAAAAATGTCCAATATTATAATGTGCCGGAAAATGAAAAAATAAAGTTTTTAAATTTTTAAACATTTTCGTAATGTTTTCGCATTTTCATAAAATTGTTTTTCAATTTTTTTTAGTTTTAATTATTCACGTTATATGATGAATTAACAGTGTAATTTTTTTTTAATTTTCAAGCACATTGGCTCCATATTTTGGACATTGGCCCTTTTTGTTCCAAGGTACAAATATAAGTAAATATTTTATAAATATATATAGACACTGAAATTACAATATTATTTTTCTGAAATACCTTTAGACATCGCATTACTTTGAAACATTTTTAGACAACAAAAGTATCATTTAACTGGCGAGAACTTGAGATCAAAACGGCAAGATAAATCTTCCGCATCCACCGTTAGAGTAACAATCCATAAATTTGGAAACAACACATCCGAAGATCATGGCAAAAATAAGATGGAAATTGTTTATCACGTTTCCTTGTACGGTGAACCAGTTGATCCAATCACTGCCTCTGCAGATATGTCCCTCGTTAGTGACGACGAAATGCAACAGGAGTTGGGGTATCCATTTTGGATCAAAGCAGAACGTAAGAAAAATCTTCTTCCGCATTTTGATGTATTTTTATTTAAGAGTGTTGTATTCGAGTTGAGTGTTCAAGACTGATGTATTCTTTATTTGAGAAATTGTTGTATTCGAGTTGAGTGTTTAAGAGCGATGTATTTTTTTATTGACACAGAAAAACGTAACGATTTCATTCGCAGCTTATATCAAAGTGAACGCGTCTGAACAGAAAGCCAACGTTGGATCTTCCTGGCTCGTAATATCCATCGTAATCGCCTGTGTTCTGGTCGTACTCGTTGCCGTGGCTCTACTATCGTTCTGCCTCAGTACGAGAAAGCAACGTGGCAAGCGTACCGAACAAATAGTCGCCGTAGGCGGCAACAGATCACCAAATACACCGACGTACGTCAATTACGGCTGTACGGAAAGCGAGACGGAACATCGTGCCGTACAAACATCCGCTTCCCGCCAAAATTCGCCTCCTTTAATGGTCGCTTCGTTTCCCGACGTGAAACTGGAAGTCAGGCAGAGAAATCAACAGCAAATTAAAAACGTCCATCATTACAGACCGCGGGCGGCGATCAATCGAACTGTTCCACTCAAGTATGAATCGAAGGAGATGGTCTGTTCTGGGATCGCCGCAGGGGGAACCAAAGTACCTTTGAAATCGAACTGCAGTAGTCTTAGAACAGACAATTTCCCTACACACACACATACAACAACTATTCGCTTCCTTTGAGGAGTAAATATCAGATTCAGATGCAATTGTCCGCAAAAGAATATTTACTCAAAATAAAAAATATAAGAGTTTCTCGCATTAAATGAATACGAATCTCAAGTTGAATCTTAAGTCAACTAAATCAAAAACCAATCGATATGATATACACCCATATATTTATTTTTCAGTGGCAGAACGTTTTTAAATAATTAAATCATTTCATCTTTTAGTTTGAGTTATAAGAACGTGGTATTAAACTAGAGTTAACTATTTCATCATATCGTACATGTATTGCTAAAGTGGCACAATTCAAAAGTTGGTATTTTTGTGTTATTATCACCTCGAGAATCGAAATAGACAATTTGAACATTTTTTCGTGGCATCCAACTTTTTTGGAAATCTTGTTTTGTAAGTATTTTTTACCAAGCTCACAAACAACCGTTTTTCGCCTTTTTCCAAATTTTTTTTTTTCAGTTATTTCATTTTAGAGTACTCGAGATTTTGAAATTTCTTAATGAACCGCTTCAAAATGTGGCTACTTTCTAACGTAAATGGAGATATTGTAGAAAATTAGTCACTTTAGAAATACATGTACTATATCTAAACGTAATAATTCATTTCGATCAAATACTTTGAATAAATGGTCGACTATATTTCGAAGAAAAAAAATTGAGTACATGATATTCAAAATAAAGCAACGATGTCAAGTAAACTTTTTTTTTCTCAATTTACAATAGAGTAAATATTTTTTTGTACGTACTAAATTTCGAAATAAATATTTTTGTTAATTAATTGTTGAAAGTCCATAATATAAGGTATTGTATAGGAGATTGTATAAATAGTACTACCTAATAATGTTGAATAATTGATTTATATTCTCCACATTTTTCTGTCATGCGATTTTTTTTCCTTTACAGCACTTGCGTTTTGACCGACGTAAAGCCCGACCATCGTCAACATAAACATCTCTCATCGTCCACGAGCAGCTGCAGCAGCAGCGGCGCCAGTTCCAGCTCCAGCGGTACTATCAGCAGCAACGTGCCAACGCCCACATCCTATCTCTCCATGCCCTCGGTAAAGGAATTCCCATATAGTACCGGCGGTCATCCGGAACCGCTCAGCCGCGTCTTGGAGCCTGTCAGTGTACAACACCTGGACCACCCTGATCACATGGATGCATCACCCACAGCCACTCCGGGACCGTTGCCACGCTCGCACAGTTTGGCCACCGCTTCCGATCCGGGCGTTATTAATCCAATGGTGTGGCAATGGAGGGAAGAACAACACGGTGGCAACGTGTCCGTGTCCAGGATGAGGCAGCGACTGAATACGTTGCTGGACGATACGTTCAGTTTGTTCGGAGCTGCGGATGGACAGAGCGGTAGGAGTCGGTCCGCCATTATAGGTACGTGGTGGTGCTTTGTGAAATATCATTGAGAATTGAATAGGTATATCGCAAAAAAGGAAGGTACAACTTCAATAACACAGAAATTTTTTTTTTTTTTATTTTTAAAAAGTTTTAAGAAAGTTTTATTTAAATTTAATTTAAAAGTCAATAGATGTATACAAAAAGCTTAAAACTCTCTCGAATGTATCTACCTGAGCAGGTATTTTTTAAATATTAAAACGAGGATACGGTTGTGTGAAACCGTAGTCTTATCTCATTTTAATTATTGTGAATCTGTGTATGGTCCGTTTTTTTTATGTAATTAACAAAAATAAAATTCAAAAAATGCAAAATTCTCGCTTATGTCTAAACGCCTAAACCAATTGCTTTTGATTTGATACTAGTATTATAGAATATCACCCAAATACCGTAACTTAAAGCATTAAGTAGCTAGATGAACATTTCGAAGGCTATTCCCCCATCTTCAGTAGCACAAGATCAAAACTAGTCTTTTTGAAACGTATTAAAGTATTATCTCTTTTTTTTATCATTATTTCTATTGTTTCAGTTATCCATTGTGGCTTGCGTTTCTTAATTACATTCTTTGTCACTGGCGCAAAGATGTCAAATAATATAATAATATTTTCATTTTTAAATCGTAGTTTTTCATCTATATTGCCTTTTTGTAGAGTTGAAACCAAGGAGTACAGTTAAAATGATCTTTGATGATATCTGAAATGATATCTAATTTTATTTCTTTCTTTCCTGTTCTTTTTCACGTTAACGTACTTTATCTTGTACTAAAAGAACTAATAAAGACAATTATTTATTTCATAGCTTTTTAAAAATTTTAGTAAACAGGCGACAAGACTCCAATACCCCTACCACATCTCTTAAAGCGCCACAACGTCCTACTAGTTGCGTAGCAGCGCCACCTACAAGTAAGGGCCATAGACGTGGCGCTTGGGAGGATAGTGGGCGACAGTCCCCGAGACCGGGCAGTGCCCCCATTTTAGTCGATGCAGTTCACGTGCAAGCCCAAGGGAGGATATCACCGTCCGATCCTGCATTGCCATTAATTAAAGCGATTAAAACGGAAATCGGCAAATGCAATAGAAACGCCTAATGAAGATGGAGAAATTTGGAAATATTCGAAGAATCAAATAGTCATTCTAGTCGTATTAATATCACAACCCGGTACATGTGACTACAATCTGCACCATATTAAAAATGTAAGTATTTTTTTCGTTGGACATTTAACTCCCTTTAACTGTCGTACAAATGGTCCTAACAGGTTAACTAATTTCTAGTTGCGTTATGTTTTTATTTCGTTATATAATTACAACACGTAGTATTTATTACTCGTAGAATTTTAAGATCAGCGTCTCCTAAAATTGGATTAACTTTGCCAACAGATACCACTAGCCATTGCTGCCAATTCTCTCAAACCCTTATAGATTCAATGAAAAACTTCGCTCCATATATAAATACATATATATCGCTGCTTGGCATTAATAGTGGCATAACTCAAAAAATCTCAAATTTGTTTTTATTCAATACAAGGCCTCTCAACTATTAAACGAAAGCAAATTAAATTACACAATTTTTACTAATTGTAGACAAGATGTCTAGTTATGGAACGGTCAGGTCAGGTGCTCTGTGCAATATGCTACTTAAGCGACAAAATTGACAAGACCGAATGTTCCACGAAAATCACTTAATGCCCCGTCCCTATATATATATATATATATATATATATATATATATATATATATATATATATATATATATATATATATATATATATATATATATATATATATATATATATATATATATATATATATATATATATATATATATATATATATATATATATATATAGTGAACGATAATATACGCAATAATATATATATATAATATATATATATATATATATATATATACACACCAAGATTTTATAGAAAATACAGCAATAAATCATGAGCTTCAATTTATTGTTGAATTTCATGCTATAAGTTAAACTTTTACAAATTTGTTATACTTATTAATATTCGTATAGATTTACTAATACATATTAATATCCATTAAATAACAGTTTCTTGTCTATCTTTGCTGGTTTTCAAAATGTTCACTTCGATATAGACGGTGTTTTCTTTTACGAAACAACTTTTCAGCAAAGTAGTGTGCGGAATGAAAATATATTGCGTGGACGATTCTTGGGGTTCTTCGCCATCTTCGTCGCCATATTCTCGCTTAGCGCAAATGTATTTAACATGGTGTTTTTTAGCCTAATAATACAAACGCTGATTTTCAAACGCATTTATCATAGTCTCTCTGAATACGAATATTTACCTCTTTGGAATTGATATCTTTCAGTATTACGTTGCCTTCTATGTAACAAGGCCACTTCTGTAAATCGTCGTATTCATTTTTCAAGACATGGAAGCAAGCGATTAAGTGCCTCCCTTTCCATTTTTTAATACCATTTAAGTACAATATCAACTGTAAGAAAAATCAAATGAAGAGCTAATCGTCATAAACAAAAATTGAGAAATTAAATTACTCACACGAAGTTTATAGCCATACAGATTACTGTAGAAAATTGGACTCTTTAATATCGTATTATATTCTCTAGCTGATTCCATCTTCGTTGCGAAGTCAGTTATACGCCATAAAAGACTACCTACAATTCCACAAATATTCTTCTAGTTAAAAGTTTTTATTTATATCATATTGGTTTTTCTTTCAATTAAAGATTGATTTTTTGATTGATACTTTTCGTGTATTTCTTTATTCGTCTACTTTACTAGTTGCCTAATGCTAGCATTCCATCTTCAGGGGTTCGGTCAAATAATTTGACCAAAGCATGAATTGAAACCAACATGAATTTTATTTATTTGTATACGTGTATCAATTCTCGGCTTTTTATTTTGGCGAGTTGTATATATATTTTTTATAGATCCCAGCCAAAATAAAAAGCTTCCCGGCTTTTTCTACATTTTAGATCTTTTATAGATATTTACTTATGAGAAGAACGGAACATAATTCAATTCACATTTACGTTTAAATTAATTTACCTGGTGGTCCAACGGCCATATCTGCAAATCCACTTTGTATACTCTCAATCGACCTCAAGTCCAGCTGCAATTGCGCCACAGTCTCCTTCAGGTGTCTCATTTCTTTCTCTTGTATCTCAAATCGATCAGCGTTATCCGTCGCAATTCTAGTTGATGCTCTCAAGTCAAAGTTGAGAGCCGCACACTTTGCTTGCATCTCATTCACGCTCCTGTTCGATGTCTCCAATTCCATCTTCAGTTTCTCCTGTTCTTCCTTTTGGTCCAGCCATAATGCTGCGACACTAGCGTTCTCCTGCTCGTAGAATTCTCTGAGCTTAGACAGATCGCGCCGAACGGCGATTTGTTCATTCAGAAAATCACTTTGTTCTTGCTGTAAACGAAGTTGAGTCGCTTCCAAATGTGCCATACGACTTTGGATCTCCACTACTAGTTTAGATACCTGCCCACTCTATAATAAAAATAAATTTCTAGCAATGGTAATAAATATAGGAGAATGTATGGTTGTATAAATAGTTTTTCCTTATGATGTTGAATTATTTAACAATTATTCAACATTATAAGAAAGTACTATTTGTACAATCATACATTCTCCTGTAAAATACTTTATATTATGGACTTTCAACAATTAATAGTAATAAATATATGACCATCGACGGTGGCATTCTTATGTATTTATTTCATTAATATTAAAAATGACGATGATAATGATATTTATTTTCATTATCATCGTCTTCGCCGCATTCATACTGGGGTTCCACCGCATGATGGTAATATTGGCAAGAACTAATGTTAAATAATCAAAATTTTAAGCGAAGAAGTATTCAAAAATATCTTTCGAAATCATCGAATAGTAAAGTACTTGTGTTTGACTGTACACCATATCCTGCAGTTGCTTTTCGCAATGTTGCAGCTGTTGCTGGGTCAGTTGCAGCTGCATCTGAATCCGACCATTAAAACTGTGCAATTTATCGCCGCATTCTCTGTGGCTGGCGCTGGTGTATTGTTTCATCGTGGCCAAGTTAGTCGAGAATTGTCTGAATATAGTTTCTAAATTTTGAACTCGCTCATTTAAATTGTTATATACAGCGAAGCTTCTTTGGCTAGATGTAGATAGGCTACCATCTAAAAAAAATCTCTTAAAATTACTGGTGATCTATTGTAATTTTAAATTTGCACACTTGATGTTAGAGTGCCTGTCCTAGAACTGGAATTATTAAAATATGTTAAATCGCCGCCATCCAGTATATCAGACGTAGATTTCCTGTAGAAATTATTTTTGCATTTTCTAAGATGCTTTTCTCTTTCGCACCGCTGAAAATATGCGCCGCATTTATTCGGACAAGGCTCCAAAACGGAACCGCAGATTGTATTGTGATTCTACATCGTAATAAAAAAATTGTTCCATTCGCTCAATTATTTCTCCCTTTTGGGAAAAGAATATACGTACCTCTTGACTCTCATTTTGAACCAACGAATTGCAGAAATAGCAGGTAAATGAATTACGCGACACGGCAGACATTGTCTCTTTGTGAGACACACACCTGTAATAAATTTTTTTAAACGCGTCTACACTACAGCACAATGCGATTAAAAAAACTGTTATCAATTAATTATCTTGTTTGAACAAATTGGTCATATTCGTTCAAGTGACTGACTGAGCCCCGCGTTAGACGTTATCTTTGTAGGTGGGTGCGATTTCTAATTGCGTGTAGCGTTAAAATAAATAGATTAAACGATATTAGGAATTGTTTATTTTAGAAAACTACATACATTTTATTTCTAAGTAAATAAATAGTCTTACATTTTAGTGATATAATTTTTTTACAGTTCTTAGGAAGTAAATTAATATTACTAAAAATTCATTACCATTTTATTACTAGCATATTAATCCCGGATTCACACGGGATATATATTTTTTAATTTGGAGTTTATTTAATTTTTTGAAATTTTTGATGATTGAACATTTCAATTGTAAAATCGCTACGGTGTTAAATAATTGTATAAAATATCACCCAAAAACCGTAATACGGTTTTTGAGTTATGCTTCATGAAATTTTCAAATTTTTATTTTTGTAGATCAAATTTTTTCAATTTAGCCACCGGCGCGTTTATATCAAATTGATTGAATTAGTTCAAAATTTTTTTTAATATATACAAAACAATTCTCGATCAAATATTACTATTTTCGTTTCGCGTTATATTTTACTTTATCTATATACATAAGTACGACAATCCGCCAAAGTTTCCTTTGCTTATATATTAGATATTATTTTATCGTACTTATTACAATTTCATAAGAATGTTTTTTATTTTTAAATTTTGTTACCTCACTGCTATACAAAATAGGCGGCTAGTTGGGCCATTTTATCCTTAGGCACTCTATTACCCCCTCCCCTGCCACCTCGACCCCTTCCGCCCCTAGATCGTCCACCCCGCCCTCTGCCACCCCCTGTAGTACAGAACTGTTTCGCTTTGCGTTTCTCCACTAAAGGTGTCAAAGTGTCCGAGCAGAATATACAACCATTCGCCTCGGTTCCCGTTCCAGTTGGTAACTTGTTCTTATCGGCACCGTAGCGTACACGAAGGTGCTGCGCCCCGCAATCGTCACAGCTCCCCTCCAAAACGGTAACTCTTTGAGCGTCTTCAAAGAGCTGGACAATAACGTCACACCTAAACGGACATTAAAATATCTTCGAACTAGTAACATCTATGAAAAACATACCTATTACATCCTAGTTTCCATTTGGGTCCAGATGAAGGGTCCAGCACCAAAACCCCGCCCTCGCATTCCACGCAACTAGACACGCCATTTGTATTCAAGCTGTAACTGCACGTGGGGTGACTGCACCCATTACATCCCGTTCCCTTCTTCATATCCCTGAAAAGAAATTCCATTCTAATCGTAATGCGTTCACGGTGTTTCGTACGAAATCTTACGGAAACGGCGTATTGTTGTAACAATATGGACAGAACGGGTAGCTCCTCCCCTTCGCGCCCATAGACCAGCTCAATAGCTCGAAGTCATCCAATGGACACTTCAATTCCCTGAACAAGCGAATATTCCCCCCCTGCGGCACATTATACGTCTCGTCACATTGGGGGCAATGCAACCGCGCCGGTTTCGCCTGAATGTACTTCATGTACCGCCGACATTTACCGCACCTAGAGAACGATTTGCCGCTGTCACTTAAAGCGGAGAACGTGACCTCGAAAAGCTGATCCATTCCTTCGATATTTTGCACGAAATATTGAAACTTGAGTCGGAAAATTTCAACAGTATGCTTGAGAACGGCCGTAAAGTTCGCCTTGCCCATGGCGATAAGATTCAGCTGTTCCTCCACAGCGGACCTCATTGTCGGTAACACTAACTGAGGGTCGATCTTCTGATACCCATGTACCAGAACAATGCCCAAGCTAGTTGGTATCAAACGACGTCCCGATGATGTCACCGTCACATAATTCCTCTGACAGATATTATTGATATGTACGGGTATCGAAGCGTCGGTACCAATACCGTGCTTCTCCATCAACGTAATCAACTCCGCTTCGGTCAAGTAATCTGGAGGCTGTGTTTGGTGTTCTGTCAACTTACATTCTACGAGTTTCAAACTTTCACCTTGCACAAATGTCGGTGGTGTTAATATGCCATGCTCACCGCCCCCTTTTCCTATCGCGTGCCAAGGCATTAATGCCGTCCAACCAGGCTCTATTACAGTATTCCCACTGACTGTGAATGTTTCGCCACCTCCCATTAAAGTGGCTGTAGTGTTGAGATACTTGCAGTCCCTCGCAATGGACGCGATAAAATGTCGTACGATGTAATCGTAGATTCTCCACGAATCCCCGTCTAAGTCACCACGATCGGCCGCTCTAGTTGGCGTAATGGGCGGATGATCGCCCACATCTTTCCCCGATCTCGGCCGCGTAACACCGTCACGCAGTACTTGCGAGGCTTCCCTGCCCCAATCTTGACACGCAGCCTGTTGACGCAGCACGCCGGCTAAATCAAACGCTTCGGGGTACGCCGTAGTTTCCGTACGGGGATAACTAATGTAGCCTTGAATATACAATTTCTCGGCGATTTGCATAGCGTGATGTGGCGCCATTCCCAAAGAAGAGCTCGCCACTCGCATCAGTTCGACTGTGTTCAAGGCGACGGGTCGTCCTTTCGTCTTCTCCTTGCGTGTCACGCTAACAACGTGTAGGTGCGTACAATCACGTACCGCCGCAGCGAACATGGCTGCCACATCACGATCGAAACAGCGCACGCGTGACCATTGAAGGGCGACCACAGCGCCACCATCTGACGCTTCCACGCTCGTTGCGACGCACCAGTACGGTTCCGGCTTGAACGTTTGGATTTGGTCGTGCCTCTGCACGCAGAAGCCCAGCGTCGGCGTTTGACAGGGCCCGTACGAGATCAAGCTGGCGTCCAGGTCTCCATATTTGCCCTGGAAGAAGCGCGTTTGGAATCGCGTGAACGCGCAGCCGATGCGCAGGTCTAGTTCTTGACGAGCGTCCACACTGCGAGCCTCATTCTCATTAGGACGGCCGAGATTTGCGAAGGCCGCCTTAATGTCTTTTTCAGTTATCGCGGAAAACTTGGCACGATATGTTACGTCATCCGAATAGACGTTACCGTTCATAGAACGAGACACGCTTTCCATCACTTCGTAACAGATATTCTCGCCCTCTTTATCGCAATCCAGCCACAAAACTAGTGTATCGAAACCTCTACTTTCTTGCGCTAGAAACTGCGGCATGCGCAGCTTAGTCATGGCTTCCTTCTTTTCAGTAGCGCAACTAAAGAGGTCCACGGGATCAACCCGGTCCCAATTGTTGTATTTGCTGATGAAATCCAACGTCATCACGTGGCCACATACTGAGGTCATCTTTAGTTTGGCCGAATTGTTCTGGAAAGTACCCATCCATTCGTGAATGGAACAAGAATTGTTCATGCCCTTGCGGCTTGAGCACTTCCCATTACTTAAGATTGTAGCTAAAGATGCCGCGAGGGATGGCTTTTCAGCTACCATAAATACAGACTTCATATTTAAATTTGTTACCCATACACTGAATAGTATTGCCGCACGTTGCCTCTGCTGACAATTAAATGCAATTGTCGGTTTATTTTTGCAATAACATCATCAGCTGATATGACATCTGCTGTCATATGCTTACATCAGCTGATTATGATAACTGTGATTATGACAATCAGCTGATTGTATTCCCTTGTATTTATGGGGATTTAATTTAAATTGAATCAATGTGTCTTTTGTAATAATTAAGTTTCTACCATTAGACCTTTCGGCAATTGGCATTATTTTCAGTACGATTCTGGCTGAGAATAGCTGAATAAGGATATTGATTTAGTGTTTATAAAGCAGCCTACTCTCAAAGGATATTAAGGTTGCCAGATTTTCGGAACAACAACTAGCTGACCTATGGATCCTAGGTCAGGTCTTTAATACCTACTATTAAGATTTACTTTGACATCTGGATATTTTTTAAATTTTACTTAATTTAATATATTTCTCAATTATGTCGCTGGAATAATTAAATCAATTGAATTTTATTTGGAGCAACCCTAGGTTTTTATTGGGTAGTTTTAGTTGCCTATATTAATTTTCTTTTCCCTATCCGACTATTCTCACGTCGCTGATTTTTGCACAGGCAATGACAATGTATAAATAGAATTGCAAGTGCATATAAAAGAGAGAATCAGAGGTGAATCACATTTCCACATATTTCATAAGCCAGGAAGTGCTGCACACTGTTGGTGATATATAAATTATGGTTGTGTTGAAATATTTGATATCTAGGATAAATCCTGCTTGAATGCATCTATTATAATAATCTAGTTGATTTAAAAGCCACAGCGGTACATGCGCTGTTTGCAAGTTCTTTCGTTTTTCATCGGGTTAGTTCGCGGAAGAGTTCGATAATCAATAATAAAATATTTATATTTCCAGATTATATTCATTTACCGTAACCAACGCATAGTTGTCAAATATTACATGATTTGTATAGATTGGAAGAATTATGATCAATTCATGTATGCGACTATTATATATACATTGTTATTGTCAGTGATATCAATGACAATGTATAGATAGACGTTGCAAGTCCATATTCGAAAACGAATCAACTTTAAGTGGTTTATTTTCATGTGGCGACATCTGTCGATTATCCATTTAGTGTGGCGCCATGTATATGTACACATTGTCATTGCTAAAACATTGAATGAAGTGAGGTTATGTAGCCTATGCTATTCGAGAATCAGCGACGTCTAGTCTCAGCCAGATTCGTACATTATATTTTCAGCAAATTGGAATGAAAAATGGACAAAGACGAAGAATTTTTGAATTGTTTCTTTTCATACATAGCAACGCTTTGTTTCGATAAAGCTAAAGACCACATCGTGAGTAATATAATTGCCTACTTAAAGTATATGCGGTTTTATTTCAAATAAGAATTTTAGGATAAAGAGAAGACCATCTGTAAGACGACGCCGATTACTCCATGGATCAGTTTAATTAATATATTACCGCAAATCGCTTTGGTTGAGAAAAATTACATGGAACTTTGCTTCGTACATTATAAAAATAAAGGATTCTTAAGAAAAGATGTAAGCCACATAATTTGATTTTAAACGGATTATTTTAAGGCATGTGTTCTAGAATTCACTGAAATCTATGTACGATCATATAAATGTTGAATTAAAGAAGATTCAGGACTCTACTAAACAAACTGATATTGGTCATTTTTGCCTGAACATTATTCAGTTTTTAAATGCACGCAAGCAATTAATGGAGTTGTATCCTTTTACGAAACTGTACGATTCCGGCTGAGAATAGCTGAATGGGATAATGATTTAGTGCGTGTTCCGCGATACAGTTGTGTATACAAAATTGCCTAGGCTCAAGGGGTATTCAGGTTGCTAGATTTTCGATGCATAAATAATAATAATAATAATTTATTGGTGTTCAGTTTTACATTGTAAATTACACAGGTCAATGTTGTACACATTAAAAGTAGATACATAAATATAGTTAACAGTCACTATCATCTTAGTTAGTTAGAGAGTCCGCAATCCTAAAGATTGGTTGGAAACAGCACGCCATGCCGATCTATCCTGAGCTAATCCCTTCATCTCCCTATAGCTATTCATCTCAACGTCTTCAACTATCTGACTCACATACTCCAATCTAGGCCTACCTACCCCTCTCTTTCCCTCCACTCTACCTTCTATGATCAATTGCATAATCCCCCCATGTCTAAGGATATGCCCTACTAATCTGTCTCTCCTACGCTGTAACACTCTCCAGATACTTCTCTTCTCCCCTACTAACTCTAGTACAGCTTCATTTGTTACTTTATCTTCCCAACCAATCCTCATCATCCTCCTATAACACCACATTTCAAGTGCTTCTAATCTACGCTTCTCTTCCTTTCCTATAGTCCACGCCTCACACCCGTACAGTGCTACACTCCAAACATATACCTTCAGTAATCTTTTTCTAATACCCAAGTCAATATTTGATCTTAAAATCTGTTCTTTTTCTACGAATGCCTTCCTACCCTGTGCTATCCTACACATTATATCTACCTTGCTTCGATTATCTTTTGTGATTCTACTGCCTAAATAACAAAAATCTGACACTTCTTCGATTCTATTATCTCCTATTGAGATCCTCATTTTTCTACTGCATTCCTTTTTGTCACACCTCATCACTTTAGTTTTACCTATATTTATTTTCATGTTAAAATCCCTAGTCAATACTGCCTGCATACCATTCAATACCCTTTCTAAATTCTTTTCGCTTTCTTCCAATATAGCTATATCGTCGGCGAATCTCAGCATATATATTTTCTCTCCCTGTACATTCACACCTACACTATACTCTTCTTTTACTTTGTTTATTGCATCTTCTATATATAGATTAAATAATAACGGTGAGAGTGTACATCCCTGCCGAACTCCCTTCCTTATTTTTGCTACCTATATATATACTATCATCTTATATACATAATATTGAAATTAGATACATTGGTATATTCACAGGATATCGAGATTTTAATCATCATAAATGTTCATTACTAACGCAATATTATAATTCCACCCTGGGTTCTAATTAACTTACTATAGGTAGATCAGTATCCATAAATTCCCCGGAGGAATAAAATGCGTTGTTTAACAGTAGTTGCTTTACTTTGTCCTTAAATAATACGTTATTATAGTGTTTTAAGTTACTTGGTAATTTATTGTAAAAACGAGGACCATAGTAGTTTAGACTTGCCCTCGATTTTTGTACTCTGTTGTATTCAATCCTTAATACTGACTTATTCCTAGTGTCATAATCGTGTGCATCACTGTGACAAACATAAGAATTAATATTATTTTTAACATACACTAAACAATTTAAAATGAACATACACGGCACTGTCAAAATGTTATGTTTAATAAATTCGTTTTTACAATCCTGCCGATACGCCAGACCCGTCACTATGCGCATAGCTTTTCTCTGAATATGAAAAATACGTTTTAAGTGATATGAGTGTCTCCAGGCTAGCAAACCGTATGATATTTTTTATTGTATCATCCCATGAAATGCTGTTTTAGCCGTGTGCAGCGATACATTTTCAACTATATTTCTTAAGGCAAAAGTGCTAGAATTAAGCGAGTTCGATAGCTTATCTACATGCGTTTCCCACCTATGTTTTGAATCCATATATACACCTAGGAATTTAACGCTGTTTTTTTCTGAAACTGTGCTAAAGATTATATTTTCTGTTTTACTATAATTCAGACATAAACAATTTGCTGCGAACCAGTTACGTACTATAATCTGCTCTGATTCCAGAGTTTGTTGATAAAATTGATTCATAAAATCAGCATTTGCATAAATTAATGTCGTGTCATCTGCGTATAATATCGGGCGAGAAAGTAGTATACTCTTATAGAAATCATTAATATATATTATGAATAGGATAGGACTCAGTACAGAGCCTTGTGGGACACCTTCCTTTATTGTTAGAGTATAAATATAAGTATAAATATATATATATAAAGAAGCTGACGTAAGGTTTCTAGGTCAATTATTTAGTTAGAATATTTAAATGAATTGCAATTTTTTTGCACGATTAAAACCCTAATTTTAGTTGCCTATATTCATTTTGCTTTCCCTATCCGGTTATTCTCAGCTAGAATAAAGTTTTTCACATAAAGTATCCACAGAATTAAATTGCATGTATTATTTTCTTATCTTCGTATTAGCTATGAAAACGTCCTATCTTTCGGTACGACAAACTCGTCCAAATATCTCAAATGCACTGTCGACTTACTGTCGCAAATCGATTCAATTACTTCGCGCAATATACATTCGTTCACTGGTATTATCATGACACCGGTTAAGGCTATATTTAATGTCGAATGTGAGATACTTAAGAGCCTATTAACGGCTCTGAAAGATATGTCGCAATTGCTCTTTGTCGCTTCTTTAGCGTCAATATATGGAGCGCATACTAGGCTCAGTATATGGGAACAAAAGCTTGAAAATAGAGAAGTTGCTTTAAACGTAAAATTAAAAGACATTTTTGTAGTTTGTAAACCAGCCATCAGAGAATGTTCTTTCTCTGTTGGTGTGTTTAACAAAAAAAAAAAAAACTACTTTTATTACCGCGTTTTTTTAGTCGTGGAAGTTGGGTTTCTTGAAAAACACGCAATTACCGTTGTTATTTCAATGGCATTTGAGGTTTAAAGCGGCAGTTTTGAGCAAATTTAGCTTTTATTTCTACGATACATTGTGCAAACAAACAACCTCATCAGAAATGAACAAAAGTTGCGTGAAATTACAGTACGATTACTATAATAAGTGAGTACGAAAGCTCAAGATTATTTTTGAGAAAACGAACAATTTACTGACACGTAATTTTGATTATTTTAATTTATATATTTATTAATTTAATGTAATTTAATTTTATAGAATAGCAACATTTCAAAAAAAATACGACGTATCGAGCATAATGCTTATAGCAGATTCAGCTCCACCTTGTGCTGGCGATGATTACTTCCCCGTAATAGTATCTCACCCACCAGTACGTTTATACTTCAAGTATAAACAGCGCCTACTTTATTTTTTCACAATTTACTATTGCGTTTTTAGAAACAGACATTGAAAATGGATGAAAATCGAGTTCGAATGATTTTGGATCTTGCGCACGATGTCAAAATACCGGATAAAATATGTTACAATCATCACGTAACGGTAATGTACAGAAAACCATCATTTTATTAAATTACCTAACGTTATTTTTCTTTTCTGTAGACGCAACAAACGCATATTATAACTTTAGTGGAACCGAACACTTATTTATATTTGAATTTTGATAGTAAAAAGTCCGACAAAGATGTATATATAAATAACTTTATCATAGAATTTTGCGCTAATTTAAGATGCTCGAAAGTGTTTGAAAGCATAAAATATCAGAGTAAATAAGTGTTCACGCTATTATTGTTTATAAAAAGAGTTATTAGAAAATTATGTATATACATTATTTATAAATATGTAATATAGATTTTTACGAATTTATCGAACATATTGTGGACATTTTTATTTTTATCCGCAACAGAAAAAAATGTTTTGACATTTTTTTACTGACATTTAAACTCTCAAATTCCACGTCATCGCGATTTTAATTCTCGAAATGATGGTTTTAACAATATTAATATAATAACCGAAACTACGATATGATAGAATATCACGTAATGCCCATTATATTGACCGTAATTTTGTTTATTTTGATTGTAAACTATATTACATATTTATATAAATATGTAATATAGACAATTTACGGAACATATTGTGTGATATTTTTATTATCCGTAACAGAAAAAAAATCAATATGAATGTTTTGACTATTTTGACAGATATTTAAACTGTCAAATTCCACGTCATTGCGATTTTAATTGTCAAAATGGTGGTTTTAACAATATTAAAAATGGAATGGCCATTTTATTGGCCGTAATTTTGTAGAATATATTTTGATTGACTTTTTATTGAAATTTATAGTTTTTAATGTATATAAAACTTATATCTCATACGCTGTTTAAAAATACGGTAACAGAAGATCAAAGCAACCTGTGATTTCAAACCGAAACAATTGCCTGTCATTCTGACATCAATCAGTCTGATATGTCAAACGAAATATCGTGTCCGAGCATCATATCTTTACGAAATACGCACTATAAAAGAGAATGAACTATCATTTTAATTTTACGATTCAATTTTACGAATTTACGGAACATATTGTGTGATATTTTTATTATCCGTAACAGGAAAAAAATCAATATGGTTTTGACATTTTTGACTCATATTTAAACTCTCAAATTCCACGTCAATTCGATTTTAATTGTCTAATGGGGTTTTTAACAATATTAATCATATTTAATAGCAGTAATATCTTAATAATATTGAAAATGGAACGACCATTTTATTGTAGAATATATTTTGATTGAATTTTTATTGAAATTTATAGTTTTTAATGTATATAAAACTTATATTTCATACAACTGATTAAAAATGCGTTAACATAAGATCAAAGCAGCGTGTGATTTCGAACCGAAACAATTGCCTCTCATTCTGACATCAATCAGTCTGATATGTCAAACGAAATATCGCGTCCAAGTATCATATCTCCACGAAATACGCGCTATAAAGGAGAATGAACTATCACCGCCAATTGCTAGAAGCGTTGCGCACAAGCAAGATCATATCCCGACAATGCACCGCTAAGGTAGATAACGCTCCCGTTGCGTCGCGCATCATATCCCATGGCCCGCCGCCTTCCCTGTCCCGAACGAACGACAATGACAGCAACAATATCGTGGTGACCGGCTTGGATGACTTACTGCGCGAACAAGAAATCGGCAAGACCGATGCGTACCGGAAGTCTGTGTCGTTCGATGACGTGCCCGGGCCCATGCTGTTAAGGTATATCGCCAAGGGATGGAGTTACGTGCCGCTGTTGGGGAACCAAGTCATGGCGAATACAATGCAATATCTACTTAGCGCCGGTAAAATATTTGGTAAAATGCTCTCAACTAAATTCGTTCGATTTGTATTGATATTGTTCTATAATAGTGTTAGTTAAATAGTGCTCAATCCTAAGGATTGATTGGAAACAACACGCCATCTGTCGTCGATCTATCCTGAGCTATTCCTTCATCTCTATAACTATTCATCCCACCCCTTGCTTTCCATATACTCTACCTTCTACAACCAATTGCATAATATCCCCATGTCTAAGAATGTGACTTATCTCTCCTGCGCTGACTTCTCTTCTCCCCTACTAACTCTAGTACGCCTTCATTTGTTACTTTATCTTCCCAACCAATCCTCCTCATCCTTGTGTAGCACCACATTTCGAATGCTTCTATTCTACGTTTAAATCTGCTCCTTTCCTACGAATGCTAATCCTACAAATGCAATCCTACATTTTATATCTACCTTACTTCGGTTATCCTCTGTGATTTTACTTCCTAAATAAGAAAAGTCGGACACTTCTTCTATTGTATCATCTCCCATTCTAATTCTCATTTTTGGCTTGCATTCGTTCTTGTCACACCTCATCACTTTGGTCTTGCCTATATATATTTTCATGTCATTACTTCCTGCATACCATTTATTACATGTTCTAAATTCTCCCTTTTTTCAAAAATAACTATCATCAGCAAACCTCAACATATATATTTCCTGTCCGAATTTTTGCACCGACACTACTCTTCACTTACCGTGTTTATTGCATCTTCTATATACAGGTTAAATAGCAAAGGCGAATGTGTACATCCCTGCTTGACTCCTTTCCTATTCTCGCTACCTCTTCTTCCCCCTCAATTCTAACTGAAGCAATTTGATGTTTGTATAGATTGAAAATAATTCTCCTATCCTTATAACCTATTCCCGTTTCTTTTAAAATCCGAAACATTATGTACGAATCTACATTATCGAATGCCTTTTTTTTAAATCTACGAAAGCTATGTAAGTTGTCTTTCCTACTCTCACTCTTTTTTCCACTACCGTTCGTAAATAATAGCGTCGTAAACGTGGAATTATATAGTGGTTCGGTCTATTTTGAATCACATTAGTATTATCTATTATTTATTCCACGAAATATAGCTAGGTACTTTTCAAAAACTGTTGAAATTCTCATCGTAATTGTGTCTTCATTCGTAAACCTCTGTAATTGTCGGATACCTCCCTTTATGATCAATAATATACATTTAGAAAACATAATGCATTACATTCAAATCTTTCTGCAACTTTGTGCTTTATAAAATAATTTATAAACAAGTTCTTTTGCGCTTCAGTCGTATTTCTAGATAAGCCTATCGTATTTCTAGATATTTTCTATATACTTACAAACAGCCTTTTATATGTTACTTTAGGTAGTCAAGTTCGTTGGCGCGACAATATGTACCTATTCAAATACCTAGTGGACGAGTATGGTCCTGTGGTGCGTTTGCACGGGCCCTTCGGTGGTAATGTTCTACTACTAAGTCGCCCCGAACATGCGGCGATTGTATTTGAAAATGAAGGTCCGTACCCGGTTCGGTCCAGTTTGGACTGTCTGGAGAAATATCGCTTGGAGCATCGACATTATAAACAAGCTGGACCGTTCGTTATGTACGGCCCGGAATGGGAGAGAATTCGAAAGAACATGGAGACGTCCATGAAAGGAACGGATGGACAAAGACAATGGGTAAGGGTTTTGTAATATGTTTATAATAACAATATTTGTAAATAACGGGGTTTGTATCGATGTATTATCTGCTTCTGCATTATATTTTTTTTAGGCCACCTTTATTTTTTTTATGAATTCGCTTTTTAAAACACATTTCAAATTTCGATCTATTTCTATATAGCAGAAATCTGTAGTTTTTCTTAGACCAGGTCAACATATTTAATAATAAGATTATTTGAATACACAGTTCATAGTTTTTAATGTAATAAAAATAATTTACAATGTGCCATGTTCTTTACAAAATTTGCTTATATAAATTACATAATATTTAATGTGGTATAAAAATGTTTTACAATTTTAATGTTCATATAAATTTATAATCAAAATATCTTGCAAGAGTATAGAAGGCTTCAGTGACTAGGATTTTCTTCAGTCGTGTAAATCTGTTAGTTGACCTCAATCCTTGTGGAAGGTGGTTTATATACTTTTATCGCAACATAGTTACTTCCTCCATGTGTTTTATTCTGCCTATTATATGGTATACTTAGTTCGTTTTTGTTTCTTATTTCATATTTGTGATATTCACCATTTGTATCGTAGTTTGATTTGTGTTCTTGTATATAATTTACGCAGGCTAGAATATAAACACCCGTGATGGTAAGACATTTTATTGCATCTGAAGTCATTCCTGCAGCTAGTTATTCTCTATAACTCACATAAAGCGCGAATCGCTCTCTTTTGAAGTAATAATATTCGATGGGCATCTAGACCATAATATGCATAGTATGCTGTCTTTGATATTGACTGAGAAAGATATCTGTTTTAGTTTTCTAATAGAGAATAAAACAAGACATCAAGCAAATATGCAGATTTTTATAAACAATCTCGAGTCATCAATTTTATTTTTATTTATTTTTAATACCATCGCTTATTCTAATTGCGCACCTTCGCAACACAAAGGCGCGCAATTAGAATAGTGGAGGCCCCGCCGTTTAGACAAGACTGTCGACATGCTTTTATAAAACTCAATGTTCTTACAGTACCGTGTATGTTCATGTATGAATTATAATCTATGTCAAAGATAAATTGCACTTGTTCTTGGAACACATTTGTATCCACGCATATGATACTAGAGCCAAAACGGAAATTAAAATTGATTATATAAAGATTTATTAAATAAAATATTCTATTCTATTCTATTCTATTCTATTTTTGCAGATTGACAAAGTGTCTGACGAACTGATCGACCGCATCCTGCTCACGCGCAATCGCCAATACGAAACGCCGCGCACCTTCTACACCGAACTGCACAAATGGTGCGTGGAGTGTTTATTCTCGGTGGCATTTCACAAGCGCCTCGGCTGTTTGGACGCGCACGGTCTGAGTTCAGTATCGGAGCCAGCTATGTTATTGCAGGGCTTAACGGACGCCACCAGCGCCATTCGCCGTTGCGAGTTTGGCCTGCACTTGTGGCGATTCGTGGACACGCCAGCTTGGAAGAAGCTCGTCTCCAGTTTGGGAGAGATCGAATCGATATTGGATCGGCATATTAGGGCCGTGCAGGAAGGGCTAGCGGCTAGACAGAATATGAAGCCCTTTGATGGGGCTACTCTTATAGGTATGGTTTTTTATTATTATTTCAGTTGATGCTTTCTTAACATTCGTATATTAGGGAAGACAAATAAAAGTGCAATGTTTTATATCACGGTTAAAAGCGAGGATTTAGTCGACTATAGTCTCCCTTATTAAGCATTGAAATTAAGCGAGAAATGAAGAATGATTTACAGAAAACTTAATTATATATAAACATTCCATCTGCAGATAATATCGAATAATGGGCAGGGGATTAGGTCTAATTGGTCATTGAGTGTACTATAATTAGGCTTTTTATGGTGATTGTGAATTTCTAGTGATTGGAGGAAATTTAATTTACGACTCTTTGAGCAAACATCTAAAATTGTTAAATTATCTATACTAGGAAAATTATGGTGAGGTTCTAAAATGTTAGCAAAGTTCGATTTACTTTTATTTTTTTATAACTATTAACATGTTCATTAAATCTAATTTTAAAGTTTGGCCAAATATATATTGCAATGCATTCTGGAAAATTAATCTTATATACTCCACTACGGTTAAAATGATCTGTCTTACCTTTATATTTATTTAAAGTGTTTTATTTAGCTATAAAGCTAATATAATCCAACAACTTGTTGCAAAATTTAGCACACTAGCTACAGCCTAGCTCTACGTATTCTATAATATTCTATCAAATTCTTTTTAAAACTTTTTACATTTCTTATGGATTTTATAAATTCCGGCAATTTATTAAAACTACCAAGACCATCAGCAACGCATTCATTGATTTAGAGTAACTTATGTAAAAGTCGTTTCTTTGTCTAGTTCCATATTTATGAATTTCCTTCCTAGTACTAACACTATGGCGCATGTATTTTGGTGTAATGTTGTTTTTTATTTTGTGTATAAAACACATAACATGACGATTGGGTTAAGTAATAGATTGGGTAGGGTGTGTAAGATGTTCGTTCTGATAAGACTTAAATTGTGGGTAGATAAAGTATTAGCATTTTTTCGTGTGTTCGGTGGAGAAAAAGTAAACATTAAAATATTAAATGTAAATATTACTTGTTTTGGACTAAAAAAAATTTTTTTTTTTAGAAAAACCATTTGATATTTTGCACGAGTCTTATTTTTTCTTTTCATTCGCTGGTTAGTAATTGATTTTTATTATCATCATTTTATATTCTCGTTGTTGCAATTTTTTAAAGATCAGGCCATGTCAGGTCAAACATGAAACTTAACGTATTAATTTCATAAACAAAAATCTGATTCATTAAAAAATTGAAATTTTACAATAAAAAAAAATTAAATTTGACAATTTAAAATTTAAATTAAAATATATATATTTTTTTACAATTTAACAACTTTGTGGTTAAATAATAGATTGGATAGGATGTGTAAGATGTTCGTTCTGATAGATTTTAATTGTAGTTAGATAAAGTATTAGCAATTTTTTGTATGTTCGGTGGAGAAAAAGTAAAGGAAACATATTTATTGTATTTTTATTTCTCTTCCCTAGTATGACATATCGCAAGATAAAGGCAAATTTATAATTGGAATTTTTAAATTTTAATCGTCCATCCTTCTAGACTTTAAAGATTTAATGATTAAAAGTTTCTAACTTTCAATCATTCAATCAACTTTCAATCATTAAATATAAAATTCTACAAGTGTAGTTTCACCTTAGTAGTTCAGATTCTATAAATTTGACTAATTTTATACTTTAATTAAAAAAAAAACAAGTTTCGCCGTAAATAACATTATCATAGCGAAACATTTTGTTTTTAAAATGTAATATTAATGCACATACGCGGCTTCTTCGACAACTGGCTTTAGCCATTTTTTAAAATTTATTATAGTAAACCTATTTATTTTAATAAACCTATGTATTCGTATATTAATTAATATTTTCAGTAGATTCGGGCGCTAGCGCAAAAGACCCATCGATGGTGGAATACCTGCTCCTCGGCGACGCGATGCTCCAAGAGGACGTCCTCACCGTAATGTTGGACATGCTAATCATCGGCGTCAACCTCACCGCGCACAGTATCGCCTTCGTCCTCTACCACATCGCCAAAAATCCGCGCGTACAGCGCAAACTATACATCGAAATATGCGACGGCACCAACATCACACCCGTGCACCGTCGCTCCTACATGCGCGCGTGTCTGCGCGAATCCCTCCGCTTGAAGCCACCGATGCCGGTGCTGAGCCGCGTGACCACGCGCGACATCGCCGTGCACGGGTACCAGATACCGCGCGGCACGCAACTACTAATATCCACGCACTTGTCGAGCGCCAGCGACGAGTACTACGACGACGCGGAACGGTTCAAACCGGAACGTTGGCTGGCCGACGGCAATGCGACGAACAGTGGGCAGCACGCGGCGCTCGCGTCGATACCGTTTGGGCGCGGGCCCAAAGCGTGCGTGGCGCAAGAGTTGGCGCAGACGCAGATGGGTGTGCTGCTGGCGAAGGTGCTGCAACGCTTCCGCCTGGAGTACCATTATGGTGATATATGTACCAGTAATAGGGTGCTGGCGGCGCCCGATCGCCCGTTGCGTTTCAGATTTGTCGATCGCCAGTAGTTTGTTGTCGTATTTGATGATAGATGACACAATTTCTAACCAAGAAATCTTCATTTTTAACGTGAAAAACACGGCTTATAATTTATACTGACGCGATCGAAATTATGAATCGTGTATTTGTAATTCAAGAGCGGTAAAAATAAACAGGTGGCTCCTCACTTAACGACCGACTGGTCGTAGAACGAATTGCGAGTAGCTTGTTCGTATCTATTTAGAACATATTGGAAACAACTTTCCACTGAAAATTTTCGTCGTACTTTTGATTTATCAATTAGATTATGAAAGACAAAGATGGAACTCTCAACAAAAATAAAATCAACGTAATAAGTAAAATGAAAAATAAATAGATAGTCATTTAAGTATTTAATTATAAGATGGAACATAAATAGTCCCTCCATGCTATATGTGTTCGATGTAAACCGCTCTGCTTCAAGTATTTTTACTTTTTTGAGGGTGGTATAAAAAATATCACCGAGCTTCAAAGAGTTAACAACATTACTGTGAAATTATACATTAGTGTCGATTTGGTGGAATCTTCTATCATAATTTAGTCAGATAGAATTGTGAAAATTTCGAATATAATATAAAGTTTTGAGCTACGTATCCTGTTGAGGCAGTTTCCAAGATAAATAAAAATAAAATTGTAATGTACATATATACGTAAGTTCGCGACAGGCACCTAATGCAGCCAATTGCTCGGACGTAAGTTCGAGTGGTCGTTAAGTGAGGAGTACCTGTATTATATACAGGATAATCTGATTAAGTGCAATCTAATTTAATTACTTTTTATTTGAATTTAAAAAAGCTCCTTTCCGAATAAGCTTGTTTCTTTTTTTTTTTTACAAAATAATAACTTGTATGTTCATTGTAATTGTGCAGATTTCTTGGAGGAAAAATTTCTAACCAGTTCGTTTAATAAAAAAAAAAACGTGTTAATTCAAAGCATATATTTTATTGTTTTTATACAGTATTTACGAGTAGTCGATAGTTCCACTTCGCCAAAATCGTTTGCATTGAGATCAAGGTCCAAGATCGATACCTTAACATGTTTCGTAATATTCCTTAATGTTATGCCGAGACTATCTCAATTTTTTTATAAATTTCCTTCAATTTGGGACAATATAATACAGCACAAATTACGTGTTTATACGAAAAGAAATTTATTTTATATATATATAAGCAATTTGACATAATATTCCAGCAATTTTAACTTTAGTACTTTGTACCGTACAGAAATAACATTCAACGAATTTTTCTTTTCTCTCGAAACAATGTAACTGTATCAGAAATCCAAAACTGATTTCTAAATTTTCATTGTATTATCCGATTATCGTTGTTAACAAAATATTACGAGAAACCGAATTACATCGTTACAGTATCACCACATTTACCAAACCAATATTCATATCTATCAAGTCTTAACTGTAGCTCACACAGTTTTGTTTCCACATAACAGAAATTACACGTTTCTGCTCAGTATTTTCACAAATAGAAAAATAGAAACACTAGAACCAGACTCGTGCGAGAATAAACGTGAATTTAATCGGATATATCTTAAAACGTAATTAAAATCGTCGAAACCGATGAGAATTGTTCACTTCCATAGCAAGTTTACCCTGCATCCGAAAATTAAATGTACGAATTATTAGTTGTCCATATTTTTTTAGAACAAAAAATGTTTGTATCACTACCGTGCAAGAAATAGTGCGTAATATCATTTAGTTTATTATCTTACTGACTAAAATTCTAATAGCACACTATAACGTTCGGTACTATTATTAATGTTATACTTAAATCAATCGATTGAACACGTAGCAATAGTACTTGAGGATATTTTCTTACTTTTCCACGTTAACCAATGCATCGGTGTCTATTTAAGAATGTAAGGAACAATAATACAAGACTTAAATAGAATATTACACACAGTGGAAAGAAAAATTGAGCAGTTATATAAAGAGAAGCTAATCAGTCAAATGTATGAGTCGTACGTTTCCAAAATGTTATCTAAAATAAACAGTTCTACTGGAATTTCATACATTCATCAATGAATACAGCTTAAACCATTACCAACAGAATAACAATTTCTGTTACGAAAATAACGTAAAAATTGTGTTAATCGCACAAACTAGCAAATATAAATATTCCAAAGTTTCAATTTGTAACAATTATCGAAATATTTTGAGAATACACGACTCACGCATTTTTAACATCACATTTACGATAATTAGTAATAATTCTGTACTTATAAATAAATTAACAAACGAACAAAATCGAACCATCCAGCCGTGGAAATGGAAATATCGATGAAACGACTCACGTAATAAGTCTTGGATTGTGCAATCCCGTCGTCTGGTAATCCAGTTCTGGGTCGTGGGACATCCCTACAAGCAAGGTACAAATTCTTCGAAATATTTTCTTAACGAACAGGTGTCGTACGTAATTTTTGTCGACGAGAAATCGACGTTATTTAATCAAAAAAACTCGCAAAAATAGAAAATTTTGTAGGTTTAATATTTTCGAGGGTTTATCTGGATTTTAATTAAATTTTACTTTAACAATCGTTTCACCTGCCGATTTCTTAATTTAAGTTCATCTTTATCCACGGCTTATTCAATCTGAATATGTTTCTCAAATTACTAGTATTAATCGGCGCCGAATTTCGCCTTAAGTATTGTTTTTGTTTAATATTTGAGTCTTACATAAACGCATGCGGTTTATCAAAGGCTCAATAACTATAAATATCAAAAATTATTGAAATATTATTAGTATAGTGTGCAGTAATTGCCGTACCCAATGCGGCCCAGTCGTACAATCCCTGCGAACTGGCCAGGCGGTGCGTCAGTCGGTGGGCAATGGAGAATCCGCCGCTTCCCTCCAACTGGGTCAAGACGATAATCACCTGACGATGCAGTGGCGGAACGGAATCTACGGTACGTAAAGTACCGCGCGTCGATACCACATTATAGCTCTCCTGGCAATCGCACTTCACGTGGATCCACTTGTTCTCGTGCCGATTCTCGACCATTACAACCAATCCCGCCCAACCCTAATCAAGATTGGTAATTATGCAAATAATCTAAATTAACACCCAAAAACAATCGATTACATGTCGTTGCGATAAAATAGTTGTAAAATTAATATTAGAGGAATATATTAGAGTTTATTCAAATGAAAGCACATCCAACTGAAAACGAATTTACGAATATAGTAGTGAAATGGCATTGCATATGTTTATTTTAAAATTCGTAGTGTGAAACTGTTTAGATTTATTTCTGTAGCAATATTTTAACAGGAATATCCCTCACTGGTGATCGCAGCTTTGTTTATTGTTTGACAATATGTATTCAATTTTATCAGCTTTATAAAATCGAAGACTATCAGCTTTCTCCGAGAAATTTGATCGATAATTTTAATAATTTAACGATCGATTGAACGATTGATAGTGATTGATTGATTAAAAACTTGTCGAGATAAGCAACAGTGTGTCAGGAGGTCAAAATTAGCTTACAAGACTACCCCAAATAATAAGTAAATTACCAAAATATAGGAAAATCGTGTATTGTCAGCGGAACTACTTGTGCATAGTTTCAAGTCGATCGGATATATATGAAAGTACGTCAAAATTAGATTACAAAATTTCACCCTAACTAATAAGTGAAGTCATATAAAAATGTACCATATTGGCAAAGAATATTATAACAGGACAATCATCTTCAATTCTACGAATCCCATCATTCTCTACGAACGTCTTCCTGCCTCCCTTGTGCTATCCTACATTTTATATCCATCGTACTTCGATTATCCTTTGTAATCATACTTCCTAAATAACAGAAATCTGATACACCATCTCTATTATCATCGCTTTATATTAATACCCACCTTTGTCAGATAGTAGGCCGTCATCCCTTCGCGCCCTTCGTGCCGCTGGCCTCTGCTCAACGTCAGCGATATAATCGCGTCGGCCAACAGAAACATATCGGTCGGTGCCACCTGTTCGGCCAGCAATTTTTTGCTCGTGTGCACGGCCAGCACGTACCTGGGGAACACCTCCAGGCCCGTGTGCCAGTGATTAAACGCGAGCGGTACGACGGTGTACTCGCCCGGCTCTAGCATCTTCGTGCAACCGACGAAGCCGCGCACCTGTCGCTTGCTATTCTCTATGAGAGAACCGATACCGATCGAGGTCGGCCCGATTGGGTTGTTGCTAGTCATTGATGTGGTAGTAGGGGGCGCCTTACTACGGAATAACGCGATGCACAAGTCCAGCTGCGAACGCTGGGATTTCTCTGAACGGCGTTGGCCCTCCTAATAAACATTCGTTTTTTGAAAACCATTTCTAATTCACCATCAACATCCATTTCTAATCTTGTCCATTATTTTTATGGATTATTTAACAATAATCCATTAGTTTGTTTTAATACTGTTAATTGAAGGATTACAGCCCCCGATGAAGATTTGGCAATAATAAATCGAAACGTTGGCGAGAAGCTAACATTGCTTTAAAATATCGGCCCGAAAAAACGAAAATCTATCATACAAAATGAATTTGTAACAGAAACAATCAAACATCTGCCTAACCTGAAATAGAGTGAAATCAACCTCTGTCGGCTCTAACACCGTCAATAATATACAGCTCAGGTGATGCGGCGATGCAAGGGGCGGCAGTGTCCCCGACAGTCGAATTTCATTCCAGCCGCTTCTTACTTTACAGATGTCGATGCAATCGAAGTACTGCAGCACGTCGTGGAACGAGATCCAGAAGGCGCCATCCTGTGGCCCGCTTGGCATTAATTCTGCACGCAGTCGCTCCGTCCATACGGCACTATCGTCCGACCAATCACCGGTCCATACGTAATGGCCCCAGGGGTTGCGCAACTGCAGCAAACGGTGCCCGTCGATATCGCGTACATCGAGCAGAGAGTAAGCGTGACGGGGACGCAGACCGCGATTCTGGTACTCGGTTTCGTCCACCTTAATCGCGTACGTAAAGAAATTGTAAAAATTACGATTATTTTCTTTATAATAAAATCGTCACTACGACGTTAAATAATTATATAAAACATCACCAAAAAACGTAACACAAAGCATTTATTAGGTAGATGCGCATTTCAGAGGCTATGCCCCCATCTTCAATAGCACAATAATAAAACAAATAATGATACCTGTTACTGAAAATGAAAAATGAAAAACCGCAAAATTTCTCAATCTAAACTAATTAATATCGGTTATATAACTTTGTAATAATAATTTATGTTTTAAGACGCATCAATAATGGTAATGTAATATGTTGATGTGATTAAAGATGGGGGCATAGTCTCTGAAGATAAGTGGAACTAGCCACTCCAAGCGAAATACAAAGAGCAAGCTAGCTTGGATACCGAAATACGTATTTGTATTTTTAAATACAATTGTGGTGACAGGGGCGATATCTACTTTTTTATTTTATAGTCGTCTCGTATTTAATAAAATTTGATGATATAATTTCTTTTATTTTCCATATTATGGAATATCACATAGTAACGGCTAAATCAATCAATTATTTAATATTGTATAATATCAACTAGGAATCATTTGCACGTAATTTTTCTATTCTACGCACCTTCATGTTTCCTCCTCCGCAGCTGGCACCCATAAGGAACATCGCCTGTCTTGAGGACAACAGTTGCGCCCATATTAGGTCCGTGTCCAGTTCATCTTCGGCGGGCGCTGCAGGCGTTGGCATGGAGGACGCTTGCAGCGGAATACTCTCACAGGGACACCCAGTAAGTGTTGCTAGACCTTCTATAGCTCTACCGGAGACTAAGGCCTCGTAACAGCCATGTATCTTGGCGACAGCCTTTTCTATTAGGGGGACCCAAAGCTGCTTACGCTTTGCCTAAAAAAAAATGTACTTTTAATTATCGGACGGCTGAAACTGTCGATAAAAAATAAAATTCGGAGGGTAAGCAACAATATTAAGAATTATTACATAGGAATTAACAACGATTTACCCGGCGGTTTGGTGGAATTCTCTGTCAAAATGAAGTCCGATAGAATTGTGAAAATTTGGAATATTATATAAAGTTTCGAGCGACGTATTTGAAAAAAAAATTTTTTGAGTATACAGAATATTCCATTTTCAGTACAATCAAGTCTCTTTTTATGCGTATCTTTTTAATGCGGTTTTGAAGTTATGCCGGTGCATTTATTGAAAATTTAGAACATCCAAATGTGAAGGTAGTGTTTTTTTCCACCCAATACAACAAGCATTAGATCAAGGCATAACAGCTACTTAAAAAAAAAATTACGTGAAGCACACTTGTCAATTTATATTTGATAAACTAGAAGATGAGTCATTAACAGTAACTGACGTTTGGAAAACATTTTCTATTTTGGACTGTTTGAATCATGTTGCATTTGCTATCGCTGAAATAAGACCACAAACTCTAAATGCCTGTTGGAAAGCAGCTTGGACTGGATGTATTGCAGCCAGTGTCATAATATTGTCAGTTAACGGCGATACTTGTGATGAAAAAATGTAAAAAGAATTATTATTTTTCAATAAAATTGAATGAATAATGTTTTTCAGCAAACTAAGTTTTATATCAATACATATATTTCTTTCATATTTATCACACGTGATAACACGTGCGATATGTAAATAAACGAATATCGAGTAAACCATATTTCGAATTTGTTCGCGAACATACTTGCGAATAGAAAAGGTGTCCGCGTTTATCGCAGGGAAAGAAATCATCTACGAGCACTGTCGTCCAATGACCGTCCTTGCAAAGGCGCACCTGGTACACACCCTGAGGGCATACCTCCGCTGTAACCAGGACAGCTCTAACCAGGTCCTCCCGTTCAGCCAGCACAGCCAGCGCACTGAGCAACCAACAATTGCCCAGAACACCCTGCGATATATCACTGGGCAACGGTCGCCGAAATACCACCAATGGCAACGATCTGGCCGGATCGTCACCGTCGAAGGTAATATCACGTAAACGACGCCATTTTACGGCAAGTTGCTCTTTAGTGCATTCGCCTGTAGATACATTGTTGAAATTTTAATAGTGATACTTGCAAGAAAGTCATTTTAAAAAGAATATTTGTGATACAAGAGAGGATTATTAGAATCGTGAATATTTAAAAATAATATGTTGCTGACAATATACTATCTATCTATCCCAAAAAGTGCCGCATAAAATTTATATCTCTTTATTGCGTTATTTGCGAAAAAAATCTGAGATATGTAAATTGATTTATTTGTTTTGCCATCTTTTGGTAATATATATAACTATTTTACTTCACCTCCCTAGCCCCCAGCTAACTTCACTTTATTTTTTCAAACAAATGTCAACCTATGTCACGTGAGGGCTCATTCAAAAGCTTGTAGCAAACTGATTATGACTGTAACAATAGAATTCAATTTAGATGTAAGATTTTTGTGTTTATTGTGTAAGAATTACATCTTGTGTTTATTTTGTTTTTACAATTATGTGCGGAACTTTTCCTGTATATATGAATGCATTATGTACCTAATAAAAAATAATCAGCTTTTAACAAAATATAAATACACACACACACACACACACACACACACACACACACGGAACAAGAAAATTAGAATATAAGGTAAAAAAAACATGGGTTAACTAAAGCGGAAGATAGCCTAATATACCGTGGTATAAGTCTATACAATAAATTGCCAAAGAATGTGAAAGAAATTACCAATCTTGAAGAATTTATAAGTAAATGTAAGTTATTTTGATTTTAAATATTAAAAATGTATTTGTAAATGTTATACGGGTTAAACTTTTGTAAAATATTTAATTGAAAAACAGTATATCTATCTAATAAAAAAAATAAAACGCTACGTGGGGTCTTCAAACATAATAAATGATCAAAAAATATGATACTGGATCTTATATATCTCACAGGTTGCTCGCACATTATCACAAACTTAGAGTATATTCGAATTTTACCAAGAAATTAACTAATAGATAATACTTTCGAAAAATTTTAGTTAGTTAAAGAGTCCGCAATCCCAAAGATTGGTTGGAAACAGCACGCCATGCCGATCTATCCTGAGCTAATCCCTTCATCTCCCTATAGCTATTCATCTCAACGTCTTCAACTATCTGACTCACATACTCCAATTTAGGCCTACCTACCCCTCTCTTTCCCTCCACTCTACCTTCTATGATCAATAATAAGATATTGCATAATCCCCCCATGCCTAAGGATATGCCCTACTAATCTGTCTCTCCTACGCTGTAACACTCTCCAAATACTTCTCTTCTCCCCTACAAACTCTAGTACAGCTTCATTTGTTACTTTATCTTCCCAACCAATCCTCATCATCCACCTATAACACCACATTTCGAATGCTTGTAATCTACGCTTCTCTTCCTTTCCTATAGTCCACGCTTCACACCCGTACAGTGCTACACTCCAAACATATATCTTCAGTAATCTTTTTCTAATACCCAAGTCAATATTTGATCTTAAAATCTGTTCCTTTTCTACGAATGCCTTCCTACCCTGTGCTATCCTACACTTTATATCTACCTTGCTTCGATTATCTTTTGTGATTCTACTGCCTAAATAACAAAAATCTGACACTTCTTCGATTCTATTATCTCCTATTGTGATCCTCATTTTTCTACTGCATTCCTTTTTGTCACACCTCATCACTTTAGTTTTACCTATATTTATTTTCATGTTAAAATCCCTAGTCAATACTGCCTGCATACCATTCAATACCCTTTCTAAATTCTTTTCGCTTTCTTCCAATATAGCTATATCGTCGGCGAATCTCAACATATATATTTTCTCTCCCTGTACATTCACACCTACACTATACTCTTAATATAAAATATAATATATAAAAATTTTAATATACATTTATTTATTTATCAAATTTTCATTTCCAGCGCATAACGCCTTACCTGGATGATAGTACAGACTGCTCGCGCACGGTGGGAACGACTCGTCGACGTAGCTTTGCTTCTTCAGCTTACAGTAGCGGACGATGTAGTGCCAGTGTTTGTTGGCGAGCTGGTCGTGGGAGAGGCGAGCCGGCGGTATGGGAGGGGCAGCCTGAGCGGATGGGGGCGTCGCGTGCACCGGTGGTGATGTACGTTCGCTCTGATTGTGACGCATGTGCATGCACATGTCGCAGATGGATTGGGCGTCGGAGTTCTCGAACGTGCAAACTGGACACTGCCAGGTATTGTTGGTACTGTTTGTACTGCTGGTGCTGCTCGTGCTGCTGGTACTGCTGCTGCTACTACAGCTGCCCTGAGGAATAGCATCGCCAGCGTCTGAGATATCTACAATAAAAGGCAGGTAGTGTACATTTTTATTATAAAAGGAATAATACATATATTCTCACGATACAGTAGCCCTGTATTTACGTACGCCTGTATGATAACTACAGCATTGTTGTAAATGTGTTAAAAGGGCGTTCTTCTAGCAATTAATTCGGTAAAAAACCTTATAAAAGATCATTTGTTAATATTGTAAAGATATCGCTTGGACTAAGACTAAACAATAAATAATCTAGATAATAAAATAATAATAGTATAGAATATCACCCAAATACCGTAACATAAAGCATTAAGTAGCTAGATGTGCATTTCGAAGGCTATGCCCCCATCTTCAGTAGCACAAGATAAAAACTAAATAAAATACCTGTCACGAATCGTGATTGAAATACTATTAAATAAATAAGTCAACATGACAGAAGTATTTAAAAAATGGCATAGAATATGACCTATAAATCTTTTAAAACAATATAAATTAATAATTAACGAAACTAACAATTAACAATAATAAACATTGGTTTGTCAAACCTAAAATAACCAAAAATAACATTGTATAACTTCTATAGCCTTCGAAATGCGCATCTAGCTACTTAATGCTTTAAGTTGCGGTATTTTGGTTATTATTTTGGCTATTATTTAACACCGTAGTGATAATTTAAAAAATAAAATAATACCTATTATTAAATAACTATTTTTTTGTAACGATCATGTGCGATTTAACAAAGAATAATTGTTGTGTGTCATTATCATCGTAAATTAAAGCATTTATAAGCGGTATGTTCATCTCGACGATCAAGCTTCCACCTTTAATAGCACACTATTATTAGCAAAAATTCATTAATTTTACTCTATAAGATTGCTATATAATACAGCATGTTCATTTTTGCTAATAAAGATAGCGGTTTAACCATCGATATGCAGATTTACCTTATAACAACTTTGAGTTAAAATTTTTAATGTTGCTTTTAAGTAAAATTAAAAACATCCGCATTGATTAATTTTACAAGGATTCCAATTCATTGGTGGCTGGTTTTTCAGTTTATAGAAAAATATGTCATTTTGTACATTTTATATAAAATATATAGTATAATTTTTTCGTATAGTTAAATTAAATTTGAGAAGAACATGTATAAAAAAACACGGTAGTTTCTACTCTGCGAAAAGTAAAAAAGAAACACCACTTTAATTACTTACGTCCGTTTTTCAAAACTAAATAATTTAAATAACAAAACAACATTTCCAAATTCAGTTCTTGCGTGCGCAGTTGGGACATGTTCGTGGAAAACGCTTTGTGCTTCAAACACGGATAGCAAGTTCTAGTGTTCATTTCCACTACAATATAAAAATTGCATTAAAACCAATATTGAAATCAATAATAATTCTTGACCACTACTGACTTAAAATTCGAACAAGACTTCGTTATAAAACAATTTTTTTTTTTACATTAGACGATACTGAATAATGTATCCGTGATTACGATGCTTTCTAAGACACGTTGAGAATTCGAATAATTGACACGTTATTTAGCTAAAATAGGACATTTACAACGGAGAGTTGGATGGAACTGGACATATAAGTAGCATAGGCATAGAAACGTGTCATATACTGTGTGTAGTCCTATAATGTCGCACAAAAATCGTGTATGGCAGCGTTAGTTTTTTAATGTTTTGATTGACACGGTAATATCTTTTCCCCGGGGCAATTGTCAATAACAACACACCGCCAACAGGAATATCTGGCTCAACGATCAGTCAACGTTCGTCATCGCAACGGAAGCTATTAAATCACAAACATTGCTATGTGGCGGTCAGTAAAAGTTGGCAGTTGATTTTCTAGATTATTCGCGCTATTGCAATATAATGGCAAACACTCGCGGATCGGAGGCCAACTTTCGTCGAAAGACTCATATATGTAATGCAAGTTTTTATTGGAAAATGTACTAGCGTTTTAAAATTATGAATTCTTAAAGGCTGTTATTTAACGCATTATATCTGAACCAGTATGCCACAAGTATTCCCTACATTGTGGTATGCATTTGAGCAAAATATTTCGATAATAAATTGAATTTACATAAATGATAAATTTTTTTTATAAAAAATTATAAATTGATTGCATCCGCGGTAATAAATTAAAAATCTCTTCTATCTGTTGACATATATATTTAAAAGTATCCTTGATTTATTTAAATATAAATAAGACGTAAGAGTAAATGTGTTTTTTTTTAAATTTTTGTTCGACGCGTTTGATGAATTTATCTTTCTAAAAACCGCATTCTAGTTTTGAAAGTGCCTATATATTTATTTAGATATATTTTTTATAACTAAAATACAAGTTTTTGGAATACTATGATCTGAATGCCCATTTCTCACCGACCATAACGATTTTAAATGCCAGTATATTCCCACTGTGTTGAACGTTGGACAATATCTCGCGACATTTAGCCCTCGAAGGACGGACAAGCAGGCGTTTAGAATAGTCGCGTAATACCGCATGAATCGCTTCTAATCGCCATATCCATATCGACACACAGGGGCGATTAGTTAGTTGTCGAGGATACAACTGGAAGGACATACATACACCGCTATGTTGTAATGTCCATACACAGCGGGGAAATGTGAGGACAAGGTCAATCAGCTATCGATGGACAAATCATTATTACCACAATATGTACCGCTATAAATAGACCAGGCGTAATTATCTTCGTTTTAAATTATTGTCGATTTATAATCGAATATTACTTTTTTTTTCCATTAAAAATGGAATGGACACGAAATGATACATAAATATATCATATTTTCGGGCAACGCCAGATTTATTATCTTTTATGTATTTTTTTATTATCTTTTTTCAAAAATTATAACTTTATTTACACCACGTATATATTTAATTTTAAATTAACCTGAACTAATTACCAAATTTTAAACTGAATATCTCCGCCTTAATTTAAACACTAAATATGTTAAAATTACCCACTTTCATTATTTATTTACTTGAATAATAAAAAAAAAAACGTTATTCTACCTAAAATAATAAATGTACGATAATCGATATCGTCTAAAATATATGTACATTTCGAAGGCTATGCCCCCATCTTCAGTAGCATAAGATAAAAACAAAATAAAATACCTCTGTCACGAATTGTGAAAAAAAATCATAAACCTGCTTAATCTTAATCTAAACTTAATCTGCTATTAAGTCCCAAAGATATTTACTTTCGAAATGGTTAGCAAATGTACGTAATAATTTTTTATTTTGATAGCTTCGATTGACTTGGAAAACTGACTATAATTTTTTTATTATCAATTACTAAAATACTCAGTTAATAAATATGACCCATAAATCTTTTAAAACAATATAAATTAATAATTAACGAAACTGACATGTAACAACAATAAACATTGGTTTGTCAAACCTAAAATAACTAAAAATAAATAAAATGAAAATAAATTAAAAAATTGGTTCTTATTAAATAAATAGACGAGATGGAATTAGGCTTGAATCTAAATTCATTAAATTTGATTTAGATTTATGCATGTATATACTTTCATAAGCATTTAACTCGGAATAATTCAAAACACTTTTAAGTAATTTAAGTGAACTAATTTGAATATTTTATTTTCATTTTAATTGACTATTTGAATATTTGACTTATTTATTTAATAGTAGGTATATCAATCACGATTCGTGACAGAGGTATTTTATTTTGTTTTATCTTGTGCTACTGAAGATGGGGGCATAGCCTTCGAAATGTACATCTAGATACTTAATGCTTTAAGTTACGGTATTTGGGTGATATTCTATACTATTATTTAACACCGTAGTGATTTTTTTTTAATGGTTATGACTAACTTAATTCTTAATATTTAATATTCTATGTGTGAGTTTCACTGTAAAGGATGACTCAATGGATGACTCAAAGGATATATATTTCGAGTTAAATGGTGCACGTTTTTATTAAAAATCTTTAGTTTTTACAAACAAAAAAACGCCAAAAAAAAAGTGAAATTTACAACATTGTAATTGTTTCTTTGTGATGTTTTTTAAATACTTTAACTAATTTCGTCTTTATAGCGAAAATTGAGGTATAAATACAATTTTATTTGCTACAGAATGTCGAAATAATTCACCCGCTAATTGGTTGATATTCAATATCAATAAGCAATTATGTTAATAATTTCAAATCTCGTGTAAAATCGTTTTCACTAACCATCTCCAATTAAAGAGATATACGCGTTCATTAATGTTTCAATAAATAAATATTGATTATTAACTGCTGGCAATCAAAATGACAACCATCATTACGGAATAAATGCGATGAATTAGCACTCACTGCTTTTCTCCTGTCCGTCCTTGTCTGCTTTAGCAACCGCCCGATTGGCCGCTTTATTTCGAACTTTCTGCGCATAGTTCACTTTGGCGTACGTGGCATTGCTGCCAGCGGTGGTAGATGACGGCGCGGGCGGTGGTGGCGGTGGCAAACCACTGCCCGCCCCACTTGTTATAACGACGTCCGTTGTTGTTGCGGCACTTAGGTGTTGTTGATGGTGATGTGGTCGCGGTGAAGGGCTGCGCGGGCTACGTGGGGCCTTCGAACATAATAAATGATCAGAATTATATGATACTCGATCTTATTATGTCGCATATTATTGTAGTTTTATTGCAAATCTTTCTTGTTTTACGAAGAAATTAACAATTAACTAATAGATAACATAGGGAAATAAAAACAACTTTGCTTTTACTGTCAAGTAGAGGTATATTAAAAGTTGACTATAGTTTCGACTATGATCAGAATTAATATATATTTTACGTATCGGCGGTTTATATATAATTTTATAAATTAATATATCCATATTAAATATATAAAGATAAATTAATCCAAAATAAACGTAAGAAACTTCTTTTTAATTCAATATATCCCCCTACTCTGAAAGAACCCGAAAGTTTAAATTGTAACCAGACCTTGAATCATTAGAAATTTTACATGTTGCTCAAGAAAGTAAACAATTAACTACTCTAGAATCCCTAGAAATACACAGAAATATTAAGAACCCCCGTTCCGTTATACTAAATGACCAAATCTATTCTGTTCAATATAATTTGCACCTTAGTAATATTATTTAATGTAGTTACCTGTAAAAGTTATGTATAAAACCGCCGATATATAAAAGTTATTAAAAGTCTATATATAGGTATTTGTAGACCAATCTTAGAATATTCTAGTGGTCTCCACACAATCTAGGTTTAATTAAGAAAATTGAAAGTGTTCAAAATAAATTCTTAGTATACGCTGCTTTCAAATTTGGAATATTTCTACATGACTATTTTGTAACTCCTATGAGAACTTCACGAACCTTGGCTATTTGTCGCAGCGACGTACTAAGGCTGATTATAAGTTCCTTGAACGATTAATAAATAATAAAATTGATTACTCTGAATTAACGATGAATTGTCACGTCCCATTAAGGGATACTAGGCAGGTAATTATATTTACTCCTATAATAAGGAAGGCTAATTATATTCGCAACAGCCATATAAATAGAATAATGAGGGTAGGAAATAATCACCAGAAATTATAATTACAATAGTACCTGATAAAGGAGACTTGTGAATTTAGAATTAATAACTATTATTTCACGATTCATTATCTAATTATATATCTACATAATCTGTATCACATAACTTGTACCGGATCTGTCCGTTAATAAATAAACTACACTTACAAAATAGATATTCATTCGGATGATGCCATCATAACCGAAATTATAGTCAACTTTTAGTATAATTCTACTTGATAGTAAAAGCACATTTCTTATTAATACCTCTTATCGCACAATTCTATAAAAAAAAATAAGTCTACCACTATTATCTTTTACCTTGCAAGCAGTACAGCATCTCTGCACCAACCCGTTCCTTAACGTACACTTGCCGCATGTCCAGAACTCTCCCCTGCGCAACGTCAAGTCCACAGCTGGACCACGTTGCAGTGACTTTAACTTGCTACCGCCGCAGGCGACGCAAGCCAATGCGGGGCCACTGTTGACCAGGGTACATTTGCGGCATGTCCACACTTCCGCATCCTCCACGTCCGTGTCCGAACGCAGACGATCCGACGTTGTGTTTGGCACACGATCGGAAGGTTCGCTCGATGATGAAGTGTTCGTTGAGCCATTCCAACAATCAGAACTAAGTGTTTACCGAAAAGGATGCAGAATGTAGGAAGCAAAATGGTTAGTTTTCCGTATTGGCTATTAATTTATTAAATATTTTTACTATATACTATTCTATTTTTAATGGCAAAAAAAGAAATATAATACATCAACTATAGTTAAATAATCCACTGTATATTAGGACACGTAAGAACATTTTTTATGTATCAATAATAGAATGATTTTATACATTTCTACTAACTTTTCAAGTTTTACGTAAAATTTCGACATGTTCTTCGGTTCCAGTGAATACGAAAATGCAGTGGTGCTTGATGATTAATCGTTCTATATCAAATACTACGAATGTAGTACTAGCTCCTCATTTTTAATCAATACTAAATTGGATTATTGATAAGGCTGATAATTATCTGATAGGTAAAATAAGTGACTCGGTTGAATGATTACAATATATTTAATACCGAGGTAAAACTTATTAGTAAAAAGTCGGTGACGTATTTTGTTTTGAATTACCAGTTTTCGACGAATATTCACGTTTTTTTTGATGAAATAACTTCAAAAAGTGATTTTCTCTAAAATATCTGTCTGCTTATTTAATATTTATTAAACGGTTCTACCCAGACAATAAATGTAAATTAGTAATATCCCCCAAAAGTGCTGATCTATTTTGATCTGAAATAGTTATTTTATTTTTGTCCGATGATACCCGATATCTTTGAACAACAATTTATAGGTCATATTTTGTAATACTTCTGCCACGTTGACTTCTCTATTCAATTGTATAGCAATCGCGATTAGTGACAGAGGTATGACAGAGGTGAAGATGGGGGCATAGCTATTTTCGAAATGCGCATCTAGCTATTTAATGCTTTGAGTAGTTACGGTATTTTGGTGATAATCGATTCAACAACGTGGCGATAATTTCAAACATTTCTATAAAACTAGTTCGAACCTTGTAGGAAGAGAATTGACATCATCATCGACGGCAGCAGCTGCCGTCACTGTAATGGTGGTCGGCTGACTTCTCGCACTGCAACACACCTCGCACCTCTCCGCCACCAAACTATTGTACGCAAAAGAGCAGTGGCCGCACGTCCACCGACGCTCCTTCAAACACCAGTTATTATTACCCCCTTTCGGCACTTGCTGCTGTTGCCGCTGTTGATACGTCGACAATATAGCCTGTTGATTCTCATACAGGCTGTCTCTCGGTTCCGAAATGCCGATGTAAGTGTACACGGTGCCAGCTGCTGCTGCAGCGGCGGCAGATTGTGCAGCCGTTGAGTCATCCACCGTGGAAGTTGATTTTATGGTATTTAGAGCGCCGAAGCGACGGTTCAAGTCGCCCAGCAGCAAATGGGCGGCCGTTGCGGTTGTGGGTGGTGGTGTAAGTGTGGCCGCCGCTGAAGGACCCGTATACGAATGTCGATTGCATGGTTGCTGGGAGGGAGATTGTTGCATATCGATGTCGTTGTCGGCTTCAGCAGAGAGGCTGCGGTTCTAGAATACGTTTTTTTTTGTTGCAAATTAAATTTTATTTCCTTTGGTACTTTCTGGTTTTGATAATACTAGATTATATCGTCGCTATTTGTATTTTTTTTATAATATAAAATTACATTTAAACCCATTTTTACAACATCATATTTGAGCAAAATACTTCCGTTGTATAAAACATCACCCAAAAACCGTAACACAAAGCATTTTGTTATGAAAATAATAAATGATTTGTTACGGTTAATTCTATAAAACATCACCTTTGGGTGATGTTTTATAGATTTTTATTTTATTTTAAATTTAAATGCATTTAACGAGGTGCGTAGCACCTCGTTTTCTAAACTTGAACTCGTGCAATTAAATCTGCCTTATGAAATTCGTTCTTTAATATACTGTTTTGCAGGATATAATATCTGCAATTATTCACTCGTATTAATTTTTATTATTCTCCATACTAAATAAGAAAAGTAATAAATCCATTCACACTTTAACATAAATCTCTAATCAAATTCGCAAAAAAATTATCAGGGAAGATAAATAAAATAAACATAACGGCAAAATCTATAACTTATATAAAAATTATCTATAACATAATTAAATAAATAAGTTTTTATTTATAATATATAACATTTTATCTTTATATATTAACTTTTATTATTTACTATCAATATTGATAATATTATTATTGTTATTTCGCCACTCACCAATAGAACCTGCGAGCTTAACTCCGAGAACGAGCGTCTATATACAACGGGCAGTTGTTGAGCTTTATTGCAATGTAATCTGGGGGCCTCGCAGGCCTCGCACACGGACGACGCCCAACTGTTCAGCAACGTACAACGGCCGCAATTCCACGTTTGCGGCGATGATTGCACAATGGCCGTTGGGTCCAGGCCGGTGCTGCGCGGCCAGACGGATGGAGATCGACCAGACAGTCTAGAACATATTCGCGTAAGGTAAAAATTAGATTCAATCGAAAACGAATCCAAAAAAAAAAACATACGCGGAAGTTTAACATAAGTTTAGTAGCTAAGAGAAAAATTGTTGCTAATGCTATTACTTAAATTAGAGATGTTAATCAATTGTGTCAATTCAACAATAAATAATGTCAATTGAGATTATTATAGTAGTTAAATTTTTAATTTTAATTCGAATGAAAGAAACAGTTTTTTACTCATGTGCAACAAAAATGGAGATTGTTTAACGATTTCAATATATATTTTGTTGAAAATATTTCATTTTGAATTATTCACGAACAAGAATTAGACGATTACATCATTAGTTTAAGAACATTCGAAAATTATTAACTAGTTATTTGCAAAAATGTCGTCAAATACGATCTGAGACATTAATAAGAGCAAATATTACTATTTTAAATAGGTTATAGATTTTGCCGTTATGTTGTGATATTCCATATTAGGGAAGAGAAATAAAAATACGTTTTATATCACAGTTAAAAACGATAAATAATGTGAATTATTATTAGATTAATTGTCCAGATTGCAATGCAATATATATTGGCCAAACAGGCCGTAGTTTTTAAATTAGATTTAATGAACATGATAATAGTTATAAATAAAAAAATATATAATTCGAACTTTGCTAACCATATTTTGGAACATTACCATAATTTTCGTAGTATAGATAATTAGTGTTACAGCGTAGGAGAGACAGATTAGTAGGGCATATTCTTAGGCATGGGGGGATTATGCAATTGATCATAGAAGGTAGAGTGGAGGGAAAGAGAGGGGTAGGTAGGCCTAGATTGGAGTATGTGAGTCAGATAGTTGAAGACGTTGAGATGAATAGCTATAGGGAGATGAAGGGATTAGCTCAGGATAGATCGGCATGGCGTGCTGTTTCCAACCAACCTTTAGGATTGCGGACTGTTTAACTTAGATAATTTAACAATTTTACATGTTTGTTCAAAGTCGTAAATTAAATTTGCTTGAATCACTAGATATTCGCAAACAAGGAAAAAACCCTAATAATAATTTACTCAATGACCAATTAGACCTAATCTCTTCTAAGTTTTCTGTAATTACTTTTTCATTTTTCGATAATGCTTAATAAGCGGAACTATAGTCGAATAAATCCTCATTTTTAACTGCGATATAAAACATTGTAATTTTATTTCTCTACCTTATTACTATTTTGATTTTTTTGAGAAATGTATATTACAGATCTAAACGTCACGCCAAAACAATTTTAATCGTCAAACGTGTTGTAATAATATAATATCGATAAAGATTATAATACAGTATATCGTCAACATAATTTACAATTAAAAATTCATTAAAAAAAATCATGTAGGTGTTTTCACTTCACTTCACCTTGAATTGGAATGTTGAGAGTGATTATAGTTATGGTTTATCCCGCTGGCGGTCGTTCTGATATCCGATGTGGCCGTTATAGCGACACCGGGCAACCGTTCCCGTTCCGCATCTAAAGACTTCTCCGCTATAGAGCAGCTATAGCTGTGGATGTTGCTCAGCGCAAGGAATGTACCTTTGTTGTTATTGCCACCGGCGCCCCGTTGTTGCTGTTGCCCGTGCTGTTGGCAACTTGTACACGAGCTCGCGGTTGACTGTAGACGAGGCTGCAGGAGCGTGTACTTGCCCGTTCCGTTTCGAACAGCTACATAAGTGAGTGCAATGGAAATGTTAGCAACGCGTTTTTGTTTATTTCACGTGTATAGAATCGAAAAATCTTCACTCAATATTTATTCTTTCACCGCCACTAGGTTGTTCCACGGGCACCATGGACGCTCCTCCTCCCACCGCTCCACCACTACCATTACATCCACCACTCTGGCAGTTCTTGCATACATTGACCATCATCATGGTGGCGGTGTCCTCGTCCACGGCGGTTTGCCCGCTGCACAGTACGCACGGCGGGTTGCCCGCCGAGGTGAACAGCACTAGACACGCTTCGCAACGGTATAGTCTACGCAGACAGGGCACGCTCGCCCACTGCCGGCAGATGGAATGGCGCGGAGATGCGCGCCGCTGTGCGATTAGCAGCAAAGTGGATGCTGTTAGAAGGGCGGTGCTACGAACTAACGTCGCGGTAGAGAAGCCTCTGAAAGAAGGAACGTTCGCTTATGGATGGGGTCGCGTAACGTCAGGTCAGGTCAGGTCACATCGACAGAATTTCCTATTGTATGGTATGAATAATAATATGAATGCAAGCAAAAATTAGGATAAGAATAGGAGATGATAGAATAGAAGAAGTGTCGGACTTTTCTTATTTAGGAAGTAGGATCATAAAAGGATAACCGAAGTAAGGTAGGTATAAAATGTAGAATATCACAGGGTAGGAAGGCATTCGTAGGAAAGGAGCAGATTTTAAGATCAGAGCTTGGGTATTAGAAAAAGATTACTGAAAGCATATGTGTATGGAGTGTGGCATTATACGGGTGTGAGGTGTGGACTATAGGAAAAGAAGTGAAATTAAGAATAGAAGCATTCGAAATGTGGTGCTACAGGAGGATGTTGAGGATTGGTTGGGAAGATAAAGTAACAAATGAAGCCGTACTAGAGTTAGTAAGGGAGAAGAGAAGTATTTGTAGAGTTTTACAGCGCAGGAAAGAGATAGACTATTAGGTCACATTCTTAGACACGGAGGTATTATGCAATTAGTTATAGAAGGTACGTAGAGGGAAAGCAAGGGGTACGTAAGGGTACGCTAGATTGGAGTATGTGGGTCAGATAGTGGAGGACGTGCGGGATGTATAGCTAGAGATTAAGGAATTAGCTCAGGATAGATCGGCTTAGGGTTGAGGACTATTTAATTAACTAAGACAAATGCAATGTTTAAACATATACCGGCTAGAATACGGCGCTTTTAATATTCGAGGTACTTCTTATATATCTTCACACAGGCATAAAAATGTAAATTTATTTAAAATTCGAATAGACCAATTAAGCCTTAACCCACTGCCCTACAAACGAGGAATCCAACCCTTACTGTACTGCACCCTACATATGATTACTAAAAAACTACGAACGTAGTTAACATCTCCGATAAATACAATGGTACCCGAAAGACAATTACCGTTCGAACTTATATGTGGTCGATTGTGGATTGTCGTTGGAGCGCACGCGACGGATCACGGTGCCACCGAACAAGTGACGTGGGACCGCCATAGAGGGTACGGTCGCTGCCTCGGCTTCATGCCCGCCGTCGTAATGATCCCAGCGTGAATCCTCGGGCGGACAAAGACTGTCATCGCCAGTGCCAGTCCGACGTACACAATTGCACCGTACGCAGGTCGCCTGTTCGGTGGGATTGATCAGCGAGCACTGGACGCAATGCCATTGCAACACAGATGCAATAGCACCCATGGCCAGGGCCTCATCGTTGCTCGTATGTTACACGGGATTGCGACGATAGCTGTGACAATAACTTTCCGAGACAATGGGGGGGTATGTAAGCAAAGTGTGTGTGTGTGTGCACGCTAATGAACAGCTGATGGTCGCAATGGCACACAACGCGTACGTTTGGCACGCTCTATAGGGATAGGGGGAGATTTTTCAAAACATTAGGCCATTCGTTTATTGACGGAATTAGTTGCACATGCGCGGGTGCGTGTCTTTGTTTAAATTTCAGAAACTGCAACTTCACGGGGGTAATGGCTGTACTGAAGACGGTGCTGATTTTTGCACAAGGCTATTTTGTACAGGGTGCCAATCTCAACATAGGGGTAGGTAGACCCAGATTAGAATATGAGTGAGATATTGGATGTTAGAATAGATATCTATGGGGAAATGAAAGAATTAGATCAGCAGAGATCGACATGACGTAGTGTCAATATTTATTAATAATATATAAATATATGTCAAAGTGACAGACAAATATTCGCAATTATTGAATTGCGATGTCTTGTTTTTAGCTTTCTAAATGATAACGCTTTAGTTTTGACAAAACTATCATTTATTAAAAATAATAAATTTAAAAAAAAATTGCAATTTTTTTGTACTTAGTGTTTTGTTGTAAAGTGATAAAAGCTTTAATAAAGCACGATTCTCAAGCGTTAATATTTTCGGTTTGTTTTTAAAATATAGAAATTTAGTTAACATTTCTTCAATGAAAAATCAATGTAACAAAGTTTACAAAATATATATTCAATGCCAAATAGTAATATTCAACAAATTTTTATAGAAAAATTAAATACATATATACACTTTTTTAAATGTTCCAATTAATCAATCACTTGTTCAATATCCTAATTTTCTTTAAAAGCAATTTCTTTAAATTTGCGGGTAATTTAAATTGTAAATCGCTGAGCCGCTAACTTTCTCCTTAACCATATTTTCTTTCGACAACTCTCTGTCGGTATTTATTGTGTCCGTTAATCTTTCTCTTCAGGCTCTGAATCAGGTGCTGTGCATTTCCCATTGCTATTATAAGAATTTTTCGTCACTATCCATACTTAAAATTTTTTTTTTAAATTATCTTAGAATGCAATATAAAGATTGTTATTTTATCCTGCAAATTAATACGGTACGATTCTGGATGAGAATAGTCGGATAGAGAAAGAATAGGGAAAAATCTAGCCAACTAAAACTATACGATAAAAACTTAGGGTCGCCCTAAAAAAATTGCAATTCATTTAAATATTCTAGCTACATTATTGATAAAATATTAATTAAGAAAAATTAAAAAATTATCCATATGTCAAACTAAGTCTTAATAATAGTTATTAGCGATCTGATCTAGGATTTTTGATGCAACGAAAATTTGGCAACCTTACTACCCATTCCGAGTAGGCAACTTCTTAAACACATCTGTATCACGGGACACGTACAAAATAATGATCCCTATTTAGCTATTCTCGTAGTTAGTACATTAAAAAATGTCCCTCTATATATTAATAAAAATATATATTTTATGCGGACTACCTTTCCGTGTTTTAGGCAGGGCCTCCGCACAAATATCGATGATTTCGTGGTCCAAAGGGCCAAAAAATGGTCCGCTTTTTGTAAAATCAGGCCCCAGTCCTAAAAGACCTATATTACCAACCCCTTTTACCAAAACAGTGCCTTTTTTGTCGATTGCATGCAAATATATTTGTCGCTATCAAAAGCAACAAAACAAAAAAAATGTATTATAATGTCCTAATAGATCTGAATTTAAATTTCATAATCTAAATATTTTCACCTACAATTAATTTTTCTGACTACAATTTTTAGCAGACCTTCCTATTAAATTATTTATTTTATTAATTAAGAATAAAAAATTATTTAAGATGACGCCTCCGTCAAATCTGGTTTGAACAACATAACATGTAAGTATGGCAAGCAACTTATTTTACAGATTAAAGTTAATTATTTTATCATTTTCAATTATATTTATGAATTATAAATTCGTTTAGAAACATATTTATTGCTTTTTTGTTAGTGTTTGGAATTTTATGGCAGAATTCTTTTTTTATCAAAAGGAAATAAATTTGAAAATAAATTGTACTTAATGTTTGTTAAAAAGCATATATAAAATAGCAAAAGAAATCGCATATTTTGATGCTTTATCACAAATATAAATTTTAAATAAATCAACCACCCTGCTCAATAAATAGAACGAATGTATTGCTTATCAATAATATTTACTTTTCGAAATTATTAGTTGATAAAGTTATTCGATTCGATAATCTTTGTATTTATAATTCGTATCATATGTTAAAGTTTTGAATAAAAATTCAGAATTCGAAATATGACATTGAACATTTGTTTAAGAATTTAATTTAATTGGGTAAATATCCAATAATTGAAAATAATAATAATAATAATTGAAAAGGAAAATTTATATATATATATATATTCGCTAATAAATGTTAATATAAAGAGAAATTAGCGTTAATTGTACGTAACCAATAAACATCCGTCATTTAATAAATTGAAAATAAGTAATAATTGAAAAATTATAAGTGATATAGCATCCATATTGATGCCTGCAAAATTAGGCTTTATTGTTAAAATCATTTGAAAAATATTTCAAAAATCTCATTAATTATATCTGTACCTTGGAACAAAAAGGGCTAATGTCCAAAATATGGAGGCAATATGCATAAAATTTCAAAAGTATATAAAAAAACAAAATATATTTTACCAAATGAATAATTAAAACAAAAAACTTTTTTTTAAAAACCATTATGAAAAATTAAAAAATTATCACCACGGTGTTAAATAATAGTATATAAGATCACCCAAACTTAAAGCATTAAGTAGCTAGATGTATATTTCGAATGCTTTAAGTTACAGTATATATGTTTAATATTTAAAAATTTAATAACTCCATTTTCATTTTCTGGCAAATTACAATATTGGACATTGGCGATTTTTGTACCAAAGTACAGGTATAGTAATATCCCAAAAAACAACATAATGTATTAAGTGCCCGTGCATTAGATGGCGCTGTATTATTCAAACCCAAATATTCAAATTCAAACAAAAAAGATTCGGGATAAATACGAACATCCCCCCAACATCGACGCACCTACAAAAACAAAATTATATTACAGGCATTTCCTGCTCGCTGCTACAAACATCCGCTATTTTATTCAAATAAACGATCAAATTGAATTCAAATATAAATGCCCCCCATACGGCGCGTGTATTATAACACACTGCCAAGTGGCGGCCATGTTTAGTTCAGCCTTGTCAACGGCATCAGCTGCACGACCATAGACAGCGACCACGCCAATTATTGCGAGGGTGCTATTAGCGCGAGTTTTGGGCGACTGGGCGAGTGCGGTAGGCAAAGAACCGCGGACGCTTAGTGAGTGTGAACGGCGGCGACGGCGGCCCGCTGACTCCGAGACGCCCAACAACAATTCTATACCGAAGCTATAGCGAGCCGCGTCTATACGTGCGTGCGTAGTTCAGTGCGCTGTTGCAGCACATGCAACGTCGCAGGCGGCGTCGTTAGCCATGGATCTATAAGTCAGTTCTGCTGACTACACACTCGGTACGTATACTGCGCTGTGCCGTCTGCATCCCTTCGTGGACTCGGTGTGGTGTTGCTCAGATTGGATGGACGAACCTAAGCAGTGTGTCGAGTGTAAAGTGGATAGCGGTGAAACAATAACACCCGTGCCGACCGTCGCGGTATTGCACACGGCAATTGCGATCACAAGCACGGCGCATTGTAGCGGCTGTAGCAGCGACACTCGTTGCCGTTACCGTCGTACGATGTCGTGGTGATTGTGTCGCGGCGCGGAATAAGCGATCATGCAACAACCGATCATAATCAACGGCAATGATACGGCCGCCGATGTGATCAACAATCGCACCGAGCGGGTGGTAAACACGGCCGCGTACATCGCGCTGTAGTATACGGTGGTGATAATCGTGTGTAGCCATTGCTATGGCCAAGTACCTAGACAAGGACCCGGAGGTGTACGCGCGCGAACGGGACGGCTTCCTGCGCGATCTGAAGCACTTCCACGAGACGAGAGGGTGAGTACCGGTTCGCAGTACCGCTGGGCTGCCCAGCGCCGTCCGGTTGCATATGTCTGGTCTGTCTGTGCGCGTATGTGCTATGGGACGTGTCGACCATTACGATTTAACGGCGACTGAAATCGTACGCGTATATATTTGTTTTTGTTGTGTTGTTGTAGGACACCGTTCCGGCGGGCGCCCAAACTGACCGGCCACCCGATCGATCTCTACCTGCTCTATTCGTTAGTGACGGGCCGCGGAGGCTGGATCAAGGTACCCAATTGCCTGTCCAATTACTAACGTAATGTAGGACACGACGTAGTATATACCCCTTCTGTACTGCGTACAAAGTGTGAATGGCATTCTGTTTAATGTATGGCACTCGCGTGGTATGTATCATAATCGGTTTCGTTTGTGTACGCGGTGGGCTTATATGGCCGACCTTGGTGGCGAACACTATGTCGGATTTGTTCGGAATATAGAAATACTGTTCACGTTAATCTTCTATTTTTTTAATTTTTATAAATCTATTTCTTACGTTAAGATACTTAAAAAATAGGACGATACGTTAATTGATAATATCGATAATTGATTCGTAGTTTTACGGATGGTTGGTGATTAATTGAAGGGGTTAGAATAGAAAGGGTACAAGTGCTTTTTTTTACATTTTTGAGATAAGAACATTAATATACCCATTTTTTTGTGATTTTTTATACTACGAGTGCTATTTATCGCCGAGTATCACTAATGAACTAAGAATAGAAAAGTTACAAGTGAGCTTATACCCTTTCTATTCCAAAAAAATTATAGTTTTTATTGAGAAAGCTCTCAATAAAAACATTAATTACATGCAATTCTCGTATAAAATCGGTAAAACCAAAAGTTCGTGTTATTCGTGTTAAATAAAGAACTGTTTTCTATTAATATGGAAAGTGACGAAGGTAAGTTTTTATTTTATTATTATTCACGACATGACAAAAGATTGTTTTTCTATTCTTTTCTACATCTGAACAGTTTGATTCACGATCGAAAAAAAACCTCTGATAAAAGGAGCTTAAGATTTAACAGCATTATCCACTTTAAATATACGAAAAAATCAGTAGTTTATTCTATTGGATTTAAAAATACATTAGATAATGATTTTCCATTTTCCAAATGTATTATTGCTCCTACTGCTGGTCGACCGACAACAAAATTGAATATGGTTTTTTTTTAAGTTGTTAAATAACAGCGCCTTAAAAATTGCTCAAGAAAAATGTAGTAATCTGCAAACATTATTGGACTATGTGCCACCGAAATTTCACAAATTTTATAAAGACCAGGAGCACGGATCCAAGGCTTGCAAAAAGAAGAAAATTACAGAAGACAAAAATATCATTCCTACGGCTTCTACATCTAACACTGAAACTCAAGACTCTGATCAGGAATCGGTTGTTGAAGAGGATATATTAATAGATTCGGATTATGAAATTTAGCTTGTAAAATTACATTTTTTTTTTTGAATAAAACTGTTTTTGATATTTTGGCTCGTATTTATTTTCAATGTATGTTGCATTGATTTGGATTAGTAAAGGGTAAGTGCAATTTAAAAAAAAATTGTATATAATCATTTATGATGTTTGGATAAGTTTTATACTTACTACATAGAAATATTAGCCTTTTCAGACGCTATATGTGTAAAAATATTTTTTATTGCCTAATTCAATAATTAATAAAGTCCAGTCAACTTTCATGTTAATTATCTCAAAACTATAAAAATGTTACGTATACCCTTTCTATTCTAACCCCCTCAATTTAAATTAAGATTATGCCGATCGATTGGATCTATATACAATAAAATGTCCAGCATGGCCGCTTCGTTTATGATGAAATATTTATTTTATATTAAAATGCTGAATGTGTCGTGTGTATTGAACTATTGATTATAATTTTTAAAGATGGTAACTGAAAACTGTGTGAATGTTGTATTATGAGTATGGGGAATTTTACGATGAGCTGGGTGAATTATTTATTATGCAGGGGGGGCGCAATTGGTTTGTATGATAATATGAAACCGATTTAAAATGATGGACTGTTTAGAAAATTTGTTTAATAACTTGAATTTTGCTGTAACTTCCAATGTGTTTTTTTTTTTTAATTGTCACTACGGTGTTAAATAATAGTATAAAATATCACCCAAATACCGTGACTTAAAGCATTAAGTAGCTACATGCGCATTTCGAAGGTTATGCCCCCATCTTCAGTAGCGCAAGATAAAAACGAAATAAAATACCTCTGTCACGAATCGTGATTGAATAAATATGTCAACATGACAGACATATAAATCTTTTAAAACAATATAAATTAATAATTAACGAAATTAACAAGTAACAACAATAAACATTGGTTTGTCAAACCTAAAATAACCAAAAATAAATAAAATAAAAATAAATTTAAAACTAGTTCTTATTAAATAAATTAAATAGACAAGATGAAATTGGGCCTGAATCTAAATTCATTAAATTTGATTTAGATTTATGCATGTACATATATACTTTCATAAGTATTTAACTCGGAATAATTCAAAACACTTAAATAATTTAAGTGAACTAATTTGAATAGGATGACCTGGGTTAGTCAAAAATATGCTCGGCTACATCACTTTTATCTTTTCTATTTAATCTGATATGAGCTAAATGAGCTTAAATCTAGTTTCAGTTGGTCTACGTGTTTGTCATATATATACTTTAGGATAACTAGAACAAGATATTTCATAAATACCAGTTTTTTTATCGAAATTAATCAAATCTTTGGCATTTCCTGGAAAATTAGCAAGACTATTAGAAGTATTAGTTACATTACTGAAGATGGGGGCATAACCTTCGAAATGTTTTAAGTTACGGTATTTGGGTGATATTCTATACTATTAAAATAATTATTTATTAACTATGAAAAATGCGGAAGATTCTGTTTTTATTTTTTATTTTTATTCGGACATCCCTGTCAAAAATATGAACTTTTTTCTGCGCGATGAAATAATCGAAAAGGACATTTTCTCATGGGAAATTATCGCAGGATTCTAAAAATGTAAGTTGTTTCGCTGTAGCTTTAATAGTTTGGAGGATATCGTCAAAAACTGAGAATTGAAATATGAGAATATTTTTGGTAAAATATGCGAATACTTTGAATATTTTTGGTAAAATTTTCGAAAATATCTGTATGATATATTCTAATAGTGTTTTATTCCAGGATTTAGAATCTGCAGGAGATTTTGATAGGAGATGAATATTTCCAGTTACAGCTTTTAAAAGTGAGCAATTAGAAACATTTCAATATGATAAAAAATTCGACTTTTATTTCACTTGAAAAAAATGGTCGAATCTAACATTTTCTAATAGGGAATGATTTCGGGAATCTTGATCTGCAAATAGTGTTGCTGTGACGTTAATAATTCCGAAGATATTGTAAGGTTTTGATGGAAAATGATTATTTGAAGATGTTACATTTATATATGAATTCCCTGTTCCCCACGTGATTTAATTATTAAAAAAGGACATTCTCATCTCCACTGTTACAAATTTTCACATTTGGGCAAACAGTTAAACATATAAATCAACACCTCGTTGCTCTTACTAATGACTGAGCAAATGATTTTTTTTTAAATGTCGTTTGTCATCTGAGTATCGTAAGTCTACGCGGGTCTAGTTAAAACTGCTCCGCTAGTGCACTCGTACTGCATTGAGATCGGTATCCCCATGGAGGACCCAATGCTAGTCATCTGATCTACGTCTGCTACGAACAGTCAGTACTCGAAACTAACTACATGCCGCACCGATTCATAGAATCCACATTATTATGTAGAGAGGAATTCCTTACGCCACTTACGCGCCGGTCGTAGTCCATGATCCCAGGCAGGCATGCTGCGGCCGCCACCGCCGCACACGTTACTGTAGGTGCATCACCATCAACAACACGTCACTTACGTCACCGCACCGTGTGGCACGCGACACATCGCAACCGCCTTGGTCAGCTGAGCACACATGGTCCTTCTATCTGTCTACGTGCACCGATTATCTCCATCGCTCGTGGTGTGCCCTACTGTTTGTTATACGATCCTCGGTTTGCGGTGCCCCCCGATAAGATAGGAAGCATTCAAGAAGGTTCAAATAAACTCGCGTCGGCGAAGATTTGCTTTAATCTTCTAGTAGGAGTGTTCGAAATTTATATTGCTCGATTGTGGTTTCTTTAGCATTTTTACCAAAGGTACCACCAGCAAATAATTTTTTGGAAGAATTTTTTTTTGGACCACGAAAAAAATGGTAAGTTACGTTGGAATTTCGTTTGGTGATTTTTTCTGTTAAGCTTCCTTAAGGTAGTTAGTTTGATTCTGCCTGTATCATGTCATTCATCCTATAGGATGACAAAAAAGTTGACCCATGGTACCACCAGCAAATAATTGCTTGGAAGCATCTTTTTTTGCACCACTGAAAAAATTCTTTGCTTATTTTTTGGACAAGTTTTGAATGCTTGTTGTAAAAGAAAAATATTTATGAAGCCGTTTTGATCTTCCAACGTTTTATATGTTTTGTTTTGGTAGAGCCCATAAACTCCATGGTTGAAAATATTTTACTGTCAATCTTATGGATCAGATGACCAGATTTATTATCCCCGGATCTCTTCCTTTCTGATAAAATAAATATCCAACGATTTTTACACGATCCCTAAGTTGACTTAAAGATCGGAGCACCCACAAATTTAGCCGAGGCTGTCTAAACATTTATCGAGCACGTGGCAAATGCCGAATTGTGAGGGCGGCTGATTTAGGGGGCGGTAGCAGTTGCTCTGGCTGCCATCGGCATTTTCGCCACTTTCCCCCGTGCACGCTCGCACGAGAAGAGGCAAAGGCAAAAACCATTCTGAGACTGGGGCAGTGTCGCGGGTGGGTCGAAACCTATCGTCTTTCTGTATCCGCCGTCCGTCCACGTGTGTGTTTGGTATTGTCTGCAGCAACGGACCCTGACCTACTGTACGCTAGGCAAAGTTGCGTTCGGCGTGGTTATAGGCTAGCAGCCAGCCGTTGCTGACTACGTACGGAATTTCCTCTAAACTCTCCTTTGCCTCAACAACCACGTTGTGTGTCTCGTGGTGTGTGAGTACGAACATCAGCTGTTTGTGTACACACACTCACACACGCGAAACTTACTGGGCGACGTCGTTTTGGTTCTCTGATATCAGCGACGACCAACAGCTGATTGCTGCTCTAGCACTTGGCGAGAGTACTTAGTCGGTCCCATGCTGGCGTCGATGCATCCTTGGTGGAGGATCAAGTTCGTAACGCTAAACTGAAACCTCTGGCGTTAATTTTTTATTTTTGCAAGTTCCAAATAGACATTTTCTTCGATGGTTGTTTGCACCTCGAGCCTTCGATGGTAGATCCAATTTTTGAGATGGGCCTTTAATTACCGCGTTTTTTCGAAACTGCTGCTGAAGATCGTATATTCATTGATCCTAAATTAAATCCTTAATTTTGTAAGCATAGTTCAAAACCGAGTATTTAACCTTACGTAAATGTTAGAAAAAAGTGGAAATATCTAGAAATCTATTTTGTCTGCTGTAATATCTGTAAATCTATTTTTGGAAAATATATTTATTTCGTCATATTATCAACCTTAAAAAAAAATTGAAGAAAAGTTGGAAGAAACTTAAGAATTTCGTGTGATGCGACGATATATCGTAAATTGCTTTAATTGGTATTCTTTGGTTGATAAACCTTGGAACCATTTTGAATTTAACTCTGGAAAATTCCAATAATGCTATCGAGATTCTTTAAATGTCAAATCTGTATATAGAGCTTTATTACCCCCATCAAATCGTTTGACCAATATCAATAACTGAAAGACTCACTTTTCGACGTGTTAACGCGCGCTAAAATAAGACGTTTACCATTATGTATTTGCAATTTGAACATTATTTAACTCAATCGAACAATATAAAATGCAAATAAATTGACTGTACATAGACGTTGATTAATTACTAATTTATTGACCCAAACCAGTGGAATATATTATGGGAAGATAACAGAATTCAAACGGTAGTCGAAATAAAACAAAATACCGAACGTCCTTGTTTATTTCAATATAATAGATAATCCGAAAAATATCGAGTAACCATTGCGTATTTTCTGAATATTTTTCTTTAATTTATTTGTTGGTGATTTGCGCATTTTAACGCTGCCAATATGATGTAATTGTCGAGGGGTTGCGCACCTAGTAAATTTGGTACAAAATTCTACAAATTCGAATAAATACCTACAAATCCCACCAAATATCGACAAATCTCAACAAATATCTACAAATTCCAAAAAATATCTGTAAATCCCACCAGATATCTACAAATCTCAACAAATATCTACCAATCCCAACAAATATCTACCAATCCCAACAAATATCTGTAAATCCCACCAGTTATCTACAAATTTCAACAAACATCTACAAATCTGAGTAAATACCTATAAATCACAACAAATATCTGTAAATCCCACCAGTTATCTACAAATTTCAACAAACATCTATAAATCTGAGTAAATACCTATAAATCACAACAAATATCTGTAAATCCCACCGGATATCTACAAATCCCAACAAATATCTACAAATTCCAACAAATATTTGTAAATGCCACCAGATATCTACAAATCTCAACAAACGTCCGTAAATCCCACCAGATATATACAAATCCCACCAAATATCTACAAATCCCAACAAATATCTGTAAATCCTACCAGATATCTACAAATATCTACAAATCCCAACAAATATCTGTAAATCCCACCAGATATCTACAAATCCCAACAAATATCTACAAATCTCAACAAATATCTGTAAATCCCACCAGTTATCTACAAATTTCAACAAACATCTACAAATCTGAGTAAATACCTATAAATCACAACAAATATCTGTAAATCCCACCAGTTATCTACAAATTTCAACAAACATCTATAAATCTGAGTAAATACCTACAAATCCCAACAAATATCTATAAATTCCAACAAATATTTGTAAATGCCACCAGATATCTACAAATCCCAACAAATATCTATAAATCTCAACAAATATCTACAAATCCCAACAAATATCTGTAAATCCCACCAGATATCTACAAATCTCAACAAACGTCCGTAAATCCCACCAGATATATACAAATCCCACCAAATATCTACAAATCCCAACAAATATCTGTAAGTCCCACCAGATATCTACAAATCTCAACAAATATCTACAAATTCCAACAAATATCTGTAAATCCCACCAGATTTCTACAAATTTCAACAAACATCTACAAATCTGAGTAAATACCTATAAATCACAACAAATATGTGTAAATCCCACCGGATCTCTACAAATCCTAACAAATATCTACAAATTCCAACAAATATCTGTAAATCCTACAAGATATCTACAAATATCTACAAATCTCAACAAATATTTGTAAATATCTAAATCTCACCAGATATTTACAAATTTCAGCAAATATCTGTAAATCCCAACAACCACCTTCAAAATCTTTTTAAGGATTGGTGAATCTCAAGTCTGGTGTTCAAATTTATAATAGTGATTCGCCCCTCGGCAATTGTAATACTAAAACAAAATCGAACGCAATCAAATAAACGGCAATGGTGTACGCAAAAATCCGATGTAACAAACAAACAAACACAGCACATTCTCCTACTCCGGGCAGCACGGGCCACGGGACTTCGACTGTCTATACTATGTATATAGTTCTTCTATGTTCACACGCCTGCTTGCATATCTATATACAAGCATCGTAGAATTTAACGCACCGTACCGACATCATCACCACATCGGCCAGGCCACCAGCGATTGAAGCGCACAACAACAGTTCAGCGACCCCGCGGCAGCGTTCTCTCGCGACCGCGGTGCTCCTCGCGACTGCGGTGCTCCTCTCACGACCGCGTTACAGCCTTCACCATCGCCTGTCTTCTCTTTACGCGTCCACCAAGTAGCATAATCGGGCATCGTCGTCAACCTTTGCTTGTATTGTTCTGACTTGATTCCGTGTTTGTTGGTTGCAAAGTAATCGCTCTATTCGAACTAGATTAATAATACTTCGATTTCCTATTCGATTTTTTAAATATTTCTGTTTTTGACCAATTTATTCTTTTTAATTAAATCGGTTTTTTTAAAGCTAAATATACGTATTTCATGATTAATTTCATTCAATACATTCATTCGTTTCGATATCTACATGTCAGACACTTTCTCAACGATACTTGCGATGGTCAATAATTAAATGGTACCATATAATTGTAAAAGATGCATTGGAAATGCTTCTCTTTTTCGAGCACGCATTAAATTTAGAGAACGTTTAGGAGGCAATTGTTCGAAGATCTACTTCTTCGAATTCATAATGAAGGAATGAATGGTATTTTTTATTTATTGTCTAATTCGTCGAGGTTTTCTCAAAGTTAATCAAGGATATTAAAATGTTCTCATCTGAAGAATTTTATAGCTTAGGTTGATCTTAGTGGAATCCTTTCTCTGTACGTAATTTCTTCTCAAAGAAGGTATATTGTACAATTCTTGCGTTTTTGATATTGAATATGAACAACTTGACTCGAGACTTGACCAATTTAAACATGCACCAGTTTTATAAATTAAATTAAAAACTGTATTGCAAATTAATATTTGAAATTGATTTATGTGAAATTTTAAAATAAATCCAGCCATTAATAATGGGAAAATGCACACTGATGTTGCAATATTATTTAAAAAAAATCAGCCTTTTCACAAACGATGGCCGATGGGAGTTCAAATGCCAAATTTGACGAAGCCACGAATATCCAAGGAAATACATTGTTACTATATAAAAGTAATTTAGTTAACTATAGCATCAAGCTTATGACACAAGCATGAATAATTATATAATAATTTAAATTTCTTTATTTTATTATAGGTCAACTACAGAAACCAATGGTCCGAACTCTTCGAAGCCTTAGAAATACCAATTTGTGTGAATGCCAGTATTGCCTTGAAGCAAATATACCTACGGTGAGTAAATTTATAAACTAATTATTATATCAATTTACGCTTGGCCTTAAATCCCCCGAATCAAATTTTCCAAAAGTAACGTCCTTAGAATTGTACAGAATATCACGTAACTCAAAACATTAAATAGCTAGATGCGCATTTCGGAGGCTACACCTCCATCTACAGTAGCACAAGATAAAATCCTCTGTCCTTGGAATGTTTGGTATAATTTTTCTACGAGATGTAACGACTCTTAAGAGTTTCAATTTTGTTGCCTATTCTTAAAAAAAATATTATCGCTCAAACTGTTTACATGCACCGATAGCAACTAATTGCTCCGTTCGTTTAGCCCAAATAACAAATTATAAAATAAGGCCTCTAGGTGCTGCTTGGTCTGCTGCCTCATACCGACTGTGATGGCCAGCAGGCAAGCGATGTTCCGTCCGTCCGCAAATTGTGGAGAATCCCGCGTGCAGATCCAAGCGGCACACGCACATGCTGCGCAACGTCGTTATTATTCATCTCTTTGCTTTCCTAGCCGTTTTCCCGTGAATTCTACGTTGATCTACTAGATTTTTGGTGGTTTGATGACTTTGGAAGTCTTTACTTTTCTTCGTCTTTTTCACTCAATGCTTCTTTTCTAGCTTTCAGTTTGGAGGAATGTTATCAAACTTTTGAAATACTAGATTTTTGGTAGTTTTTGATGTCTTTGGAAGTAGCTCAAATCTTTTACGTTTCTCGGTCTTTTTCCTTGATGTCTTTGGAAGTCGCTGAAATCTTTACATTTCTCCGACTTTTTTCCCCTCGATACTTCTTTTGTAGCTTTGATTTTGGGGGAATGATGTCAAACTTTTGAAATACTAGATTTATGGTAGTTTGATGTCTTTGGAAGTCGCCGAAGTCTTTTACGTTTCTCCGTATTTTTTCCTTGATGTCTTTGGAAGTCGCTGAAATCTTTACATTTCTCCGTCTTTTTTTCCCTCCATACTTCTTTTGTAGCTTTGATTTTGGAGGAATGATATCAAACTAGAAATACTAGATTTTTGGTACTTTGATGCCTTTGGAAGTCGCTGAAGTCTTTACTTTTCCTCGTCTTTTTCTGTTTCGATACCTCTTTTCTGGCTTTGATTTTGGAGGAATTATATCAAACTTTTGAAATACTAGATTTATGGTAGTTTGATGTGTTTGGAAGTCGCCGAAGTCTTTTACGTTTCTCCGTATTTTTTCCTTGATGTCTTTGGAAGTCGCTGAAATCTTTACATTTCTCCGTCTTTTTTTCCCTCGATACTTCTTTTGTAGCTTTGATTTTGGAGGAATGATATCAAACTAGAAATACTAGATTTTTGGTACTTTGATGCCTTTGGAAGTCGCTGAAGTCTTTACTTTTCCTCGTCTTTTTCTCTTTCGATACCTCTTTTCTAGCTTTGATTTTGGAGGAATTATATCAAACTTTTGAAATACTAGATTTATGGTAGTTTGATGTCCTTGGAAGTCGCTGAAGTCTTTACTTTTCTCTGTCGTTTCCCCCCTCGATACTTCTTTTGTAGCTTTGATTTTGGAGGAATGATGTCAAAGTTTTGAAATACTAGATTTATGGTACTTTGATGCCTTCGAAAGTCGCTGAAGTCTTTACTTTTCTTCGTCTTTTTCTCTTTCGATGATTCTTTTCTAGCTTCGAGTTTGGAGGAATGATATCAAACTTTCGAATTAACTATTGTAAAAATCGTCACTACGGCGTTAAATAATTGTATAAAACATCACCACAAAACAGAGCATTTATTAGCTAATAAATGCTTTGTGTTACGGTATTTGGGTGATGTTTTATACAATTTAAAATACTAGAAAATTTTTGGTAGTTTCATGTCTTCGGAAGTCGCTGAAGTCTTTACTATTCTCCATCTTTTCTTCCCTCGATACTTCTTTTCTAGCTTTGAGTTTGGAGCAATAATATCGAACATTTTTATTTTATTTATATTTTATTTTTCACAGGTATTTGGATCGATGGGAGAAGGTGCACTATCTTGGAGAAGAAGCGGATAGGGGTAGTGATGATGATGAGGAGTCTAGACACAAGAGGTGGTCTGCCAGAGCACTGCATTCAGTTCCTCTTTCCTATAATTATAATCAACATTGTGTCACAGGTTCGTACGGAAAGCAATGAGAATTTTCGCCACAAATTTTAATTCAAATTTCAATTCTAATTGAAATTGTTGAAATCCAACATTTTTATGATACGCTTTTTTATGCCGTAAACGTCTTTTTTCCAGTTGTTAAATAAAATATTTATTTTACCAACAGAAATAGAGTAAACATAAAATCAATTTCTCCATTAAATTTGCGTATTGTATCTCCCCATACAACTTTGAATAATGTATAAATAGAATTATTTCAAAGCCATTATTATGCGTTTAAATTAAATATATGTATATGTTCCCATGGGGAATTTCGATGTAATGGATCATGCGCTGAGGAGCCATTTCACACCACGCAATGTCTTGTAATTCAATTCCCGATCAAATCGGAATCTATCTTCATATATCTATTCCTTCAAAAAAAATATATATACATATGTATAATCAGTCCGCGCATATATCAATTTTAGCCGAAATAAAATGTAGTGTATTTTGTAAAATCATCGGCCAGCTTTCGCCGAATTGATTTAATGCATGTATATATTATGATTTGTGTGTACTAATTATTTTTCATTGATTTTTACTGAAATGATGAAATTAGATTTTTATGGAAAGTACACTTTCCTTGGAATGGTTTATGAATAGTAAAACTAATTTAATCGATTCTTTTGTTCTTATATTATAGCTTTTATTTTTAATTGGATTTGGTTTATTAGTACAATTACAATTTAATTCAAAAAATGAATTCCACGTGAAATTTTAATTTTTTTCCTAGTAAGTAAATGTTTTTGAAATATTCACCTTAATCATAAAAATACTGAATATTCTTAATATTACTTAAGACAATGCTTATTCAATTTTTTGGAACCAGATAAGACGTTTTTGGCGTTAAACAATATTAAAAAGCATCTTTCAAATATCTCTTCCCTCATTTAGATTATTATAGTTGATTATAACGCCAACATTTTTTCTTCTACTACAGAAGCAACTCGAGAATACAACAATTTATCAACAAATATATACAAAAAGTCCGATTACGACCGGTTGGCTTTATCATTAATATCCCCCTTACCAAACGAGCAAGACTTTGCCATAAATGTTTGCACGCTTTTATCGAACGATGGCAAACACACCCTCAAATTGGAGAAACACGCCAGAATATTGGACTATCTGCTAGCACACGCCGGTGTCTTCACTCACGGTAAGTTCAAGCCTCAATATTCTCATATTTGATTTTTCTACCCTGCTTGGGTTTATTTCTTTTCTTTAGGTTCTCTTCGCCGCCTGTTCATGCATTGCTATATATCAGCGCGCAAACAAGCGATTCACAACTTCTGGCGGGACGCCCTTATTACCGTCGACTACCTCGACCTGACCATCGAACCCAACAGCAACGCAACCTTTTCCCACTACACGCCGAAGAACCATTTGAACAATTGCCCGAATACAACAGCCGGCACCAGTTGCAGATCAACGAACAATTCCACCAGCCGAAAGAGTAACAACGGCAAGGACTTTAACGACAACACCAGAAGAACACAAGTGCAACATAGTGATTACGTTAGTGAAACAATTAAAAATAACGCGTGTTCGAGTTCGGGCTCCTCTTTAAAATTTGGTGCTAGTAGTGTTACTTTGGGTAGTTTTAGAGACAGTGGCCAACAAGAACGTATGTTAGCGGTGCGTGATAACGACGGTGATGACGATGACGATGTGACCATTTTTGGGCCGGATTATCCCGATATTGAGGATTGCCTTTTGATGATCGATGGTTCCGATGGACTCGAGGATGTACCTGATAGTTCGGAGTGCAAACGCAGGAAGTGGGAACGTTCAGAAACGGACAGAATATTGTTTAATCTCGGAAGAAGTTTGGGTAAGTGATGGTTTTTTGTTTAATGAGAACATTACGATTTTACTGAAATTGATACTTAAGGAGAAATTATAAATTGTTAATTCTTCTGTTGTGCAGTTTTTCAATCTAGAATTTTTTTTTAGAAACTTGCTGGCGTAGTGATGTAAATTTGGCTTACAGCCGTTCCTAATATTCCATTTTAGCTATTCAGTTGAGCATATTTTCGGATGGTTTGTTAATTTTTGCAGTTGCAAAGTAGAAAAAAAATTGGCCAAAACGAAGCTCAATTTTGATATTTAATAACATAACTAATAATCTCGAATCTCTAGTTTATTTTGTATATTGAGCTATGGTTTAATTTGGTTATTTTTTAATATATAAAGAGATTGTTCATATGATTTTGCAAGCGTTGAAAATGTATTAATAAAAGATTATTTAGTCAGTTAATAAGTCGTCAATTCCAGGGTTTTTTTTGCTTATATTTATTTTCATTTTATAATTTCTAGTCATTACTTCATGCATATATACCACTTAATACCTGTTCTAAATTCGACTGCCTTTCTTCCAAGATAGTTATATCGCTATGGCGAACCTCAATATATATATTTCTTCTCCTTGAATATTCACGCCTATATTATAATCTTCATTACATTTTTATTATATACATCTTCTATATATAGATTAAATAATAACGGCGAAAGTGTATATCCCCGCCTTACTTCTTTTCTTATTTTCACTCCCTCTTCTTCCACCTTAATTCTAATTAGAGCGGTTTTATGTTTTATATTGATAGAAAATAATTATTCTATATCCAAATATAATCTATTCCCATTTTTTTTTTAGATTCTAAATATTATGTTCCAATCCACATTATCGAATGTCTTTTCTAAATGTCCGATTGGTTTTTGCTATTTTCATTCTCTTTTCTGTTACCCTTCTTAGCGCTAAAATAGCCTTCCTCGTCTTTCTGTTGTTTCTAAAACCAAGCTGATTCTCTACTACCCCTTTTAATATTAAAAAATAATGGATAAAAGCTTAATTACATATAGTATATTTGTATGTTCAGGGACTCGCGATTATATGGGCCAGCGCGTCTTACAAATCGCGACAATTCTTCGCAACTTAAGCTTCATCGAGGAGAACATCCCCACATTATCGAACAACCGATCTTTTTTACGGTTCATGCTTTTATGCACAGCATCTCGCTGGAACCAATTACAAAACTTGGGCTTGGACATGTTGGGAAATGTTGCGGGTGAGATCTTAGTGCGCGATATAAACACGGACAGACTACCCGCGGTTTTACTGAAATTAATATGCGATGGACTTCAGACGGAGGACCGACATTGGTGCATAAGCGCTTTGGAGGTGCTGAATAAGCTTAGTCAGAACGCCAAGAATGAAGATACGCTTCTGCGTGTTTTAGAGCCGGAGGTGTATAAGAGAGTCTGTTCGTTTCTAACAATACACGACGTTATGTTGTTGATTTATACTCTGGAATGTCTGTATTCCTTAAGTTCATTGGGCGAACGTAGCTGCAACTTAATCGTCTCAAACTTCGGTGTTGTCGACACCTTAGTGAGCCTTGTGACCGTCGAGGGCAAAAGCTACGGTCCTAAAGCCTGTATCGGCATGAAATTAGTTGAAACGGTAACGGGAACTGTTCAACAGCAACAACAAACACCCACGCAACAAGTTCTTACTTCATCAATTAGTCCACCTACAATTACAATTAATAGCAGCCAACAACAATTATCCGTGAATGCAACTGCAAATGTGGCATCAACTATTTGCGCTACATCACCGCATACAATTAGTGCACCCGCGGCGACGCCCGTGTCGATATCGGGCGTGACAACCGGACCGAATGGGAGCACATTCAGTTCGCCTGTAAAGGCGACGACTCTGGGGGCGGTTGTGGTGACTGCAACGACCGCGAAGAGTGTCGGCGTTTCGCCGATGAATCAAGAATTGTTAAATGTTGCAACTGTTGCGGGTAAGAGTGCCTCACAACGTCACATATATGCTATATTTATTTTGTTTTGCGCAGTTACTGCAGCGTCTCCTTCTCCTTTCACAACAGCAACATCACCAGCAATATCCTCACCTCATCCACTGATTTCTAAACCCTCCCCTTCTTCAAAACGGTCTTTATCACCATTATCGACCACTACAACAACAAGCAGCACCTCCTCCAATCCATTTGCCCAGCAACTGTCCTCCGTCAATGCCGCGTCACCTATCATCACCGCGCAACAGCTCGTACAGCAACAGCACGCCCACCAGCAAGCCATTCAGGAGAACGAACAGTTCGCCCTCACCTGGCTGCGGACCACTTATGAGCCATGCGCGATCCTCGGCAATGCTCGCGTGGACAGCCAAGAGCTGTATAAGCATTATATAAACTCATGTCAGAGGATTGGACGGAGAGGTGTCATCGCGCCTTTGCATTTCCCTAGATGTGTCCGGTAAGTAATGTGTTGTGTAAACATCTTCGATAAATTTGATGGTATAATATTAAAAAGTAAACTTTATTGGAAGTATTCTTATGGCAGTATTTGTAATAATTTACATTTATTTTAGAGATTTTGGACTTTTAAGGTTCTAACTGACCAAATTTGACAATTTTTGCAACTTTGGCGTGTATTTTCTTAAACGTTCTTCACTTTGAATTATTTTTTAAAATTTGAATTTTCCGATTTATTATTTTATATAATATTCTGTTTTACGGATTTTTACTGGTTTAATAATAGATGGAATTGAGTAGGATTTTGTGCTACTTCCAGGTCCGTATTCGGTGGAACCGTTGGCCCGAATCCAGCGAAACCGCCGGGAAGTTCCGACGCCCAATTCTACGACGGTATCAAGGTGCGCGATAAACCTTTACTCATATCACAATCAACCCCATCCCCAAATCAGTCCACACAAAAAAACACTCAATCAACCACCACCACCACCACCACCACCACAACAACAAACAAAGGCGGCAACAAATCCAACAACAACAAAGCTAACAGCAAAGCTAATAACGCAACAATTGCATCCGCAGCTAATAACAAGCAATGTGTTGTTGTTGCCTCTTCAAGCGTTGTTTCTAGTGTGTCAAATAACAACAACAATCCACAACTTAGTCCCGCTTCTCCCATACTCAAAGCTCAACTAAGCGCACCACCCAAACAACAACAACAACAGCAGCAGCAGCAACAACAACAGCGCGATGCGTCAAATATATCACCCACAAATGTCATTTCACCACCGGCCGATAAGAGTCAGGTAATTCTTCTAGTTCAATAGAAGATTAATTCCTCCGGAACTACGTGGCAAAAATTATTGTGGAGGGCTCCATTATTCCACTTGATTTTTCTTTTTATAACTCCTGGGCTACTCTTAGCTTCGATTATTATTTTTGGTTACTTTTGGTTCTGTTTGGCTCATTTTATTTACTCACTATTCAATCGAAATGGACTGATTATATTACTTTCATATATTTTGGCCACGGATAATTTATTACACGCACACAAAAGAACATTTCAGCTTATTGTTGCTTAATTTAGTTTTTGTTTGTGGTGGTGCTTCATTTGATTCGCCGCTTTATTTATTTTTACTTTACAAATAAATGCAACTAATAATTAAAAAAAAAACGTTTGGGAACAGTTAAAATATAATGGTCAATTTTATTTTTTCGCGCGAAAAAAAAAGGTAAAATCTCATCCGCACTTAAGTCAAGCCTTGATGAGTGCGTCTTCTACATCATCGTCGTCAAACACGGGTTCAACAACAACGCTAAACAGTGTTAGTGCATCTTCTACCGGATCGGTTGTTAGTACTTCTAAAGGGACGTCCACAGCGTTGTCCGCTGTGGAGTCGTCTTCAGGTCAGAATCAGGGTAGTAGTAGCACGTCGCTGATCAAGAGTTTGCTTGCGACAAAGGTAAACAACAACAACGGTAGCGTAACGAACGAACGCATGCAAGCAACCGAACCACAAGTTGTATCTCCGCAGGTAACAATACTAATCAAACCGATACTAACTTTCTGATATCTAGTTGTTTAGCTACTGTAACATTCGATATAACTTATTGTGAGCTCCCTAATTTAGCTGTTGTATGTATTTTATTTTTTATTTAGTGATTATTTGTTAGTAGAATAAAATTCTATTTTGTTTTCTTTAAATTTTATTCGAAGAAAAATCTTATTTCACTTCGTAAATTGTTGTTATTATTTGTTTCTATGCATACTTTAATATAAAAACTGAAAATTTCAAAATCCACTTTAACTTGAAAAGTACATAATTATTTTTGGCAATAAAAATCTAATTTAATAAAAAACATATTGTTTTTAATGCATGTAATAATTTTAATTTTTTTTTGTGAGTATTTTAGCATGGTGTTTTTTTTTAGTTAAAAACTCAAAATTCTTACAAATCTAACAATTAAACAATTTTTAATTACATGTTCAATCGTAGACCATTTTTTATTTCAGTTTAGTTTCAGTGGTAACTACCATTTATAAAAAATAAATTGAAGCTATTTTGAAATGTTGAACAAATTGTAAAAATTTTGTAACGCGCCCACGTAAATATTTCAATATCGACTGTGTGGTGTGTACTTTAATTAATTTACTTCAGGTCGCAGCGCGTCAACAACAACAACGCCTCCTCGCGCAACAAAATCAATTAGACGACACTAGCCAGCCAAAAAAGACCCAATCAATTTCTCTAAAACGTTCCTTCCCCGCTTCAAACTCGCGCCTGAACGGCGCTAGGCAACTCTTCCCCCCAAACTCAACAGATCCGCCAATAACGCAAGACACTATCAGTTCTTCCACCATATCTTCTTCCTCGGTTGTTGTACAATCCTCAGTTACTTCCGTGCAACATACAACAGTGTCTAGTAGTCGCAGAGAGCCTCCGCAACCTCCACCTTTAACGGCACTAGGCGGAGGAGGAGGAATTGCTAACAATCACTCTACGTTAAGACGACTTGATCTGTTGCAACAGCAACAGAGAGCTCCTCTTGAAAATGAAGATAGTGATTCTATTGGGAACAATAGCATGGCCAGTAGCACGGGTAATTGCAATATTTATTTCAACTGTGCAAGAATATCGTCGACTTAGCTATCGTATCTTTAGGACCAGCTGGTGTTGGCTGTGTTTCTTCCACTGAAGATGGTGAGAGCTCGTTGGCAAGCTTCGATGGTCTGATTAATGGTATACCGAGTGTTGATCGCGACACTATAATATTGAATGAGGATAGCGATGATAGTGATGGGGATGACAGAGGCGAGCGTTCCCACGTTGTTATTAAGAAGCCGCTCATGTTGGCCGACTTGCTGGAGAAGAAGGTCGAAAGAGAGCCACCTATTATAAATGGTATTTTAAGTGAGTGTAGAATTGTTTGAGTAGAAATGATTATTAAAAATTATCATAGTGTGATCGATTTTTTTCTTCTGTGTAACGAATTTTAAAAGCTAAATTATTTTTTTTTAAATAATCCTATATATTTTTCAGTATTTCAGTTTTTTTCTTCAGAAATTGAAAAAAATGTGTTTAATAATATGGTCGTTTTTTTAAAGTATGTAGCAAAAGCTACAATAGCTAAAAGCCATGCTAAAAAAACTCAATATTTCTTTTGTCTTGTCTAATCATAATTTTTTTTTGTATTTAAGAAAAATTGTGTTTATTCGTAACGTAAACAGGTAAAGAACTCCGCATCGGAGATAAAGGTCTACAACTCGTTGAAAATCATATTGACAAGGTCTTGAGTGCCATGGACTCTTCCGATTCTTCATCGGTTTCCGGTCCAATTATCGATCAGGTAGATGGTGCATCTGATGAACCCGACGCACCCAGCAAATTCTCCAAAGGAAAAGCTAAAAAACGAACCTCGGAGGAAGAATTGAGCGAAGCCGAACCCACCAAGAAGATGCTGTTGTCACAATCGCAAGCAGGTATGTGCTGCTGTTAAAATTTCTTCAATTGGCGCATCTATTCGCTTGTATCTATGTACAATTCGTTAGTTCGCTCCCAACTTGAATAAAAATAAAAATAAATGCGCATCTAGCTATTTAATGATTTTAGTTACGGTATTTGGGTAATATTCTATACTAATATACTATCATTGTTTCTAGTACCATAGTTATTGATATTATTGTGAAAAGTAAATTTAAATTTCCCCCTAGAAATTGTTGTTTTAACATAAATCAAACATTCAAGTACGAACATAGCTGGTACGGTCAATATCTTAGATTTCTTATATGTCGAGCGACAATCTTCTCCGTAATTTAAACCAAATAAAACTCGTAATGCTCGCCTTTGCAAACCAAAACTACGTTTTAAGTGTTTTGAGCAACCCCATACTAACAACGCATGTAAGATATTAGCTTGGATTAAAGAATGAAAAGCTTTGATATCAACGTTAATAGAGACTTTCTGACATGTTTCTCAATGCATATATACTTTTATTACGTTTTTTGGATAAGTTATCAATGTGCACATCCAAAACAAGCTTATTATCAACCGTTACACCTATAGCCGAACTATAACTAATCAAACTATAGCCTAAATAATCCCGCAGTAAGAGCACGCAACACAATGAATAATTATAGCATCGATTTTGTATCAGTAGATAAGCTCGCTCTTCGAAAAAAAACCACTAAAAATAACATAATTTAGTTAAGACATATTTAAAATTTTTGTTACCTTTACTTTGAAACTTTTACATATCTGTATATTGTGAAAATGCCGATGGCGTTAATAAAGAATTAATTAATTAATTAAATTGGTAACGGATCTTCTTGCAGGGACATCTCGCAATCGAATAGCCACAAGAACGTCCCCGCCAATAATCGATAATTCGAGCAACAGCACCGATAACGAGGACCTAAATTCCGCGACGGTTTCCACGGCCGCCGCGAAATTATTCGCCGACATGGCAGCGGACATTTTAGAAGACGAGAATGACGACGATGAGAACGAGGTGATTCCAGCCGCTCCCAGAGAACCAATCAACCAACAGCAATCGGTCAACGCAGAACTCGTCGATTCATCACAACCTACAACCGCGTGCGCAAATCAAGTTGTTACGCCACGACACATTCAACAATCCACAACAATTCCCTCTCTTCAAACGCAACAACAACAGCAGCAGCAGCAGGTGATTGTACAAGGCAATCCGGCGCGGCAGATTATTGTGTCTCAAGCCCCTAGTACGGTGGCAACGTGTTCGGGTGTTATTAATGCCGGTGGTATGATGCTGGCCCCGGGGACGCAGCTTAAGACGCAGTCCGGACAGACCGTTATCGTGCAGAATATGCAGAATACGCAGGTGCAGCAACATGCCAGGCCGCAACAGGTTATCATGCAACAAGGTTTGTTCGGGAAGAAACTTATAAAATCTCTGTGTTTATGATAAAAGAAAAAAAGAAATCAGTAATTAGTTTCCTTAATTTTTATTTTGGTTTGTCAAACCTAAAATAACCAAAAATCAAAGTAAATTTAAAAATAATTCTTATTAAATAAATTAAATAGACAAGATGAAATTGGTCCGGAATCTAAATTCGTTAAATTTAAACATATTTTCTTAAATTTAATTTTAAATATTTTAATATTTATTAAACTTATTAAACTTAAAACCTCTTTAAATTGATTCCACAAAACAAATAAACAAATTACACGAATATATCAATGTTATAGTAAATGTTTGGATTTTTTTTGGATCATCATAATTTAAGTGTGCCGCGGAAGTTTAACTATAGGTTCAAGTGTGCCATGAGATAAAAAAAAAAAAACACGTTGAAAAACACTATCTTAGGCCCTTCAAGTCAAATTCTCCTATCGCAAACAGCAACCAACCAACTAGGGCAATTAGGACAAATGCAACTCGTAGCCACGGGTCAATCTGGTGGGCAGCCGACGCAGTACGTAATTCAAACGACTGGTGGATCTGGCGCCCAGAACTTTGTCGTCGCCCAACCACAGACGGCCGTTGTCCATGGACAACAGCAGACTGTATTGGTGGCCCAAACGGGCCAACAAGTCGGCGGACAAGGTAGATATAATATAATAGTTGGAACATTTTCAAATTAGGAGTTGCACACTCGTCTTGATATATTTTTTTGAAGGCGGGAAGACGATTATTATACTTCAACCGACGCAGGTGCAACAAATGCAACAGCAACTACAGCAGGTTCAACAGGTTCAGCAACACGTGCAGAAGGTAATTTAGTTTAATTTAGTTAAATAATTCCTTCATCTCTCTATAGCTATTCATCCCAACGTCCTCCACTATCTGACCCACATACTCCAATTTAGGCCTACCTGCCCCTTGCTTTCCCTCTAATTTACCTTCTATAAATAATTGCGTAGTACCCCCATGTCTAAGAATGTGATGTGACCTACTAGTCTATCTCCTGCGCTGTAATACTCTCCATATACTCCTCCCCTACTAACTCTAGTACGGCTTCATTTGTTCCTTTATCTTCCCAACCAATCCTCATCATCCTCCTGTAGCACCACATTTCGAATGCTTCTATTCTTCGTTTCTCTTCTTTACCTATAGTCTTCACCTCGCACCCGTACAATGCTACACTCCACACATATGCCTCCAGTAATTTTTTCTAATACCCAAGTCAATATTTGATCTTAAAATCTGCTCCTTTTCTACGAATGCCTTCCTACCCTGTGCTATTCTACATTTTATATCTACCTTACTTCGGTTATCCTTTGCAATCCTACTTCCTAAATAAGAAAAGACACTTCTTCTATTCTGTCATCTTCTATTCTTATCCTCATGTTTCGCTTGCATTCCTTTTTGTCACACCTCATCACTTTGGTCTCGCCTATATTTATTTTCATGTTATAATCCCTAGTCAATACTTCCTGCATACGATTTAATACATGTTCTAAATTTTGCTCCCTTTCTTCTAAGATAGCTATATCGTCGGCGAACTTCAATACATACATTTCTTCTCCCTGAATTTTCACACCAACACTATACTCTTCTTTTACTTTGTTTATTTCATCTTCTATATACAGATGAAATAATAACGGCGAAAGTGTACATCCCTGCCTGACTACCTTTCCTATTCTGGTTTTGGTTTATTTGCCATCGTTCAATTATTGTATTCGCTTATTTATGAGATTTAAAAAAAAAAGTGGATTATTTTCGAGTCTAATTCCGTTGTGGAATAAAGGTTGTGATGGGCCCACTCGGTCAACAAATGGTCGTTACGACACCCGTCACTCGATCCTCCACCATCAACACAACACAGGGTACGATCACACTGACCGCGGCGCCACAAGCGCAAGCAACACCAACTATAATCACCGCACATCAAACGCAAGCCATCCTACCACAACCAACAACTATTATTCAAACTGTCCAAGCGCAAACGAACAACGGTCCGGCCAATAACGTACAAGTGCAACAAAAAGTGGTCCACCAAATACAAACAACTAATGTTGCCAATGACAGTTGTAACGGTGCCAATGTTCTATTGAAAAGTGCCGTTAACAAGCAAACGAACGTCGTTAGTGCGGGTGTAACAATGACCAGTGCACCGCCACTCGTGACAACTGTAGCCGTCGCGTGTAAATCGACGCCCGCAAAGAAGAAAAGTCAATTTGCAGCCGCGAAGGATGCTTTATTCATATGCGAATGGGCCAATTGTCAAGTGTAAGTTTCTTTTAATTTTTTCAATGGTTTATTTTAATCAAAGCCTTCGGTGGATTTAATTGTAAAAAGAAATGGTAATGTTTTTACAGAGAGATGGTGTTTAAGTCTGCGAATCAGGTGTTCATGCACGTTTGCGAGGAGCACTGTAAAGAAACAGCCTCCGGAACGGAAGAGTTGTTGTGCGAATGGGATCGCTGTGATAATATGAAACGGAAACGATTTTCGCTGATGACTCACCTTCAAGATAAACATTGTAACTTAGAGGTAGCGTCTGTTTTTCTAACGATTTAAGCTGTGGTTTAAAAAAGTTGAAATATCCCACTCTTTTTTTTTGATAAAAACTTGATAAATCACACTTTTTTTAATACAAGCTTGGAGAATATTCCATAAGTAACCACAAATATGCTAAAATCATTTTTAAATTATTTCCCTTTGTTTTTTAAATGGTTTGTATTCTCCAAGGCGATGAAGGCCAGTTTAACGAAGCGCAAGCAAAGTGCACAAAGCGGCAAGTCCGAGCCTATTGTACAATCGCCCCCTTCGCAGCAGCATCCTGGATACGCCCCTGATGCGGCGTTTCATGCCATCAAAAGACACGCGCTGGAATTTGTCAATCCTAAAGAACTGCAAGTAAGTAAAATGTGCATAAAATTATTAAAAAATATTAATATTAACTATTGAAAATGAGAAAAAACTTCACAGCGGAAGAAGAAATATTAATATAAATGGTATGGCGTGTTTTATTTAATGCTTCTAACATGTTTTATTGTATTATAAAACTAATTTTCCGTTTGTTAAAGTTTATTTTAACAAACTACATTTAACATTTTTTTAACAATATATTCTTCATGTTTGTTCACTGTTTGACATTATTTTTTGTCTCGTGCTTACGTAACACCAGCAACGTAATTCTACTAACGCTAGTCTAAGTGTTACGTCAACAACAACAATAATAACAACAGCAACGGCTTCTGGTGTTGTTGGGGCGGCCAACAATCAGACTAAAGTCGCCCCAATTGTGGCTAATGCCGCCGCTGTTATTCTTCCTCGCGCTATGCAAGCATCTCTTACAGACCAGGTGAACGAAATAATAAAAATGTATTTAGAACGACTTTTTTTGTTTTCTTCTTAGTCTAATTTGTAGTTTGTTTTAGTTTTTGTGTGGATTTTTTTGCTTCTGTTTGAAGATATATTTGGGACATCGATTTTTTGTGTGTAAACATTTTTTTTTTTTTATATAAAAACATTTGATTTGTATAACCTTTATATTTTTTCTGAAGAAGATATTGCATGGAAATGGTGTATTGTAAAATTTAAAATTATTACTGTTACGTTTGATAATTTATTGTGCAAGAACTGACGAACTTAGAAAAAATACTTTTTTTTGCAGGATGATAATGAAGGTCCTGTAACAAAGAGCATTAGATTAACTGCTTCGCTCATCCTAAGAAATCTCGTCATCTATAGCACTAATTGTAGAAGGTAAGCACTTTTTTAATTTGAAAATTCGATAGTCATTTAAAGAAATCAAAAAATTATGAGTTAATACCGATTTAAATCAAAATAATCGATTTTTTTTTTAAATCGTTTGAAGATTATTAAAACCCTACGAACCTCATTTGGCAAACGTCGCTCTAAGTAACGTAGAATCGTCACGAACTATAGCCCAAGTTCTTTACGATATGAACGACTCCCATCATCACCACATCAGTTCATCTAGTTCCAGGTGACCTCTAAATAAGAACTAAACATGGACCTTTCAATTAAGCAAGTGGTCATTTAAAAATGACTTGTTAAAAATTTCGTTTTATATACGTATATTTTTTGGGTAGTAGGTCGATGTGTTACGAATTTACGTGCGAACATTTTTAGTGACTAGATATATATATTTGAAACGAAATAAACGGTTTAAAGTGTACAAAAAATCAACTACTACTAACTACTAGACGAGTCTTAAAACAAGGCCTAATATTGTTATTTTTATATATAATTTACCTAGTGTAATATATGACGCTTTTTTTTTTTTTTAGGAAAACCATTTCTTTTTTCGTCTATTTAAATAATGTATAAAAAAAACTTTTATATACATAATGGTCCAGTGAGTATTAGGGAAATTTCGTTAGTAAAAAATCTACTAACTAAAAAGGTTCCTTGCAGCAAAACATTTTTTATAAGTATAATTAATATGAGGAGAGAAATGTAAAATAACTAAACAGACTCGTGCAATTTATTTTGGACGATTAGTCGATTGTGTTGCTAATTTATTTAAAATCTTTTTGTATTGTATAATAATTCAAATTTGCTAAAATGTAAATTTCAAACAACTGTTCGTCCAGAATATTTGTGATAGAAGCACAATGTATAATTTTTACTATTCTAAGATTATTTCTCCTATATTTTCATTTTTTTCCGATATAGAATAAACAGTATTACCCTTTAGTGTGTTGTTGTTAGAAAGCCAAAATTATTTAACAGCGAAGAAAAATTAAAAAAAATATATTAACACATTTACTTTAAAAAACGTGGTCATTTCGTTTTATGTGTACTTTAATATTTTCTTTGGTTACAATTGATTTCTGTATTGGCCATTCAGTTAACGCCCTGTATATAAAAGTATACTTTCGTATGTAGAAAGATGGTCATCGACTGCTACTGGTATTGTTATTACTAGTTTAGTTGATTCGAGAAAAACGAAAATTGGAAATGAAGTGCGTTCGGTTTTTAGTTAAAGAAATAACTTCAACGAGCTTTGAGATGAGGCAAAAAAAAACACTATCTTCTTTCACACACCAAATGTTCTAAAACGAACGCACTCTCTAGATGTGTTGTTTTCTCTATTTGTTTTTTTTTTTATATATATTTCTGTGTTGTTTCTCACAATATATTATTGTGGTGATTTTTAATTTTAACAGTTTCTCATCTTCATTCGATTTGTTGCGGAATAATGCGATGAAAACATTAATTTTTCGATTGTCTTAACCGCTGCATCCGTTGCATATCTCAAAGAATTTACTTAATTTTAATATTACACTGTACAATGTAAATCGTTTATATTTACTCTCTGAGAAAAAAAATACTGCATTTAATGTACTATTCTTCCTTTTGCAATAAAATGTAATCCTTTCAGATTATCCCTCAAGAATTTATTAAATTTTAACGTTAATATCACACACTTTTAATTTATTCAAACTTGTGCAGTATATTTTACACGGTTTTCGCGCTTTAGTTTAATTTTCTGGTTCAACACAATTCACAAACCGCATTATAAACTTTATAAAAATAAGTTTTCATTAAACTTGTTCTAACTTTATATTATAATTTTGTCAAATTTCAAATTCCTCCACAAAATTTCCCTACCCCTAAAAAAAGTTACAACGCTTCTTTTCCATACTTTATTATCGAATTGTGTCCAAAATATAACACCTTATCTTAAGTCCTTATATTTAAATCAGTTGAGACGTTTTTTTTTGCGCATCTCCCCGTTCCTTTCCTTTAATAGTCTAATGCACAAATAAGGGCCGTACCACGATTAATCCAATGTTTCTCCGGTTGATAACTCGGTATTTCAATGGCCACAACATAATTGGTCGAATGTCCTGTGGTAGATAAAACCCCAGCCCTTGTTAATGTTTTATACACCGGACATTCGTACACCCCAACTGACGGCTTACGGTGGTTTTCTTCCGGAACCATCCAAATCGGTTTCATCTCTAAAAGCAAAATACTTCACATTTTTTTTTACACGAAAATAATTACATAAAATGCGGAAAAGTACAGGCTCTAAAAGTGATCGTTTTAAAATTATTAAAGCAAATTTGCAAAGTCCCTTCAATTTAGACAGAAAATCTTATTTTTTTCAAACCTGTGTACAATTCTTTTGGATGCGATTCATCGAGTATATGTTTTTCGGCATTCCATCTGCAACCTTCCAAAAATAACCCATAAACAATACATCCATCAAGAGGTCGTACTGTTGGGTTTTTTTCTAAAATCTTCAAAACGAAAATCATTTTGAACTGACGAATAACTTTTCGCTTAATTTTGTATACCTGGAATGTAAATGACAACGTATCTATCGAAACAATATATTTTCTGGCAAAATTCTGCAAGCTTCCGGTTAAAAACGCCTGAGGAAAATAAAAACCACTTATCCAGAAAGAGGGTGGAATTCCTTCTTGCTCCCATTTTCGCAAAAACTCGCAACGGGCGTTTAAATCAAATATCCATGCCCCTAAAAAAAATTCCATTCAATAAACCAAAAGCCAAAAAGTGTGCGTATTCTTCAAATTTATTTCACGTTATTTTCCGAAAATTTTTACCTAATGGCTTTAATGATGGATACGCTTTAGAAGCCCAAATTTGGGGTACTTGATTACTGAACAAACTCGTAGACATTTTTTCCAGAGGTTCAGACATCACCACCAGCCCCTTCAGGGCTTTCAACAAATCGTTTAGGGACAAATTTATCACACCCAATAATTTATTGTATCTAATGCCTTCCTGAATAATAACCGTATTCAAAGATTCTTCATATAGCACTGGATATCTATCGAAACATATTTTTACACCACAACAAAAGTGATTCATATCTGAGTGAGTTACTTCAATGTAATTGCGTCTATATCAAATGCGTTGGGTATCTGAGTTAGTAATGAGGTGGCCACTTGACTAGTCACTTCTTCCTGACTGAACGTTGCGCCGGTAACTGTCTTCGGCTGTAAATTTAATAGCGTCGATAAAGTGCTGTAAATGTAAGCCTGTGCACAAGTGATATCTGCATTGCTGTGCAAACCAAACAGCGATGGATCGTCATTCAATGGGCACGAACGTATATAATCAACGTAATTTGTTAAAGTCATTTCACTCGGGATCTAGAAGTGTTAAATAGTTTACAAGAAAATCAATTATGGAAAACTAAAGCGTAAAGCGCCGTTTAGTTCTTTTACAATTTGCATCAACTGATTGAAGATTCTCATTTAATAACAACTCAAAGCATTTAATAGCTACATGTGCATTTCGAAGGCTATGCCCCCATCTTCATTTTTTAAATCTTGTGCTATTGAAGATGCGGGCATTGCTTTCGCAATGAGCATCTAGCTATTAATTAAATGCTTTGAGTGACGGTATTTGGGTGATATTCTATACAATTATTTAACGCCGTAGTGATAATTTAAAAGTGAACATTCTTATATTTAAATAAACTACTTGTGGAACTCAAAAGTCATTTTTTGTTGCTTAAATTTTAAAAAGTGTCTTCAAACTGGTAAGAAAATATTGTAGACAAGCGAAACTTATACCTGGTGATAAAAGCCTAGCTTATCAAACATATAAAATTCATTAAGAACATCCACTTTGTAATAGTCCGATAAAAAGTTCATCAAACATCTCCGGTCCCAATCATCAGTGACCCTACCGCCATAATTAATCTGACCAGCGGTGTACATCAACACTTTAAGCGGTACATCATCATATTCCAGCAAGAACATGTGCAATTGTGAGATACAAATCTTCAAATCACCGTCCGTGAACTCGTACGGAATATTAAATCCTAAAATTATATTCAAAAACCATCGATACTTCCACAAGTTTAAATGCGGTTTACCGAGAGGTCCAAATTTGCGCCTCTCGAGTAACACTCCGTGGAATAAACAGAGCGAATACAGCAGCCATTTAAATGCTGTGACCTTTTGGTGTTTAGAGTTGAAGAAGTCTAATAAATCGGGAACTTGGTTCGTGTACGCTCTGAGCAAGTTCGCTTTAACGCCACGCGGCGGTTCTACGGTCATTTTGCTGCCATTTTGCAAGATGGCCACGGGGAAACTTGGAGACGGAATCGACGTCAGCCAGATACGGAATTCTTTATGGGCAGAATCTGGTGCGATATTTTCGATTACCCGATCCAAGCGTGGCATCCAACTGGGACACAGGTGACAATTCTAAACAAATCGAAAATGTAAGAATTTATTGTTTCTCGCGCTCGTAACAACCTCAACTTTAGATGCATTTTTAAAAATACTGATTCAATAGGTTTTGGTTTAAGATTTGATCAAAATTTGTTAAGGTTTTGTTCAGGTTTTTATTTTTATTTATTTTTATTGTTAAGGTATTTTGCGAAAAGTTATTACTTGGAAGAACACCCATGATCCGAGCTCAACTGCGGTAGCGATCATTTTCTCGGCAATAGGGCCTTGTCCCTGTCCCAATGAGATACTCAACAGCCTTTTGCCCATTTTCATTCGCTCCGCAAATTTTTGTAAATCTGCCGCCGGATCCGTACCAGCTGATAAAACAAATATCAGCGGAATAGTTGGCCCCGACTCTTTAAACATTGCCATTAAATCGGTTGTTTGTGGTTCCACGAATTTTTCGCCGGCATGCAACGTGAGGAAGTCTTGAATTGCATTGGGAATTTTGTCAGGTCTCAAGGCTTTTAGTACCAGCAATTTTTCAAAGTCCGAAAACATTTTTTCATATTTATTTGTTAGGGGCATTCGGTGCGGTTCTGAAGCTTCAAAAATTTGTTTGTACTGGTGTAAGTTGTGGGTGAAATCATCTACGAATTTTTCGAATTTTTCCAAGTTTTTTAATGCTAAGATTTCTTGCCATGATTTTGAAGAAAGCCATTTCGAAGCTGGATTGGGTATCATCTATAAAAATCAAGATAAGAAGAATTAAATTACCATCGGGTGTTGGAAGAAATGTAATACTTCAATAGGATTTCCACCGGTGAGGAAATATTGCCAAATCACAGGGTCAATCTTATTTATATCCAATAATATTCTGATCCACAATAAGAATGCGAACATCAATTTGTGCTTTTCAAATAAACTCCTGCAGACATTGTTGAATAAGCTGAAAGTTAGATATTCGTTGATTGTTTCAACGCGCAAAGCCAAATTTTCTGCCAATTAAAAAAAGTTAAATCAACGATTTTAATATTGTATTTTTTAAAGCACCTGTATCCTTTTCTGTATCAGCCATACTACCTACGAATATTGCAATAAACCACTCCAAGGAATATTGATACATCGGATCAACATTCGATAAATCCGATACGCAGAAGAACAGTATTTGACCACGATTTGCCACGGGAATGTATTGAGATCTCGTGTGATCAATATCGATTTGAGTCACCTCCGCTGCTTCAACTTTAAGCTGCATTTAGAATGCCTTGTAATTTAATTGTTTATTCTCAAGTTCGTTTCATTGACTTACTTTTATGTCATCGCTTTTAATTTTCGAAGATTCCAAAGTAATTATAAAATCAATATCGTCCAATGGAGAACCTTCTGACGTACTTAATTTATATAAAATTCGATCTTGGATTTCTTTCAGTTCCTGCTTCATTTGTGCCACGCTAACAACAATGGCGCTGCGCAATTCTTCTAGGTCAGGTCGTTCTTGCATCACCACCAAACCTAATAGTTGATCTTGAAGACCGCTACGAGAAAAACTCAAATGCCGAATATGTAAACAACTATAATTGTCTATTATATACCTCGGAACTAAAGTAAAGTTCACCAACTGCACTTTTATGGATAGTTCGGGCGTATAATGCGGATTGGGCAATTTTGTAGTTATGAATAATTGAAAGTCATCGTTGTAGGGGATTACCGCATCGCCTAGTTTTAAATTAAGAACTCCACCTTGACTAAAAACATTTCTTAGCAGAATTGGATCTAGCGCTGGATCCAATTCAGCGCCAACATTTTCTATTAAAACTGACTTTCCGAATCTAATAGCCGATTCTAGTGTTCGTAGCAAATCTCTATCAGCTAATTTGCAAATTGACAGACCTTGCGATTTACCCTAATAAAATGCATAATTGCACATTTGCATCTTAAGAATTATTTTTAATGTACTAACAGTATTTTTGACCCATTTGTTTGCCTGTCCTTGAGGGTCTATAAACAGCGGCCACCTTCGACTGGATTTGACCAAAATAGCATTTTCCGTGCTTAAGTAATCTCTTGGCAGCCCATCAATTTGCCATTGTCGAATCTGCACTGGCTCCCCCAGGATCGATACTGGGTCCCATTTAGTCGAATGTGGCACATTGACCTCTTCCAAAATTGTAATCCAACCTTGCAGCAAGGCTCTTCTGTATTTATCGGTGAACGGTGTTAAATACGCCACAGATCCCGCACTAATTAAAATATCTCCGATCACATTAATCTTGTCCGCCTCGATATTTGCTATTGTGTCCATCCAACGAGTCCTTTCATCTCCCAGGCCATGGATCAATCTTCCAGCTCGGTTCATGCGCTCCAAGCACAGATTAATACTAGCCTCTTTTTCTTCTTTGAATGCGATTCTTTGTAGCAGTCGTTTGTTCAAAAGTAGCAAGCCATTTTGGACTCTCCTCATGCGTGCTTTCGCACTCTCTAAAGCTCTAATTGTTTCGTCTAATTCTGCCTGAGCTTGAGCTAAAGCAGCTTTCTTTGGAGCCACAGATTCGTTTATAAAGAAGTACTTGTACATCGCTAGAATCCACATACACAATGACGTGCACGCTTTAGAAACTTTGGCGATTTTATCTGGTTGATACGAAGGATCGTCTACGTATTTCTTCAATTTATGCATCATGTCTTCCGTAATGGATTCCTTGTCGAAATTTAGCAGGGAATTTAAGAATTGGCCTGGGTCAACTAACATCCCACGACCAGGCTCCCAATAATCGTCCAATTTTATGCGAGGATTATTTTTATCGGTTACTTTGTTTGGTTTAACTCCTCTCACAATACAGATCGACTCGATAACGTAGATTACACCTCTGGGGGGCCGTTTCATCGACCTAACTTCAGATATGTCGTTCTTATTTAAGGCTTGTAAAGATTTTTCGGCAGCTAATAAAGCTGGCAAGGCTTCATCCAAATCCTTTTGAGCATCTTCCGCGATTAATTCAGTTTTGAATTTTTTTTTGGTGGCTTCTATTTCTTCTATTTCAACGTTGGCTTTAATTTCCTCAGCTATTTGTGTATCCGCTGCTATTTGGATGATCATAATCTCTGCTTCTTTTTTAGCTTCTTCCAATGCTGGTTTCATTAATTCCAGTTCTATTTGTAGCACTTTTATTTCTTCAGCTGTACTCGCCAATTTACCCAAACCTATTAAAAATTTGCCGCATATATAGAATATATATATTTAGCAAATTTCTTTGTAAGAAAATCTTACCAGTTTTTAATCTGCCAACACCTTCCATGATAGAGGATTTTCTTTTCGTCATCATGTCCGTATAACTTCCCAGCAATTGCAAATAAGAAGTTGGTGTAACATAATTGTACCTAGACAATTCGGCTTTATATAAAGCACTTGCATCTACAACTCCGGCATGCATGAATTGACAAACCCTAACAATTCCATCCAATATTTCATCGGTCAGATCTAAATCTGGGATTTCGTTAAGGAATTTCAACGCTACAGACTTTAGAAAAAAAAAAACCTTTAGTCCAAAGATGATTATATTTATGTATATAAATTACTTGTAGAGCACTATCTGGCCATGCTTTAAACCAATCGATTGTACAACAATTTACTAGAGCAGGAAATTGTCTCAGTCTAGCTCGGAATATTTCTCCAATAGGGCTTCGAACAAATCAAAAAATTATCACTCTTAAAAACCATATATAATAAAAATAACACCTCATAGAAATGACGGTATGTAAATTAGCCCTAACTTGTTTTTGGTACACAGAAAACAAATTCGATTTCGTTGCTGCTAAACCCATTTCTTGTAGTGTCCCCTTCATCGCTTGATAAATTATATCTAATTCATCTACTTGGTAGATATTTGGTACATCTCCAGAATTCAAAATGTTGTTAAGATCTTCCAAAAATAATTCTGATTTTATCTATCATGAACAATTAAACGTAAAAGTTATCCATTCAAATTTGTTCTTTTTCATATAAGAACCTGACTGTCAGAGAACAGAAAAACAGTTTCCCTTCGATTAATTCCCGCTTTCAACATTAATTGCTTAACATCTTCTCGCCATTCAAATGGACCATAAGATTTTGTAAGTTCAATTTGGAAGCAAAAAAATTCCGCGATATGGCTTGATAAGATTGTAACACTTTGTCGACCTTCAAGAGGATTTTAAAAACTATTTTATCGACATTTTGAATGGTACGGTTAAATTACCAGACCCTCCCATGCCCAACAATAAAGCATTACCCATCGGCTGGCGAATAATTCTAGAAATTCTGCAAATATGAGAAATTGCATCGAGGAAAAGTACTAAGGACATTGGTCGGGTGGTTTGAATGTTGTAATCATCAAGGTAATTCTCAAGAACTGTATTTAACTAAAAAAACAAATTAAAATCAAAGAATTTTTTTGTGGTATCAATTTGTGATTAGGTATCATACCCTAGAGTAATCCTTCAAATGAACATACAATTTCAAATCATTCGTTGGTTCAATAAAATCCCCAAATAAAATCGTGTCCTCCCCCAAAACTGCTTTGGGATCAAAAGCAAACTCATTTTGAATTTTTGTATGCAATAATTGATCAAACCACGTGCTATCATAATCATTTACCAATCGGTCTGCAAAAACTCTGCAGTTTTCATGGTACCATAATATCACAATATCTTCTATTTGCTATATTCGAAAATTCAAATGATTATTAAAATAAAATCAATGAGATAGCTTTACTTGAATGTGATCAGGTGACACCATTAACATCCCCTGAAACACTTTATTCAGATCTCTCAAATTGAATGTGTAATGAGTTTTTGCCGGAGTGGGTAATAGTTCCTTTAAAATTATATCGTAAACATCAATTGTAGCCAAAAGAAGAGGTTCATAAAAGCTTAGAAAAGTCTCGGCACGTTCCAGCCAGAATTTTAAAATAGTACCAAATATTTTCATCTAAAATAAAATTGTTGTAACGGGTCCTTAAATTTTTGCAACAAGACTTTAAAATTTACTTTGCTAGCTAATCCCAAATCAAGGAAAGTGATATAATGGAAATGTCGCAAAAGACGCAGAGTCACAAAATTTCGACCGCCACCCGGTGGACCCATCGAGGCCACAAAATTTACATCAATTATTGTTCTAAACTCGCCAATATTCTTGCGATCGTACCACCCTTAAAAATTCACCGAAAAATCGAACAATAAAATTCTTTAAGCTAGTAACGAATTAATACCATTAAAATCCATCCATTGCCGAATCAACTCAATTGGTGGTTGAGCACCGAACACTTCCAAAGCTGGCATATTAAAATCATCAATAAAAAAAATTTGTCTCTTCAACATTGGCGGCCCAAAAACGCCTTTTCTGCGACGGTCCAATTTAGAATCTATCAAATCCTAACAAACACAATTAAAGTCCACGCAACATTTTTCTTTCGTAATTTTTTAAAAGCATATTTCTATATAAACCTGTGTTTGATTAGCTGAAGTTCTTGCGCTGAAATTGATAAAATCTACTACGAACTTCTTATGCATATTTCTACTTAATTTTCCAACAACTGTTAAAGTTTTTCCGGTACCAGTTGGTCCTACACATAAAGGATTTTTTTCGTTGTTGAGGATTACACCAATCATGAACGCGTTGCGGATGCTATCTATTGTAGGAACTTCAATATCTAAGATTTAAACAACTGAAATTATTATAAACTTCGAAAAAGTATTGTTTGGCAAGAGTTCATACCAGAATATTTCATATCGACAGTAATTTTGCAATCCTCGACATTTTCTAACCAATTATGCCAAGTTGGAGGAGCTGGCTCACCATCCTCTGTTGGATCACTGTATCCACCATCGTGTAATCTATTAAATTAAGAATAAGTGGTTCAAAGTTTCTGAAAAATTCAAACCCGATACTTGCTTAAAATCATATACCAGTTCCCCTTTAGGAAACTGAAAAGACTCTTCATATTCTTCCATAATACTATGAACCCAATCAGAGAAAATAGCTCTGCCATCATTATCAACTGTACAACCAACAGTCCAAATAAGACTAAACATAACCCAAGGCACCAAAAGACCAGCTACAAAATCATCGAGACTTAAAAAAAAAACCGTCTTTGTCGATAATTTCAAATCTAATTTACGTATTAATTTGATATATTGAAGCGGAGGTGGCGGTCTATTATCCTTGCCAGCAAGTGGTTGCAATCTTTGGTCCAAAAGGTTCAAAAAATTCACAACTAGAGATGAATTGACCGAATGCAATATCTCTCTCAGTTTGAACCTCAACAAGTCCAAGCTGGGAATTAAATAACGCTCAAAAAGCTCCATAAATTTATCACCATATTCAACGGCAAGCTGAAATATCAATATAAAAATTTCCTTTCGCACAAGGCAGACAGGAATTTATTTACTGGTGGTAGTCGTCTCTTCCAACAATTTAGGAACGGTTGTAATCCGAGTATTTCCGGTTCTAAATACACCATCCCACACCTCGATACAGTAGCTGGTGAGGCCACCGCCAAATCGGCCACTTCAAATAACATCGTTTGCGTATTTCGCAGTTTGATTATTTCACCGCTACTCAGGCAGAGCTTCTTATTATCATCCAAGACAGTGTTCATATTTTCAATCCAGATAGCATCCACTGGACCATCAAACACATACCACCGCTTATCCTCATTTGTGGCGGCAACACCGATTCTGACCAAAGATGGTAGAATACCATCAGTCCTAAATTTAAAAACGAAATTGATTTTTTTTTTTTTGATAGATATTTTCGATGGTAATTTTTACCATTCATGTGTTTGTAGATCAAATTCCCCGTATAATTGTCCCATTGATATCGATTTGGGATTTAAAATGTAAGTGTGAGCTTGTTCGAAAGGATAACCGCTTGGTTGAGGTGTTCCTTTTAGCAAATTCATCGCGCATTGTAAAATCTGGTAACACTAAGCAACAAAGTTGTGATTAAATTTTTTTTTATTGCAAGCCGTTGTAAGTTAAATTACTTTCGTTTTTCCTGATCCAGTCGGACCGACCAACATAAGTCCATGTCTTACAACCGTAGTTTCATAAAGTTGAATCACTTTTTTAACATAATCTACAATTATTGCTACACATTATTGAATCCATTACAAGATTATTAACAGAACAAACCATCGACATCTTCTAAACCAAGTTTAGTGCAACACAATCGTATAGATTCCTCAAGACTCCCGTAATCCACAGCCAGTTCAACCAATCTTGGAAACAAATCCGATACAATACCTTTTCAAATACAAACATTTTAAAGCAACCCCTACGTTAAAATTGTTTCAAACAAATCACCATTAAACAATTTCAAATCATCCTTTAAAAATTTCGGTACATTAACATCTCTGATTGCCCGCAAGACAATCTGCGGCTCCTCCATATTGGGCTTCTCCCTTTTCAAATTACCAGCAACAGCAATTACAGTCTTCACAGCCCTCATTCCAAAATCGTAATGATCTTGGCTACTAAGCTGTTCAGAACTGAGTTTAAATGTTGTTGTTATTTTGTTTGCCAGAAGTCTGGCGTCACTAAACCCAAAAGAAAATAGAGAAATTTCGGCTATCAAGGTATAGTCGGGCACCATCATCGCTACTGGCCTGAAAAGGGCCTTCAAGTTGTCGGGGAGTTCAGTACGACCCGCATAACCGGGATTCATCGTTATGAAAACGGCACATGAGTCTTTTAGAACTATGTCGTGGCCCTCAAACATAAACCTTAAATCATTTTTAATTAGTCATCGGGAAGATTAAGTAATAGAAATAAAATATATAGAGGGAACTATTCGATATAAAGCCGTTATCCAACTTTTCATTTGTAGATTTTTTTCGCAATTAAAAGGACCTTAAACTTTTTTATTTTTGTATTACTGTAAAAAAACAAAAAAAGAACAACGTACAAATCGAGTCTGGCTTGCTGCGCTTTATGTATCGTCATAATTTGCTGTGCAACAACCGACAGTACTTCAATATCAATTCTATTAAACTCATCAAAACATGCCCAAGCTCCGGAACTAAAAGAAATAAAAAATCCCATTCTATCTATTCGGCAGATCATTCGGAAAAAATCCAACTGACCTAGCGAGACCCTTAAAAAATTTACCCATCGCCATAAAATCCAACTGATCGGAGCAATTGAACACAACACATTGTATGGCAAAGGCCTTAGCTAAATCTTTGGTAGTTTCCGTTTTTCCTGTGCCAGCCGGTCCGGCTGGAGCTCCACCAAATTTCAGATGAAGAGCTCCAGTCAACGTTAGATAACATCGATCTGTTAACGGTGTTATAACAAGTCGTCCACTGTTGCCGAGGTACTCGTAACCGTAGTGAAATTCTGCATTTACAGCGCGTATTTTTTCGTGCTCGTTAATCCAGTAATATCTATGTTTAGTTCATAATTTTATTACGTGCTTAATTTCTCTTTTATTAGGGAAAAACCTTAATTGACTAATCCAATCAAAATCGTTAATATTCAAGACATTGTCGTTAATTAATACAATGGTAACATCTCGAGCATGCACTTCGATAACAATTAAAGCCGACAGAACTTCTCGTTGCAAGAATGTTAGAATTCCTTTTACTAAACTTCTTAACCGATCCAGCTGTAATTCAAAATTTGCACTGATCTTTTGACGAAATTCGTATAGTAAAACGTACATTATCTAAATGAGTATCAAAGAACTGCTTTAGTGTATTTGTTTTAATGCCCAATTCAATACCAGCTGTCCAAAATGTTTGTGATCCAGCGATGACAATTTGCCCAGGCCAATTCAACACCCAAATTTGCCTTTCGTCGTTATAAATCTCCCCTAGGGACTTGCCCAGAATGACCCTAACTATAAAATGACGGAAATTTAGTTGTTATTTATTAAAATAATTTAATAGTTGTAACTAGTATTTTTCATGCTGGATTCTACGATGACCAACCAATTTTCAATACTACCAGTCGGATATAACGTTGGTGTTAGTTCAACGCATTCTCCTTCGGCGGAAAACATATGCGTTATCTCCAAATCATCTTCAAAACGCAGCTATAAATTTATTTATTTATTATTTGGAATGAAATTTTCAAGTTTTTGTTCCTTCGATACCTTAGCGATATTTTCAAAGCATTTTCGTAAATGAGGTTGAACTGCCAGCGGGTTTCTAGCTTGTGATAAAATTTCCAAGAGCTCATCGTCGCTGAGGAAGAATAATCTTGGGAAGATCGTTCGTTTTGTTTCCAAATAATCCGTCAAGCCTTTTTGTACAACTTCTAACATATGATTAGCGTCCTTCAAACTTTCTAGTAATTTCTTATCAGGGCAATACTCCAAAATTTGTGGGTTGTCTTTCGCTCCCCGCATAATTCTGCGCCAAGCACGTTCCATGGAATTGTACTTCTTACTTTCCACTGGCAACTGTTTACTAATATCATCGCTCGTAAAAATTGGCTCCAAATACATCCATTGCCTTCGTAATATAAATCACATCAAACCTCGTGCTGATTTTTATCCTTTTGGCGCAACTTACTTTTGCACGTCAATCCATTCTTCTACCACTTCAGCTGTAATCTTCAACTTCTCTTCCCATTCATCAATTCTCTGCTCATAAGCCGCTTTGTAGGGACTAAATGAAATTTGTTGCGTCAATACAATGTGATCATCTAGCATTTGTTGAATTTCATCGGACACTTTAACGATGTACGTTCCCGATTTCTTATACGGTTGTAAATCGAGTAAATTCGCTTCCCATTCCGCTTGCATCTTGTCCAATGTCTGTTCGATGACGTATTCCTTACCAGCAGATTCGCCAATCTTTAGAAAACTGTCCGTGTGGCCTTCAATGCCCATTTCCAAAAAGTCGCAGAATGTTAAAGCGACACCTTGTGATCCATTAATTCCTACAAGAGGGAAATTTTAAACCACCTAGTCGATGGATTAAATTGATTTTTACGAACCAGTTTGCACCATGAGTTCGTCCCAATGTCTTTGTCTAATTCCAGGATTTTTCAGCGAAATTATTAAACTGATTTGTGGTTTGAACTGTTCAATTTCTTCTTTGATTTGAATGGCTACATTTTGGACTGCTGGTATATCGGCGAAAGTGCGAATTGATTTCACCATTGTTTTGAACATGTCTGCGACATTTCGCTCGATCATTTCCGAATCGATTTGGACTAGAGGATTGTGCATCCAAATCTCCTGCCATTTCAACCAATCTAAACAAATTATTAGTAAAACCACATTCATTATTTTTTGTCTTTTTCTATACCTGCTGCAGTGGTCCATAAATTTTTGTACGGCTCAAATTCTTTTATAAGTTTATTTAATTGATCAAATGGAACTACGGGTTGATTGAATAATTTTTGGCGTTGGTTCAGTAATTGTCCCTGCTCCTGGGCTTCCTTCATTGCTTTCCAAGCTCGCTTCATATCCACAGAAATTTCTTGACACTTCAAAATAATTCATCAATAATTGAATGTACAAATCGTTCATATTACTTTGCTAAAGTCCTTCAGAGCGGACATCTTAATCACTTGCTCAGTAAACTGATCAATCTTATCAAATAAAATATATTCATCAGCCTGTTGCAGCTTCAAGAACCTCTCCTGCTCTTCGTTAAGTTCTTCATTCGTCTCTTCAATCAATTTAGAAATACGATATGGACTCCCAATTGCTTCCCATTTATTCTCAAAATCCTCTTGAGGCAGAGCATACCAAAAAAATTCTAAAATATCATACTCCTAAGGAAATATGCATTATCCAAAATGATCTAAATTGCAATTTTTCAATTTTATACCAAGACGTATCTTTTTGTAGATTCTTCCAAACCTCTCACAGTTAATGGAATTGTTTCAATCCATTCTCTAAGATCGTAAATCTGTTCAATAGATTGCGGTTTTTCATGAAGTTTGAGTTCGATTTTATGATATTCTACAAGAACCTCTTCGACGGCTTCTTTTAGCTTCACGCAGAATTGGTCCAAAAGTTTCATAGCTAAAATTTGCCGTTTGTCTATCAAAAATATTTTCAAAGGTTCAACGTTGATATAAAATGGACCGATGATAATATAAATTGGTAACGTGACTTCTAAATTATTCCTCATTTTATAGTGGAACGATATTTCTTCTTTCGTTTCCATTGCAGTGTGATTTTGCTCACCATAATTTCTAAAAAAAATCGCTAGCAAAACTTTCTGCAAGAATTGATATAATTTTTTATACTTGATATAATCGTCAATATCTAACGTGAACAAATCTAAATGCACATCATATTCTTTGGAATACGCTTTTAATGGTATAACAGCTTTCTTATATCCTAACAAAAATTTCTCACGTATTTCTACAATAAAATCAGCCAACAAACCAACTGAAGACAAAGTTAAGTTCGAAGGGAATTTCAAGTGGCTTAACAAAAACGGATGAACCTGCTTTACAATATGTGTTTGTGAAATGGCATTATCATAAAGCGTTAGCAAAACTTTCTGCAAAAAAATCGATGTGGTTTTAATTAAAAGTCAAGTGGTTTCAGATCGAATTTACATCGAACAAATCTGGATTTGTGGAATAAAACGCTCCGTTGTGGTCCATCTTCAAACACAAGCTAAAAATGGGTTGAACGGCTGGCTTGAATGGACTATTGCAAAAATCAAATCCCCATTTAAAGTCATCATCTACACCGAGGCAATTTTGACAAGGAGTTTCCACCATATTCAAGAACGTATTCACGGAATTCTCAACAAGAACTCTTAGAGCGTGTTGCATATGGAATTTGATAACTTCCATTAATCTTAGCAACTTTGCGATATCGTAGATTTCGTGCTTCTTTTCGATAATATTGAACCAGCCTTTACCAATATCAATTACGCTCATCCGAATGTCAAATGTTATTGTATCCAACCAGGTACTTGTCAGATATTTGATCACCTAAACGATTTCCAAATCAACATTTGCTAATCTTCAAATATCGCCCCCAAAAAAACCTTTTTTTTTTGTGATATTCTACATAAAATTTGCTAGGTTCATTTTTGCTAAGGTCATTTTTATGAAATACATGCTAAGGTAATTTTTAGGTATCATAATTACATTTATGGTGACTTTGTGTTGGAGCGCATCAAATTCATCAAGCGTTAGGAACTTTCCAATATTCGTACTGAACATGCACATTTGCTGAACCTTCAGACATTCCTCTACGACAAATTGTTGGGCCTGATATATTTCTCTTAAAACGTACAAACAATACCATTGGAAATATTCTTTTCTATAGGGAAAGCTTTCCATTCCAGTTTGTACTTTTCCTGATGAAAAATGTTGATTAACTGTATCTTTCACGTAACAAATAAGATAAGTACCTAATTTTGGAATTTTTAAGACTTCTCGGGGAGGTAGTGTCAAAAATCTGTAAGCGCTCGGATCTTTTAAAACAATTGTTCGAAATTGCAGTTCGCTTAGGGCTCTTTTATGGTTTAATCTAACTTGTTTTTCAATCTATAATTTGGACTTATCAATGATGTAAAAAAAAACGAAGATTTCAACGAACCTTTTGAACCATTTCCGGTTTTAAAGTGTTCAATTTCGCAATTTCATTTCTTGTAGCCGAATTTATAATTTTATTGTACATAACGTTATCAATATCGTAAGTACCAGTAACATTGACATTATCAATGTAAAATTCATATCTGTACCAAAAAAAAAATGTTGATTTCCAAAAATCTAACAAAAACAACACGCTATAATATACTTGATAATCGTTTCCACAGAATCTCTTAATGTTAAAGCAGCTTTAATTCGCCCGGCGAACGCTTCTGGATCTTCCGCTTTGAACATTAAATAAATTCGTGGAAGAACGAAGCTCCGTTGTAAACCATCTAAAGTTAAAATCGTCCACAGACTGTCTTCTTCGTCATAATCAAGAACAGCGACATTTGTCCAAATATATAAAAAATTCAATGGATCGCCGCACTGTGACGAAAAGCTGCTCTTCTCGTTTATTGGAAGAAATGCCTCGCCTGGTATCGGATGGCGCACTCCTTCTATTAAGCCGTGGTTCAGCCAACCTTCAGGAGTCCTAACAATGATGGAGGAGTTTCTTTGAAGAAGAAAAAATGGAAATGTTTGTACTGTATTTGTACCTGCTATCAAAATCGTTGTCATCAAATAAGAATAAAGGTAAATAGTTTAATTTGCAGTATAATCCAAATTTAACGCCAGTGGCGTATTCGTGCATTATATCTGTTGGTATTATGTCTTTTGGCATTACGCCAATTTCTTCGAGGCATTGTCCCAAACCTTGCGACTATAAAAATAATCTTCGTGTTAATTAAAGTTTAGAATTAGAAAATATAATCAATCAATCAGCATACATTTTTTATATCATTTTCATTATTACATGCGTAGTAATTTTTGGAGTTTAAATCAGAAGATCGATGGAGATTTTTTCCTTAAAGTGAATAAAAAATAAAAAATAATGTTTTTGGTTTTTTGTACATGTAGTATGTATGTTTTTGTAATAATTTTGCGATATACTTTTTAAAGAGGTTTCAAGTTTTAGATTCGACGATAGATGGGGACTTTTGCTATATGACACATGCGCACCATGTTTTGCGATATACTTTTTAAAAAGGTTTCAGGTTTTAGATTCGACGATAGATGGGGACTTTTGCTATATGACACATGCGCACCATGATTGTCAGACATTTAAATACTACCTACGTCATCGAAAGGATATTTACGTTTGGTCAAATATTATACAGTTATAAGCAATCAAATATTATATAATGTTATTTAACGAAAACTATATAATTTTTGACGAAATGAACTGACATATACAACAACAATAGTTTGATTTTTTGACTCACCGAATATTTTCTTCTTTTCCTTTCAATGGCGACATTTCTAGGTAAAGAGAATGGATCAACATCGTGTTGCAGTTGCGCTTTCGGCTTGAAAGTATCAACAGGAAACGACTAAAAAAAAAATTCCAATAGAAACAAATCATTTTGCTGCTTTCGATCAAAAAACAAATCGTTTGAGCAAATCTCACGATCTCTTTTTCTTCATCGTAGGACATCCATCTTTCAGCGGGTGCGAGAAACTTCGGCTTTCTTGGATGAGATAGTTCTTTGAGGGTTGGTGCGTGCTTTTCAGTGTTGACTTGCCATAGAAGGCACGTGTTCTTCAGGGCACCTGGTAGGTCATCCGGTGGCTTGTAATTCAAATTCGTGGCAATTTCGGAGTAGTAACCACGCCGATTCACCACCATAGCGGTGTCCAACGAAATCTTCGTCACGTTTTCGCTCACGTAGCTCGCCATTGATGGCGTCGAATCTTCGCTTTTAGATATCGTGGTGTCGCGGCTTTTTCTGCGCTTCTTCGCGCCATCCATAGATCGTTAATGTTTTTGATTTGCTCAGACTGCGTTTGATCGTTTTGTCGATCAATTATGAAGTTTGATTGTGGCAGTAGGGTGTGTTATTTGTTGGAATGAGCGTTGTTGAATTTAAATAAATGCTCACGTATTGTATTACTATTTAGGTATATTGAAATCCTCTGCAATATATTTTTGGAGACTTCAAAAATTCCTTTTTGACGTTAGATTATGTTATCAAATGTAAAGAAGAAAATTGAAAATATCTACAAAAAAAATCGAAAAAACTGGAAAAAACGAAAAAAACTTGAAAGAAACGAGAATACGTTCGAGACCGAAAAAAATGCGAAATGCGAAAAGATAAAAAAAAAACCTTGATAACATCGAGGATTTAAAAAAAACAAAAACGAAAAAAAACAAAAAAATTGAGAAAACTTGAAACACTCAAAAATCACAAGCAACCTGAGAAAATAGAAATTTTATAATTTGGATAAAATGGTCTAAAATGGTTCGAATCGGTAATTTTTGGTAGAACAAATTCGAACAAATTTATTATAACTTGTTTCTAAGACCATTTTTAGTCGTTTTATTTCATTTTAAGTAAAGAGACAATACATCATTATAAGTGACATTCTCGATATTCGGTAATTTGTCTCGCGCCTGCGAGATTTATTAAATGTCCCTTTTAGATAAAAATCATTATTTCCAAGTTTACTACAAAAGCTACCATTTACCCGTATAAAAAAAATTCTGCTCGTCAGATTTCAATGATTTTGGTGTTATATTAAAGCGATTATGTCTATTTTTGACCATTTTGTTCAAAATTTAAGTGTTTTGCTAAATTGGTCAGAAATTGAAAATTAAGAATGACTAATTTTCCTCTACATTCATATAGACTTGTATATCATAATCAAAGGCATAACGGCCATTTGTCATGTACAATCGAGTCAAAGAAATAGTCAATAATTGTGGCTTAAAGTGTCTGACTTAAAATTATTCTAGGCGAGACCTGGCGATGTTATATATATATAAATAATTACTTTTTACATACATTTCTTATATTTTAATTTTCTTAAATATTTTATTTTGATTTTTGTCAAATATTTTATAGCAAATTATGTTGGATTTATGAATTACAAAATAAATACACAATAGCGTCCTCAACCAATCGGTCAATAATTGTATTTTCTTTTTTCAGTTTTTAAACTATACATTTATGTCCGATTTGCCATATTCTTGGCAGTAGGTGTACTAGTGTATAGATAAAATTCGGATAATAAAAACGCGTTTGTGGATAACGAATACTCCACTAGAGCGAGAACTTTCTCAGAAAACGGCGATTTTTTTTCAATTTTTCAAACTTTTTCCAATTGAACCGGAAATCGGTAAAATATAGTTTTAGGACGATTTATAGCCATTTTGCATTGTTTTGGGCAGCACTTGTTAAACTTTGACCAAAATCGCCAAAAAATCGGAATATTTCAAAGGTATATATACACGACTTTTTCACTTTTTTCGACGATAATTTCAACTTTTTCCAATTGAACCGGAAATCGGTAAAATATAGTTTTAGGACGATTTATAGCCATTTTGCATTGTTTTGGGCAGCACATGTTAAACTTTGACCAAAATCGCCAAAAAATCGGAATATTTCAAAGGTAATTTCAAAATAAACGACTTTTTCACTTTTTTCGACGATTTTTCAACTTTTACCAATTGAAGCGAAAATCACTAAAATTTGTTTCTAGGACGATTTATAGTCATTTTACGTTGTTTCGGAAACTTTTTAAATTTTGACAAAAATCTGCAAAAAATTGATATTTTTAGAAGGGTCAGAGAATCGGACTCTTTGCATTTTTCGACGATTTTTCAACTTTTACCAATTGAAGCGAAATTCACTAAAATTAGTTTCTAGGACGATTTATAGTCATTTTACGTTGTTTCGGAAACTTTTTAAATTTTGACAAAAATCTGCAAAAAATTGATATTTTTAGAAGGGTCAGAGAATCGGACTCTTTGCATTTTTCGACGATTTTTCAACTTTTACCAATTGAAGCGAAAATCACTAAAATTAGTTTCTAGGACGATTTATAGTCATTTTACGTTGTTTCGGAAACTTTTTAAATTTTGACAAAAATCTGCAAAAAATTGATATTTTTAGAAGGGTCAGAGAATCGGACTCTTTGCATTTTTCGACGATTTTTCAACTTTTACCAATTGAAGCGAAAATCACTAAAATTAGTTTCTAGGACGATTTATAGTCATTTTACGTTGTTTCGGAAACTTTTTAAATTTTGACAAAAATCTGCAAAAAATTGATATTTTTAGAAGGGTCAGAGAATCGGACTCTTTGCATTTTTCGACGATTTTTCAACTTTTACCAATTGAAGCGAAAATCACTAAAATTTGTTTCTAGGACGATTTATAGTCATTTTACGTTGTTTCGGAAACTTTTTAAATTTTGACAAAAATCTGCAAAAAATTGATATTTTTAGAAGGGTCAGAGAATCGGACTCTTTGCATTTTTCGACGATTTTTCAACTTTTACCAATTGAAGCGAAAATCACTAAAATTAGTTTCTAGGACGATTTATAGTCATTTTACGTTGTTTCGGAAACTTTTTAAATTTTGACAAAAATCTGCAAAAAATTGATATTTTTAGAAGGGTCAGAGAATCGGACTCTTTGCATTTTTCGACGATTTTTCAACTTTTACCAATTGAAGCGAAAATCACTAAAATTAGTTTCTAGGACGATTTATAGTCATTTTACGTTGTTTCGGAAACTTTTTAAATTTTGACAAAAATCTGCAAAAAATTGATATTTTTAGAAGGGTCAGAGAATCGGACTCTTTGCATTTTTCGACGATTTTTCAACTTTTACCAATTGAAGCGAAAATCACTAAAATTAGTTTCTAGGACGATTTATAGTCATTTTACGTTGTTTCGGAAACTTTTTAAATTTTGACAAAAATCTGCAAAAAATTGATATTTTTAGAAGGGTCAGAGAATCGGACTCTTTGCATTTTTCGACGATTTTTCAACTTTTACCAATTGAAGCGAAAATCACTAAAATTAGTTTCTAGGACGATTTATAGTCATTTTACGTTGTTTCGGAAACTTTTTAAATTTTGACAAAAATCTGCAAAAAATTGATATTTTTAGAAGGGTCAGAGAATCGGACTCTTTGCATTTTTCGACGATTTTTCAACTTTTACCAATTGAAGCGAAAATCACTAAAATTAGTTTCTAGGACGATTTATAGTCATTTTACGTTGTTTCGGAAACTTTTTAAATTTTGACAAAAATCTGCAAAAAATTGATATTTTTAGAAGGGTCAGAGAATCGGATTCTTTGCATTTTTCGACGATTTTTCAACTTTTACCAATTGAAGCGAAATTCACTAAAATTAGTTTCTAGGACGATTTATAGTCATTTTACGTTGTTTCGGAAACTTTTTAAATTTTGACAAAAATCTGCAAAAAAATGATATTTTTAGAAGGGTCAGAGAATCGGACTCTTTGCATTTTTCGACGATTTTTCAACTTTTACCAATTGAAGCGAAATTCACTAAAATTAGTTTCTAGGACGATTTATAGTCATTTTACGTTGTTTCGGAAACTTTTTAAATTTTGACAAAAATCTGCAAAAAATTGATATTTTTAGAAGGGTCAGAGAATCGGATTCTTTGCATTTTTCGACGATTTTTCAACTTTTACCAATTGAAGCGAAATTCACTAAAATTAGTTTCTAGGACGATTTATAGTCATTTTACGTTGTTTCGGAAACTTTTTAAATTTTGACAAAAATCTGCAAAAAATTGATATTTTTAGAAGGGTCAGAGAATCGGACTCTTTGCATTTTTCGACGATTTTTCAACTTTTACCAATTGAAGCGAAATTCACTAAAATTAGTTTCTAGGACGATTTATAGTCATTTTACGTTGTTTCGGAAACTTTTTAAATTTTGACAAAAATCTGCAAAAAATTGATATTTTTAGAAGGGTCAGAGAATCGGACTCTTTGCATTTTTCGACGATTTTTCAACTTTTACCAATTGAAGCGAAAATCACTAAAATTAGTTTCTAGGACGATTTATAGTCATTTTACGTTGTTTCGGAAACTTTTTAAATTTTGACAAAAATCTGCAAAAAATTGATATTTTTAGAAGGGTCAGAGAATCGGACTCTTTGCATTTTTCGACGATTTTTCAACTTTTACCAATTGAAGCGAAAATCACTAAAATTAGTTTCTAGGACGATTTATAGTCATTTTACGTTGTTTCGGAAACTTTTTAAATTTTGACAAAAATCTGCAAAAAATTGATATTTTTAGAAGGGTCAGAGAATCGGACTCTTTGCATTTTTCGACGATTTTTCAACTTTTACCAATTGAAGCGAAAATCACTAAAATTAGTTTCTAGGACGATTTATAGTCATTTTACGTTGTTTCGGAAACTTTTTAAATTTTGACAAAAATCTGCAAAAAATTGATATTTTTAGAAGGGTCAGAGAATCGGACTCTTTGCATTTTTCGACGATTTTTCAACTTTTACCAATTGAAGCGAAAATCACTAAAATTAGTTTCTAGGACGATTTATAGTCATTTTACGTTGTTTCGGAAACTTTTTAAATTTTGACAAAAATCTGCAAAAAATTGATATTTTTAGAAGGGTCAGAGAATCGGACTCTTTGCATTTTTCGACGATTTTTCAACTTTTACCAATTGAAGCGAAATTCACTAAAATTAGTTTCTAGGACGATTTATAGTCATTTTACGTTGTTTCGGAAACTTTTTAAATTTTGACAAAAATCTGCAAAAAATTGATATTTTTAGAAGGGTCAGAGAATCGGACTCTTTGCATTTTTCGACGATTTTTCAACTTTTACCAATTGAAGCGAAAATCACTAAAATTAGTTTCTAGGACGATTTATAGTCATTTTACGTTGTTTCGGAAACTTTTTAAATTTTGACAAAAATCTGCAAAAAATTGATATTTTTAGAAGGGTCAGAGAATCGGATTCTTTGCATTTTTCGACGATTTTTCAACTTTTACCAATTGAAGCGAAATTCACTAAAATTAGTTTCTAGGACGATTTATAGTAATTTTACGTTGTTTTGGAAACATTAAATTTTGACGAAAATCTGCAAAAAATTGATATTTTTAGAAGGGTCAGAGAATCGGTCTCTTTGCATTTTTCGACGATTTTTCAACTTTTACCAATTGAAGCGAAATTCACTAAAATTAGTTTCTAGGACGATTTATAGTCATTTTACGTTGTTTCGGAAACTTTTTAAATTTTGACAAAAATCTGCAAAAAATTGATATTTTTAGAAGGGTCAGAGAATCGGACTCTTTGCATTTTTCGACGATTTTTCAACTTTTACCAATTGAAGCGAAATTCACTAAAATTAGTTTCTAGGACGATTTATAGTCATTTTACGTTGTTTCGGAAACTTTTTAAATTTTGACAAAAATCTGCAAAAAATTGATATTTTTAGAAGGGTCAGAGAATCGGACTCTTTGCATTTTTCGACGATTTTTCAACTTTTACCAATTGAAGCGAAAATCACTAAAATTAGTTTCTAGGACGATTTATAGTCATTTTACGTTGTTTCGGAAACTTTTTAAATTTTGACAAAAATCTGCAAAAAATTGATATTTTTAGAAGGGTCAGAGAATCGGACTCTTTGCATTTTTCGACGATTTTTCAACTTTTACCAATTGAAGCGAAAATCACTAAAATTAGTTTCTAGGACGATTTATAGTCATTTTACGTTGTTTCGGAAACTTTTTAAATTTTGACAAAAATCTGCAAAAAATTGATATTTTTAGAAGGGTCAGAGAATCGGATTCTTTGCATTTTTCGACGATTTTTCAACTTTTACCAATTGAAGCGAAATTCACTAAAATTAGTTTCTAGGACGATTTATAGTAATTTTACGTTGTTTTGGAAACATTAAATTTTGACGAAAATCTGCAAAAAATTGATATTTTTAGAAGGGTCAGAGAATCGGTCTCTTTGCATTTTTCGACGATTTTTCAACTTTTACCAATTGAAGCGAAATTCACTAAAATTAGTTTCTAGGACGATTTATAGTCATTTTACGTTGTTTCGGAAACTTTTTAAATTTTGACAAAAATCTGCAAAAAATTGATATTTTTAGAAGGGTCAGAGAATCGGACTCTTTGCATTTTTCGACGATTTTTCAACTTTTACCAATTGAAGCGAAATTCACTAAAATTAGTTTCTAGGACGATTTATAGTCATTTTACGTTGTTTCGGAAACTTTTTAAATTTTGACAAAAATCTGCAAAAAATTGATATTTTTAGAAGGGTCAGAGAATCGGACTCTTTGCATTTTTCGACGATTTTTCAACTTTTACCAATTGAAGCGAAAATCACTAAAATTAGTTTCTAGGACGATTTATAGTCATTTTACGTTGTTTCGGAAACTTTTTAAATTTTGACAAAAATCTGCAAAAAATTGATATTTTTAGAAGGGTCAGAGAATCGGACTCTTTGCATTTTTCGACGATTTTTCAACTTTTACCAATTGAAGCGAAAATCACTAAAATTAGTTTCTAGGACGATTTATAGTCATTTTACGTTGTTTCGGAAACTTTTTAAATTTTGACAAAAATCTGCAAAAAATTGATATTTTTAGAAGGGTCAGAGAATCGGACTCTTTGCATTTTTCGACGATTTTTCAACTTTTACCAATTGAAGCGAAAATCACTAAAATTAGTTTCTAGGACGATTTATAGTCATTTTACGTTGTTTCGGAAACTTTTTAAATTTTGACAAAAATCTGCAAAAAATTGATATTTTTAGAAGGGTCAGAGAATCGGACTCTTTGCATTTTTCGACGATTTTTCAACTTTTACCAATTGAAGCGAAATTCACTAAAATTAGTTTCTAGGACGATTTATAGTCATTTTACGTTGTTTCGGAAACTTTTTAAATTTTGACAAAAATCTGCAAAAAATTGATATTTTTAGAAGGGTCAGAGAATCGGACTCTTTGCATTTTTCGACGATTTTTCAACTTTTACCAATTGAAGCGAAAATCACTAAAATTAGTTTCTAGGACGATTTATAGTCATTTTACGTTGTTTCGGAAACTTTTTAAATTTTGACAAAAATCTGCAAAAAATTGATATTTTTAGAAGGGTCAGAGAATCGGATTCTTTGCATTTTTCGACGATTTTTCAACTTTTACCAATTGAAGCGAAATTCACTAAAATTAGTTTCTAGGACGATTTATAGTAATTTTACGTTGTTTTGGAAACATTAAATTTTGACGAAAATCTGCAAAAAATTGATATTTTTAGAAGGGTCAGAGAATCGGTCTCTTTGCATTTTTCGACGATTTTTCAACTTTTACCAATTGAAGCGAAATTCACTAAAATTAGTTTCTAGGACGATTTATAGTCATTTTACGTTGTTTCGGAAACTTTTTAAATTTTGACAAAAATCTGCAAAAAATTGATATTTTTAGAAGGGTCAGAGAATCGGTCTCTTTGCATTTTTCGACGATTTTTCAACTTTTACCAATTGAAGCGAAATTCACTAAAATTAGTTTCTAGGACGATTTATAGTCATTTTACGTTGTTTCGGAAACTTTTTAAATTTTGACAAAAATCTGCAAAAAATTGATATTTTTAGAAGGGTCAGAGAATCGGACTCTTTGCATTTTTCGACGATTTTTCAACTTTTACCAATTGAAGCGAAATTCACTAAAATTAGTTTCTAGGACGATTTATAGTCATTTTACGTTGTTTCGGAAACTTTTTAAATTTTGACAAAAATCTGCAAAAAATTGATTTTTTAGAAGGGTCAGAGAATCGGTCTCTTTGCATTTTTCGACGATTTTTCAACTTTTACCAATTGAAGCGAAATTCACTAAAATTAGTTTCTAGGACGATTTATAGTAATTTTACGTTGTTTTGGAAACATTAAATTTTGACGAAAATCTGCAAAAAATTGATATTTTTAGAAGGGTCAGAGAATCGGTCTCTTTCCATTTTTCGACGATTTTTCAACTTTTACCAATTGAAGCGAAATTCACTAAAATTAGTTTCTAGGACGATTTATAGTCATTTTACGTTGTTTCGGAAACTTTTTAAATTTTGACAAAAATCTGCAAAAAATTGATATTTTTAGAAGGGTCAGAGAATCGGTCTCTTTGCATTTTTCGACGATTTTTCAACTTTTACCAATTGAAGCGAAATTCACTAAAATTAGTTTCTAGGACGATTTATAGTCATTTTACGTTGTTTCGGAAACTTTTTAAATTTTGACAAAAATCTGCAAAAAATTGATATTTTTAGAAGGGTCAGAGAATCGGATTCTTTGCATTTTTCGACGATTTTTCAACTTTTACCAATTGAAGCGAAATTCACTAAAATTAGTTTCTAGGACGATTTATAGTCATTTTACGTTGTTTCGGAAACTTTAAATTTTGACAAAAATCTGCAAAAAATTGATATTTTTAGAAGGGTCAGAGAATCGGACTCTTTGCATTTTTCGACGATTTTTCAACTTTTACCAATTGAAGCGAAATTCACTAAAATTAGTTTCTAGGACGATTTATAGTCATTTTACGTTGTTTCGGAAACTTTTTAAATTTTGACAAAAATCTGCAAAAAATTGATTTTTTAGAAGGGTCAGAGAATCGGTCTCTTTGCATTTTTCGACGATTTTTCAACTTTTACCAATTGAAGCGAAATTCACTAAAATTAGTTTCTAGGACGATTTATAGTCATTTTACGTTGTTTTGGAAACATTAAATTTTGACGAAAATCTGCAAAAAATTGATATTTTTAGAAGGGTCAGAGAATCGGACTCTTTGCATTTTTCGACGATTTTTCAACTTTTACCAATTGAAGCGAAATTCACTAAAATTAGTTTCTAGGACGATTTATAGTAATTTTACGTTGTTTTTTACGTCATTTCGGAAATGAAAAAGTTGAAATTATCGTCGAAAAAAGTGAAAAAGTCGTGTATATATACCTTTGAAATATTCCGATTTTTTGGCGATTTTGGTCAAAGTTTAACAAGTGCTGCCCAAAACTATGCAAAATGGCTATAAATCGTCCTAAAACTATATTTTACTGATTTCCGGTTCAATTGGAAAAAGTTGAAATTATCGTCGAAAAAAGTGAAAAAGTCGTGTATATATACCTTTGAAATATTCCGATTTTTTGGCGATTTTGGTCAAAGTTTAACAAGTGCTGCCCAAAACTATGCAAAATGGCTATAAATCGTCCTAAAACTATATTTTACTGATTTCCGGTTCAATTGGAAAAAGTTGAAATTATCGTCGAAAAAAGTGAAAAAGTCTTGTATATATACCTTTGAAATATTCCGATTTTTTGGCGATTTTGGTCAAAGTTTAACAAATGCTGCCCAAAACTATGCAAAATGGCTATAAATCGTCCTAAAACTATATTTTACTGATTTCCGGTTCAATTGGAAAAAGTTGAAATTATCGTCGAAAAAAGTGAAAAAGTCTTGTATATATACCTTTGAAATATTCCGATTTTTTTTGTAAGAAGGTATATATATACCTTTGGAACTTTTTTTTTTTTTTAGAAAATGAAAAACCTTTGCTTTTTTTCGAAAATTTTTCGATCATTTTGATGAAAAACGACAGTTATATACCTTTGCTTTTTTCGATAATTAAAAAAAAAAAAAAAAAAGGAAATTACATTTCCTCCACAATGATAGCTACATTATCTAAAAATCTCTAAAATTTGTTTCTAGGACGATTTATAGTCATTTACGTTGTTTTGGAGATTTAAAAAATTTTGATCAAAATCGACAAAGAATAAATTTTTTCGACGGGTATATATATGCCCCCTTTGCACTTTTTCGATAATTTTTTCAACTTTTTCTGATTGAACTCTAAAATTTGTTTCTAGGACGATTTATTTTACGTTGTTCTGGAAATTAAAAAAATTTTGATCAAAATCGACGAAGAATTATTTTTTTCGACGGGTATCTTACGGGTAACTTTATCCGATTGAATCGGAAAATCACTAAAATTCGTTTCTAGGACCATTTATACTTATGGAGTAATTTTAAATTTTGGACAACAGTTAAAAAGTGCTTCTAGGAGCAATTTCATCGAATCTTTCGAAAATTTGGTCAGACAATCAATTGTTAACCACATGGAAAGAAAAAATACGAAAACAACCAAATTAATAAGTTACTTTTATTTTCAAGTATTCGTGGTAGGTAGATTTAAATTACTCATATTCTTTATTACAACGCAAGTGTAATTACAAACAATAATACATAATTACAAATTTTAAGGAAGCTAAACAACGAGTCGCAGTGCATTAGATAGTAATTTAAGAGTTACAATAAAAACTCAATTGGTTCAGAATACTATTTACAATAGCCGCAATATTTGTAGTTAAATCATAAATAAAGTTCACAACATAAATAAAACAAATAAAAATAAATGTTTTTTACAGTGTACCTTTAGTAGTTATGGCTAAACATGGCAAATGTAAGACAAACTATATACAGCCGCGTATTTAGTATATTTTCAACCATGGACCAAATATATATATATACACACATACACATTAAATAAAAAATCAGTTTCGAATTATATTTCACTATATATTTGCATGTGTGTTAATTTATCAGTTATGTTTGCATTTGTTCTTAACTCTGTAGTTCTTATGCGTTCCAAGAACATTTGGCCTCTTTGGCGAGAAATGTCATATATAAAAAAGTCTGGGCTAAAATCGCGTATATTTATATACTTGTTCCATGGCGTCAACTAAATAAAATCAAATTGAGCCGATATGAGCAATAAAATCCTATTTACAATTAAGTAAGGCTTAAAATATAATAGTGTCTTTTATTTAAACTATCGAAAAAATACACACAATTAATATATTCGTACAAAAAAAAAATTCGTAAAAATAACACAGCCAAAAACAAAGTACTTACTTAAGCCGAAGTACTTCCTTGCTATAAATTAGTTCATATCCTCAGTTCGGTGTCGACGACCGATTTCGTCCGAACGGCCTGTTGGCGCTGCGCGGGCATCATGTGATGCGCGGCCGAAGACACGGAGAGGCCGGGCGTGACCAGGGGCGATATCGAGGGCGATTTGTTGGCGAGCGGCGACAAGCTCGGCGAGAAGCTGGGCGACATGGCGCCGGGACCGTTCGCGTCGTGATTGATCGGCGACCGTGGCCCACGTGACGCGTTCGCGAACGGTACGGCGCCGGCTATGGATCGGGGCGCCACGGCCGTGATCAGCGGCGGTGGCAGTGTCTTCGCGGTCGCTGCCGCCGAGTTTTTGCTCTTAACGCTCGAGTTGCTGGCGCTGGCGCCGCTGTGCACGGACATCGTGTCATCTTTAAGCCGAGCGATTTCGCTGAAGACGTGCGCCAGGGGTTGGTACTGGGGACCCCAATCGAGGAGGTAGTCCCAGTTGTAACTGCCGGCCAATTCCTGCGCGATAAAAATACAATAAAATAATAATAAATCACTTTATTTCGTTATATACGAAAAAAAAGTAAAATACTGTTATTAAATAATATGTGAACATTGTATTTTATTGTGTAATATTGTATAATTCAAATACTTATGTTAAATATATTATTTTGATATAAAATATAATTTAATCAATAGTTTAGAGTTTAGAGATATTTTGCATTTGAAAAATGTTCGATTCTTACACGTAAACGTAATAAACCAAATTAAACGCAGATAATCAATTTAGTATAGTATCCAAAATTAAAAATTAATTAAAAATTGTTGTTTATAATTTCCGCATATACTTAATTATCGGAATGGTACGCAAAATTGATCGAGTTATCGAAAAAATAATCGAAAAACATTTTTCATAAATTTGTCACTACGAATGTCACCCAAATCACGGTTCGTGACAGAGATCATTCATTTCTCTTATATCTTGTGCTACTGAAGATGGGGGCATAACCTTCGAAATGCGCATCTGGCTATTAAATGCTTTGAGTTACGGTATTTGGATGATATTCTATAAAATGTACATTATTATTTTTTGTTTCCCAAGAAATAAATAAATAATCAATTTAATTGCAAATCTGTTACTTTCCTCAAAACTTATAATAGTATTTATTTATATATACATATGAGTACACAGGGTAAATCAACATCAATGCGGTGGACTTTTCTGCACGAAAAAATTGAATCAAAAATCCGAAAATTTGAAATCTTGTATAAAATTTTACGTCGCATATTAAAACAATTCTTTTCAATTGTACAGATTTTTCCGTCTTAAACACGTGGATATCAACTTTTTAGTTTGATTACGATGTATTATTTTTTAAATAAATATTACTATCCATAAAATCAAGGATATATTAAAATTTGACTTTCAGTTGGTAGAAAATATCTATTTTACAAAAATAAATTCGAAATACGCAAAATTTGTTAAATGGAATACTCTGTGGACATTTGTTAACATCCCAAATCTTCAGATTTCTATTTGACGAATTTATTTATTAAACAGGAGATTTCACCGCACAGACACCGAAACACCCTGTCCTGTCCTATTAATTATATAATTGTCCAATTAATTAGATAACTGTCCAATTAATTATAAAATTGTCTAATTAATGTTATAAATTACCTCTTCGCTGTGTACGATGGAGCTCAAGCTACCGTTCATCGATGGCTGATGCGTGACGACGACAGCTGGTGGCGGTACCTCCCCCCCACCGCCATGGTGGATCCCATATCCACCACTGGTCATCGCCATGACCGTGACGGCCCCATCCGCTTCGGCGGCACCAACCTGACCTCGGTCACCCGTAACATCGTTCAACTTCGCATAGAAGTTCGTGATATCATTTTCCGCCACGTGGCCGTGCGTTTCGTCCTCATCGAACATGTTCAGGCTGTCCAGCGGATCTTCGCGTGACGCCTTCCGCGATGTGGATTGCGGTACTCCGTTGGTACTACCATTGGAACTGTTATTTACGATACCAAGGCGCGCGAGGTACTCTTGCGTGTTCCGCACCGAGACGTCCGATAAGTTGTCGTCATCGTCATTCTGACGGTGGATGCCAGAGTCGCGCTGTTGCTGGAGCGGTCCTTCGTTGATCATGCGGATTTCTTCGTCCTCGCCGTCGTCACCGTCCTCGGCGGAGCCACGGCCACTCGAGCCGCTCTGCTCGGAACCGGACAGCTCCGATGTCGTGGCGGCACCAGAGTTGGAACTGGCCGGGCCACCATATGGTGGGATTTCGTCGTACTTTGGCGGGGCGAACTGATTGTTCCCGCCCGGTACGTTCACGTTGGCATTTCGTATTGGGATTGTATCGAACGCGCTCGGATCCACGTAGTTGTTCGATGTTGGTACGACAGTATCGACGGTGTTTAGATTCGGCTTGTTCACCTTTTTGCTCTTCTTATTCTTCATGTGCATGAACACAAAGACAGCCCCGAATGTGAGTAGGATCAATATTAATGCGATAAGTAGAGCTAAGGCCCAGTCTGCTAGACCACCGTCCGAAGCGGCAATCGTGGCATTATTCTCTCTGTTAATCGCCAAATTCGTGCCGGGATCCCCCAATGGATCCAAAATGATCTCCACCACCGTCATATTAGTCAACGAACCTTGTTTACCCGAACTGGCTGTTACGACAAGATTGATATCTCTACCGGCATTTAGCAGTTCCGCATTCTCTATCTTCCGTTTAAGTACAACTGCGCCGCCAGTTCGATTCATCTTGAAGAATTGATGTTGCGTGGTCAATTGATAAGCGATTCGTCCATCGGGACCTTTATCACGGTCCGTCGCTGTTACATGTCCAATTACGTATCCAACAGGTAAAGAGCCGCTTGGTGGTGTGGCCAGGACGAATTTGTACGTTCGCTCGGTGAATTGGGGATGGAACTCATCTTTGCTTTCGATTTCAATTCGGACCTTAACAGTTGACGATTTGCCACTAATGTCCGTCGCCCTCAGCATGAATAAATAGCGATTTCGTTGCTCGTAATCAAACACGACATTGGTACTAATAAGTCCCGTAATCGGATCAACTGAGAATAATTTTGTGGAATCGTCACTGTTGTAATTGTGGATGCTCAAGCTGGCCATCGAATAGTTAACTTTGCCAAAAATGCCCCGGTCTAAATCGGTAGCGTGTACTGTGAAAACGGTACTGCCAATTGGCTCGTTCTCTCCCACGAACTCAAAGTACTCAGTTACTGGGAACTTTGGTTCGTTGTCATTGACATCTTCCAATGTTATATGAATCGTACTGAGCGTACAGAGAATCTCTTCGCCTTTATCACAAGCGCGAACCACTAAATTGTACTCAATATTTCCCGTGTCGTAATCTAAGTGCTTAGTGACCTGCAATTCGCCAGACGTTTGTTCGATTTGAATTAGTCCTTCGTCATTTCCCGATGTGATATCGTACGTTATTTCAGTGTTAGGGCTATCGGGTAAATCATTATCGATTGCTACCAATTTTGCTATTGTATGTCCAATCGGTACTCCTTCACTTATCGTAAACTCATAAGAAGTTTCGGTAAAAATCGGCGCATTGTCATTAGAGTCCTCAATTGTTATATACACATACAAAAAGGCCTGATGGCCCGTAGCAACTTTCAACACATACGAATTCTTGTGCTCGCGATCTAATTTATTAACGACCATCAATTGGCCTAAATGGTTCGAAATCTCGAAGTATCCTTCTTGATTTCCCTCAATAATATGGTAATAGCTGGATGTATCCAATTTCGCTTGACTGCTTAAGTGAAGAATAGTCGAACCTTTCGGTGTATTTTCCGATATTTGCAATCTATACTCGCATTTATTCTCGATCGAATTCGGCTCAAATAATTTGTTATGCCGAATTCGAACAGACACCAAAGTATGTAACGGTGGACTTCCAGAATCTTCAACTTTGATTGTTAAGCGTAAGTTATCCAACGACGTCGAAATATTGCTTTGGTTTAAGAATAATATTCCATCGTATAAGCCAATAGTAAAACCATTTGTTGTCGTTAAGATGTAGTACTTTATCAGGCCATTATCGCCAGTGTCCCTATCCGTCGCGTTAATATTGAGGATTTCGACTAAGTTGGATGATCTTCCATCGGGTATTATAGCTTCATAGCTGGTTCGACTAAATTCCGGCGCGTTGTCGTTTACATCCGACACTTTGATGGTGAGCAATGTATGCGCCGTGTGTTCCGCATCCGAAGCGATTATCTTCAAATTAAACTCTTTCTTCGTTTCGAAATCCAACTGCTCTTTGAGCACGATCTTTCCACTGAACCGGTCGATGGCGAAATGATGGAAAATGTCTTTTTCAGTCTCCTGGGCGAAGGAATACGTTAAAGTCGGCGAAGTGTCCACATCGTTAGCGGTCACACTAGTCAGTACCGTTCCAATCTCGATATCCTCTTTGATCGTGATGACTTTATGCGGCGGGAACGTTGGCTGGTTGTCATTGATGTCGATCACGTTTATTCTGATTCTTGTGGTGCCGGTCATTTGCGGTACACCTTCATCGGTAGCTATTACAGTTAGTCGGTAACTGTCTCTGATCTCTCTGTCCAAAACGATGTTCGTTTTTAAGATACCACTGAAGGCCGGCTCTATCTTGAACGCATTATCGTGGTTGCCGTCCACGATGTGGTAGAGTACTCTGGAGTTCTGCCCTTCGTCCATGTCGAAAGCGACCGCTCGAATCACAAACGCCCCTTTACTCTCACCCTCTCTTATCGAAGCGACGTATTGCTGTTGCGTAAATTTCGGCGCATTATCATTCTGATCGAGCAGTTCGAAAATGACCGCGCAGTATCCATGCAACGATGGATTACCATCGGTACGACCCTCGACAACCAGCTTCATTTCGTGGTGCATTTCGTAGTCCAAGAATTGCGAATTTTTCACTTGAATAACGCCGCTATCTGCGTTTATGACGAACACATTATTTTCGTTGCCCATTCCGAAACTGTAAAATATATTTTGTCGTCTTCCATCAGTCCGGATGGCGGACACTTGCAAGAGGTCTTTGTACGGGGCCGTGTTCTCCGCCAGTTTGATTCGGTACGTTGCGTTTTGGAAGCGCAACTTTGGCGTGTTCGCGCTTAAATCGCCAACGGTAATTTCGACGAGGCCAACGGTACTTTGCGGTGGATTTCCTTTATCGGTGGCGATCACATTTAAATAAATGATCTTGCCATTTTCACTGGCCAGACTTTGCGACGCCGTTAGAATGCCCGAGTTTGGATTTATCCGGAACTTGCCGTAGTCTTGTTGGAGGCTGTAAACGATTTCGGAGTTTGTGCCATCGTCTGTATCGCGTGCTGCTATTTTCAAGATTGTTTGACCGGGTTGGATGTAAGCGGTTACTTTCTCTTGGAACGGATATTTGGCGAATATTGGCTTGTTGTCGTTTACGTCTTCAATGGTTATTGTTACGGGCACTTTTTGGTGGCGTGTCGTATATTTGCCACTGTCGGTAGCGATGACCATGAATTCATATTGGGATTTGACCTCACGATCAAATAATCTAATCGTTAAAGTTTCAATATTAGTAAGAAAGAAAAAACTTAAATAGGACGCAATTAACTTAAAAATTCAATTGTATATATTATCAGCAATATTAGAATTTTCAGTATAAAAAATCGGGAAGATCCAAACTCCAAACAAAAATCCGAACTCTAGGAAAATAAATTTCAGTTTCCTTTAATTTACTTTGAAAGTAACTCATACATACATTAGTAATAAATGAACTTAAACAATTTTCCATAGCCTGTACCTTCTCGTTGCTCAAATAATGTACCATATAAGGAAAAACGAATGAGGATGGGGGCATAGCTTTCGAAATACACATCTAGCTATCAAATGCTTCGAGTTACGGTATTTGGGTGCTATTTTTTAACACCGTAGTGATAATTTCAAAATTAAATATTCAAAACAACTTACCCGGACGTTGTAACAACTCCCGTCCTGTTATCAATTCTAAAGAGACTCTGCGTCTCATTAGTCAATGTATAAATCAGCTTCGCATTTGGTCCAACATCCGCATCTTTCGCCATGACTTTAAGGACGGAGGTATCCAGAGCGGCATTCTCCGCTATAGTGGCAACATATTCGCTAGTCTCAAACTTCGGATCGTTATCATTCTGATCCTCAACACAGATCGTTATATTGCACGTGCTTTGCATCGTTGGACTGCCATGATCATGCGCAGTTACCACCAAATGGTACCGGTCGTGCTGTTCCCTATCCAAAGACTTCGCCGTCAATTGCCCCGTCTCTGAATCGATGGTAAACTTGCTGCCGTGATTTCCGCTGGTTAAACTGTAGGAAATTTGCTTATTACTGCCCGCATCGTCGTCAGATGCGACGACAGTGTGAACTATTGACGGTTCGTTGTTCTCCGGGATGGATAATGGATAGCAAGAGCCGTGCTTGAATTTAGGGGCGTTATCGTTTATGTCTGTTACGGTGACGTGAACGGAAGCGACGTCGAATTGGCTGCGAGCGGAATTCGAGGCGGTTTGAGTCACGTAGATTGGGATAATGTAATTTTCGGTTCTTTCACGGTCTAATGAACGGCTCGTTCGAATCGTTCCGGAGTGCTCGTCGATGGAAAACGTATTTTCGGTTACGTCCGAAGGAATTTCGAAATGTAGCGATATTTCTAGAAAAAAAAGTTTTTGGAATTAAAATTGGCATTTATTTAGTTAGTAAGTTAAATAGTCCTTAATCCTAAGGATTGGTTAGAAGCAGCACGCCATCTGTCGATCTAACTCCAATCTAGGCCTACCTACCCCTTGTCTTCCCGCTACTTTACCTTCTATAACTAATTGCATAATACCCCCATGTCTAAGAATGTGACCTACTCTGTGTCTATCTCTCCTGCGCTGTAATAATCTAAATACTTCTCTTCTCCCGTACTAACTCCAGTACGGCTTCATTTGTTACTTTATCTTCCAAACCAATCCTCATCATCCCTTTATAGCACCACATTTCGAATGCTTCTATTCTTCGTTCCTCTTCTTTTCCTATATAGTCCACGCCTCACTCCCGTACAATGCTACACTCCACACATATGCCTTCAGTCATCTTTTTCTAATGCGCAAGTCAATATTTGATCTTAAATTCTGTTCGTTTTCTACAAATACCTTCCTATCCTGTGCTATCCTACATTATATATCCACCTGTAATCCTACTTCCTAAATAAGAAGTCTGACACTTCTACAATTCTATCGTCTCCTATTCTTATCCTCATTTTTCGCTTGCATTGCTTTTTGTCACTTTGGTCTCGCCTATATATATTTTCATGTTATAATCCATAGTCATTACTTCCTGCATACCATTTAATACATGTTCTAAATTCCGCTCCCTTTGTACAAAGATAGCTGTATCGTCGGCAAACCTCAGCATATATATTTCCTCGCCCCGAATGAATTTTCACACCAACACTATACTCTTCTTTTACCTTGTTTATTGCATCTTCTATATACAGATTAAAATAACAATGTTAGAATTTTACATCCCTGCCTGACTCTCTTTCTCCATATTCTTGCTATATCTTCTTCCCCCTACATTCTAACTAACTTAGAACTAAGGAGGAAGAAGACAATTATTTGTCTAGTTATATTTAAGGCATGTTTATAAAAAAAATGGATGACTTACCATCTTCCATATTTGATTTTGCCAGGACCTTAATAACGAAGGCGCCCAGAGTAGCATCTTCGGCCACGCTAGCGTAATAAATCGAATTGACAAAGGACGGCGAGTTTTCGATGGAATTTTGCATAGCGAGCTTAATATTCAAATGCGACTGCCTAATCGGCGATCCGTGATCACTGGCAGTTATATTAAGACTCAACACTTGCCGTTGGTCAATCAAGCTCGTAGCCGATTTGGCTAAAGTCAACACACCCGTATCATATCCCAACGCGAACATATTCCCATTATTGCCGCCAGAAATAACGTACGTAACGCGTCCGTTATCTCCACTGTCCTTATCGATGGCGATGATATGAGCCACGGGCATACCGATGCTCGTTGCGGAACTGAAGAAGATTGGTTGACTATTCCCTTGCGTGGGCATTATGAACGTGGGTGCATTATCATTGGCATCCGTAACTAAAATCCTCGCCGTTAAGGAGCTGGTTAAATGTTCGGAGGCGTTTAGAGGTTGATCCGTAGCTGAGGCCACGATTATATACTCGGGCACCAATTCGTAGTCGAGCGAACGTAGCAAAATCAATGTCCCCGTCAAGGAATCGATAGAAAAAACCGAACCGTTAGCGGGAAATTGGTTCAGCAGCGAATATTGCAACTCCCCGTTCGTATTCGCGTCTAGATCGGTCGCCGTGAAGTTGTACAGCGGCGCACCGATCGGCGTATCCTCACCCACGTTTATAAGGATCAAATCGTCCTTCCAACGGGGCGCGTTATCGTTCGCATCGGCGATATCAACGCGAACGGTAACCGCGCTACTTTGCGGATTATTAACAGCACTGGTGTCCAAGGCGCGCACCTCTAGCCGGTACTCCTGTTGAACCTCCCTATCCAGCTGCTTGGAGACGACCAAAGACCCGGTGCTGCGATCGATCTCGAACGCGTTGGGAATTACATCGCTGATTAATGATGTCAACGTGTACGTGACTTGATTGCCGGAACTGTCCGGTATAACATTCTCGCGCTCGGTGGGCTCTGCCGTCGCCACCGAACCGACGACATGACCAATGCGGACGTCTTCGCGCACGCGGAAGACCAAACTCGAGCTGGTGAACGTTGGCCGATTGTCATTGAGGTCTAAGATTTCGATGCGCAGCGCTCGAACCACTTGTTTTGGGGGGCGTCCGTGGTCATTAGCGGCGACCGATAGTCTATAGATCGTTCGCTCCTCGTGGTCGAGCGTGACTCTGGTGCGGATGACACCACTTTGCGGGTCGATCGTGAACACGTTGAATCCATCCGAATCGCGACCTTTTAATATCGAATATGTAACGCTAGCGTTGTCTCCCTTATCAATATCGACAGCTTTCACGCGGACAACGTCTATGCCTGGCGGCTGTTCTTCGCGAACGCTGATCACGTCCTCTTTGGGGTCGATCATTTCTGGGGCGTTGTCGTTCACGTCCAGAACGGCGATGTGCACAGTGATTCGTGTGCTGCGCGCCGGGATCCCCTGATCTCGCGCTTCCGCCACGATGTCGTACGTCTCCTTCTGTTCGCGGTCTAGTGGCTCCCTTGTGACCAGTTCACCTATATCATAGGGCAAAAGAGTTTATTTCGCATTTTTTTTAAACGATTAATTAGAACAACGCGCGGTAATTAAAATTGAAGACAATGGCGCAGTGGCGGCTCGTACCGTTTCAATCTGGGGGGGCGCATTTATTAAAAAATAACATAATAGTGAGAAATCTTACGTAAAATGGATGCAAAATGATTAAATTCAATCATTTCTTGAAAGTGAATTCCACTCTTCTATCTTTCATTGATATAAACTTTTCCAAAACTTATTCGTTAAAATTGTAAATATCTCGCACCACATTTTTATTAATACACATCATCGCCAATGCGTTTAAACGATCATTACCCATAGCATTTCGCAAAAAAATCTTGATTCTTTTAAGTGTTGAAAAACAACGCTCTGATTCAGCAGTGGTCATCGGGGTTGTTAAAATAATTTTTAGTATTTTTATAGTTTCCGGGAAACTTTCACTGAGATTATTTTGTAGCAATAACGAAAGAAAATTTGTGGCTCTAATTATTTGATAAAAATCCGGACTTCTAATTCGGTTTTGAATCTGGTTTTATTCAAAAATAGATATGCATGATACACGGTTTCCAAAAAGTCCACTGGAAATTGTTTAGAAAATGTTGGCATCGATTTCGTGTTAAATAACTCAGCGGCTTGTAGATGGCCACGATACGAGAATCTGTCCTTCATCTGTGTTATATATATTTTTGTAAATGTCTCTTGTAAAACGCCGTGTAAATGTCCGGTTTTGAGCACTCCTTTCACAAGTTTGCGATAAATTTAAATCAGGCAATGGCCTACCTAATTCTTTAATTTTTAGTTTTGTCCACAAGAGAAAGTCTACAAAACTCTATTTTCAATAAAGAACTAACACTATTCATTTTTATTAAATTATTTCCATTAAATATATTCCTGGAGAAACACGTGGCAAAATCGTACATACACAGAACAAATGCTACTGTCTTATCTGGTTATTCTATATCAATTTATATACATATATACTATACTACTCTGTTCTTTGAACTGTGGCTGTGGTTCTATGGCTGTTCGGCACAGAACAAATGATACTGTCTAATCTGGCTATTCTATATCAATTTATATACATATATATATACTCTCTGTATATATATATATATACTACTCACTGTTCTCTCTGAACTTCTCTAGGCCGTTAAAGAAGCGCGACATCCAATAGATCGGTCGCCTGCACTCTATGATACACTAATCTCATTGCATATGTACTGTATATATGTATTTAACTTGTACTGGCAATGGATAGCCGCTGGGAATCTGTGACATATATTAGATGATGAAGCAAAGAGCGAACCGAAAAAACAGAAGATATACTGCATACGGTCGCTCTCACCGATTGCTTGCAATAGAGTGAGATGAGTGCATATTCATTTAACCTGCGCTGCGTGATCAGCGCCACCCAGTACGTTAGTATATCTATAGTTAGTATAGTTAGTATAGTAGCGTTATATCTATACCATGCGAACGATAGATATAGACAGATACAGCATCGATACTGTGACTTGCAACGGATACCACCGAACGAACGCCACAACGAACGTTGTGTTGATTGTTATCGCGGCGCAAGCTTTATCTTTTATGAAAAATAATGCCGAGATAAAACATCGCAATACAATTATATATCTACGGTGATGCGATCAATGTTCAGGAGGGGCGCGCGGCCCTGCGGCCCGCATAAGGAACCGCCACTGCAATGGCGGTTTATTATCGAGGGCATATAGGCGTGGTGAAGGTGCGTGGAAATAAGCCGAGAAGAAATGGTTGATGAGGTTCGAGTGGCTGCTGTTTTATGCGATGATTTGTGTTTAAGATCTTATGACAAATTTTACGCTTCGATTTAATCTTCCAAAGAGTTTCTGCGTGAATTATCATTTAATAACTTAGAAAGGAAATAGTGAATTCAGTGTTTCAAGACCAGTATTCGATATAGTTAGTAAATAGCGAGTGAAACATATCATTATACCGGCATAAAATAGTAAAAGAAGATTGTTGGGTACGAAAATAGCAAATTTGCAGGTCGATAGTTCTTCGGCGCCTGTTTGTTACTTATTTAAAACGTATTATCTACCGACAATGTAATATGAATTATGTCTTTTCGACACTAATTATACAAGATTACGAGAGAACATGAAAGAAGAGGCACAAAGTGCTAGAGATAATTAAATTGTGAATGATATAGTATATGTTCCCTTAATTAAATCCTAAATACTAATAAAACTGTTTTTTTGCAATAAAGTTAAATCTGATTGCTGGTTTAAAGTTTTATGTATAAAGGTAGGGTGAAAGTAGAGTTGGAAATTTTTATGTAGCGAGTCAAATAAAATCTTCTTCCATCAAAAATCTTACTTGAAAATTTTGTTGATATAAGCGGAGTAATAACTTGAATGTATAGCAATTTACAAATTTAAACAAGTTTTCGCAAAAAAGTAGTCGATAGTAAGCAGTACTGAAAAACTAATAAATTCTTCGGTAAAGTAAAAAAAAAATGATTGCTATAGAGTACATGAGTCCTAATTAGTTCAATATGGACAGAGAGACTACTTTCAGGTTTATTATAAGCAATCATTTCTTGGCTGAGTTTGATTATTGCTCTATCTTTGTAAGCCTAAGCGATTTCCCTCAACATTTGTCATTATTAACATTCTATATGCAGCACGTTGTAATATGTATCTCGAGTACCTCGCTGGTATATATCGTGAGCTGGTAAGATCTTATTATGGTAATCGTTTAGGCTTAAGAACTCGCAGATTTCGCTCCAACTTGCGAATGTAGAGTGACTAGACCATCTTTAAGATTACAGTCTCGATTTGCCAATTACGAAAACGAGAAATATTAGCGCTAGCTAACAAAAAAAAAATGTTTTCACTCGATGTCACACGACCTCGTATTGAAATTTCAGTTCTTTCGGGTAAAGTATGTAATATAAGATGTTGGAGAAGTACTGCTTTGGTTACTGCAGCTGCAGCTGCAGATGGGGATATGTTCGATGGGCATAAGTACCCGAGATGATGCGTGCACTATGAACTGCAGTACCGTTTATCTTCCCTCCATTCGATCAGTGCATAAACAATTTTCATACTTTATTATTCCAGGCGGCATATACGGGGTGTTGAAAAATAACTCGTTCACTGTGTAATTTAATAGAAGTATAAAATTACTTTTTGAGAAAGAAACAACGTGTTGATGTAAACATGTTTTTGGAGTTGAATAGTTGATAAGAAATAAAAAGATTCTGCGATACGATGAAAGTTATTATAAGAAGAAGTGAATGAAAAATTGATATAAACAAATTTGATGTTTAAAAAAATTCAATGCTAGTTATTTTACTTTTAAGAATGTGCGATATCGAGTACCAAATAAGTAATCGTTTTGAGCCTTTCATAGGTACGCTGTAGATCATAAACTATCAGGTTTAAAACTTCGTATATAACATAGTTTATTATAAATCTTGGAATTAGACACAGTATAGTGTAAGAACGCTTATATTATATGTCTACATTTAGCTCTGTAGTCAAGAAGAAAACAACAGCTAAAATAGGAAATTGATTCCGCAATGATTTCTAGCTTAAGTCAAATCATATACCATCATCGAACCAACCTGCCGAGGATCAAAATGATTTAAACTGTTATCGCGAAATGTCCGCGGGTTTCCAATTGATTGATGAAACCAAAAATTGCACAAGAACGTTTTAGAAAATGTTAGAAAATGTAATTTATTTTTATAGTATCCGAGATTTAAAAAAAAATTTTTGGTCGGTATTTTGTACAACTCAAGCAAGAATAGTTAAAAGTAAATAGTTACTCAACATCGCATCGAGTAAATAAACCATTTCTCTGGGGTTTTGTAAAAAAAAAGTATTGAACGTTGCTAAACTCTAACATTATCTCCCGCTTTATTATTGTTCTTCAATTTTCAAATACCATTTGTAAATTCTACTTATGTTTGAATGAATTTGCCGCTCTGTTTTCCTAAACTAATGGCAATGTCTTGTTATGCCTAAAACAAATATTGAACCTTTCATCGGAAGATGTAATTCCGAGCTAGATGTTAGACGTTTGTTTAATAAAAAGAAAACAAACAAGGCCCGCTTAAGTGGTGCAAATGCCAAGACTGTTAAAAAAAGCCACGTAAAGTTTACAAATCAAACTTCGAGTGTATAACAAAAAAAAAGCAACTCACCAGTTAACGAATCGATTTGGAAACTTCCATTGGCTGGTATAAGGTAATATTTCAAGGCTGCGTTTACACCCACATCCAAATCGGTGGCGGTAACAACACCTACGAAACTCCCCCGCCGCAAATTTTCCTCCACGGCGAATTCGTACGACTCCTTCGCGAAAAACGGATCGTTATCATTAGCGTCTTGAACGTGAACGTGTACGCGACATAACGCACTCGATGTTGGTGTGCCATTATCGGTGGCTACGATTGTTAGTTCATAAATGTCCAACTGCAAAGCAATTACCAACGCCAATTTTTAAAGGAACTTCGGAAATTATTAACTAAAAGTATCCTCAAATTTTCAACGAAATTCAAATTATATTTCGATGGAATTAATTAAAACTAAATTTGGATCTTTTCTATTTAAAATTTCCGTCGAAATCTGCTTACCTATTCTCCATCTAAAGCTGCGCGAAGATAAAGCAAAATTTGAATCATATTTCGAGGGAATTAATTAAAACTAAATTTGGACCTTTTCTATTTAAAATTTGCGTCGAAATCTTCTTACCTGTTCTTCATCTAAAGCTGCGCGTAGATAAAGCAAAATTTGAATCATATTTCGAGGAAATTAATTAAAACTAAATTTGGACCTTTTCTATTGAAAATTTGCGTCGAAATCTTCTTATCTGTTCTTCATCTAAAGGCTGCGCGTAGATAAAGCAAAATTTGAATCATATTTCGAGGGAATTAATTAAAACAAAATTCGGACTTCCTCATTTAAAATTTGCGTCGAAATCTTCTTACCTATTCTCTATTTATAGCTGCGCGAAGATAAAGCAAAATTCTTTTAGTTAGCAAAATTCGAATCATACTTCGAGGGAATTAATTAAAACTAAATTTGGACTTTTTTAATTTAAAATTTGTGTCGAAATCTTCTTACATGTTCTCCATCTAAAGCTACGCGAAGATAAAGCAAAATTCTGACTTTGTTTATTTAAAATTTGCTGTGCGAAGATAATTTATTTAAAATTTGCTGTGCGAATTTGCTGAAAAAAGCTGTACGAAGATGAAGCCAAGTAATTTTTTTAGTAACATTCGAAACATATTTTGAAGGAATAAATTAAAACTAAATTTGGACTTTTTTATTTAAAATTTGCGTCTAAATCTTCCAACCTATTCTTGTTGTACAGCTGCGCGAAGATAAAGCAAAATGCGGACTTTTTTAATTTAAAATTTGCGTCTAAATTTTCTTACCTGTTCCGCATCTAAAGCTGTGCGAAGATAAAGCAAAATTCGAATTATATTTCGAGGGAATTAATTAAAACTAAATTCGGACTTCCTCATTTAAAATGTGCGTCGAAATCTTCTAACCTGTTCTCTATCTAAAGCTGCGCGAAGATAAAGCCATCCGCTGTTGGGGAAGATACCGAACACCTGGAGGGATTCAGAAGATGTATTATCAGCGAGAATTCGATAGGTGATTCTGGCATTATTTCCCGTATCCAAATCCAGGGCAGTAACTTGTAGAATCTGCAAAAAAAAAGCCAACAACGGCATGAAGAATCTACGAAATGTAAGAAGATTAGAAGATTCTACCTGCGAATTCACTGGCGTAGTCTCAATCACTTTCACTTCGTACTCGCTTTGCTCAAACACCGGCGCGTTGTCATTAACATCTTGCACTTCTAACAGAACAGTTAAATTGGCACTAAGCGGCGGAATTCCAGTGTCTGTTGCCGTAATCATCAACGTGTGCCTTTCTTGAGTCTCATAGTCCAACGGTCTGTTAAGAGTCAAGTGACCTGTCACAGTATCAACATCGAACAAAGAAGACGACGAAGTAGAACTGGGATTTGACGCATCCGCCGATTTTCCTCCACCGGACAGACGATATCGCACAACGCCATTACGGCCGGAGTCACGATCTCTGGCATTGGCCGCATATAAAGCTGTCCCAATGTCTGCATTTTCCGGGACCGAAATGCGCACGGTTGACGACTCGAATTCGGGCGCGTTATCGTTCACGTCCTCTATTTCAATTGCCACCTAACAGAAGAGTTGCATTTATTAAAAAAACAAACAATTAAGCACTTCTTCGGGTGATTATTTACTTGGGTGTGTCCGTATACTGGTGGATCACCACTCGTCGCTTGAACGTTTAGAAGAATCGACGATTTCGATTCGTGATCTAAAGCCCGAGATGTTCGCAATGTTCCGGTCAAAGGGTCTATGGTAAAGAGGCCATCCGGGTCTCCAGAATAGATCGAGTATCGAATGTATTGTTGGTGTTGATTGTATGATCCTGAGTTGCCTAGGGAAAGACAAAAAATATCCAGAGGATTATATTTGTTCGTTAAACAGAAGAAAAGTTTTGTTCAAACATTCAAAAACGATGATTGTTTTTTTTTAAATTTGATAACTCAAGCGTTGTTTTTGAACAATTGCTAAGTCGAAAGAGTTACTTTTTATATGTGTCTAAGGTGTCCTATGAACAAATTAGCATCGATGTGCTGTTTAGAAGATATAAAAAAAAATGAGAATGTTAGATTTTTATAATCCACAAAATCTTCTATTTTATCCAGGATTTTAGATAATATTACACTCAATATAACATCGCACGTAGCTAATTCCAGCCATCGCGAATTGTCTAATTGTGACATTTCTTGGAAATCCATCCATCCACATTGAAGAATCTTAACATACACCTCACTATATGATACCTCCACATTAGTTGTACTTATTGTTACACTCTTTGTTCTGCGATATCAGCAGCTGAGGACAAAACCACAACAATTACTTCTTGTATTGTTTACCTGTCTCTTCGGCCAAACGACTCTTCAAATCCCTGGAGCATGTCACTAATTGCACGATATACATTTCTAGTGCGACGTGAGCTACAACACCTTGTTCTTCAAAACAATGCAAAAGAAGTCTCTGAAGATTATGCGTGGACATGTTTGCGAAATGTAACCTTCTTTCCAAATTCTGGACCAGTTTGATGAAACATAAAAGATTTTTTGTTTTTTAGATTGTTCTTCTAAAGAGACGAATCTACTAAGGAGAAGAGTTGTAATTTAAATAAAAATAAGAAAAGAAAAAAATTCTTAATGGACCGGACCATTGAATAAAATGGATAAATTGAATTTGAAAAAATTGAAAAAAATAAAATTGACCATTGAATAAAAATATCTTACAGTTTCTGACAAACGAACAGAATTATATATGCTTAAAAGTAACATTTATAGACTTCTGAAAAATTATTTAATTTGTAATATTTATTTCATTTTTATTTCCCCAAACGATGACATACAAGTTTATTAAAACAGCAGTTCCTAATCGGTTATAAAAGTACCTCAAAAAAAAAAATCAATGCGACTGAAGAAAGAAACGTAATTCTTTGTAAATTAGATATGTTCTTAAGATTTATATTTATAGATCATTATTTATTTTTTTTATTCTTTTTTAATATATTATTCTTTAGATTATTCTTTAGATATATTATTATTATTAATAGATTATTCTTTCTTAATATATGGTATAAATTTTTTGGGGGAACTCAATTTTGGGGGATTTCAAGAATATGTTACTAAAAACGGATACATATTTATTTTTAATGATTCTATTTTTAGGCTTATTTATATTTTGAAAAATTCGCCTGCGGCGTTATATATAAACTCTAAAATATATTGAAAAGAATTATCTATGGTGGATTTTTTTCAAAGCAAGTTTTTTAAATATTTCTTACGTACCATTAATTTTTTTTTTTAATTTGTGTATGCATATTTTTATGAGCCCCTTCGAATTATATATATTTTTTAATGACCAAATTGACTCATTTGTATATTAATTTTATTTTACTTTATTAGTTTTTAATTAAAGATTATTCAAAAATTTCGTATAATGAGAAATAAATATAATTTGTATTTTTTATAACGATACGAGAAATTTTCAAATTATAAAAAGGGCGCGTAGAATTTTAATTCTTCCAACAGGGGCGCGCGAGCTCGAAAAATTATTTTCAACAATTCTTTAATAATGTAACTGTTAATAGAAATCGAATAAATTAATAATCTTAAAAAATACTAAATTAATAATAATAAAAAAATTAATAAAAATCGAATTCGATGTCAGAAAGCACCATATCTGGCTTCGCGTACGAAGAGATGCAAGAGCGCGATTTTCGCATTGATGTTATTAAATTACAAATTCTCCAACTCGGAGGTAAATAAAAATAATGGCATCGGGCGTACGAATATATTGCTTCTAGGGCGAAGAACAGTTTGTTGGATGTTACAGCCCATACGGAGCCAGGCGAGTTTGGCACTCTTCTTCTTCGTTCTTCGGCAGTGAGTTACGATTTAGCCGTGGTACATGTTCACTGTAGAGATACGTACATGGAACTGTACGAAATTCAACAACAAATTTATGCCAAACCGAAGTATAGAGGCAGATATTGTTGGACCTCCCAAAACAAACCAAGACTCGCTGTAACTATAGATATGCGTTTCGACATATGACCGGCCTCGTCAGTTCGGAACTAGCCATCCAGTTCTGCATTTTAATCCACAACCAATTTTTGCACGACAAAAAAAAAAAATTGTTTTTTTCATCATTTCACGATTATTTGATGTGTAATATTTATTCCACACACGAAATTATATAAAACCGTTTCCATGAACGTTAAAAAAATTTCAAGAAACTATTCACTCGGGACAGCGATTTGAGATTTGCGAATATTCAATTAGGGCCCTGAAAAAGTGTTAAAACGACTCTGAAGAAGGCTCATACAATATATGGAATAAACAACAGCATTTCGTGACATGCTGGATGAGATGGACTTCAACAAGTTACCAGCTCAGATTTCGAGATAAGACAAAGTAAATGATTCTTTTTGTAAAGTTTTGTATAAAGAATATAGCCAATTTAAATATCCGCAAAATAATTCTACCTGCTTGGTCGTAAATGAAAAGTTTTGCCAGTTTGAAAAATTTACAGCGTTGTAATATCCCCATATGTATATATATTTCTTATTCAACCCTCTTAGATATAATTTCAATATTTTCCTTTCATTCGTACTTGTATTCAATCTTTCCATTCTATTAATTTTCCCAAGAATCGCCATCCTTTGTGCTATTAGGAAGTCTCCATTCTACCTTGCTTAAATATTATTTATCCTTTCCCCGTAATCAAGATAGGCAAAGTACCATTTACCATTGTACGCATTAACCATCGTTACCTAAACACACCCCGCGTGTTATATATTTATCAATACGTATATTAAGCAAGTTTAGCGATACGACTATTTTCTTTTAAGGCACGAATTAAAAACATTGATTAATCTAATTACCTCAATTAGAATTATCAATTGTTATATATTTATCAATACGTTTATTAAGCAAGGTTAGCGATACGACTATTTTCTTTGAAGGCACGAATTAAAAACATTGATTAATCTAATTACCTAATTTAGAATTATCAATTTACTATTGTTAAATTAATTACTTTATTTAGACTTAGCAAATACTATAAAAGTATTTGACTCCACAAGAAATGTAACCATTTAGTACACAGACTTTAACATTGTCAGTTATTCTGTGGTTCCCTTATATATAAAATTGAATATAATATATATTGTAATCCATGAAATAAAATAAAGTTTTTTTCTTAAGTTTAAAAAGAGAAAACTTAAGTGGCGCAGTCAGTAGAATTTTTGAAGGAAACCAAAACACTAATATTGGTTTAGGTCCTTTTGTCTCTACAATTAATCAAAAATAGAACATCATAAACGCATAACTTAAAAAGTTGTTCCTGTCATTCATCGAGCTTATTATCAAACATCTGTTCCAACTGTGGTCCAATTCCTGGAAGGAGAACAAAAATCGTCAAATTCCTTGGGTGAGATCGACAGTGAGGCCAGAATCAACAAAGAAGAGAAGGAGTCGATTGGACATCTGTTCCAACTGTGGTCCAATTCCTGGAAGGAGAACAAAAATCGTCAAATTCCTTGGGTGAGATCGACAGTGAGTCCAGAATCAACAAAGAAGAGAAGGAGTCGATTGGTGAAGACAACAGCGAACGTTAATCAAGAAGAAAGAAAAAAAAAGGAATCTAATGAAGATAATAATAATTTTTATGTAAGTCAAATATTGTTCACAATTTTATTGCTTTATATATATATGGATGATGGTAATAATTTAGATAATTTAAATATTGAACCTCACGATTTTGAGAATATCGAATAATTTAATAAATATAAATCAAAAAAAAATTTAAATAACATGGCTACTTTAAGAGATCAATTAGAAACCATTTCAAATTACGATGGTAATGCTATCACAATTGCAACATTCATCACAAACTGTGAAGATATTTTACATCAACTAGCTAGAAATCCCGATAACCCTGAAAATCGTAATTTTAATTCATTTTTATTACGTCATATAAAAAATAAATTAGTTGGAAGAGCAGCCCAAATCGTTGCTATCAGACATATAAACACTTGGGATGATTTAAAAAAGCTTTTATTAATAACTTTTGGAGACCAGCGAGATGAAGATTCTCTTGTTAATGATATGTTAATGTTAACTCAAAATGGCAATGAATCCGCCATAGCTTTTGGTGAACGCTGCCAAGATATAAGAAGCTTATTAATTGCAAAATGTTCATATGAAGAACCCATTGCAGAAATTCGAAATGCAAAAATAATATTATATAATAATTTAGCACTGAAAACATTCATGAGAGGACTCAAAGAATCTATGAGTTTAGTAGTTAGATGTAGGGACCCAGATACTCTGGAAGAAGGCATTAAAATTGTCTTAGAAGAAGAAAATCTCAACTATAATCGGAACAAGAAACAAAATATTAATTCAATTCACTCCAACGCAAACGTTAATCCAACAATACGTCAACAAGTTGGTCAACTCATGCAACAACAACAACCTAGATTCAATCAAAATAATAATTTTCAAAACAATTACCGAAATCCTCAAAATCAATTTCAAGCTAACAATCAAAATTCATTTAATCAAAGAAGATTTAATACCCCTTATAATTTTAATAATAATTTTCAAAGACCATTTCAACAACAACCATTTTTTAACAATCAAAATCATAATTTCAATAAAAATTTCAGACAACCAAATGTTTTTAAACCTAATAATAATAATAGGAGATTTCCACCTCCTATACCAATGGAAGTAAATAGCGGTAACATCAGACACACTAATAATTCCAATCATAATAATACTCGTTTTCATCATAATCAACATCCAATTCCAATGGAAACGTCTACATTTAATACAAGACGTCATAACCTCCATTATCAAGATGTTCAACCATCAAATGACCAGAATCAAAATGATGATAACCTGGAAATAAATAAATCAGAAAATTTTCCGTTAGTTTTTCAAAGAAACTTCCCGAGATAGTCTTACATAATTCAAATGTATCATCTCTACCATATATTATTATACCAGAAACAAATTCCAAATTCATGTTAGACACAGGTTCTACGAAAACTTTAATAAATCCAAACTTAGCAGAAAAACATTATTCAAATCTAATTGAAGACGATCCTTTTATAATTCGTACAGCTCATAAAACAACTTCACATGGTTATAGTTTAACCAAACCAATTTCAAAAATTTTTAATAACACTATGTTTCATAAATTTCACTTATTTAATTTCAATCCTAATTATGATGGATTAATAGGAGTCGATTTATTACAAAAATTAAATGCAAAAATCGATTTAGAGAATAATTCATTAGTTACACCTTTTGCAAATATACCTTTATATTTAGAAAATCAGCAAATCACAATTAAAATTTCACCTAGATGTGCGCAAATTGTTCAAGTTCCCGTAGATAAAAACATTAATTATGGCTACATAAATTATATTAATTTTGAGAGAGGATTAGAAATGCCATCAGCACTAGTAAAAATTGAAAATCAAATGGCTACCAGTGTCATAACAAATTCTACAGATATTGAACGTACGATAATATTTAAAGATTCAATTTTAATTGAAGAATTAGATCCATTAGAAAAAATAAATATCAATCATATTACAAATTCATTTATTCCAAACAGAGAATATGATAATTTACTAAAACAAAATTTAAGAAACATACGCTTACAGCATACTAATTCTGAGGAAAATGATCAAATACGACAATTATGTTATAATTATAGAGATATATTTTATTGTGAAAAATTGCCTTTATCTTTTAATAATCAAATAAAACACCAAATAAACTTATCAGATAATACACCTATTTTTACAAAAACATATAGGTATCCTAATATTCACAAACAAGAAGTTTCAAAACAAATCAATACTATGTTATCTCAAAATATTATTAGACAATCAATTTCCCCATGGTCAAGTCCTGTATGGATAGTTCCAAAAAAATTAGACGCCAGCGGAAAAAAGAAGTGGCGTATGGTCATCGATTACAGAAAATTAAATGAAAAAACAATTAATGATAAGTATCCTCTACCCAACATTATTGATATCCTTGATAAATTAGGAAAAAGTCAATATTTTACAACACTAGATTTAACTTCCGGCTTCCATCAAGTCCAAATGGAAGAAAAAGATATTGAAAAAACTGCTTTTAATACTGAAAACGGTCATTATGAATTTAATAGAATGCCGTTTGGTTTAAAAAATGCCCCTTCCACTTTCCAGAGAGTTATGGACAATATCTTACGAGGGTTGCAAAATGAAATATGTAGTGTATATTTGGACGATGTTATTATTTTTTCAACATCTCTTCAAGAACACATTTCAAGATTAAAAGAAGTTTTTGAACGTTTAAGATTGTCAAATTTCAAAATTCAACTAGATAAGAGTGAATTTTTAAGAAAAGAAGTTGCTTATTTAGGACACATTATTACCCCTGAAGGTGTAAAGCCAAACCCTGATAAAATTTCAGCCATTACTAAATTTCCCATTCCAACTACTCAAAAGGAAATTAAAAGTTTCTTAGGATTAATTGGTTATTATCGTAAATTTATCCAAGACTTCGCTAAATTAACTAAACCCATAACACAATGTTTAAAGAAAGGAAAGAAAGTAGAACATTCAGTCGAATTTATTGCAAGTTTTGAAAAATGTAAAGAAATGTTAGTTAATGATCCAATTTTGCAATATCCAGATTTTAAGAAACCTTTTGTTTTAACTACAGATGCATCAAATTTAGCCATAGGTGTAGTCTTAAGTCAAGGAAGTCCACCTAATGATTTGCCAGTTTCATATGCTTCGCGTACACTTAACGAAAGTGAAACTAAATATTCTACTATAGAGAAAGAATTACTCGCTATTGTTTGGGCAACTAAATTCTTTAGACCATATTTATACGGTAGAAAGTTTACCATATACACAGATCACAGACCATTGCAGTGGCTGTTTTCTTTAAAAGACCCTCATTCGAAATTAGCCCGTTGGAGATTACGGTTAGAAGAGTTTGATTATGAAGTCATATATAAAAAGGGTAGTTTAAATACAAATGTAGACGCTTTATCAAGAGTTGAAATTAATCCAACCGAATTATTGGACATAGATACTGCTTCAATAATTGTAAATTTAGATGATGATGATATAGATCAAATGCTTGAAAATATTTGTGAAAATACTGAAATCCCAAATACCCCAGAAATTCGAGACTTAATAAGATATATTGATAATGATATTGATAATACAGTTCATACAAATATTGATATTGAACCTAATCAAAGTATACCAATTTCAGAAGATATTATTAATAATAAACCTAGACAAATATTTATTACAACAGTTTTGACAAATCCAAAACAACCAATGGTAGAAAATCAAGAAGGAAAAGTTATTATTAAAGCCTATATTAGTCAAGATCAGAATGAAGAAGAAATATTGAGCTTGTTAAAATCTTATACAGAACCTAAAATTACAACTCATTTGTTTATTGATACCGAAAAAATGTATAAAGATATTTGTGGTACATATGTCAAACACTTTTCAAATAATGGACCTATTTTAATACGATGTTTAAAGAAAACACGGAATATTAATGATATAGAAGAACAAATAAATTTAATTATCAACCACCATGAAGGAAAGACTAATCACCGTGGTATTAATGAAACCTTAGCAAGATTAAGAAAAGATTATTATTGGAAAAATATGAAAGATAGTATTAGTAATTATATAAATAATTGTGATTTTTGTAAAAAAGCAAAATATGAACGAAATCAGCCAAGTATTCCTATGGTACTTACTGAAACCCCTGGAAAACCTTTTGAAAAATTACATGTAGATACCTTTACTATTGAAGGAAATAATTTTGTTACAATTATAGACGCTTTCTCAAAAATAGGTCAAGCTTATAATATAGTTTCCAAAAATGCTGTAGAAATTGCAGATAAATTACTTCATTATTTTCAACATTATGGAGTACCCTCAAATATTACAATGGATGGAGGAAGCGAATTCAATAATGAATGTGTAAAACAATTGTTACAAATGCATAAAATAATTTTTCATATAACAACCCCTAAACATCCAGAATCTAATGGACTTATTGAGCGATTACATTCCACAATTATTGAACATTTTAGAATACTAAGACAAACTTCAAAAGAATCCCCTATTCATTTAATGAAATATACAATTATTGCATATAACAATACGATACATTCTGTTACAGGATATACTCCACTAGAAATATTATTAGGACATACTGAAAATAGAAATCCTTATGATTTATTGTAGAATTTTAATTATTTTCAAGAATATTGTTTAAATCATAAAAATAAAATGAAAACTACTTATAAACTAATTCAAGAAAAAATGATAGAAAAAAAAGAACGATTATTAAATCAAAGAAATAATCTATCTGATGTAAATAGATTTAAAATTAATGATACAGTGTATGAAAAGAATGTTTCTAGAAATAAGACAAACAAAAAATATGAAGGTCCTTTTACAATTATGGAATTATTACCAAATAATACATGCATGATAAAAGATCATAATGACATTTTACGGAAAGTACATCTTAGTAATTTGAGATTTCCTCCAATTGTTTCAGATCCCTCTTCGTCGGAATAATGTCTACTAAATTAAATATTACTAAAATTATAAATAATCCTGGTTTATTACCATGCAAATTAGGAACTACTAAAATAATATCTGATACTTGGACTCTTGTACAAGTATTTGATTTAAATAAATTAAAAACTGAGTTTGAACAATTAAAAGTAAATTTTATAAATATTAAAGAAATATATGACAATACTAATGTTACGTTATCAATTCAAAATGATTCACATAATTACATTTATTTAATACAACATTTGAATGAGGAAATACAACAAACGTTTTTACAAATTTCTCCAGTAATTTCACGTCGAAAGAAAAGAGGAATAATTAATGGATTAGGTAGTATTATAAAAGCAATCACAGGTAATTTAGATCAAGAAGACGCTATCAAATTGAATAATGAAATTGAAAATTTAAAGGTTAATCAAGTGAAATATATTAACTCACAAAAGCAACAAATAAGCCTTACTTCTGAAGCAATTACAAAATTCAATAATACTATTCATAAATTATCAAGCAATCAAGAGAATCTTAAATCAAAAATACTCCAATTAGAAGTAACAATACATCAAAGTAATGCAAAAGAATTAATTACGTTATCAGTAAATACTGTATTTATTCAACTAATTGCAGCTTTAAATTCAATATTAAGATTATTGGAAAAAGTACAAACTGCTATTACATTTGCAAAATTAAATATAATGCACCATCAATTATTGATCCGGTACATTTAATTAATGAATTAATCAAAATACAAAAACAATTAAATGAGAAATCATTACCATTGCAACCAGAATTGAATACAATTATACCTTTTGAAAATCTTATAAATATAAGAGCTTATATTTTAAATACCAAAATCACATTTCTATTAGATATTCCAATCGTAGAAAATATTGATTATAATTATTACCATTTATATCCATTACCCATTTCAAGAAATGAACATTCATATGAAATAATAATACCAAAGTCAAAATATTTGTTATTAAGTGAACAATATTATGCTTCAATAAATAAACCATGTAAAGAAATTATTCCAGGAAAAATGTTATGTAATTCATTAAACACTTTTTCAATAAATAAAGAAGCACCAACTTTAGGTACATTGTATTTGGAAGATATTAATTTAGATGATACACAAATTATTAAAGAAAATTTGTATAAATTATCATTAGATTTAGACAAAAATGTTAATGTTAATATGCTACGAATCCCTAGTTTATGGACTATAATTATCTATTTAATTTTAATATGTATTGGATTTTTTGTATTGTATAAATATCGTATATTGTTGTCACCTAAAACCCTGAAAACTAAACATCATGCAGTGTCCCAGGAGGAACCCATAAGCCTGGATACAATTCGAATTACTGCTCATTAAAATATTTTAAAATAAAGTTAAAAATATTGTCATTCATCAGTTTTCAAATTAATCACCCAGTCTTTGTTTTAATGGGGAGGTGTTATATATTTATCAATACGTATATTAAGCAAGTTTAGCGATACGACTATTTTCTTTTAAGGCACGAATTAAAAACATTGATTAATCTAATTACCTCAATTAGAATTATCAATTGTTATATATTTATCAATACGTTTATTAAGCAAGGTTAGCGATACGACTATTTTCTTTGAAGGCACGAATTAAAAACATTGATTAATCTAATTACCTAATTTAGAATTATCAATTTACTATTGTTAAATTAATTACTTTATTTAGACTTAGCAAATACTATAAAAGTATTTGACTCCACAAGAAATGTAACCATTTAGTACACAGACTTTAACATTGTCAGTTATTCTGTGGTTCCCTTATATATAAAATTGAATATAATATATATTGTAATCCATGAAATAAAATAAAGTTTTTTTCTTAAGTTTAAAAAGAGAAAACTTAAGTCGCGCATCATACAACCACCCTTAACTACATCTACCTGTGACCATATACTATATATACAAACACCAGAGCTCAGTTCCGTCTCAGAATAATCAATCATATTCCTCAGTCCCAGGTCAACAGTTCACATCGACATTTCTAATTCCAACATTCAAGATTCAGCAATTTTAAGAGTTCACACATCAAACACTGTTTCAGTGAATAAACAAGAATCTAACAACAAGTCTTTTATTTCGCGGTTTATTTTAACCGCTGGCGCAGTCGACGGCAAACGCTACAAAAGCGTCATTACAAGAGTGACATTACAAAAGTGGCGCAGTCGGTAGGATTTTGGAAATCAATACAGATTTCCCGAACCAAAGAAAAAGAAGAATCAACATGGAAGAAAGGAAGCCTCTCCATAACCCAGCGTACCAACATACAGTTCGTAGTTCCAGTTCGCAGTTCCAGTTCGCAGTACCAGTTCGTAGTTCCAGTTCGCAGTACCAGTTCGTAGTTCCAGTTCGCAGTTCCAGTTCGTAGTTCCAGTTCGCAGTTCCAGTTCGCAGTTCCAGTTCGCAGTACCAGTTCGTAGTTCCAGTTCGCAGTACCAGTTCGTAGTTCCAGTTCGCAGTACCAGTTCGTAGTTCCAGTTCGCAGTACCAGTTCGTAGTTCCAGTTCGCAGTTCCAGTTCCAGTTCGCAGTTGCAGTTCGCAGAGTACCAGTCCACAGTCCAAGTTCGTACTTCCAGTTGCAGCTCCAGACGCAACAAGCCAGCCAATTATTCCCACCGTTCATGCTAATCTTCAAGTGTTTTTAATGTAAATGAATATGATTTTCCCAGATATCCTAAACCTATTTAATGTTTATTTCTATAATGACGTTTATCATGAAAAAAAAAAAAAATTACTGTTTTTCTTTATGTTAGTTAATAAGTTATAGCATAAATTTAAAACTATCCCACTAAAAATATCTCCTATTTCATACATCAATATTTTTCGTTTTCAAAAGGGGGGGAGTGTAATATCCCCATATGTATATATATTTCTTATTCAACCCTCTTAGATATAATTTCAATATTTTCCTTTCATTCGTACTTGTATTCAATCTTTCCATTCTATTAATTTTCCCAAGAATCGCCATCCTTTGTGCTATTAGGAAGTCTCCATTCTACCTTGCTTAAATATTATTTATCCTTTCCCCGTAATCAAGATAGGCAAAGTACCATTTACCATTGTACGCATTAACCATCGTTACCTAAACACACCCCGCGCATCATACAACCACCCTTAACTACATCTACCTGTGACCATATACTATATATACAAACACCAGAGCTCAGTTCCGTCTCAGAATAATCAATCATATTCCTCAGTCCCAGGTCAACAGTTCACATCGACATTTCTAATTCCAACATTCAAGATTCAGCAATTTTAAGAGTTCACACATCAAACACTGTTTCAGTGAATAAACAAGAATCTAACAACAAGTCTTTTATTTCGCGGTTTATTTTAACCGCTGGCGCAGTCGACGGCAAACGCTACAAAAGCGTCATTACAAGAGTGACATTACAAAAGTGGCGCAGTCGGTAGGATTTTGGAAATCAATACAGATTTCCCGAACCAAAGAAAAAGAAGAATCAACATGGAAGAAAGGAAGCCTCTCCATAACCCAGCGTACCAACATACAGTTCGTAGTTCCAGTTCGCAGTTCCAGTTCGCAGTACCAGTTCGTAGTTCCAGTTCGCAGTACCAGTTCGTAGTTCCAGTTCGCAGTTCCAGTTCGTAGTTCCAGTTCGCAGTTCCAGTTCGCAGTTCCAGTTCGCAGTACCAGTTCGTAGTTCCAGTTCGCAGTACCAGTTCGTAGTTCCAGTTCGCAGTACCAGTTCGTAGTTCCAGTTCGCAGTACCAGTTCGTAGTTCCAGTTCGCAGTTCCAGTTCCAGTTCGCAGTTGCAGTTCGCAGAGTACCAGTCCACAGTCCAAGTTCGTACTTCCAGTTGCAGCTCCAGACGCAACAAGCCAGCCAATTATTCCCACCGTTCATGCTAATCTTCAAGTGTTTTTAATGTAAATGAATATGATTTTCCCAGATATCCTAAACCTATTTAATGTTTATTTCTATAATGACGTTTATCATGAAAAAAAAAAAAAATTACTGTTTTTCTTTATGTTAGTTAATAAGTTATAGCATAAATTTAAAACTATCCCACTAAAAATATCTCCTATTTCATACATCAATATTTTTCGTTTTCAAAAGGGGGGGAGTGTAATATCCCCATATGTATATATATTTCTTATTCAACCCTCTTAGATATAATTTCAATATTTTCCTTTCATTCGTACTTGTATTCAATCTTTCCATTCTATTAATTTTCCCAAGAATCGCCATCCTTTGTGCTATTAGGAAGTCTCCATTCTACCTTGCTTAAATATTATTTATCCTTTCCCCGTAATCAAGATAGGCAAAGTACCATTTACCATTGTACGCATTAACCATCGTTACCTAAACACACCCCGCGCATCATACAACCACCCTTAACTACATCTACCTGTGACCATATACTATATATACAAACACCAGAGCTCAGTTCCGTCTCAGAATAATCAATCATATTCCTCAGTCCCAGGTCAACAGTTCACATCGACATTTCTAATTCCAACATTCAAGATTCAGCAATTTTAAGAGTTCACACATCAAACACTGTTTCAGTGAATAAACAAGAATCTAACAACAAGTCTTTTATTTCGCGGTTTATTTTAACCGCTGGCGCAGTCGACGGCAAACGCTACAAAAGCGTCATTACAAGAGTGACATTACAAAAGTGGCGCAGTCGGTAGGATTTTGGAAATCAATACAGATTTCCCGAACCAAAGAAAAAGAAGAATCAACATGGAAGAAAGGAAGCCTCTCCATAACCCAGCGTACCAACATACAGTTCGTAGTTCCAGTTCGCAGTTCCAGTTCGCAGTACCAGTTCGTAGTTCCAGTTCGCAGTACCAGTTCGTAGTTCCAGTTCGCAGTTCCAGTTCGTAGTTCCAGTTCGCAGTTCCAGTTCGCAGTTCCAGTTCGCAGTACCAGTTCGTAGTTCCAGTTCGCAGTACCAGTTCGTAGTTCCAGTTCGCAGTACCAGTTCGTAGTTCCAGTTCGCAGTACCAGTTCGTAGTTCCAGTTCGCAGTTCCAGTTCCAGTTCGCAGTTGCAGTTCGCAGAGTACCAGTCCACAGTCCAAGTTCGTACTTCCAGTTGCAGCTCCAGACGCAACAAGCCAGCCAATTATTCCCACCGTTCATGCTAATCTTCAAGTGTTTTTAATGTAAATGAATATGATTTTCCCAGATATCCTAAACCTATTTAATGTTTATTTCTATAATGACGTTTATCATGAAAAAAAAAAAAAATTACTGTTTTTCTTTATGTTAGTTAATAAGTTATAGCATAAATTTAAAACTATCCCACTAAAAATATCTCCTATTTCATACATCAATATTTTTCGTTTTCAAAAGGGGGGGAGTGTAATATCCCCATATGTATATATATTTCTTATTCAACCCTCTTAGATATAATTTCAATATTTTCCTTTCATTCGTACTTGTATTCAATCTTTCCATTCTATTAATTTTCCCAAGAATCGCCATCCTTTGTGCTATTAGGAAGTCTCCATTCTACCTTGCTTAAATATTATTTATCCTTTCCCCGTAATCAAGATAGGCAAAGTACCATTTACCATTGTACGCATTAACCATCGTTACCTAAACACACCCCGCGCATCATACAACCACCCTTAACTACATCTACCTGTGACCATATACTATATATACAAACACCAGAGCTCAGTTCCGTCTCAGAATAATCAATCATATTCCTCAGTCCCAGGTCAACAGTTCACATCGACATTTCTAATTCCAACATTCAAGATTCAGCAATTTTAAGAGTTCACACATCAAACACTGTTTCAGTGAATAAACAAGAATCTAACAACAAGTCTTTTATTTCGCGGTTTATTTTAACCGCTGGCGCAGTCGACGGCAAACGCTACAAAAGCGTCATTACAAGAGTGACATTACAGCGTTATAAAAAATTATATTTTATTAGTTATTTGATTTTTTAATATCAAAGAAATTTGTAATTCCTCGGCAATTCGAATTGCCTTTTCTGCTAGTAGAAATGACTTCTTTTCATTAAAAATTGATCATTTTATCTGAAAAAATCCAGCTTTTTATACTCAGATATTTTTTTTATATATTCTCGAAGTTTTTTGAATTAAAGGTATGAATATGAAGATGGTTTACAAAACAAAATTTGCAGTAATAAATTTTTACAAAAACCAACAATTATCGATAAAAATGGAAGAAATCCAAAATGTTGCAGGTCCGTACTAAGACGGGGATGGCTCGTATAGTAACCGGGGGTAAGTTAAAAAAGACAAGCAAATGCCATTTCTTATACAATTTTTACACAATTTAAAATTTTAAAAGTTTAAATTGAGTCCGGACTAAATTTTGGTACGGACTAAATTTCATAAAATTAAAAAATAGCGAATAATTGCACAGAAATTTTTTTCTTGTACTACGTAGAGGACTTTTAAAGTATTTTCTATTTTTAATTTTTTACTCTGCCTTTGAAGAAAATTTTTTTTCTAATATCTTCTAAAGAAATGTTAAAAATAAATTCTATTACGCTTCTTCAGATTAAAAAAAAACAATGTCTGTTAGTGTAGCGTAACTAGAAATCAAAAATTAAAATTGAAATTAAATCTTATCAAAATCGTATGTTATTTAATTCTTGGAGCTTCGAATCAAAGTTTGAATTAAAATATTTTTTATCAAATCAATTTGGTTGTTTTTTTCTAAGCCTCGCTCGTTTTATCATTAACAGCAAAGATTCATCGACAACATTCCTTGTTATATCCATTGAATAATACCAAAAGCCTCGACCAATGCTAGATTCTGACAATACATGCACAGTCTTCCACATCTACTTCTGCACTCTAATCAACATCTTTCGTAAAGTAAAAGAACTCGCCATAGTATTGTGCTGTCCAGTAGCTGTCCGCCCATACTCATGTATTGTTTCTATAAAACCCTATTCATTTATTTTCTACAAATGCCACAGCTACGAAGAATATTCAGGCGGCTTAGCTTGCGCAGACAAAACGCAAGAACCATGTCCATGATGTTAAAAAATAGTGATGTATAATTTTGTGTCTTAATTTTTAGATTTTCAATTTTTAATGGAATTAAAGTAAATAGAAAATAGTAAATTGGTGTATTTATAGAAAAAAGTTTGAATTATTTCATGAAATCTTTGCAGAACTCGAAAAAGGTGACTTTACATCTAGGGAATAGCAACAACAATTAAACGCAAATAAGCAGAAACCAGAAAATGCCACGTATGTACATAAAACATTTCTAAAGTGGTGTTTCGAGTGCGATTTCGAAGATGTACGAGAGAAAAGATGTTTTTTTTACGGCGCTAAAGTACGACTTCTGGCCTTCTGCAGCCGCGTGGCGATTGAAAGGAATATTTGAGCGCTTCCAGTAACCGCGGAAGGCATTTTATTGCTGGCAGAAAAGATAAAATAGGTTTATAATTAACTTCTACCCGTCTATAATCTCGCATTTGTAGTTAAAGTGATGCTATCAACGTTAATGAAGAGCAAACGTTTTTAACGTGCTCGTATAGGACAAGCTTTATTGCGATTTTACAATAAAACGTGAAAACATTGTTTTTCACAAATATGCTCAGTTAACATTATTGAAAGCAACACATAAAAAAAATATCGGTATTTAAATACCAACTGTTGAGATAACTGGTTCTTTTTCTCATCAAATAAGATAATTTTTTAAGTGCAATAAAAATATTTCTTCAAATAATTTTTTTAAATTTTTATAAATTTTATTTAAAGTAACGACAAAATACGTAAAAATTTCCACTGTTTTAGAAATATTTTTAGAGTAGCTTAAATAGTTTAAGAAAATTTAATACGAATAAAAACAATCTTTTTTTTTTGTCCTTAATACTTGAAAAAAGTTACTAAAGCGTTAATATGAAGACAACCATCTTTTAATCATTTGATTTGATCACGCAACAAAAAGTTAAAAATTTCCACTGTTTTAAGAAATATTTTTAGAGTAGCTTAAAGAGTTTAAGAAAATTTAATACGAATAAAAACAATCATATTTTTTTGTCCTTAATACATGAAAAAAGTTACCAAAGCGTTAATATGAAGACAACCATCTTTTAATCATTTGATTTGATCACGCAACAAAAAGTTAAAAATTTCCACTGTTTTAAGAAATATTTTTAGAGTGGCTTAAAGAGTTTAAGAAAATTTAATACGAATAAAAACAATCTTTTTTTTTGTCCTTAATACTTGAAAAAAGTTACCAAAGCGTTAATATGAAGACAACCATCTTTTAGTCATTTGATTTGATCACGCAACAAAAAGTTAAAAATTTCCACTGTTTTAAGAAATATTTTTAGAGTAGCTTAAAGAGTTTAAGAAAATTTAATACGAATAAAAACAATCTTTTTTTTTTGTCCTTAATACTTGAAAAAAGTTACCATAGCGTTAAATGAAGACAAACCATCTTTTAATCATTTGATTTGATCACGCAACAAAAAGTTAAAAATTTCCACTGTTTTAAGAAATATTTTTAGAGTGGCTTAAAGAGTTTAAGAAAATTCAATACGAATAAAAATAATCTTTTTTTTGTCCTTAATACCTGAAAAAAGTTGCCAAGACTTGTTAATATGAAGACAACCATCTTTTATCATTTCATTTTTTTTTTCAAAATATGTAAAATACTAGTATAGAATATCACCCAAATACCGTAACTTAAGTAGCTAGATGCGTATTTTGAAGGCTATGCCCCCATCTTCAGTAGCACAAGATATACTTCTGTCATGTTGACTTATTTATTTAATAGTATATCAATCACGATTCGTGACAGAGGTATTTTATTTCGTTTTTATCTTGTGCTACTGAAAATGGAGGCATAGCATTCGAAATGCGCATATAGCTACTTAATGCTTTAAGTTACGGTATTCGGGTGATATTCTATACTATTATTTATCACCGTAGTGATCATTTTAACTATCAAATTCTAATAAAAAATAATATCGAAAAGCACTCACCATTATTATCCCCAACCATTGCCCGTACCGTACCAACAACCGTCTCCCTGCGCACATTCTCCTTCTGCGCGAACGTATACCGGGCCCTTTCGAACATGGGCGGCCGTTGGCTGGCATCAATAACACTAATATACACCTCAGCGTCCTGGGCCGCCTTCAAGCCGCCCCCGTCCACAGCGCTCACATTCAACCGATGGTACGCCTGGCTCCTACTCGACAGCAAGCTGGGCCTACTCACGAATAGCTCCCCAGTGCCACGGTCCACCCGGAACAGGCCCGCCTCATTGCCGGCCACGAGGCGATAGGTGATGGTGCCGTAGCGACCCGAGTCCGGGTCCGTGGCGGCTATGGCCAAGATCGGGGTACTGGGCGGGTGCGATGGGGCGCCCTCGCGCAGGGACACGTTGTAGGTGAGCGGGTGGAATGTGGGCGCGTTGTCGTTTATGTCGGTGAGGAGGATTTTTACCATCGCGTTCGTCGATAAGCCGCCTGGGAAGAAAAATAAGAACGTGATTAACAATTGATGCAATATTAAATTATTAAATTAGCAACGCAACAGACATTTTTAGCTTGTTAGTTAAATAGTACTCAATCCTAAGGATTGGTTTGAAATAGCACGCCATCTGTCGACGATCTATCCTCAGCTAATTCCTTCATCTCTTTTTAGCTATTCATCCTACATGTCCTCCACTATCTGATCCACATACTCCCATCTAAGCCTACCTATCCCTTGCTTTCCCTCTACTTTACCTTCTATAACTAATTGCATAATACCTCCGTGTCTAAGAATGTGTCCTAATAGTCTATCTCTTTCCTGCGCTGTAAGACTCTACAAATACTTCTCTTCTCCCTTACTAACTCTAGTACGGCTTCATTTGTTACTTTATGTTCCCAATCAATCCTCATCATCCTCCTGTAGCACTACATTTCGAATGCTTTTATTGTTCGTTCGTCTCCTTTTCCTATATAGTCCACGCCTCACATCCATACAATGCTACACTCCACACACAATATTTGATCTTAACATCTGCTCTCTTCCTACGAATGCCTTCCTACCCTGCGTTATCCTACATTTTATATCTACCTTACTTCGATTATCCTTTGTGATCCTGCTTTCTAAATAAGAAAAGTCTTACACTTCTTCTGTTCTATCATCTTCTATTATTATTCTAATTTTTCGGTTGCATTCCTTCTTGACACACATTGGTCTTGCTTATATTTATTTTCATGTTATAATCCCTAGTCATTACCTCCTACATACCATTTAATACATGTTTTAAATTCCGCTCCCTTTCTTCCAAGATAGACTCTAAATTAAAAAAACTCTTTTTACAAGCTAAATTTTTGGCTTGTAGAATTTATTTTTTATTTAATCGGCTCGTGCAATTTTTTTGGGAAGTATCATCAAAAAATTCTTAGCGGGTCGATATTAAAAAAACTCGACAAGAAATTTTTTACTTATTATAAATTTAACGGCCAAAATTTATAAAAAGAAAATTGAGATCAGTTACAAATTTGTTGACGTAAGTTCCGCTAATAGCTTTTGTTTGATAACAGCGGTTCTCAAATTTTTTGAGCTCGCGTGCTCCTTTTTGGCGAATTAAAAATTTGCGTGCGTTTTATGTAATTAAAAAAAAAAATTGTTGGTATCGTGATAAAAATACAATTTAAGAAAATGATTATGTTTTTAATATTTAAATCGGCATTATCTAAATATTTGGATAAATGGTCTTTAATTGAGAGGTAATAGATAAATTAAAATAAAATTAATAAGAAGTTGGGGCGTTAAAAAATATATTTCGAACTCGTGAAAAATATACGATTAAAAATTCAAAAACAAAAAATAAGTAGAAAATATAAAAATTTGTTTTGAAAAGTGCGCCTTAGACAATTCTTTTCAATGTCTTTTCGACTTTGATGTGAAGTAAAAAAAGTAGTAAGGTTACGTCAAAAAATGCGCCGTAGGCGAATTTTTGCTTAAAGCTTAAAAATGCCAATATATAAAGATGCTTTAGAAGTAAATAAATTCGTTTTTAGTAAAAATATTCGTTATTAATGAAAATTTATTTGATTGTGTCAAAACTTTTTATAGTCCCTTATAAAATTCTCTACTCTATGCTAAGAAAAAAGTGACAGAATTTTTGAAAACATTTTCAAAAAAAAAATTGTTTTTAAGAACAAATCTAATCTAGAATGGAATAATTATTTCTTTTATAAGGATTCTTTTCTGGGTATGCGTACCCACCAATTGAGAACCGCTGCTTCAACAAACTCGTATCTCTTTTACAAACATTACCAAGCTTATTGAAGCGTATCGAAAACGGTATAATGTTATAATCCATTAGATATTTATTATGTGCAAAATGCGTTGTGGAAACTTAACAACAAGTGAAACTGTAAATGCTCCAACATTTTTGTTCTTTGATTTATGGAATTCTTGGTTATCCAAAGCTAAGGTTCATTCGCCAGGCTATATAAAATTAGTTTATTTATTTTATTTTATACTTTATTTTACACTATATTTTATTTGATTGATTTTAACGGAAATTTGAACAAATCTGCGAACTGACTGTTTTTGAACATATTTCTTTTTTTAAGACTTTTAAGACAAAATTATTTAAAACTTGAAAAATTAAAAAAAAATTATGTACATATTGCTGTATCATTATATAAAGCTAATTAATAATAATATTTAAAAAACAAATTTTGTACAAGAAAATTCCCTTTTTTCTAATTTCAACGTTTATACCATACAAATGGTTCTTTGTAGAGTAGTTTAGAATTTTTTTTTTTTATTATTACGAGCAGAATTTATTTACCTCTATCTGTGGCGATAACAGGAAATTCATACATATTTCTCGTTTCATAATCCAAAGTAGATGTGATGCAAATTTCTCCGGTGGCTGAACGTACTTCAAACTCTTTTAGATTGTTAAATCCTTCTCCGAGAGTATAATTCACCATAGCGTTGACACCGCAATCAGGGTCGGTAGCAGCGACCTAAAAATAAATGAACATTTTTTTTAGCAACCGTATAGAATTTTTTTGCAAAGAAAAATTTTAATAATTGTACTTAAAAAAATATTTTCGTCGAGGAATCTTCGAAGTATTTAAGGTTTGTTAAAAATGCTTAAAATATTCGACCCGAAAAAGATTCTTAAAGCGATCCGAGAGGATTTTTAACAATTAGTAAAAACCAATTACATGGCCATAGACTGTAGCCATGAGGCTGGCAAGTTCAGTTAGGTCTTGTGGTGAGCCTCGATGGGCCATTAGAAGAATTTCAAAGGTGTGTGTAAGTGTGTATTTCTCTGTAAAAGACAATTTACAAGAACAAACCTCCAGCGATATTACCGTGGTCCCCTCAATGCCCCCTCATCAATCTTTGGTACTGGATAGGTCTTGCACAAATATTATATACCGAGCGTTCGAATATTATACTATAAACCTTCGTATAAAAAAAATTGGAGCAACAATTGCATTTGAAACGAGCAAGAGGAATATTTTTAGACAAGATTTGAAAAATGTGGAAAATTGCAATTTTTTTTTAAAATAAAAATGAATGAAATTATTTTGGAATTTAGTGTGATTTTAATGCAAATGCAGAACTTTGTTTATTTCTTCACAAATTTACAAAAAAAAAAATGAAACAAACATCTTCGAAATTCTAAAAAATGATATCATCGACTTATTCAATTCTCAATTTCGATTTAAAAAAAATTCTCATTATAACTCGAGTATTTTTTTATGCGGGAAATTTTTTTTCTTTGCACAATTTTACGGTTCTTGTTCACACAGTGTATTTTATTTTATATACCATGTATTCACGGCGAAATAATAATATATCAAAGTCCGGGCACGATGCTCGATGCCTTCTTCTTGTACATATACAAGACTTATAAGCAGCAGAGTTAGAGGTGTTTGGATCGACATGAGTGATTACAGCGTGAGGCCCATGGCACTACATTGCATATAGTACCGAAGGTACTACACCTTTTGGCTCAACAATTTTTCGTGTGGTAAAGTTTTCTTTCAATCGAATCAGAACTAAGAATGAAAATTTGTTTAATACGAGAAATTTTAGAATTTTTACGATTAGAAATTTTTCTCGATTAGAAATTGTCTCGATTTTTTTTCTAGCAAAGGTGCCACGCCTTTTGGCTCAACCATTTTTCGTGTGGTAAAGTTTTTCTTTCAATCGAATCAGAACAAAGAATGAAAATTTGTTTAATTCGAGACATTTTAGATTTTTTTACGCTAGATTTCAGTATTCGATTAGAAATTGCCTCGACTTTTTACTAGCAAAGGTACTACTACGCCTTTTGGCTCAATAATTTTTCGTGTGGTAAAGTTTTTATTTCAATCGAATCAGAAACAAGAATGAAAATTTGTTTAATTCGAGAAATTTTAGATTTTTTTACGCTAAATTTCTGTATTCGATTAGAAATTGCCTCGATTTTTCTTCTAGCAAAGGTACTACTCCTTTTGGCTCAACAATTTTTCGTGTGGCAAAGTTTTCTTTCAATCGAATCAGAACAAAGAATGAAAATTTGTTTAATTCGAGACATTTTAGAATTTTTTACGCTAAATTTCTGTATTCGATTAGAAATTGCCTCGATTTTTCTTCTAGCAAAGGTACTACTCCTTTTGGCTCAACAATTTTTCGTGTGGCAAAGTTTTCTTTCAATCGAATCAGAACAAAGAATGAAAATTTGTTTAATTCGAGACATTTTAGAATTTTTTTACGCTAGATTTCTGTATTCGATTAGAAATTGCCTCGATTTATTTGCTAGCAAAGGTACTACGCCTTTTGGCTCAACAAATTTTCGTGTGGTAAAGTTTTTACTTCAATCGAATCAGAAACAAGAATGAAAATTTGTTTAATTCGAGAAATTTTAGAATTTTTTAAGCCAGATTTCTGTATTCGATTAGAAATTGCCTCGATTTTTTATACTAGCAAAGGTACTACGCCTTGTGGCTCAACAAATTTTTGTATGGTACAGTTTTTCTTTCAATTGAATTAGAACCAACAATGAAAGTGTGTTTAATTAGAGAAATTTTAGAATTTTTTATGCTAGATTTTTATATTCGATTAGAAATTGCCTCGCTTTTTTTTCTAGCAAAGATACTACGCCTTTTGGCTCAATATTTTTTAGTGTTGTGAGTTTTCTTTTAATCAAACACAACTAAAACAGAATAAATCGAGAAATTTAAAAAAATTATTTACTAAATTTATTTAAGTGAGAAAATTTCAATTACTCGATTGGAAAATGCCACGGTTTTTTTTTCTACAAAAGGTACTACGCCTTTGGATTTTTTGGTACGGTGAAGTTTCCTTTCAATCGAACAGAGCCAAGAAAAAAAAATGTATATGTACAACAAGAGCAATTTTACAAAAAAAAAATACCTGAGAAATTTGTAAAATTTCAAGTACTCGACAAGAAATCGCCTGAATTTTTTTTCCATTTTTTGGTACGTTATTCTAGAAGAAAAATTTAATAAGAAACAATAAATTATTATTTTTTGATATATTAGCGTAAATCCAAATAATTTTTAATTTGGTAATTATCACCACATTTTATTTTGAATTTAAAACTACCGTGCAAAAAACATTTTAACACAATTTTCTATAAATTTTTTCTTAATTTCGAGTACCATATAGCCTTAACACTATGAGCAATCAATTTGCATTTAAGTATAAAAATTTGACATTTTTTTTTCATTTTTACTTTGTGAATATTGTTTAATAAATCGGTTTTGTAAAAGGAAAAAAAAAAACTTAATTAATTATAAATAAAATTAGCTACAATAATTGATAAATCCATATAAAATTGTGCAAATTTTAATTTAATTATTTTTTTAAAAAACGTATTTTTTAAATAAATAAAAAAACAAAGCACACATTTATGAATTTTCATCAATTCAAAATTGCATTCGAATTGGTTACTTAATAAAAATTTGTAGCTCATTTAATTGATAGCAAATTTTGCAATTGATTAACAAAAAATAATAATTCCAATAAACGATTCTTATCGATGATTGACAATAATAAAAAATAGTATTTATTAAAAATAAAAAATAAATTTTGCAACTTAGTTAAAAAAAAATTTCTCCCTACAGTGTTTATTTCAAAAAACAATAAAACGTGTTTATTTCGCTTTAGGAAAAGTTTATAAAGTGGCGAAAAAAAGTGTTTTATTCAGCAATTTCCACCATTGGAGTCCAATGAGACAGTTCTAAATTATGATTATTTGATATCACTTCCAACCGAGATTAAATGCATTTGTATACATTTCATCTTCGTGTTTCTTCTGCAGTTGCTCGGAAATCTATTAACGATTAAATCCTAATAAAAGCCAGTGTTACAGATACCAAGTACAAGTACCTACAGGAAATTGCGAAATAATAAGTTCCTCGCTTCGTTAGTTCGTTAATATTGCTGTTCATTAGTTTCCTTATTACGCTATTCCGCAAAAAATTCTAATTAAATATATAAAAGCTATTAAATCTTAATTAATTGGCGTTAGGCAAATAAACAGACACGAGTAGTTCAAATGATTATAGATGAAAAAGTCGTTGTTATTTAATAAAGTAGAAACGTTTCGAAGAAAAATGTCGCATTAATAACAAAAAATTACCAAGAATTTACAAGAAGAATTCGTCGTTGATATAAAGCAAGTAGCTTTTATTTCGTCTTGTTAGATGGTTTATATTTTTTAACATACAATTTTTCGCCAATGTAGACATTTGAATGGTAAAAAGTAGATTTTTTGAAAAAAAATTTTTTTTTTTGTTTTATCAGGTATGCACTGGCAAATGAAGATATAGGTATCATGTGTAGTGTGTGGATGTGAGTGAAAGGGTCAATGGCCTATGACGATTTCATATGCATCTTACTGTCTTGTTACAGAAAAATGTCAGCAAAAAACTTGCTGAAACTTTGGCTGTTGGGCCACTTTGGTCGTTTTTCCACATCTGCACTTTATACGGGCCGTATTAATGTACAAATGAAGCCCTAGAATATTTCTTAAATGACGATTGAAAAGCCGTTATGTGAATTTAGCTTTTGCTCAAATATTCTTTTGTTTTGAATTGTTTTTTTGTTTTTTTTAATTGTTTAAAAATTTTTTTTTTAACTAATAAAAATTGGTGTTAAAAAAAATAAAAGCAGATTTTTTCAATACGGCTCTGCAGTCAAATACGCTTAGATCTGAACAGAAATATTTTCATGAGAAAAGTTTCCTTTCATTTGGAAATTTTCAAAACTCTGTTAAAAATATTTGACTTGGAAAACATAAAAAAAAATTAACAAATAGTTACTGTAAAATATATATTTTTTTAATTGGAGATAATTATTTTTTGCTAAAAAAGCATTTATAAATAAATTTAGAAAATTTTATACTATACAAGAAAAAATGTACTTAGACAATCGTTTTTTAGAAGTAGATATTAAATAGAAATTCGTACATTTTTATGCAAAAAAAAAATAATTGCAAATTTTTTGTCAAATCAGAAAATTTTCATCATATTTTTTTTGGAAAATTTCGAAGTTTAAATAAAAAACATTGAAAATATTTTAAAAAAACAGAAAAATATATATATAACAAATAATTGAAGGATATTTTTTTTGTTAAAAAAATTGAAAAATTAATTTAAAAATTGTGGAAGATGTGGAAATTCTTTACTACTTTTTTTAAACGTTTCTAATTGCAAAAAAAATAGTTTTATCAAGAAAATACTATCATCGAACAAATCTCCTTATTTAGGAGAATTTCCAAACAATTTTTTTTAAATATTTGATTTCAAATATGACAAAAAATAACAAAAATGTAGTTAGAGTAATATATAAAAAAAATGGAATATTTTTTGCTAAAAAACGATAAAAAAATAAAATATAATAAACATAGTCGTTATTACATTTTTTAATGTAAAAAAAAATTAATTTTCCAAAATTTAGTTAAACCACAACGAAATATTTAAAAATAGATCTTTTAATACGAATGATCGTTTCAATCATTTTCATTTGGCCATTTTGCGCAAAGGACATGTAAGGATATTATAATACATTCCATCTTAACCATTCAAGATTTATATCTTCAGTTAAGACAGGACAAATAAAAGCTGGTACAAGTGTGGGACAGGCAGAAGTATGTATTATTATGCGCTGCATTTTAGCCAGCAATGGCAAATATTTGCAAAAAAAACAAAAATCCAAGATATTATGTAAAATGAAATCTACATACAAACAAAATGAATGTACCATCATTTTTTTAAACAGGATGTTAAACTTGTATACATCACAAGAAAGAGTTAAAAATTATTTTTGAGATTTTAATTTAATCTGAATTTTTCATCAGTAATATAATTTTGAATTCTATTATAATGATTGTATTTATTAAGGAGGTGGTTGGTAGCCACCTGTTGGACAAAAAAAAAATTTTTTTAAATAATTTATGGTATATGTATTTTATTTTTTCAACTATATTTAAGATTTTTATCAACTTTCGATGCTAAATATTTTGATTTAAAAAAAGTAAAAATTTTATTTTTAACTTCGGAAGTTTTGTGCAATTTTTGAGCGAAGAATTTTTTTTATAAACAGTGCAGTGATGTAAAATTAACATACAGCTGTTTTAAAAAAAAAAATTAAATTTTTATACAGAAATTTGTCGAATCAAACTTTACCATGTTTTATTACATAGCAAACTGCCTTCTTAATATTCTAAAAAGTTCATACATAGGCAACCCAAAGTTGTCAACAATATCGATATAAACTAGATTTTTTTTATTATACAAATTGAACAGAACAAATCGCCCCCTTAATAAATATCCACATTCCTTTAATTTTTTTTTATCCTACATTAATTGTCCACGCCTAGTAACCATACAATGCATACCCATATAAAGGTATATATTTTAAATTTCGATGAGAAGTCTTGTACAAAATTACAGCGAAACAAAGCAAAAGCAGTGTTAATTGAATAATTGACTACCGATTTCGTAAAATGCACAAAGAATTTTTTTTTAGTTATGTTGGTTTTGTTGGTAACGCGAACTTTTGGGAAGAATATAAACAGCTAGGGCACCAATGGCGTAGCCATAATATTTTTTTAATATAAAATTTAACTCGTTTCAAAAATTAATAACGGATTCTAATAAATTCGAACGAAGTCGACGGTTTTTATAATAAAATTAGGAAACATGTATACGAGCCCTTGGCAAAATTTTATCTACGCCACTGCGACGTGCAATATCTGACGGTGGAGCAGCTCGAGGACCGAAACCCGTTTTCCCGTTTTCCAAATACGAAAGTGACACGTCGTCAGTGTGACAGCTCGTTGACAGTGCGTAAGTTTTGTTTTTGGCCGTATCGCGTCTGACTTTGTTTCGACTCGAATCTTTTACGGCGTTCTTTTTTTTTTTTCTCTCGTCTTACCGGGCCCCGTTCTTATCGGCTTTTTTACCACAATAGTTTATTCGATGCACGAGACGCAGATAACACAGTCTTCGTTCCGCGCATCATTATATATCTTTCGTACATGAACCGACTGTAATTGTTCGACAGAATTTTTAGGTATTTTCGTCGTTGGTTTTAAGATCACTGCGGAAACAAAACAAAAAAAACAAAAACCAAACACTATCGTGCGAAAGAACGTGATGGCTGAAAAAGTACTGTGTATAATGAGATAATTGCTCGCCGCGAAAATGAAAATAAATAAAGTAATCGGTCGCGTAAATAACATAGCATTCTTTTTACCGATTTCTTTAAGTGAAATATTTTTTTTGGCGTGATATTTCACTGGAATAATCCAAATTATTTTTTAATCGCCAATTGAATTCTTCAAATCTAACATTTTTTCAATAACTCGGTGGCCATCTGTTGACAATTTCTTTTTCCTCGTATTCTACCATAAGTGGCTCCATCTGTTTTTAAATTACCATCAAAATCTGTCCAAATCTAAACTAAACCTTTCTTAATGTGTGTATAAAATATTACATCCGTATGATTTTCCGGTAAACGAATTTCTCGATGCAAAATATACCATGTTTTCTTGTATAAAAAACTGCCACTTTAATCTTTTAAAAAGTGAATAATATAGGCAACCAAAATTGTCGAAAATGTCAGGGATCATTTAAACTAAAATTTATTCACCTAATTTTCTGTTTGATTTTTTTTAAATTCTTTTTACAGATATTTCACTGGAATATTCAAAATATTATTTTTAAGGGTCAATTGAATTTTTTACATCTAAAATTTTTTAATATAATTATAATAAGTTTGTGGCCATCTGTTGACAATTTCTTCATTCTACCATCAGAAGTGGCTCCATCTGTTTTTAAATTAGTAAATTATTGATTTACATTTTTTATGACTCTTGGTCACATTTCAAGTTAAAACGTATAAAATTTTTATTTCCAACTGGAAAATTTTGAATCAGGAAATTTATTGACAAAAATAGTGCAGTGGCGTAAATTTGACACTCAGCTGTTCCAAACTTAAAGAGTAACGGTTCAGAATATTTCGTTTTATTGGAGCGTTAGTTTTTAGCAGAATCTCAAAAGAAAAAATAATCACAAATAAAAGTGAATTTTTTAATTTAAAAAAACGAACATACCATCAAAATCTGTCAAAATCTAAACCAAACCTTTCTTAATGTGTGTATAAAATATTACATCCGTATGATTTTGCGGTAAAAGAATACAGTGTTTTCTTGTATAAGAAACTGCCACCTTAATCTTATAAAAAGTGAATACTATAGGCAACCCAACATTGTCGAAAATGTGTTAAATGGAGCAAGTCATGCTTAAAATGCCAGAAGATGGCATTATAACCGATAGAAACACATTGAAAGAAGTCAAGCAACGATAAACTCTATGATTGTGAAGAACGGCTTATTAGATTCAAAATCCCCGTTATATCCAGCGGCGCAACGTTGGTTTATATAGCCGTTCAAAACTATAACGACAAAATACAGCGCAGGACAAATTTTAAATCAGAATTCTTGCAAAAATAAGAAAATTAAATGATCAAATGACCAATCTTGCTTAATTCAAAACAAAGGGTAATTTTTTGATTGGGAACGAAGTTTAAAATTTTATCTGTTTTAATTTTCCAACTGGTTTCGATATTTTATAGTATCATCAAGGACGAAATGGTTTAATACATTGTTGACCATTTTTTAAATTGTGAAGATTCACTCCATTGCTAAATGAACATATTCTAAACTCATAAAACTATTTAAAAAATGTTTGACCTGAAAAATAATTTTTTTTTTATAAATTCGAAATAAAATATATCATTTTATATATTTATAATAAAAAATAATACTATTTAAAAAAGCAAGTTGATTAAAAAATATCACCACCGTGAATTAAAAAAAAATTACTGCACCCTTTTAATTTGTTTGTATTTTTTTAAATAACAGATTCAACATTTTCTTTCCGTTCTTCGACTATTTTGAATAAATATGCCGCATGAGAAGGTGTTATTAAAAAATAATTGACTTATAAAAATCATTTTATATATTATTTTAAATATATATTTAAAATAATATATATCAAAAAAAAAATTGTTTTAAAACAAATTGATTAAAATATATCACCATATTAAATATAAAAAAATTACTACACCCTTTTAATTTTTTGTATTTTTTAAAATAACAAATTCAACATTTTCTTTTCATTCTTCGACTTTTTCGAATAGTTTGTGAAAAATATGCCGCATGCGAGGGTGTTTGGGGATTAGTTTGGCCGTACCTGGCCGGCTAGTTCAGCGCGCATTTGCGTCTGTTATAATGCACGGCATAGTTTGCATAAAAGTGCAAGTATCGGTGGCCCCGGTCGCGTGGGGGCCCTGCAGGCAACGCTACTGTACTGTGTCCGACGTACGACGTCCACCGACCAAGAACACATGGAACTTTTGAAAGGCTTCTTCATATCGAACATACATTGTAATATATATACTTTATTGTAATATACACGGTGATTTAATATATTCAATTAATTGCGTTTTTTGTTTTTGTTTTCGTTTTTGTACGGCTGATTGTAAAATAATTTGCAAAGAGCTCTTCTTAAGTTTCTTTAAAAAAATGGATAAATTAATAATTTTACTATTCAAAAATGTTGTAATTTTTTCTTGAACATTTTAAAAATACAAGAAAAAAACATAAAATTTTTAGTAGATTTGTTTTAAAAAAATCAATTTTTTTTTAGGAAAAGTGGATTTTTTTTTAACAGAAAAGTTCAATTTTTTTTTTAAATTTGGAGAATGAAAATTCTTTACACAAGCTTTGTTTTCAGGTTTTTTTTTCTATAATTTTGTTGGCATATTTTGCAAATTACATGTTTTGAAATATTATAAAAATTAGATCAATGAAACATTTTTTTTTGAGGTAGAAAACAGTTATTTATTATTTTACTATTCAAAAATATTGTATTTTTTACCTGTACATTTTAATAATACAAGAAAAAAAAATCAAATTTTAATAATTTGTTTAAAAAAAATCAATTTTTTTTTAGGTAAAATAGATTTTTAAACTAATTTTTCAAAGGAAAAATTCAATTTTTTTTTGAAATTTCGGAAAATGAAACATCTTCACACAAACAATAATTTGAGCATTTTTTTTCTATAATTTTGTTGGCGTATTTGCAAATTGCATCTTTTGAAATACTATAAAAATTTAGAAAAGACGATAGTTGAAAAACAATTTTTTTATGAAGAAAATATTTAGGGTACGCCTGATTTGATTAAATATATGTCTAAAAAAATGCATATAAATTTTTTTATAGTAAAAAATTGCAATGTTGGATTAGAAAATATTTTTCCACGCTATATATTATATAATAGGTAATTCGACGGCGAATCTTTGGATTTGGATCTTATATCATCATCATCGGTGTATGTTCTTATAAAATGCCCTGAGGATGGTCATAAGGTACATAAAGTTTCATCTCGATTCTCGTTAATATTTATTAAGTAAATTCGTTAGTAGTCTTTAGTAAAAACTTTTGCTTTGGTAGATATTTAATATTTATTTTATACGCGAGTATTTATACATATATATTTTTGTTATTTTAATTTTAAAATTTGCAATTATTTTTTTACGTTGAACAGATTTTTTAACGATAATTTCGGTGGATTTTTTAATTGAAATAAAATTATTTTTTTGGTACACTTTTTGTGGCAAAACAATATAAAAAATAAATATATATATAAATGGTCTTAGAAATAATTTTTAATGCATTTCGATTCGACAAAAAATGTTTTCAATTTTCGGTCAATTTTGACGAAAATTGATTTTTTCGTTTTTTTTTTAATTTCTATTTCATCATTTAATGAATTAATTTAACTTATACAGTGTTTGAATAGAAAATTATTGATATTAATGAAAATATCATTTGAAAAGAGAAAATAAAAAATTTTCGTCGATTTTTGGAGAAATTTAATTTTCATTTAATTTCATTTGTTTTTAAAATGCCTTTTTCATTATTTTTAATGTAGAAATAAAGTGCTTCGAGCAGAAAATTTATTATATTATGCAAAAATCTCGTGAAAAAATCTAAAGCGAAATTTTTATACGATTTTAGTGAAAATTTAATTAAAAATAAAATCTATTTTATTATTTAATGTATATGCTATATAAACAATATATGTATATATGTATGTATATACACAGTGTTTGAGTAGAAAATTAATTAAATATAAAAAATCGGCAGAAAAACAATCCTTAGGGAACTTTTTCAATTTTTCATCCATTTTGGTGAATTGATTTTTTCGTTTTTTTTTTTTAAATTTCTATTTCATTATTTAATGAATTAATTTAACATATACAGTGTTTGAATAAAAAATTATTGATATTAATGAAAAAATCATTTGAAAATATTGCAAAGAGAAAATAAAAAATTTTCGTCGGTTTTTGGAGAAATTTAATTTTCATTTAATTTCATTTGTTTTTAAAATGCCTTTTTCATTATTTTTAATGTAGAAATAAAGTGCTTCGAGCAGAAAATTTATTATATTATGCAAAAATCTCCTGAAAAAATCTAAAGCGAAATTTTTACACGATTTTAGTGAAAATTTAATTAAAAATAAAATCTATTTTATTATTTAATGTATATGCTATATAAACAATATATGTATATATGTATGTATACACACAGTGTTTGAGTAGAAAATTAATTAAATATAAAAAATCGGCAGAAAAACAATCCTTAGGGAACTTTTTCAATTTTTCATCCATTTTGGTGAATTGATTTTTTCGTTTTTTTTTTAATTTCTATTTCATTATTTAATGAATTAATTTAACATATACAGTGTTTGAATAAAAAATTATTGATATTAATGAAAAAATCATTTGAAAATGTTGCAAAGAGAAAATAAAAAATTTTCGTCGATTTTTGGAGAAATTTGATTTTCATTTAATTTCATTTATTTTTAAAATGCCTTTTTCATTATTTTTAATGTAGAAATAAAGTGCTTCGAGCAGAAAATTTATTATATTATGCAAAAATCTCCTGAAAAAATCTAAAGCGAAATTTTTACACGATTTTAGTGAAAATTTAATTAAAAATAAAATCTATTTTATTATTTAATGTATATGCTATATAAACAATATATGTATATATGTATGTATACACACAGTGTTTGAGTAGAAAATTAATTAAATATAAAAAATCGGCAGAAAAACAATCCTTAGGGAACTTTTTCAATTTTTCATCCATTTTGGTGAATTGATTTTTTCGTTTTTTTTTTAATTTCTATTTCATTATTTAATGAATTAATTTAACATATACAGTGTTTGAATAAAAAATTATTGATATTAATGAAAAAATCATTTGAAAATGTTGCAAAGAGAAAATAAAAAATTTTCGTCGATTTTTGGAGAAATTTAATTTTCATTTAATTTCATTTGTTTTTAAAATGCCTTTTTCATTATTTTTAATGTAGAAATAAAGTGCTTCGAGCAGAAAATTTATTATATTATGCAAAAATCTCCTGAAAAAATCTAAAGCGAAATTTTTATACGATTTTAGTGAAAATTTAATTAAAAATAAAATCTATTTTATTATTTAATGTATATGCTATATAAACAATATATGTATATATGTATGTATATACAAAGTGTTTGAGTAGAAAATTAATTAAATATAAAAAATCGGCAGAAAAACAATCCTTAGGGAACTTTTTCAATTTTTCATCCATTTTGGTGAATTGATTTTTTCGTTTTTTTTTTTTAATTTCTATTTCATCATTTAATGAATTAATTTAATATGTACAGTGTTTGAATAGAAAATTAATTATACTAATGAAAAAATCATTTGAAAATATTTCAAAGAAAAAATAAATAATTTTCGTCGATTTTTGGAGAAATTTATTAGCTTTTTTATTTATTTTAATTATTTTTATGTAGAAACAAAGTGCTTCGAGAAGAAAATTTATTATATTATGAAAAAATCTTCTGAAAAAATCTAAAGCGAAATTTTTATACGATTTTGGTGAAAATTTAATTAAAAATAAAATCTATTTTATTATTTGATGTATATGCTATATACACAATATATGTATATATATATATGTATATACACAGTGTTTGAGTAGAAAATTAATTAAATATAAAAAATCGGCAGAAAAACAATCCTTAGGGAACTTTTTCAATTTTGGTGAATTGTTTTTTTTTTTGTAATGTATTTTTTATGTATTGTAAATTCACAAAGTATGAGTAAAAAATTTATGAACATTTTTAGACCATTTTGAACGTTAATAATTTTTTCTTTCTTTTTTCTACTCACGTTGATCCTTTTAAATTTATCGTCACTAGATTAAGAAAAAAAATTGGTTTGTTGGCGATTTTATTTATCGAAGTTATCGAAAGAAAAAAAAGTAGTTCGTGTTTAAAGTAGCATAAATAAACGCAAGATATAAACAAATTTCCATGGCGTAAATATCCGTTGAATAAGCATAACATAAAAATGAATTATTTCTTCATTTACACTTACTTCATTAACGTCTAATAAGGCATATTATCCTTAGCAATCATCTACCAAGTGTTGAAAATCGTATGTTAATAAATGCACACTTAAAAGTACTTCGACGTTCAACTCTTGCATCACGAGAACGCGAGGAGAAAATTATAAATAAATTGCGAATAGACCATTTATCGCATGCGATTTATTAAAAATTTCACCAGCGAGTTAATCTTAAGACACGGTCTTGTTCTCTATCATTGAACTGCATATATACAATTATTTTCATAACAGGTTTCTTGCGCGGACTTTAAAAGAAAAATACAAGAGCGATGGAATACGAGATTTCAGTTTCATTTGACCATTAAGTATATTTGCGTAATTAATAAAAATTGGAAAATGCCTGTTTTGTTTTTGAAATTTAAAAAAAAAAAATGTCTGGTCCTGTATATACAAAAAAAAAATACCTCTACAGGAAAGATAATTTATATTAAAATGTCGCATTTTAATTCAGTTTTTTTTCAATTTAATGTAATAAATATATTTTTTTTAATTTAATTCAATTATTTTATATAAAATAAAGGGTGGGGGTATGTGGGGGTTGAAGGTAAATATCTAGATATATTACAAAAAATTGGTTAAATAAAAAAACAAAAGAAATTTATTTACACGTTTAAATCCAAAATTGGATTTTTCTGGGGAGTTTTGGGGAAGCCTGTATACAGACCTGTCCAAATAATATTTATTTATATATAAATTTGATTCATAATAAAACAATTGATATTTAAATTTGAAATAAGTATTAAAATAAAGTTTTTTTTTCGCAGGTACAAAAATAAATTGCTGTTTTATTTTTATACCGACTATTATCGGTATAAACAACAATATAAATAAATAAATATATTATTTTATATTTATTTATTTATATTTTATGTAGAAAAATATAGAATTAAATGAATTTGCGAATTCATTGTGAATGTTGACTTAAATTCTATTTATTTCTATGGCAAATATAATAAGTAAATAAATAAAATCATTTAAAAAATGAAAGTTTTCTTAGAAAAAAACGGAAAATCCTGGAAGGTGAAAAATTTTTTTTATTGGAAATGTTTTGGAGGAAATGTGTATTTTAAATAGACAATTTTAATTTTTTTTTTGGAAAAAATCGACATGAAAAATTACAATTGTTTTTAAGCTGAAGAAAAATAAATTTGTAGTAAAATTAAAATTAACTGATTTATTTTTTTACAAATACCACAAATAAGTTTTTAATTCGAAATAAAAATAAAATTTTAGTTTATAATTTTTGTAATTTTCATTATCTTGAAATACAAAAAATATATATATAAAAAATTAATAAACATAATTTTGAAATTTTTCTAAAACCAAAGTCATGATAAAATGTATAATGAAATTTTAATAATTTTTTTTTAATGTATAAAAATTTGTATAAAAAAATTAATAAAATGTATAATACAAGAATGTATAATAATTTTTTTTTTTTTATTTTATTTGGGATGAAAAATATCAATTTAATCCAGTTAATAGAAATTTTGTGAAATTTAGCTATTATTTTTAGAAGATTGGAGAAAATTAGTTAGTTAAAGAGTCCGCAATCCTAAAGATTGGTTGGAAACAGCACGCCATGCCGATCTATCCTGAGCTAATCCCTTCATCTCCCTATAGCTATTCATCTCAACGTCTTCAACTATCTGACTCACATACTCCAATCTAGGCCTACCTACCCCTCTCTTTCCCTCCACTCTACCTTCTATGATCAATTGCATAATCCCCCCATGCCTAAGAATATGCCCTACTAATCTGTCTCTCCTACGCTGTAACACTCTCCAAATACTTCTCTTCTCCCCTACTAACTCTAGTACAGCTTCATTTGTTACTTTATCTTCCCAACCAATCCTCATCATCCGCCTATAACACCACATTTCAAGTGCTTCTAATCTACGCTTCTCTTCCTTTCCTATAGTCCACGCCTCACACCCGTACAGTGCTACACTCCAAACATATACCTTCAGTAATCTTTTTCTAATACCCAAGTCAATATTTGATCTTAAAATCTGTTCTTTTTCTACGAATGCCTTCCTACCCTGTGCTATCCTACACTTTATATCTACCTTGCTTCGATTATCTTTTGTGATTCTACTGCCTAAATAACAAAAATCTGACACTTCTTCGATTCTATTATCTCCTATTGTGATCCTCATTTTTCTGCTGCATTCCTTTTTGTCACACCTCATCACTTTAGTTTTACCTATATTTATTTTCATGTTAAAATCCCTAGTCAATACTGCCTGCATACCATTCAATACCCTTTCTAAATTCTTTTCGCTTTCTTCCAATATAGCTATATCGTCGGCGAATCTCAGCATATATATTTTCTCTCCCTGTACATTCACACCTACACTATACTCTTCTTTTACTTTGTTTATTGCATCTTCTATATATAGATTAAATAATAACGGTGAGAGTGTACATCCCTGCCGAACTCCCTTCCCTATTTTTGCTACCTCTTCTTCCCCCTCAATTCTAACTTTGGTGTTTATATAAATTAAAAATTATTCTCCTATCCTTATAATCTATACCCGTTTCTTTTAAAATTCTAAACATTATGTCCCAATCTACATTGTCAAATGCCTTTTCTAAGTCTACAAAAGCTATGCAAGTTACCTTTCCTACCCTCTTTCTTTTTTCTACTACCGTTCTTAGTGCTAGAATCGCCTCTCTCGTCCCTCTGTTTTTCCTAAAACCAAACTGATCTTCTCCTAGCCTTTCCTCTACTTTATTTTCTAATCTCCTATAAATAATCTTTAACAATATCTTCGATGCATGTGATAGTAGGCTAATGGTCCTATAGTTCTCACACAAATTAGCTCCTATTTTCTTCGGCATTGTTACTATTCTACTACGCTGAAAATCCTGTGGTACTTCTCCCTTCTCATATATTTTACAAACTAACCTGTATAATCGCTCCTGCATTTTTCCCCTGCGTGTTTTATTAATTCGGCTGGTATCATATCAATCCCCGCTGCTTTGTTATTCCGTAAATCATTTAATGCTCTATGAAACTCTGACCTAAGTATGCTAGGACCTAAGTCATCCTCATCTATCTGTTCCACATTTTCTAGCTCCTCCATGTCCTGCCTACCTTTATATAAATCTTCAAGATACTCCTTCCATCTTCTAGCTTTTTCCTTATTTTCTGTGAGTTCCTTACCCTGCTTATCACATATAATGTTACCCTTTGGTTTTACTTTAGAAAAATGTGACTTAATTTTCCTGTAGCCCAAATCTACTTTACCTCTTCTCATATCCTCCTCAATATCCTCACAATTTCCTTTTATCCACTCTTCTTTCGCTAGCTTGCATTTCCTATTAATTAAGTTCCTTAGTTCCTTATATTTTTTCTGTCCTGCTTCTGTGTTTCCAATTTTAATTTTCCTTCTTGCTTCTATCATTTTAACTATTTCTTCCGTGATCCATTCCCTCCTACCTGCCCTTTTCTTTGTGCCTAATACTTCATTTGCTGCTGTAGTTAACCCATTTCTGATTTCCCTCCATTCGCAATCTATGTCGCTCCTAGATGTTCCATTAGCCATGATTTCTACTTTCTGCTTGTACTTTTCACATACATCAGCTAATTTTAACCTATCGACATCTACTCTGACCTGTTTAGACTTCTGTAATTTCTTGAATTTGACCTCTGAGTCCAGGACTACTAAATTATGGTCACTATCAATATCTGCTCCAGGGTAACTCTTACAATTCTTAATCTGGTTCCTAAACCTCTCTTTAACCAGTATGTAATCTATCTGATACCTCCCTATATCTCCTGGCATTTTCCACGTATATATCCTGCGCTTGTGATTCTGAAAAAGCGTGTTTGCTACCACTAGCTTATTCCTAATACAAAACTCTACCAATCTATCCCCTCTATCATTACGTGTTCCTATTCCATATTCTCCTACTATTGAAACTTCCTTTCCCTTACCTACTACGGCATTCCAATCTCCGATTACAATTAGATTATCCTGTCCTTTAACGTTTGCTAACCTAGATTCAAGAATCTTGAAGTACAAAAAATAATATAAAAAATTAATAAACATAATTTATTAATTTTTCCAATATCAAAATCATGGAATGTATAATAAAAAATTTATTATTATTATATTTTGGATGAAAAATATGAATTTAATCCAGTTAACAGAAATTTTGTATAATTTAGCTATTATTTTTAGAAGATTGGAGAAAATATTATATATTTTTTATGGAATTCGAAAATCTGAAAATTTTGTACATATTTAAAAAATGTCCTGAAAAATACAGCAAAATATAATAAACAAATTTAACTAAAGAAATTATTTTTATAACATCAAAATCACAGAATGTACGAATATAGAAGGTGAAAAAAAAAATGACGCTGCGGAAGAAAAAAAAATCGAAATTCGTAAATTTTATTTATTGAAGAAAGAACCAATGTGAGAAATATTTTTATAGATTTATAGATCTTTTTATAAATATATTTTAAGGAATAAGAAAAATGATCAAATTTTGTATGTACTTGCGTTAACAAAACAAAATCTTGAAGTACAAAAAATATTATAAAAAATAAATTATATTTAAAAACGTTTCTTTTAAAATGAACAGCTAAAAAAATGCAAAAAATTCTGTAATCAACTTCTGTATAAATAAGTAATTATTGAATGGAAAATTCAAATTCAAAATAAATATGGAAACCACCAGCTCCCGATACAAATCTCTTCCCAGTATTTGCGCAGACGAAATTTTGTTTCTATGCATAAACGCTCAGGTATTCGTATTTTATTTACTACAAGTAAAGTTCTACTAAATCATAAGACAATAGCACCATACGCTAGTACATGTTTGTTATTGTCGTGATAACAAATTCGCGATCTATTTATATTTGGTCGCACAGACCATCGTTAGATTAGTGGTCAATCGGTAGATCATCATGAAAGTCATTTTAATTAAAACCGTAATTTTCGAAATATTTCGATATATTTCCTTCTAAATTTCAACATAAAAATGATCTTTTATCCGAAAATGACGGCCGAAGGCAGCAGATTGTTGCAGTACGTCGCTACATTAACAGGTGCGCAAATTTTATTTAATAATAATTATTTTTTAAATAAATTAAATAATTCGTTAAGTTTTTGGCAAATATTTTGTATATATTTAATTAAATAATACTATTTTTTTAAAGACTATACTATTTTTTTTACGTAAATAAAATTTTATATAAAATTATATAAATTATTTATATATATTTTATTATTATTTATATATATATATATTTTAAATATTTTTATATAAAAAATTATATAAAAAATAAATAAAAAAACTGTATATAAAAATAACACCCTGTATAAACAACGATTTTTTTTTACAAAATAATACATCCGTTTTCTTTTGATCAAAAAAAATACATTTTCTACTTGATATTTTACTTAACAATTCTACAGAAAAAAATGTTAATTTAATTAAATATCTTCAAAAAATATATATTTTTTTATATTTAAAATAAGCTTTATATAAAAAATAACACCGTGTATATACAACGATTTTTTTTAGAAAAAATAATACATCGGTTTTCTTCTGATCAAAAAAAAAAATTTAATAGATTTTCTCCTTCACATTTATTTAACAATTCTATTAAAAAAAATTAATTTAATTAAATATCTTATTTTTTATCTCTTAAAAAATAAGTTTTATATAAAAAAACACCGTGTATATACAACGATTTTTTTTTTACAAAAAAAAATACATCCGTTTTCTTTTGATAAAAAAAAACACATTTTCTACTTGACATTTTACTTAATAATTCTACTAAAAAAAAGTTAATTTAATTAAACATCTTCAAAAAAATATATATATTTTTTAAATTAAAAATAAGCTTTATATAAAAAATAATACCCTGTATATACAACGATTTTTTTTGCAAAAAATAACACATCCGATTATTTCTGAGCAAAAAAAAATTTTAACACATTTCTACTTGACATTTTACTTAACAATTCTACTAAAAAAGTCAATTTAAATAAATATCTTCAAAAAAATATATATATTTTTTAAATTAAAAATAAGCTTTATATAAAAAATAATACCCTGTATATACAACGATTTTTTTTGCAAAAAATAACACATCCGTTTATTTCTGAGCAAAAAAAAATTTTAACACATTTCTACTTGACATTTTACTTAATAATTCTACTAAAAAAAAGTTAATTTAATTTAATATCTGCAAAAAAAATAATAATAATAAATTTCAGGTGCTTTTTCTGCGCTGAGCGCAGGCGTAAACCAAGGCTGGTCCTCGCCGTATCTACCAGTTCTTCTGCACGAGAACTCAACAATTCCCACGACGAACGATGAGGGCTCTTGGATAGCGGTGATGACCTTCCTCGGCGCACCACCGGGCGCCATCTTGGCGGCCATGACGGTCGACATAATCGGCCGCAAGATGGTTATCTTAGCCCTAGCCCCACTCACGCTAGCCTCTTTCATTTGGCTTGCCTACGCCACGGATTTTATCACCATATGCGCTATACGATTCATAATCGCCTCTGTGGAGGGCGCTTTATATACAGCGTTGCCGATCTACTTCGCGGAAATAGCCGATCCGAAGATTCGCGGATTTTTGGGTATGGCCATTTCGATCGCGGCCATCTCGGGGGTGATTTTCATAAATATCGTCGGCGCGATGTATTCGATTTTTTGGACGAGTTGGTTTTGTGCCGCCATACCAGTGTTGCATTTTTGCACGTTCATCTTTATGCCCGAATCGCCGTATTACTATTGCAAAAAGCGGGACTATACGAAAGCGCGCGTTTCCCTCGCACGATTACGGGGCACGTGTATCGTGGACGAAGAGATGAAGGAAATGGCGGCGGCGGTACGCCGCCAAGAATCGGAAGCCAAAGGGCACGTGACGGACCTGTTCACCGTGCCGAGTAACCGAAAGGCCGTTTATATTTACACCATTTTAAGTTGCACGAACAAAGCCACCGGGAAATCGCCGATTACCGGCTACACGAAAATGATTTTTGACAAGGCGGACACTGGCGTCGACTGCACATTGTCCGTGACGATATTTTGTATCGTCGGTTTGGTCGGCACTTTAGTATCGAGCTTCACCATCGACCGGCTCGGCAGAAGGCCGATGATGATCGCCTCGTCATTGGGCAGCTGCGTCTCAATCTTCGGCCTGGCGATTTATTTCACAATCCTTCATTACCTGCCCGAATCTACGAGTTATCTAGCCTGGCTCCCGTTAGTCTGCTTAATATTTTATAACTTCATCTTCAGTTGCGGACTTAACTTTGGCCCGGTCCTGTACTTATCGGAGCTGTTCCCAACGACCGCCAAAGCGAAGGCTCTTTGTATGGCCGATATTTTCGCTATGGCCCTGGGGACGGTCACGTCAAAATTCTTCCAGTGGCTGATGGATTCGGTTGGCGTGCACGTGCCTTTTTGGACGTTCGCTTTCGCATCGATCGCCGGAGTGGTGTTAATCTGGTTCTTCGTACCGGAAACGAAAGGCAAAACGTTGGAGGAGATTCAATTGGAGCTCATCGGACAAAGCAAGATGAAACACGTGAAAATTGGAGATAAATCGGACAATGTTTAATAAAAAAAACGAATCGTTTTTTGTAAGTTGTAAAATAAGTTTTATATATATATTTTTTGTCTTATTGTTCCAAAATATTTTTAAATATATGACAAACATTTTCTAATAATTTTTATAATTTCTAAAAATATTCGTGAAGAATATTTTTAAAATTTCTAAAAATATTCGTGAAGAATATTTTTTTATACAAACAAATTTCAACCTATAAATAATTCACAATCATGTTAACGCAATTAAAAAATTATCAATGTCGAAGAAATTTTCATTTTCATCGCTAGAAATAATTATAATGGCAGAAGGTATATATTTTTTAAATATATTATTTTTCCAATGAAGAAGAGAGCTAGATATTCGAAATGCGCGATTTTAAATATCCCGCAAATTTATACTATAAAAAAAACAATTATCGACCGTAAAATGTTTGTAGCAACTTAAGATCACATTTAAATAAATGTCTCGCAAATATGGCAACGCTGTATGCATTTTTTGCTATGACACATGCGCACCGTGCATGTCACATTTAAATACTACCTACATCATCATAGGGAAATTTACAATGGTTCAAATATTATGCAAGTTACCTATATGAAGAATATTTTATTTATTTCATTATTTAAAAAATTAACGATATACATTTCTATCGAGAAAATTTTATTTTAATATTTTCTAGCCGCGGAAACAAAAAAAAAGTTTTTTAAACAAACAATTTTATAATATAAAAGAAATTTCAACGTATAAATACTACACAATCGCTCTCATATTTCAAAAAAATAACAATGTCGAAAAAAAATTAATTTTCATCGCTAGATGTAATTATAATGGCAGAAGATATATTTTTTATAATATATAATTTTTCCAATGAAAATGAGAGCTAGATATTCGAAATGCGTGTTTTTAAATATCCCGCAAGTTTATATTATTAAAACAAATATTTATCGACCGCAAAAATGTTTGTAACAACTTAAGATAATATTTAAATAAATGTTTCGGAATTTAAATTCGATATGGCAACGCTGTCTGAATTTTTTAATATTACACATGCGCACCGTGCATGTCAGACATTTAAATATTACCTACATCATTTACATAGGGTCCAATGTTATACAAGTTGCCTATATTATGAATATTTTAATATTTCTCTTGCAAACTTCTTATTTTAATATATTTTAGCCGCAGAAAACCATATTATATTGCTCATATTATACAGTACACATGTGATAGGTAAATTAAGGTCTCTGACATATTATATCGAAGACATCTAACAGGTCTTAAGTCGTAAATATTTAAAATATGCAGACTTTTATTAAAGAGCAGATAGAATATCAAAATAACAATAATCAACTATAAAAAGTTTTTTTAAATATATTTCCTCAAAAATCATCATTTAGATTCGATATGGCAACGTTGGATGGGATTTTTGCTATGACACATGAGCACTTTTGCTATCACACATGCGCACCGAGCATGTCAGACATTTAAATACTACCTACATCATCATAGGGAAATTTACATAGGGATAAATGTTATGCAAGTTGCCTATACGAAGAATTTCTTTAAAAACTGAACGATACACATTTCTCTCGTAAAATTCTTATTTTAATATATTCTATAGCAGCAAGATTTCTTTGTAAATAAAAAATTGTATATTATAAAATATATTTCAACGTATCATCGAGGTACTTTTTCACCATCACCTGACGAGCTGAAGAACAAGCGGCGAGCAGCTACGCGTAGGAACGGGCTACATATATGAAATTCTTTAGTAGAAATCTATAATCTACTATTGATCAGAAAACAACTAGGTGTCGCATTGATTGATTTTGGTAATAAACGCATCACATCTCAATTCACTCGGGTCCGCCGGATCGACGACCATGATACAAGATAGACGAAGATGCGGTCGGCGTGTTGAAGTGAAAGAAAATGAAAGAAGCTCCGCACGCCCGAAAATATACTCTCTAAGTGCCCCAGCTTGTTTAGATAAGGACATGGTGCAGGTCGAAAGCCTGGGATGTACACGAAATTGTCTTTCGTTCAATATAAAAAGATTGTTTCACGTGTACGAGTTAGATTGGGAAAAAATATAAATTTAGAGTAGCGCTAATTGCAACGAAATTTTTTTTCGGACGAGAAATAAAATTACAACGTTTTATATAAATATTAATTTTTTATAAATATTATGTTTATTTTATGTAAATATTAATATTATCAAGAAAAATATTAATATTCTTGTCTATTAATATATTGAGATAATATTATGTCAAATTTCAACGTATAAATACTACGCAATCGCTCTAATCATTTTAACTTAATTAAAAAATTAACAATGTCGAAGGAAAATTAATTTTAATCGCTAGAAATAATTATTACACTAGCAGAAGATATATTTTTTATAATATATTATTTTTCCAATGAAGATGAGAGCTAGATATTCGAAATGCGTGTTTCTAAATATCCCGCAAGTTTATATTATTAAAAAATATATTTATCGACCGCAAAAATGTTTGTAACAACTTAAGATAATATTTAAATAAATGTTTGGGAATTTAAATTCGATATGGCAACGTTGTCTGATTTTTTTGCTATGACACATGCGCACCGTGCATGTCAGACATTTAAATACTACCTATATCAACATAGGGAAATTTGCATTGGGTCAAATGTTATGCAAGTTGCCTATATGAAGAATATTTTATTTATTTATTTAAAAAATTAACGATACATATTTCTCTCGTGGAATTATTATTTTAATATATATTCTAGCAGCGGAAACAAAAACAAAAAAGTTTTTTAAACAACAAATTTTATATTATAAAAGAAATTTCAACCTATAAATAATATACAATCATGTTAACGCAATGAAAAAATTAATAATGTCGAAGGAAATTTAATTTTCATCGATAGAAATGATTATAATGGCAGAAGATATTTTTTTTATAATATATTATTTTTCCAATGAAGATGAGAGCTAGATATTCGAAATGCGCGTTTTTAAATATCCCGCAGGTTTATATTATTTAAAAAAAAATTTATCGACCGCAAAAATGTTTTAAATTTTCAATTTAGATAAATTGAAAATATAATATATTTAAATATAAAAATATAATATTTATTAAGAGTTCGGAAAAAAATTCTGAAGGTTGTAAAAAGTTGTAAAAAAAATTATAAAAAAGAAACTCGATTTTGAGAAATTTTAAAAAGGTATTAATATCATCAAAATTTAATTTGAACCTTTCTTAATGTTTGTAAAAAAAATATTAATATTACTTTCCTACGACTTTTTTGTAAAAAAAATTATTGGTTCAGAAAATATCATATTTCTTATAAAAAGGCACAAGGCGAATTACATTGATAAATAAATCTTTTATAAAATTCTACAATTTTTTTTTTTAAATATATATATTAAAAACTGTTATAAAATTCAATGTAGTTTTTTTTTTGTCAAAGTTGAAAAAAAACTAATGAAAAAGAAGCTCGATTTTGAGAATTTTTAAAAAGGTAACTAACATAGCTAATATCACCAAAACTTGTCAATATTTAATTTGAGCCTTTCTTAACGTTGGTTTAAAATATTACTTTGTTACGACTTCTTTGTAAAAATAAATTATTGGTTCAAAAAATATCATATTTCTTATAAAAAGGTACAAGGCGAATTACCTTAAATAAATCTTTTATAAAATTCTACAATTATTTTTTTTTTATATATATTAAAAACTGTTATAAGATTCAATGTATTTTTTTTTGTCAAAGTTGAAAAAAAAATTAATAAAAAAGAAGCTCGATTTTGAGATTTTTTAAAAAAGTAACTAAAATACTCAAAACTTGTCAATATTTAATTTGAGCCTTTCTTAATGTTAGTTAAAAATATTACTTTCTTACGACTTCTTTGTAAAAAAAAATTATTGGTTCAAAAAATATCATATTTCTTATAAAAAGGCACAAGGCGAATTACCTTCTTAAATAAATCTTTTATAAAATTCTACAATAATTTATTTTTTGTCAAAGTTGAAAAATAATTAATAATAAAGAAGCTCGATTTTGAGATTTTTTTAAGAAAGTAACTAACATAGCTAATATCCTCAAAACTTGTCAATATTTAATTTGAGCCTTTCTTAATGTTGGTTAAAAATATCACTTTCTTACGACTTCTTTGTCAAAAAAAAATTATTGGTTCAAAAAATATCATATTTCTTATAAAAAAAAGCACAAGGCGAATTACCTTCTTAAATAAATCTTTTATAAAATTCTACCACTAAAAAATTCATTTTTTTTTAATATCAAAAACTATTATAAAAAATTTTAAATCACTCTAGAAATTTTTTAATTTTAACACTTCAATAGAAACGAAAAACGATATCATAAAATAGTAGCAATCAAAAATATTTCGATCTCACAGAAATAATCAATTACCACACAATAGAATATATACAGGAATATAAAATAATCCACAATTGATTTATATATTATTGCCACTTATACTGTGCGTATTTGTCTAACGCATTGATTTACAATTGCCAATAAAATAGTTTGACATTTACGCTCATAGCTCATCAACCTTAAAGCGACACTACAATATGCATCGGAAGAGCGCTTCATATCAGCGCTTAAATCGAATCTTATTATATTTTTCAAAATTAAATTCCGCACGTACAAAAATTTATTTGACCACTTTTCCGCAATATTAAGCTCGAGCACAAACTTAACTCCGAGCCAAATAAATTTTACGCTCAACTCGGGCAGATAACTGAAGAGTCTGGCCTATCTTAGCTCGTTTGGTATACGTCAATATTTAGATTCATTCACAGCATTTTATGTCACTGTTTATACGACTGTAACTTAAGGCCGTTGATGGCCACTAACTTAACATTGTCATGAATCAATGCGCAAGAACGGTAGATATGGTGGCGAAATTTATTGGCGCAATATTCGCGCGAAATAGGTGTTGAGTGCTAAAAGAACGTACAAATCTATAGTTGACATGAAAATTGGCGCGGGAAATTGCTCGGAAAGAACCGATTGATTCGAAATTATTTTTGGGTAAGTTAAGAAGAAGAAAAAATCAAATTTCAATGTAAAATGAGGTGGCGATCATTTTTTGTCAGTATTAAATTTTTTTTTATAATTTATTTCATTAGCCAATCATAAATTTACGATTTCTAACAACTTTAGGTCCAATTTCAAGTTGAAAGTGTAAAAATTTCATTTTTAATTTCGGAAGACTTTTGCCATTTTTCAGCTAAGAATTTTTTTCATAAATCTGTCTGTTACAAAAATATTTTTAAATTAAATTAATTTAAAAATTAAGAGTTCGGAATTTTTTTTGTGATGGTGTGTGAGATTTTATCAAAGGTGAAAAAAAAGAACTAACATTTTTTAACAAACATATTTTCAATTTAAATATTAAGAATTTGGAAAAGGTTTCTGAATCTCTGAATTTTCTCCTCAATCTCATAAATCTCTGAAGGTGTGTTAGATTTTGTCAAAGGTGAAAAAAAATTTAATAAAAAAGAAGCTCGATTTTGAGATTTTTTTACAAAGGTATTAATATCATCAAAACTTGTCATTATTTAATTTGAACCTTTCTTAATGTTTGTAAAAAATATTACTTTCTTACGACTTTTTTTGTAAAAAAAATTATTGGTTCAAAAAATATCATATTTCTTATAAAAAGGCACAAGGCGAATTACCTTCTTAAATAAATCTTTTTTTTTTTATATATATTAAAAACTGTTATATAATTCAATGTAATTTTTTTGTGTCAAAGTTGAAAAAAATTGAATAAAAAATGAAGCTCGATTTTGAGATTTTTTTAAAAGGTTTAAAATAATTTTTAAATATCATCAAAAGTTGTCATTATTTAATTTCAACCTTTCTTAATGTTATTAACTTAAATTATATAAAATAATTTTTTTGGGTAAGTTAAAGAAAAAAAAATTAAGATCAATGCAAAATCAATGCAAAATAAGGGATGAATAGTGGCCACCTGTTGATCATTTTTTGTGTGTATTAAATTTTTTTTTGATAATTTATTTCAATTAGTCAATCATAAATTTACGATTACTAACAACTTTAGGTTCAAATTTCAAGTCGAAAAGTGTACAATTTTTAATTTTATAATTTATAATTAGGGAAGAATTGGCATTTTTCTGCTAAGAAATTTTTTCATAAATCTGTCGGTTACAAAAATATTTTAAATTTAAATATTAATAATTCAGAATATTTTCTAAAGGGTGTCAAATTTTGTCAAAGTTAAAAAAAAGGTATTAATATCATCAAAATTTAATTTGAGCCTTTCTTTATGTTTGTAAAAAATTTTACTTTCTTACGACTTTTTTTTGTAAAAAAAATGATTGGTTCAAAAAATATCATATTTCTTATAAAAAGGTACATTTCATAAATAAATGTTTTATAAAATTGTACTATTATAATATTTTTTTTATATTAAAAACTATTATAAAATTCAACGTAATTTTTTTTGTCAAAGTTGAATAAATTTTAATAAAAAATGAAGCTCGATTTTGAGAATTTAAAAAAAATTTAACTAACATCATCAAAACTTGTCATTATTTAATTTCAACCTTTCTTAATATTATTAACTAAAAATAAATCTAGTTAAATTAAAAAAAAAAAAATCAAGTTCAATGCAAAATCTAACTTTTTTTTTTGTGGGAGGGAAATATTTAGAAAAGCAATATTGTTTCATTGTGCAAAATGAAAAAAAAATCCTATAATATTTAAAAATTATTGATCTGGAGGAAATAAAATGATTTTGTGATTTTCGCACAATATTTCAATATCGTCGATGGAAACGACTTAAGATATCTGTTAGATGTCTTCGATATAATATGTCAGAGACTGTAATTTACCTATCAGATGTGCACTGCACAGAATAAACAAGATAATGTGGTTTTCTGCGGCTAGAATATATTAAAATAAGAATTTTACAAGACAAATGTGTATTGTTTATTAAAATATTCTTAATATAGGCAACTTGTATAACATTCGACGCTATGTAAAAGATGTAGGTAATATTTAAATGTCTGACATGCACGGTGCGCATGTGTCATAGCAAACAAAATCATACAGCGTTGCCATATCGAATTTAAATTCTGAAACAATTAATTTAACTTTTATCTTAAGTTATTACAAACATCTTAGCGGCCGATAATTTTGTAAATAATATAAAGTAGCGGGATATGTGCGCATTTATAATATCCAGCTCTCATCTTCATTGGAAAAATAATATTATACAAAAATATACCTTCTCTGCCATTATAATTATTTCTAGCGATGAAAATGAATTTTTCTTCGACATTGTTAATTTTTTAATTGCGTTAAAACGATGAGAGCGATTGCGTAGTATTTGTACGGTGTCGGTGAACAGACACGGACGTATCTCACAATACCCCAGCACACTGTAATACTAATTATGTAATATGAATATGAATAAATATTGTAATTAAAAACGAAAAGAAATCATTTCGATTGCTTGATTCGTTCAATGGTTGCCGACGGTCCGCAGGAGGTCCCTTCGATACAATAATAAAATAATTATGACCTCCGTAGAGATGAAAATAAAATAAAAACGGCGCTGAAGCTTCGCAGTGAAGCTCCATGAAAGAGCTTCAACTTTTTATAGCCGAATGATGGGATTTTTTTACACTGTCATATTTGGTCTTATAATAAGCTGCAAAATGTTTTACGATATGTATATAATCAGAAAATTATATACTTTAATCTAGATATATGTCCGTACCTGTCTTTTCTACTACCCTGCCTTCTATAACAAATATTATACAATCCTTCGTAAAAATAATATATAAAAACGGTTTTAATTTTATAATATATCATGGTAAGATATATAACTATTCAAAATATGCGGAATTTTATTGAAGAGACTATAGAATATTTAAATAAAAATGTTCAACTATAGAAAGGTATTTTTTAAACATATTTCTTCAAAAATCATCATTTAGATTCGATATGGCAATGTTGGATAGGAATTTTGCTATGGCGCATGCGCACCGTGCATATCAGATATTTATATACTACCTACGTACGAATTTTATTAAAGAGACTATAGAATATTAAAATAAAAATGTTCAACTATAAAAAGGTATTTTTAAAACATATTTCTTCAAAAATCATCATTTAAATTCGATATGGCAACGTTGGATAGGAATTTTGCTATGGCGCATGCGCACCGTGCATACCAGATATTTATATACTACCTACGTACGAATTTTATTAAAGAGACTATAGAATATTAAAATAAAAATGTTCAACTATAAAAAGGTATTTTTTAAACATATTTCTTCAAAAATCATCATTTAGATTCGATATGGCAACGTTGGATGGAACTTTTATTATGCGCATGCGTATATTAGATATTTAAATACTAGGTACGTCATCATAGGAAAATTTACGTTGGTTTAAATGTTCTAAAAATTGCCTACCTTAAAAAAATAATTAAAAGAGTCCATTGAAGAATATATGAAGACAGAGGGATCGTAGAAGAAGGAGCAGCGACATTAAATATTTTGTGGCTTTAGAAAGACTCAAGAAAAACATTGTAGTATTATATAATTGATTTGTATATGAAAATATATAAATATTTGACTCATCTCTAGTTCTCTTCGTGCTTCTTTCTACTGGATATCTGGCTGAAGAGGATTGTAATGTATCTGAAGCAAACAGCGGTATATCCGAAGGACGATGGTAAAATCTTGTGTAACGGAAACGCTATTGTCATTGCTTATTATTTGGTTATATCAGAAAATGCATACAAATGGCTTCAATTGTGAAGTCAAATGAAGTTATTATTACAATTGAAGAACTAGTTTTTGAAGCTTACAAACATTCTGCCTATAGAAAATATCTTTCTATCGCTCGATCTATGAATAGTAAACAATAAGATAGTTTAAATAATTTTTTTTTTAATACAAAAAAAAACATAAAAAATTGTTTTAAAAATCAGATATTTAAACGCTGCTACAATTTTACGAATTTCTTACGCTATTTTTTATTTTTTTTATTTTCCGTAAAAAAAAATTAAAGTTTAGCTCTGGCAGAAAATATTTTTGTATTTGTCATTTTTTTTTGTGTGTGTTAAACTTTTATAGTAATTAAATTTAGAAAATTCCGATCGAACTAAAATCGATATATCTTCGTCGAAGCAGTCTTATTAATGCCAGAAGAATTTAATGTATCGTATTACTTAGATATTTGGTACAAAATGTAATTAATAATCTTTGAGCTAACGGCTCATGGCTACCAACAGTTTATCACATAAAAAAAAACTGAGTAATATATTTGTTTGTTCGATAATAAAAGAAACTGAAATAATATAAAACGCTAGCAATTTTTTTAACAAAATTAAAAAGTTATATAATTTCAATTAAGCTAAATAAAAGAAAATTTGAATATATTAATTGATTTTTTAATTTTTTTGGAACAAATTTTTTTCAATTTCGATTTATTTAATTACAGAAACATTATTAGTATTTCTTTATCGGGAAAATCGCATAATAAATTTGTTTTCTCCAAAAATTTGAAATGGTCGAATTTTCAAACACTCAGTATACATACCGTTTCTGTTAAAAAAATTCATAACAGGATATGAAATAATATAAAGCATCGGCAATTTCTTTTTATTGAAAATGAAATAGTTTTTTAATTTTTTGAGTAATTTTGATGTTTTTGTTCCAAAAATTTCTTAGTATACATAATTTTTGCAATTTGAAAGTCTATAATTTTTTAGACATATAATTTTTTGTCAAAATCATTGCAATCGCACCAATAAAAAAAAAAAAATCGACTAATCGAATTTTGTAAAATTTACGAAACACTCGGTATACATACCACTTCTTCATTTACCACATCCACAATTTTGAAACAGCCTGTTCTAAGCACCAGGCAACAACAACAACGCCGAAGAGGAACCGTCTCGGGTCTTTAATTTATTTTTACGCATACAATACTATTAATTAATTTTGTTAATTAGTATAACAGTACTTAAGTGCTGCACCGAAATTAATAATTTACCGGAGAAGAGTCGGAGATGCTATTTGGGAGGCTGAAATCACAGAACTACAGCAGGATGGACCTGGCCATGAGCTGCACAGATGGATGGATGTTCTTGCACTAGAACTGTTGAATATCAATCGAATCCTAATTACCCAACGTCGATTTAAGAACGAAATAATTATAATCAGCTCAACCGCATGGTCATGTCTTCGGCATAAAGAGGAGGGCCGAATTTAAGACCTTCCATGTGAAAAAAATAATACATTTTCTACAGCCAGAATTTATTAAAATGAGAATTTTACAAGAGAAATATGTACTGTTGATTTAAATAAAAAACAAACATTTTTAAGGTAGGTAATTTGCATAATATTTTACTCGATTTTGACGTAGTTAGTATTTAAATGTTTGGTGCGCATGTGCCAGAGCTATTGTCCCATCCACCGTTGCCATATCGAATTTAAATGTCGATTTTTAAGGAACATTTTGAAAAATGATTACAAATACTTCATATAATTGATTTAATGAAAAACTTAATATAACTAAAATTACTAAAAAAAATGGTTAATATAACATCGTATAGTTTGTTCATTAATTTTTTATATTTTTCAGTAAAAATCTAAATATTATCATTTTTGTCGCGAAAAAAAATTCCGTGTTTTAAGTTGTTAGGTAATTTGCATAATATTTTATTCAATAATGACGTGGTTAGTATTTAAATGTTTGATATGCATGGTGCGCATGTGCCAGAGCTAATGTCCCATCCACCGTTGCCATATCGAATTTAAATGTCGATTTTTAAGGAACATTTTGAAAAATGATTACAAATATTTTCATATAATTGATTTAATGAAAAACTTAATATAACTAAAATTACTAAAAAAAATGGTTAATATAACATCGTATAGTTTGTTCATTAATTTTTTATATTTTTCAGTGAAAATCTAAATATTATCATTTTTGTCGCGAAAAAAAATTCCGTGTTTTAAGTTGTTAGGTAATTTGCATAATATTTTATTCAATAATGACGTGGTTAGTATTTAAATGTTTGATATGCATGGTGCGCATGTGCCAGAGCTAATGTCCCATCCACCGTTGCCATATCGAATTTAAATGTCGATTTTTAAGGAACATTTTGAAAAATGATTACAAATACTTCATATAATTGATTTAATGAAAAACTTAATATAACTAAAATTACTAAAAAAAATGGTTAATATAACATCGTATAGTTTGTTCATTAATTTTTAATATTTTTCAGTAAAAATCTAAATATTATCATTTTTGTCGCGAAAAAAAATTCCGTGTTTTAAGTTGTTAGGTAATTTGCATAATATTTTATTCAATAATGACGTGGTTAGTATTTAAATGTTTGATATGCATGGTGCGCATGTGCCAGAGCTAATGTCCCATCCACCGTTGCCATATCGAATTTAAATGTCGATTTTTAAGGAACATTTTGAAAAATGATTACAAATATTTTCATATAATTGATTTAATGAAAAACTTAATATAACTAAAATTACTAATAAAAATGGTTAATATAACAACTATCGCATAGTTTGTTCATTAATTTTTAATAATTTTCAGTAAAATCTAAGTATTAGCATTTTTGTCGCGAAAAAAAATTCCGTGTTTTAAGTTGTTAGGTAATTTGCATATTTTATTCAATAATGACGTGGTTAGTATTTAAATGTTTGATATGCACGGTGCGCATGTGCCAGAGCTAAAATCCCATCCACCGTTGCCATATCGAATTTAAATGTCGATTTTTAAGGAATATTTTGAAAAATGATTACAAATATTTTGATATAATTGAATTAATGAAAAACTTAATATAACTAAAATTACTAAAAAAAAATGGTTAATATAACATCGTATAGTTCGTTCATTAATTTTTAATAATTTTCAGTAAAAATGTAAATATTAGCATTTTTGTCGGGAAAAAAAATTCCATGTTTTAAGTTATTATATAATATTTTTTGTTGATAGTTTTGATATAATATTCGGTTTAAAAAAATACTAATTATACAAAAAAAAGCTCCTTATATCAACTAATGCATTTTTTTTATATATTTATTTCGAATATATGAAGAATCTATTCTGGCAACAATGTTCAAAAATACCACATGTCACAGAAATATTTTAACAGTACCGCCTAGTAACATTTCATTAAAAAACTATAAAATTAAAAACTATTTTTCAACAAAAATATTTTTATTTGCATAGAGATTTGGTATATCAATAAAATAAAATAAAATAAAATAAAATAAAATAAAATAAAATAAAATAAAATAAAATAAAATAAAATAAAATAAAATAAAATAAAATAAAATAAAATAAAATAAAATAAAATAAAATAAAATAAAATAAAATAAAATAAAATAAAATAAAATAAAATAAAATAAAATAAAATAAAATAAAATAAAAAGTAGCAGCATTTTTAATCATGAAAATTTATTGAAAGAAAAACGAATTCTTTAATAAAACGTAAGACGATTTTTTTTTTACTATAGTAAATTATAACAATAAATCATTTAAACAAACGCATCATCATTTTGCATGGCTGTTAGAGCTACTACAATAATCTTTAACATTCCATTCTTATTCAATTTACATCCGAAGCAATTTGCCAGTGATATGTTCTTGCGGTAAACGTCAGTTGGAACAATTATGAATGAACACAGATCTACCAATTACGGAGTTGTTGGCAGCCCTGCCAGTATTTTAATATTGTTATTTATTGTAAGTGTTTAGGAGCATGCGATGGCAATATGGCAATATTCCACTTGCGGTGAAGAGATTGTGTTGTGTGCGCAAACAGCCATTGCTTAAGACATATGATATATACATAGATGCCAATGTCGACGTACAACGACAGACCGAAAGGTACTACCATAAACTTTATAGAAGAGTGGATGCAGTTTAGTTTAATTTAGTATTTGTGGAAGAAATACGAGAAATAGTAAATTTTAAAAAAAAATATTTTGTGATGGTTTGTAAATTTGTAAAAAAAAATTGTACATAGAATCGTTGCTATACAGGATAAAGAAAATACAAATTTGTATTTTTATGCAATGTTAGATTTTTTATTTTTGAAATTAAATTATGATTATTAAATTTATATTGAAATTTATTAATTTTATATTTTAAATTATATTTAAATTTATAATTTTATTATTAAATTTAATTGGAATTAAATATGAATTAAGAAGATTTTATTGAAACTAAAATATAATGAGTTGGTTTTAATAATTTTTCCATGTAATTTTATAGAATTTTTTATAAGACAATAAATTATATAGCATATTAAATTATATTAAATATTAAAAAGATTTTTAAAATTATTTATTTAATTTCTATGGATATCAACAATTAATTTAAAAAATATATAAATTTGATTCTTGATTATCCTGTATAATATGATTATACGTCTGGACAGGACCGTATTTAATACGTCGAAAAAAAATAGCAAACTAAAAGTATATACTATAAAAAAAATCAAAATTAAACCACGAATATTAATTTTCTTAAAAATAAGCATTCATAAAATTTTTTGCGAATATGAATTTTCTTAAAAATAACCAAAAAATAATTATAAAAAAATACGTCCAAAAAAAAATTGCCAAACTAAAAGTATATATTAAAAAAAATCAAAATTAAACAACGAATATTATTTTTTTTTAAATAAGCAATCATAATTTTTTTTGCGAATATTAATTTTCTTAAAAATACCAAAAAATAATCCAAAAAAAAATTGCCTAATCACCCTGTATTATTTACATTTATTTGTATTATTTTTTAAAATAAGTTCACCATCTAATAGTAAATTAAAAATATATATATTCCAAGTACCGTTATGTTAATAAATATGTATGTAGGGTTGTATATATTCATCAAAGGTACTAATAGGTGTCTAAAAGTCAAAACCATAAGAATTCGGTCATGCTATATATGTACCTAAAAAAGCAGTACTGTTATACTGGGAGGGCCTTCTAACCTCATCAACGATATACAAGAATAAAAGCGTCTCTAATGGTAATAGGAACACATGCGAAACTCGTATATTAAAGAAGAGATGTTGATGGTCATAAAACGCAAAGGTATTGAATTTGACACGAAATAGAAACATATAAAAAGTTATTTTAAGTTTAATCTACCGAATGATTAATTAAATGGCTGCAGTGTTTTTTTTTACAAAATACTGCAGTAAATAGACCATAATATTCTTGAACGGTCAATGAAATTATGTCTTCAATCAATTCAACTATTTATTTATCTAAAAAAAAATAAACTTCAAAATTACGCAAAACTTTCGTCAATTTACACATTCAATTTTTATTTGATTTTCTTATTATTATATTTTTTCTCATTCTTATTCTTATAAAAATGCTTTTTTACACGTCAATTACACGTCAATTTACACATAGAATTTTTTTTTTAATTTTTATTAGATTTTCTTATTTTTAGAAAAATTAAAATTATGTATTACATAAAAATTTTGATTAATATATAAAAATACATTTTTTTTAAGTTAAATTTAAATGAGTTAGAAAAATACAAATTTACCGAAGAATTTATTAGAATAATAATATTCCATAAAATCGTCGAACGACAAAAAAAACTTTTCAATTTGTTTTACAAACGCAATTTAATAAAATAAATCTACCAAACTCTGGCACAATTTTTTTTTAAATTGAATTATGCGTTATTTTTTCTCGGATTTGTATAATCCTTTTTATTCGATATTAAAAAAAAATGTAACTCAAAACATATCAATTAATAAATCATCGAAATATTTGCAATATATGCGCATTTTGAAGTGTAAACTCTCATCTCCATTCATACAATAGCAATAAACAAATAAAACAAGTCAGTCATTCAAAACGATTGTTAATATAATCAAAAAATGTCATTTTTTGTTCTTAAGTTGCTTTTAGTTACGGTCTTGGGTTCGAAAAGATTTTTATTTTTATTTTTTATATATTGAAATTCTGTTTAAACTAAAAAAATACAGGATAAATGTATATTTTTTAATAAATGAAGGAAGCAATTTTATATTTGCTGTATTATTTCTCGATAAAATTGAAATTCGTTATAAAAAAAATCATATTTTTTTTCTAGAAAAGGACGTAAGTCAAATAATTTTTGGAAAATCATTAATAATTATACCTTTTTTTACATCATTTTATTTCAGGGAGTTCTAGCAGTTTATTAGTTGCCAAATTTGTACAGTACTGAAGATGGAGTTTAGCCCCCGAAATGCGCATAAAAGTAAAAATGCTTTAACAATGTTTTTTATTTATTTATATCTTATTAAACGAACACCAAAGCAACGATAATTTTATTATTCTTCATTTAAGAAAAATTTAGATTTACACCGGTTTCAATTTAATTATTTTCGGATCGGGTACTACATGGGCCGGACTAGAGCGAAAAGAAATTTGTATTAAAAAAAAAAATGTTTGGACTCGAAATTTGATTTTTTCAACTTACCCATTGGGAAATTGTAATTTTGAACAATGAAAATTATTACTTAGTTTCGAAAATATTATTTCTTCAGTAAACTTCTCCACAGTTCAATAATTTCGTTACGTACAATGCTATTTAAACAGGGTGTCGATAATTTTGCATCAGATAAATAGCAAAAACTTTAATTGTCTTAAATCAAATACAGCTCGCAAAAAAAATCTGATTTTTTTAATGTATCTCTTAATTTGAAGAATTTTTTTAGATGTTACTTAAAACGTCCAGTATACAAAACGAAGGTGCAAGAGTGCGAGAATAACCTGAAGAAGCAACAGCAGCAGAAGAACGGTACCTAAGATTACAGTTCTGGCACCATCGGACTTCGTAATGATCTTATTTTTCCCGCGTGGATGCAAATATGTTGCACTGTTTCGAAGCATAACATCTGGGAGGAAAGTGCACGGGAGATGGAAGACATTTCAGACAGTTTCTTCGATCCTCCATTGATTTGTGCGCTATTATTAAATAATAATTTGTACGCTAGAAATCAGGAAATGAAGACATTTCAGTCGGAGCGTTTGGTGTTTTGTGGAGCAGCGCAATTTTTTGTTTGTATTTTCAATTTTAAGGATGTGTAAAATAATTTTCAGATTGCGCAAATTTATAATATGTTAGGTCAGTTTAACAAAAGTTTAGTTTCTATAAATAATTTATTTTATAATAAAATATGGAGAGGATCGTTTAAAATATTAGAAATACAGTCAAGAAATTTTTTTATAAAAAAATTTCAAACATCCCTGTTTGAAACTTTATTAGTGAAATATATAGTGAAAAAAAATTTTTTTTTTCTTAGGGTAATAAAATATTAAGAGGGATATTTAAAACTTCAATAAATATATAGAGCCGAGAAAAAAAAAATTTCTTAAGGTGATAAAATTTTAAGAGGGATGTTTGAAATGTTTTATCTTTTTTAAATTTTTTAAAAAAAGAGTCGTAACGACGCAATATTTTAAGCATACAATAAAAAGGTTTAGACCAGAAAATGATATATTTAGCTTTGCTAGATATAAAAAAAAAATTCTTAAAATTAAGTTTTTTTTTCTTAGGGTAATAAAATATTAAGAGGGATATTTAAAACTTCAATAAATATATAGAGCCGAGAAAAAAAAAATTTCTTAAGGTGATAAAATTTTAAGAGGGATGTTTGAAATGTTTTATCTTTTTTAATTTTTTAAAAAAAAAGAGTCGTAACGACGCAATATTTTAAGTATACAATAAAAAAGGTTTAAACCAGACAATGATATATTTAGATTGCTTTAACATTGCTAGATATTAAAAAAAAAAATCTTAAAATTAAGTTTTTTTTTCTACTTCGAGATTCTAAAAATTTTAGCGTACCATCACAAATTTAATTTTCTTGAAACCTATTATTTAAGTTGGAATCTTTTTTAACAGCTGATTGACAAATTTACAACACTGCGCTTATCAAAAAATTTCTTTGCAATTTCTTTGATATTTGCGATTCTTTTTACGATGTGGAAGACAAACTGTAAAAGAAATGTTTGTGTTTGACTTAAAGCGACAGCTAATTTATTTCGTCATACAACCAATATTTATATTCATGATTTTTGTACAATCATATTTGAAAGTGTGACAAATTCTGAAAATAAAATTAAAATTTAACAGACGCTCTATACCTATGCGATTGTAGTGTTTATTTTATACTAGTCGTAAATATTGTAAGAATTTTTTTTTGTTTTAATTTAACAAAACTAGACTAAATTTAACAAAACTAGTATTTAACAAATTTAAAAAAAAAAGGAGTTCAGACAATAAAAAAAATTTTTTTTTGCGAAAATCTATTTAATTTTCGCAGCGCCCTGTTTATTTAGCATTATAACAAGATAATATAAAGCGAAATGATAAAATGCGGTATTTTGCATAAAACACGTTCCGAGACATCTATTAGGATTATATACTGAAGGTGAACTTAATCCAAAACACTTGCCTGCATACCAACATTCATCTGCATGTTCTTTTCTATAGCGACTCTAGGTCCAGGTTGTACAAGCAATAAAACCTAAGATTACTCAAGACGTATGTAAAAATATAACATTTTCGAAACCACTTATATCTTTCGAAATGCAGATCATTTCGCATCGCCCAGAAAAATGTTTGTTCAAAAACAAATATTCCACGCAAATCAACTTTTAAAATGCCAATAAATTAATTAAACGTAATTAAAATTAAATCGCGAACATTAGCACATCGTAAGATTTGCATCGTCGCGCTGCAAATATAAGCTTCGGCGAAAAAATTTTATAAGGATCTTAAAACAAGGTCGGTGTGTTTCTTCATACCAAAGAAGAACGTACGTGCGAGTTTTGAACATTGCGCAGCTTCTGTCTACAAAAATTGCCCAGACAATTCTAAATTATAACCCATCTGGACTGGCTGCGTAAGAAAACGACGATTTTTTTTTCGTCGTCGTGTAATCGTGGATTAGTGTTATTAATTAAACGAGTGAAGGACAGGGGATCGTTGCGAGAGATCAAGAAAACCATATTTAACGATTTGGTGTTAATGCTGCGGACGAGTTGAAATTAAATGCACTTTTTTTGAGCGGGAAATATAAACGCTCGTGAATGATTTTATTTGGAGTTGATCGTAAAATTGTGCGCAATGAAAAATTTATTAACTCGAGAATTTCAGTTTCGTAAAAGTGATTTTTATGAAGTGAATTAAATTTGTGCACCCTGTGTAATAATTTTTTTTACTAGTGCAAAAATTGTTGTTACGTGGATACTTGATAAAATCAATATTATGTCGATTAATCATATTTTTAGGGCAAAAAATATCAATTAAAATACTAAATTAGAATTTTGAAAAATATAAATTTCGAAAAAGATTTATGCGATATTTTTATATATATTGAAATTTTAAATGTTCACGATTTTTATAAACTGATTTGATTGAAAAAAATATTTGGACAATTTTTTAGTTTCTCCAAAAATCAATGTTAATCCTGAATTTTTTTTATTTTGATCCTGAGAGCACGAAAACTTGAAATAAAATCGCTGAAAAAATTTAATCGATATATAATGTTTGAATTAAAATTTTTATTAAAATAAATTTGATAGCAAAAGAAAAATTATATATTAATTTATAGAAGAACAAAAACTATTTTAATTTGCATTTTAATAAACATGATTTGGTTGAAAAAAATATTTGGGCAATTTTTTATTTACTCTAAAAGTCGATATTATCCTGAAATTTTTTATTTTGATCCTGAGAGCACGAAAAATTGAAAAAAATCGCTGATAAAATTTAATCGTTATAAAATGTTTCAATTAAATTTTTTATTAAAAAAAAATTGATACTAAAAAAAAACAATTATATGTTAATTTATAGAAGAACAAAAACTATTTTAATTCGCATCCTTCTTCAGTTATACTACAATTTATTTTATTGTCGCAAAAATTTATTTAAATAACCATAATCAATAATAAAATATATATCATAATCACCTCAAAAAAAATGCATTATAATAATAAGCTTTCAATTTTTTAATTTAAAAAAATCTTCAATAAAATTTATATATGCGAAAATTAAGTTTTAACCTCAAAAAGTGGATTTACAGAAAAAAAATATTATTTTTTATTTTTATATATTATTATATATAAGCCTAAAGTACGTGGAATAATAAACTAAATGTAAATAATACACATTTCTTGTTATTATAAAAATATTTAAAAATAAAACATTTAATACATCACTCTAAAATAATGAAAATAATTTATCCCCGTCAAAACATCCCTCACGTAGATATATTTTTATTGTATATTACAAGTTTTTACTTTATTATAAAAATTATTTTACTATGTATTGTGAGATACAACAAATTGTAGGTATTGAAATTAATTTTTAACGAATTTACGCATTTATGTTGCGATTTTAAAATTAAAGTGTTCGTTTAAAGATGGTATAAATTTTTTTTCCGAAATATTATGCAAAAAAAAAAAAAATCTTTTGTTTGTTTATCAAAATATAAACAACAAAATACAATGGAATAATACAAATAAAATTTATATCATAATCACCTAAAAAAAAATGAGATTGTGGAAAAAATAAGCTTTTCAATTTTCTATTTAAAAAAAATATCTTCAATAAAATGCGAAAATTAAGTTTTACTTCCACAAAATGGGCAATTTTTTCTTTAAACCCAAAAGATTTAAAGAACTATTATTATCAAGCATTTTTAAAGTACGTGGATTAATAATTTTTCCAATTTTTTCAGTTGAAAAAATAATATATTCAAAAAAAAATTTTTTTAAGGCGGAACGTATTCACGCTTACATCCTGTATAAACTGAAATATGTTCACGTATAAGAAACATACTTCACATTGCGCCGATGAAGACCAAGACGAAGACTGTTTACAAATGCTCTGTTTTGTCTAAGTTGATGCGAGAGAGAATCTTTTGTGCTATTTAGAGAGAAATAATCAGTTCGCTCGTGTAATGAACCTGTTCAATCAATCATCGGCCGTTTTTATGCTTTCAGATATTATATAGTGCGCGTAGACGAAATATCTAAACAATTTTTTAAGACCGCACTGTCTTAAATACCGAGTAAATTACCTCGAAATATATTTATACTGGGTGCTGTAAGTGCTACAAAAAAATATAACGATGGTACTCCATTTTTTAATCCCGCCTCAAATGTCAGCAGAATAATATTTTTTTAGTGCAGAAATGTAAATCTTTTTTTTAAACATATATTTTTTATTTAAGCGATTTCTGTCTAATTATTTTTTTTATGCGGAAATATCGTAATTTTAAATTGTAGGGTAAGTATGATTCAGTTCTATTTTCACCATTCATCTTAAATTGAATTGAACAAAAATTTAAAGGGAAAAAAAGGACTTTCTTCCTTTTTATTCTAATTAAAGCAAAAATGCAAAAAAAAATCAGTTTTATTATTTTTTAATTGTCATAAAACGTGAGGAATTAAATATTTTCGTTTTACACATTTTTAAAATGTGAAATGAAATTTTTTTTTTTTAATAATAGACTTTAACCTTGTGACTAATAAAATAAATATATTAGCTTTAAAGCTTTAAAAATATTTCAGATTTTTTTTTAACTTTACACCTTCATATAATCAACATATTTCAACTTTTTTAGTAATATATGTAAGAATTGAAATTTTTCATTTTTTGCTTTGAAAAAAATTTAGTTTTTTTTTTACTAACTTAATTTCACTTTACTTTACTTTACTATACTCAAATTTCTAATAATATTTTTTAAAACAAAATTATTTAATTCGAATTTAAAGTTTTTAAACTTACTGCTCGCTCTTGACATGATTTCGAACTGTCATTTTGATTTTTCCAAATTACCTGCAACAAAGAAAGCACAATTAATTATAACAATAACTCGACAAAAAAAAATATTTCCAATCAACTCATTCAATTACAACAAATATATTAATTACGATAAATGGACCATTTCGGTCAAAATATTTATTTACGACAAATCAGAATAATTCTCAAAAATTCAAAAAAAAATCTCAAAAAGGCGATATGGTGATTTTCGACTATTTAATTTATATGGAGAATAAATAATTTAAACTAATCCGTTCTAATTTCCTTTTATATTTCGCCAAATAAGGACATGACAATTATTTCAAAAAGTCATAACAACAATTTAAACTTAAGTTTAAAAGTTTTAATACTTCATATTGAGAAATTCAATTCGTTTCAAGTGAGAAAATAAAAATATCGCAATAATTAGAAAAGTAATACACCCTGTGTACTAGTGTATTATTTTTTTTATTGTGGTTTTAATAAAAATAAGGATTTGGACTCTTGGATTTAAAAAAAATTCAGTTAAATTTTTTTTGAAGCAACGAATTTTTGATGAAAACAAAATTATGTGAAAATATTTATAAAAATGTGTAAACATATTTTTTGGTAGTGAAATAAAATTTGAAAAACGAAAATTTAACACAACACGCTAAAAAATAGAAAATAGAAAATATTTCGTACTCAACAATCATCAAATTTCTTTGGTGAAATTCTGTGAAAATAAATTTATTTTCCATAAGATTAACATGGAGACTGCAGCTGACGAACAAACAACGAACCTTTGAAGCAAATTAAAACATTTTTAAATAGACATAACAATTTTTAATATTCACAAAATATTTTCCTGTTCAAGAATTTTATACACATTTATTGTTATTATAACAATATTAAAAAATTAAAAATTTAATACGTCATGCTAAAATATTGAAAATAATTCATCCTCATCAAATCATCCAAAAATAAATATATTTTTACAAATATTTTTAAATAGATTTAAAATATTCACAAAATGTTTTCATGTTCAAGAATTTTATACACATTTCTTGTTATTATAACAATATTAAAAAATTAAAAATTTAATACGTCATGCTAAAATATTGAAAATAATTCATCTCCGTGAAATCACCCCCCTCACGTGGTATATATTTTTATTGCATTTTACAAGTTTTCACCTTTTTCCAAAAATAATTTTTTACTATGTTTTGTGAGATATGTATTATAGAACATATTGTACATGTTGAAATTATTTTTTAAAAAAATTTGCGCGTTTTTGATACAATTTTAAACTTAAAGTTTTCGTTTAAGGATGGTATAAAATTATTTTCCAAAATATTATGCAAAATAACAAACGAATCTTTTGTTTGTTTCTCAAAATATCTCAAAATATAAACAAAAAAATACAATAGTATAATCTAGCGAGTGTTTACTTCCCAGCGCTAATAAAAGAGAAATTTCCTTCGAGCTGACTTTATATGGCGATGGTATATGCCAAGTTCTTCAGCCGGAGACTTTTTAAACTGTCCAATGTAATTCTCTAATCACAGATCACGGCCCTATTGAAGTGGAACCAAACATCATTTATATATGTACAGCAAATTTATACTAGTTTATAATATCTACAAGAATATGCAATATGCAATGAGATCTGACAGATCTGTAATAAATTTAAAAAAAAACGATGTTTAGATACCGGAATTTTTCTTTTAAATATGATATTTAATTTTTTTCATTTTGCTACATTTTGTATATATAAATGATTAATAAAAAAAAATCAGCCTTGTACAAATTATTTGGCATATTTTAAATTAATCGTTCGATTCTAAAAATATAATTATATTATTATATATCTTCTTTAATCGTTAAGTAACAAAAAACTGTGTATATTTTTATTAAATCTATTGATCCGTACAATAAAATTAAAGACACAATTTTATAACATTAAAATCAAAAATAGAAAATCTATATAATTCTAAAAACTGAATGAAATGTTAATATTTTTATCTAGTGCGAAAATAGACTATTTTTTGCACAATAAATAAAACTAAATCGTTTATTGTAGGGACAAGTATTCAGCGAGCATTAAAATCATCTCGAAAGAACAATAAATTTTTTTAAGCGGTAATATTTTTAGAAACAATACGGTCTCGTAAGCTGGGCAAAAAATTAATATAAACTAGATCCGAGCAAAAAAAGGTCGCATCCAATTTGCTCCAGTCTTTGTTTCGTCATGGTAAATATATCGCACGTAATGCCATGCGGTTTCAAATAGAAGAAGTCCATCCACAACATTTACGTTTATAATCAAAGAAGCGTGGAATTGAGAATTGATACAACACGGGAAATGATTTAGCTGCTAAATATAAGAATTACGGCTATTTTTTGAGGGCTCGACCATTTTTCGATTGAACTATTTTAGAACACGGAAAATATTTTCGACGCGAAAAATGAACGAATATTTATTTGAGACCGTGCATTTTCTAAATTTCTTTTCAAGATTTATTTGACAAAATATTTTTGTGTTTTGATTTCAATTTACAAAACACTTTGAAAAAAAAAAACCTGCTTTGTCGCCACTTCTTATCAGAAATATGTATATTTAAAAAAATACTTTTTTAAAAACTAGTTTTTAGAAGAACAAAAATATTTCGACGCGAAAAATGAACGAATATTTATTTCAGACCGTGCATTTTCTAAATTTCTTTTCAAAATTAATTTGACAAAATATTTTTGTGTTTTGATTTCAATTTGCAAAACACTTTGAAAAAAAAAAACCTGCTTTGTCGCCACTTCTTATCAGAAATGTGTATATTTAAAAAAATACTTTTTTAAAAACTAGTTTTTAGAAGAACAAAAATATTTCGACGCGAAAAATGAACGAATATTTATTTCAGACCGTGCATTTTCTAAATTTCTTTTCAAAATTAATTTGACAAAATATTTTTGTGTTTTGATTTCAATTTGCAAAACACTTTGCAAAAAAAACAACTGTTTTGTCGCCACTTGTTATCAGAAATATGTATATTTAAAAAAATACTTTTAAAAACTAGTTTTTAGAAGAACAAAAATATTTCGACGCGAAAAATGAATTAATATTCATTTGATAGCGTGATTTTTTTTTAAAGTTCTTAAAATTAACTCGGCAAATTATAATTTGCTAAAAAAAGATTGGAGTTTCGAAAGAAAAATACTTTTTCATCGCAACTTCTATTCAGGAATATGTATATTTAAAAAAATACTAACTAGTTTGAATATTTACGTAGGTAGCGTGAAAGAAGTTAAAAAAAAAACCGAAGATAAATTCAATAATTACAGCACTCATAGAATTGAAGAAGAAAAAAACCCTCACTGGTAAATAGCTTTGTTTTATGTTCGGGCGCTTTAAGCACGATTTTCTACACTTTTCTCGTCGGTTTCTTTTTTTGTTTAGGCGAAGAAGTACTCGCTTCAACTAATGTTCTATCTTCAGTAAATTAGAATAGGCTGTGAGTTACTTAATGCGTGACTCAAATGTAGCCTCGCTGTGCTTTTACCATTAGTAGTTCCAATAAATTCAAACTAATTAACATTGGCATAAGAAAATGGACTGCGCCTTTCATTATATTATCTCGGTATTTTGATGAACATCGCTGCAAAAACTTCTTGATGGTTTCTTGTTCATTTCAAATATTAAGATTTTTTTATGTACAGCAAACATCTTGAAATTTCAATCGTGCGAAGATAACAGAATTATTATTTTTTAACTAATGTACCTATTTTTTTTTAAATGCAGCTATTTGTTTTTAGGCCAAGATGGTTTCTTGTTAATTTCAAATATTAATTTTTTCTTAATATACAGCAAACGTATTCAAATTTCAATCGTGCGAAAATAACAATTTTTTAATTAATGTACCAATTTTTTTTAAATGCAGCTATTTGTTTTTGTGCCAAAATGATTTGTTGTTAATTACAAATATTATTATTTTTTTAATATACAGCAAACATCTTCAAATTTCAATCGTGCGAAGATAACAAAATTATTATTTTTTAACTAATGTACCTATTTTTTTTAAATGCAGCTACATATTTGTTTTTGTGCCAAGATGGTTTCTTGTTAATTTCAAATATAAATTTTTTTTTAATATATAGCAAACGTCTTCAAATTTCAATCGTGCGAAAATAACATTTTTTTAATTAATGTACCAATTTTTTTTAAATGCAGCTATTTGTTTTTGTGCCAAAATGGTTTGTTGTTAATTACAAATATTATTATTTTTTTAATATACAGCAAACATCTTCAAATTTCAATCGTGCGAAGATAACAAAATTATAATTTTTTAACTAATGTACCTATTTTTTTTAAATGCAGCTACATATTTGTTTTTGTGCCAAAATGATTTGTTGTTAATTACAAATATTATTATTTTTTTAATATACAGCAAACATCTTCAAATTTCAATCGTGCGAAGATAACAAAATTATAATTTTTTAACTAATGTACCTATTTTTTTTAAATGCAGCTACATATTTGTTTTTGTGCCAAAATGATTTGTTGTTAATTACAAATATTATTATTTTTTTAATATACAGCAAACATCTTCAAATTTCAATCGTGCGAAGATAACAAAATTATTATTTTTTAACTAATGTACCTATTTTTTTAAAATGCAGCTACATCTTTGTTTTTGTGCCGAGATGGTTTCTTGTTAATTTCAAATATTCTTTTTTTTTTAATATACAGCAAACATCTTCAAATTTCAATCGTGCGAAGATAACAGAATTATTATTTTTTAACTAATGTACCTATTTTTTTTTAAATGCAGCTATTTGTTTTTAGGCCAAGATGGTTTCTTGTTAATTTCAAATATTAATTTTTTCTTAATATACAGCAAACGTCTTCAAATTTCAATCGTGCGAAAATAACAATTTTTTAATTAATGTACCAATTTTTTTTTAATGCAGCTATTTGTTTTTGTGCCAAAATGATTTGTTGTTAATTACAAATATTATTATTTTTTTAATATACAGCAAACATCTTCAAATTTCAATCGTGCGAAGATAACAAAATTATTATTTTTTAACTAATGTACCTATTTTTTTTAAATGCAGCTACATATTTGTTTTTGTGCCAAGATGGTTTCTTGTTAATTTCAAATATTAATTTTTTTTTAATATATAGCAAACGTCTTCAAATTTCAATCGTGCGAAAATAACAATTTTTTAATTAATGTACCAATTTTTTTTAAATGCAGCTATTTGTTTTTGTGCCAAAATGGTTTGTTGTTAATTACAAATATTATTTTTTTTTTAATATACAGCAAACATCTTCAAATTTCAATCGTGCGAAGATAACAAAATTATTATTTTTTAACTAATGTACCTATTTTTTTAAATGCAGCTACATATTTGTTTTTGTGCCAAGATGGTTTCTTGTTAATTTCAAATATTCTTTTATATATATATATATATATATATATATAGCAAACGTCTTAAAATTTCAATCGTGCGAAAATAACAATTTTTTAAATAATGTACCTATTTTTTTTAAATGCAACTATTTGGTTTTGTGCCAAAATGGTTTCTTGTTAATTTCAAATATTATTATTTTTTTAATATACAGCAAACGTCTTCAAATTTCAATCGTGCGAAAATAACAAATTATTATTTTTTAATTGCTGTACCTATTTTTTTTAAATGCAACTATTTGATTTTGTGCCAAGATGGTTTCTTGTTAATTTCAAATAGAAATTTTTTTTTAATATACAAGAAACGTCTTCAAATTTCAATCGTGCGAAAATAACAAATTATTATTTTTTAATTAATGTCTATTTTTTTTTATGCAGCTACTTATTTTTGTGCCAAAATGGTTTCTTGTTAATTTCAAATAGAAATTTTTTTTTAATATACAAGAAACGTCTTCAAATTTCAATCGTGCGAAAATAACAAATTATTATTTTTTAATTAATGTCTATTTTTTTTTATGCAGCTACTTATTTTTGTGCCAAAATGGTTTCTTGTTAATTTCAAATATTCATTATTATTTTTATATATAGCAAACGTCTTCAAATTTCAATCGTGCGAAAATAACAATTTTTTAATTAATGTACCAATTTTTTTTAAATGCAGCTATTTGTTTTTGTGCCAAAATGGTTTGTTGTTAATTACAAATATTCATTTTTTTTTAATATACAGCAAACATCTTCAAATTTCAATCGTGCGAAGATAACAAAATTATTATTTTTTAACTAATATACCTATTTTTTTTTAAATGCAGCTATTTGTTTTTGTGATGGGATGGTTTCTTGTTAATGTCAAATATATATATTTTTTTAATATACAGCAAACGTCTTTAAATTTCAATCGTGCGAAAATAACAATTTTTTATTTAATGTACCTATTTTTTTTTAATGCAGCTATTTGTTTTTGTGCCAAAATGGTTTCTTGTTAATTACAAATATTCATTTTTTTTTTATATACAGCAACCGTCTTCAAATTTCAATCGTGCGAAGATAACAATTTTTTTTTTAAATTAATATACCTATTTATTTTTAATACAGCAATTTGCTGTATTAAAAAATTTTAAATTTAAGTCACAATTTTTTATTCAATTCGGTTAAAAAAAATTAACCGATACGCATTCGAACAATTCTTCTTGTAGAAATCACGGGCGTTAATAGACGCACAATTCGGTCCATTCTTCGGCACGCCAATGGCAGTATTTGAAATATTCGCCCAGCGCACGAATCAGCTGCGCAACTTTCACTGGGCGTTCCAGAAATATTAATTAAATCACAACATATTAATTCCTTTGACACGCGAAATGCGCGCACACACAGAGCAGTTGTTCAACGGATGTTCTTCTTGTGTTTTTCTTCATCATCTTGCTCAGCATCTGGTTCGAGACGTCAATTTAACATTGCTCCGACATATAATACATACCAAATACATACGACTATCCCACAGCACCGTGCAAACTAAATTCCATTCACGGCGACGCATTAAATTTGCTGTTAAAGTACAAAATTTACTGAACAAAAATCACATTTGTCGCGACAAAAAGAATAACATTTTGTTATATAACAATGTTATATTTTTGTGTTGGTACTAAATATTACAAACAAATGTTATATTTTTACGGAGGTATAAAAAAATTTCGCTGTTTCTATGAAATAATGTTCTAAAATGACTTCAAACTAAATATATGTTTTTTTGTCGCGACAAATGTTATATTTTTGTGTTGTTACAAACAAAAAATATTATATTTTTACGGAGGTATAAAAAAATGTCACGGTTTCTATAAAATAATTTTCTAAAATTAGTTCAAACTACGTAAGAAAAAAAAAAACAGCCTCAACGCTGATAAATTCTTCTGGATGGTGAATTGTAGTTTGCCCGCGCCTATAACGAAAAAGGGCTCATGTATATTGTTGATATAAATCATAATAACAAAGCCGAAGAGCACAGACACGCAGAGAGTCATCTTACGTACTGTATTCTAACCAGGAAGGACTGAAGCGATGGACTGTTGCTGTAGTTCTTCAGCTGCACTTAGAAACGTAACCAGCGTGGTATAATCGTGGTTCTCCTGCTGTGTGTTGGAGACATTACCATCTCAATCTAGTGTAAAATTACACTAACACTCAATTGGATTACATTGTTAAAAATATTTTCCACAATTCAAATTGCGATTTTGTAGTTGAAAATGATAAAAACGGTCGATCTTCAGGTGTTAAGCTAAAGAAATCTTCTTAATTATGTCGGGTGTAAACTTGAGTGACAATTTTATTTGGCGATGATATTGATATCAATGCAAATGATTCTTCATTGATTGGATGCAGCATTGGCGATATTTTGCGCTGTAGTCAAGATCTGCATGAAGTGGTAGACATCTTCGGTGAATCAAATTTCATAGACGATTGAACTTGACCCGCGGGTACCATCAGGTGCAAACGATAGGTTAGAATGCAACAGCAACACGAGGAAAAGAAGAAGTGAAAAAATGACCGAATGAATATGCGCTGCATTGTCTAAGATGGAATGTTTCTGGTATTTTTTTGTAAAATGATTTTTTATGCCAAATTTTGTTGTATAAAAGAATATTTATTTTTTTCGTATAATATTTTTATTTTTACATAAAGTTTTCATTTAATGGTGATTTTAATATCGAAAAATTTCTACTTCTTTTTCAAAAATCTATCAAATTGAATTTTTCTTGTAAGTTGTATTAGCATGTTTCTGATATTTTTGAAGAAAATAAAATTGTAAGATTTTTTATGCCAAATTCTGATATATAAAAGAATATTTTATTTTTTACGGGAAATTATTTTTCGGTAGAGAAATTATTTAAAAAATTCCTTTTTTTGCTATATCAATTATTTCAATTAATTCAAATTATATTTATCTTCGATTATAAGTCGAATAAAAAATTTTTCTGTTTAAAAATTAATGTAAAACTAAAATAATTGACTATATATTAAATATAAATACAAAAACCTGTTTTCATAAATTTTCATTTAATGCCGATTCTGATATCGAAAAATTTCTTCTTTTTTTTTAAGAATATCTCAAATTATTTTTTTGTAATATTGTATTTGCATGTTTCTGGTATTTTTGAAGAAAAAAAAATTGTAAGATTTTTTTATGCCAAATTCTGATATATGAGAGAATATTTTATTTTTTACGGGAAATTATTTTTCGGTAGAGAAATTATTTAAAAAATTCCTTCATGGAATTTTTTTGCCATATCAATTATTTCAATTAATTCAAATTATATTTATCTTCGATTATAAGTCGAATAAAAATTTTTTCTGTTTAAAAATTAATGTAAAACTAAAATAATTGACTATATATTAAATATAAATACAAAAACCTGTTTTCATAAATTTTCATTTAATGCCGATTCTGATATCGAAAAATTTCTTCTTTTTTTTTAAGAATATCTCAAATTATTTTTTTGTAATATTGTATTTGCATGTCTCTGGTATTTTTGAAGAAAAAAAAATTGTAAGATTTTTTTATGCCAAATTCTGATATATGAGAGAATATTTTATTTTTTACGGGAAATTATTTTTCGGTAGAGAAATTATTTAAAAAATTCCTTCATGGAATTTTTTTGCCATATCAATTATTTCAATTAATTCAAATTATATTTATCTTCGATTATAAGTCGAATAAAAAATTTTTCTGTTTAAAAATTAATGTAAAACTAAAATAATTGACTATAATAATTAAATATAAATACAAAAACCTGTTTTCATAAATTTTCATTTAATGGCGATTCTGATATCGAAAAATTTCTTCTTTTTTTTTAAGAATATCTCAAATTATTTTTTTGTAATATTGTATTTGCATGTTTCTGGTATTTTTGAAGAAAAAAAAATTGTAAGATTTTTTTATGCCAAATTCTGATATATGAGAGAATATTTTATTTTTTACGGGAAATTATTTTTCGGTAGAGAAATTATTTAAAAAATTCCTTCATGGAATTTTTTTGCCATATCAATTATTTCAATTAATTCAAATTATATTTATCTTCGATTATAAGTCGAATAAAAAAATTTTCTGTTTAAAAATTAATGTAAAACTAAAATAATTGATTATATATTAAATATAAATAAAAAAAACTATTTTCATAAAGTTTTCATTTAATGGTGATTTTAATATCGAAAAATTTCTTCTTTTTTAAAAATCTTTCAAGTTGGATTTTTTTATGTTGTATTAATTTGCATGTTTCTGGTATTTTTGAGGAAAAAAATATTGTAAGATTTTTTTATGCCAAATTTTGTTGTATATAAAACTGTTTTCATAAAATTTTCATTTAATGATGATTTTAATGTAGAAAAATTTCTTATTCTTTTTCAAAAATCTTTCAAATTGAATTTTTTGTCTGTTGTATTTGCACGTTTCTGGATTTTTTTTGACGAAAAAAAAAATTGTAAGATTTTTTATCGCAAATTATTCCCAACCACAGCAAATTTTCAATTCAAATTTATTCGATTGCATTTTTTAAATTGCACGAAACCTTAAATCAACTAAAAGTAATTTTTAAAACAATGGCCTGATTAAAAATCCAAAATAAACGAATTTCATTAGATTGAAAAAATATTAATAAATAAATATTTTTTTAATGCAAAGAAAGTTATAACTAGTTCAGGATGTTACATACATTTTTTCAAATGTAAGAATTTGTAAAATAATTTTTTTTCTGATGGCATTTTTGGATTATGTTAAAAAAAATTTTTTCTATTATAGAACAGAAATTCGATGAGGTGACAAATTCCAACTATTTGTTCTAAAAAAAATCACCAAGATTGAGACTAGGCAGATCAGTATTCAGGATTACAATATTTAAAAAAAATCATTTCTTTCATTTCACGTAAAAAAAAAAATACACTTCAAAAATATCAAAAAAACTATACATAATTTTCTGAAATTTCGAGCAGTTGAAAATTACAAAATACTATAATTGTTAAATATTATAACTAAAAAATTAAACTAGTAGGTTTTTGGAAAATTACGAAAAATGCAAAAAAAAAATCAGTTTGGGCCCAACCCAATCCTGAAAATTAGCCGCGCAGTGTCTTAGTACAACATTACACAGTTTGGCGTCCAACAATCGACAATATATCCGATCTCTGACCTTCGGCATCGATCTCCTCTCTCAGCCGAAGACGACTTCACTTTACAACATCTAGCCAACCAACGAGAACATCTTCAGCCGGCCGAACCTCGTGCTCATCCGCTCATACACACGCACGCACACGATGCAAACATTTGGCTCTTTAGAAGCAATGTTAGCAGCTGAAGACGCTTCGCTTCTCTTCTTTTCTGGGCCTGTGTTTATAAAGTATTAATGACAAGTGTGATATATTATTACCGCCAGTCCACGGACTTTTCGAAAAGATGTTATTGATGATGATATAGTAAACGCTATTAGGAAATGAGGAATAATTTATTCTTAGGCACTGGCAACAATTCATTAATGAAGCAAATAATCAGTCGCTGCGAGAAGAGAGCTCCTTCGGCTTCGGCAGGGAACATCTTCCGCAGCTTCTTCGGCTCGGACATTCGGACGGTCGCCCGAACCGTTAGAACTCCGTATTCAATCATCTCTATATGTACTGGCTGTTCGTCCCCCCCGCCCCCATTTGTGCCACACAATGATGAGCCTTCCAGCGATTTTTCAAATACAAATTTGATTTTTTCCATTTTTATTTTTTATTTTATATCCTCGACGAAAATTTCTATCACAATGAAGAAAAATGCAAGCTAATGCATGAACTAATTTTAACCCCTACTTATCTGCCAATATTTTTTTCTAAACAAATTTTGCTATCAAAATTTCTTACGAAGAATTTTTTTCGGAAATAATTTTTCTTATGAAGAATTTTTTTTGGAAATTTCTAAGCAAACTTTATATCAATTCTCCAAAATTATATTGTCGTTTGAACGTCGATTTATTTTTCCTGTCAAATGCACCAAGTAAATTTTTCCTTACAACAAAATCTTACGAAGAAATGTTTCTTATGAAGAATTTTTTTTGGAAATTTCTAAGCAAACTTTATATCAATTCTCCAAAATTACATTGTCGTTTGAACGTGGATTTATTTTTCCTGTCAAATGCACCAAGTAAATTTTTCTTTACAACAAAATCTTACGAAGAAATGTTTCTTATGAAGAATTTTTTTTGGAAATTTCTAAGCAAACTTTATATCAATTCTTCCAAAATTATATTGTCGTTTGAACGTGGATTTATTTTTCCTGTCAAATGCACCAAGTAAATTTTTCCTTACAACAAAATCTTACGAAGAAATGTTTCTTATGAAGAATTTTTTTTGGAAATTTCTAAGCAAACTTTATATCAATTCTCCAAAATTATATTGTCGTTTGAACGTGGATTTATTTTTCCTGTCAAATGCACCAAGTAAATTTTTCCTTACAACAAAATCTTACGAAGAAATGTTTCTTATGAAGAATTTTTTTTGGAAATTTCTAAGCAAACTTTATATCAATTCTCCAAAATTACATTGTCGTTTGAACGTGGATTTATTTTTCCTGTCAAATGCACCAAGTAAATTTTTCTTTACAACAAAATCTTACGAAGAAATGTTTCTTATGAAGAATTTTTTTTGGAAATTTCTAAGCAAACTTTATATCAATTCTTCCAAAATTATATTGTCGTTTGAACGTGGATTTATTTTTCCTGTCAAATGCACCAAGTAAATTTTTCCTTACAACAAAATCTTACGAAGAAATGTTTCTTATGAAGAATTTTTTTTGGAAATTTCTAAGCAAACTTTATATCAATTCTCCAAAATTATATTGTCGTTTGAACGTGGATTTATTTTTCCTGTCAAATGCACCAAGTAAATTTTTCCTTACAACAAAATCTTACGAAGAAATGTTTCTTATGAAGAATTTTTTTTGGAAATTTCTAAGCAAACTTTATATCAATTCTCCAAAATTATATTGTCGTTCGAACGTGGATTTATTTTTCCTGTCAAATGCACCATGTAAATTTTTCTTTACAACAAAATCTTACGAAGAAAATTTCTTGCTAAGAATTTTTTTCTGAAAATTTCCTTATGAAGAATTTTTGTTCGAAATTTCTAAGCAGAGTATAAAAAAATTGCCGAACCTTTAATAATAAAATTAAAATATATATTTTTTAATATATATTTTTATAAAAAGAAATTCTCGCTTCAAAAATGATATAACAATTTCGAATAGTTTAATATAATATTTCTAGTAGATTTTTTAAATTTTAAATTTCCCAAAATTTTCTAGTATAATTTCATTTTAAGGTCCATTTAGAAAGATTTAGTTTACTTTAACTAGCAAAAATTTATTCAAAGAAATATAAAAATAAAATTCCTCTATAACTAGCTCTTGTAAAAATTTCAATTCGGGATATTTTTTACAATTCGCTTAAAAACTATCTAATAAAAATTTAAATATCAAATTCATCCACATTAGTATATTTTTTAGTATATTTTTTAAACATTAGTAAATACATTAGTATAATTTTTTTTTCACAATTACAAAATGAATATATTTTTTATAGTAGAAATTTCAACTAAAATTTCAACTACTAGATAAAAAAATGTAAATTTAAAATTTATTTACCACTAGCAAAAATTGTTTCTAATAAAAATCCCTTTTTAAATTAAATCCATCTTCAATTGAAGATTTTGAATTGAAAAATGTACTAAAAATAAATTGATGTTAATTAGCAAATTTTTTTTTTCGCAATTACAAAATAAATATATTTTTTATAGTATAAATTTCAAATAAAATTCATCTATACTAACTACTAGCTTAAAAAAATGTGAAATTAAAATTCCACTTAAATTTCACTTTAAATTTCATTACAATTATCATAAATTTGATTCCAGAAGAAAATTTCAATCCAAAAAAACTTGTAGAATAAAATAAAAAATGATTCGATAAAAATTTCTTCAACAATTAATATAAAAAAATATTTAATACGAATTTGCCATTATTAAATTCATCTCTACCAGTAGCATAATTTTTTTAGAAAAAAAAATTTCTGTCGCAGTTTCAGAATTCGGTAATTTTTCTGATATTAATTTCAATTTAAAATTTATATACGACTAGCAAAAAATATTTCTAATAAAAATCCTTTTTTAAATTAAATTCATTGAAGATTTTGAATTGAAAAATTTACTAAAAATAAATTGATGCTAATTAGCATTAGTAAATATTATTATAAATTTATTAATAAATAAATTAATTAAAAAATAAATTAATATAAATATAATTTTAAAGTAAATTATAAAATATATATATTTTTGTTGGTAGCTTTTTTGTCTTCTGCAACTTCATTATTCATAAAAAAAAATCGAGTAAAAATTACAATTTAAAATTAATTCCCAATAAATTGACAAATGAAAATAATAGCTCGAAAATATTCACGATTACATCAAAATTAATTAAAAAAAAAACTACTTCGATTTAAAAAAATTTAACGGCTCCATAATGTATTGAACTAACCAACTGAATTTATTTGTAATTTAAATATTTCGACAACAATTATTTAAAATCACAATTAAAAAAAACTAGCTTAAAAAAATATCTATTACAAATTTAAATGCTACATTCATTTGAAAAAAAAAACGAGTAGAAATTTTCTTATCACAAATAAAAAAATTAACAAATTCGTTTCTAGAATTCAAAATTATATCATTTAACTCACTTAGTATATATATTTCTGGAGACATTAATTTTTTTAATTACACATACGCTAATTAATGCACTCACTTATTGACAATGACTTCATAAACAACTTCAAATAATCGTTATATTAATATCTTATTGCATATACAGTTATATAAATAAATAAAAAATTATAGAGACCTTGCTGGCATGCAAATATTTTAATTGGAATAATGGATAATGGATAACTATGTTACGTTTCGATCGCTCATTGTATTTAATAATTATTCAATGTATAATGAGGCGCGTGACAAATTGTCCATTAAAATCAGCATTTTATAGCATTATTATCCAAGTTTAATTTAATTATACGTACATACGTCATGAGTATCGAATGTTAAAGGAAAATTGGTAACGGTGCGCCTAATGGAGCATTTTTATATGCCATAAGAAAAACAGTGTCATTTATTCTGCAAATTATTCTTTCATTTTTGGATTAATTTTTTTTAAATTTCTTGCGATTACAGTTTATAGATGTCAAATTTCTCCTAACTTCGTCGTTTTTGGAAAAAAGAATTAATTAGTTCAAAAATTGCTGCTAAACATAGGCCGTTTTTTAAGACGTTAGAGCACCTTTATATGCCATCAGAAAAACAGTGTCATTTATTCTGAAAATTACTCTTTCATTTTTGGATTAATTTTTTTGAAATTTCTTGCGATTACAGTTTATAGATGTCAAATGGCTCCTAACTTCGTCGTTTTTGGAAAAAATAATTAATTAGTTCAAAAATTGCTGCTAAACATAGGCCGTTTTTTAAGACGTTAGAGCACCTTTATATGCCATCAGAAAAACAGTGTCATTTATTCTGCAAATTACTCTTTCATTTTTGGATTCATTTTTTTGAAATTTCTTGCGATTACAGTTTATAGATGTCAAATGGCTCCTAACTTCGTCGTTTTTGGAAAAAATAATTAATTAGTTCAAAAATTGCTGCTAAACATAGGCCGTTTTTTAAGACGTTAGAGCACCTTTATATGCCATCAGAAAAACAGTGTCATTTATTCTGAAAATTACTCTTTCATTTTTGGATTAATTTTTTTTAAATTTCTTGCGATTACAGTTTATAGATGTCAAATTTCTCCTAACTTCGTCGTTTTTGGAAAAAAGAATTAATTAGTTCAAAAATTGCTGCTAAACATAGGCCGTTTTTTAAGACGTTAGAGCACCTTTATATGCCATCAGAAAAACAGTGTCATTTATTCTGAAAATTACTCTTTCATTTTTGGATTCATTTTTTTGAAATTTCTTGCGATTACAGTTTATAGATGTCAAATGGCTCCTAACTTCGTCGTTTTTGGAAAAAATAATTAATTAGTTCAAAAATTGCTGCTAAACATAGGCCGTTTTTTAAGACGTTAGAGCACCTTTATATGCCATCAGAAAAACAGTGTCATTTATTCTGAAAATTACTCTTTCATTTTTGGATTAATTTTTTTTAAATTTCTTGCGATTACAGTTTATAGATGTCAAATTTCTCCTAACTTCGTCGTTTTTGGAAAAAAGAATTAATTAGTTCAAAAATTGCTGCTAAACATAGGCCGTTTTTTAAGACGTTAGAGCACCTTTATATGCCATCAGAAAAACAGTGTCATTTATTCTGAAAATTACTCTTTCATTTTTGGATTAATTTTTTTTAAATTTCTTGCGATTACAGTTTATAGATGTCAAATTTCTCCTAACTTCGTCGTTTTTGGAAAAAAGAATTAATTAGTTCAAAAATTGCTGCTAAACATAGGCCGTTTTTTAAGACGTTAGAGCACCTTTATATGCCATCAGAAAAACAGTGTCATTTATTCTGAAAATTACTCTTTCATTTTTGGATTAATTTTTTTGAAATTTCTTGCGATTACAGTTTATAGATGTCAAATGGCTCCTAACTTCGTCGTTTTTGGAAAAAATAATTAATTAGTTCAAAAATTGCTGCTAAACATAGGCCGTTTTTTAAGACGTTAGAGCACCTTTATATGCCATCAGAAAAACAGTGTCATTTATTCTGCAAATTACTCTTTCATTTTTGGATTCATTTTTTTGAAATTTCTTGCGATTACAGTTTATAGATGTCAAATGGCTCCTAACTTCGTCGTTTTTGGAAAAAATAATTAATTAGTTCAAAAATTGCTGCTAAACATAGGCCGTTTTTTAAGACGTTAGAGCACCTTTATATGCCATCAGAAAAACGTGTCATTTATTCTGCAAATTACTCTTTCATTTTTGGATTAATTTTTTTGAAATTTCTTGCGATTACAGTTTATAGATGTCAAATGGCTCCTAACTTCGTCGTTTTTGGAAAAAATAATTAATTAGTTCAAAAATTGCGGCTAAACACAGGCCGTTTTTTAAGACGTTAGAGCACCTTTATATGCCATCAGAAAAACAGTGTCATTTATTCTGAAAATTACTCTTTCATTTTTGGATTAATTTTTTTGAAATTTCTTGCGATTACAGTTTATAGATGTCAAATGGCTCCTAACTTCATCGTTTTTGGAAAAAATAATTAATTAGTTCAAAAATTGCTGCTAAACATAGGCCGTTTTTTAAGACGTTAGAGCACCTTTATATGCCATCAGAAAAACAGTGTCATTTATTCTGCAAATTACTCTTTCATTTTTGGATTAATTTTTTTTAAATTTCTTGCGATTACAGTTTATAGATGTCAAATGGCTCCTAACTTCGTCGTTTTTGGAAAAAATAATTAATTCGTTCAAAAATTGCTGCTAAACATAGGCCGTTTTTTAAGACGTTAGAGCACCTTTATATGCCATCAGAAAAACAGTGTCATTTATTCTGCAAATTACTCTTTCATTTTTGGATTAATTTTTTGGAAATTTCTTGCGATTACAGTTTATAGATGTCAAATGGCTCCTAACTTCGTCGTTTTTTGAAAAAATAATTAATTAGTTCAAAAATTGCGGCTAAACACAGGCCGTTTTTTAAGACGTTAGAGCACCTTTATATGCCATCAGAAAAACAGTGTCATTTATTCTGAAAATTACTCTTTCATTTTTGGATTAATTTTTTTGAAATTTCTTGCGATTACAGTTTATAGATGTCAAATGGCTCCTAACTTCATCGTTTTTGGAAAAAATAATTAATTAGTTCAAAAATTGCTGCTAAACATAGGCCGTTTTTTAAGACGTTAGAGCACCTTTATATGCCATCAGAAAAACAGTGTCATTTATTCTGCAAATTACTCTTTCATTTTTGGATTCATTTTTTTGAAATTTCCTTGCGATTACAGTTTATAGATGTCAAATTTCTCCTAACTTCGTCGTTTTTGGAAAAAATAATTAATTAGTTCAAAAATTGCTGCTAAACACAGGCCGTTTTTTAAGACGTTAGAGCACCTTTATATGCCATCAGAAAAACAGTGTCATTTATTCTGAAAATTACTCTTTCATTTTTGGATTAATTTTTTTGAAATTTCTTGCGATTACAGTTTATAGATGTCAAATGGCTCCTAACTTCATCGTTTTTGGAAAAAATAATTAATTAGTTCAAAAATTGCTGCTAAACATAGGCCGTTTTTTAAGACGTTAGAGCACCTTTATATGCCATCAGAAAAACAGTGTCATTTATTCTGCAAATTACTCTTTCATTTTTGGATTCATTTTTTTGAAATTTCCTTGCGATTACAGTTTATAGATGTCAAATTTCTCCTAACTTCGTCGTTTTTGGAAAAAATAATTAATTAGTTCAAAAATTGCTGCTAAACACAGGCCGTTTTTTAAGACGTTAGAGCACCTTTATATGCCATCAGAAAAACAGTGTCATTTATTCTGAAAATTACTCTTTCATTTTTGGATTAATTTTTTTGAAATTTCTTGCGATTACAGTTTATAGATGTCAAATGGCTCCTAACTTCGTCGTTTTTGGAAAAAATAATTAATTAGTTCAAAAATTGCTGCTAAACATAGGCCGTTTTTTAAGACGTTAGAGCACCTTTATATGCCATCAGAAAAACAGTGTCATTTATTCTGCAAATTACTCTTTCATTTTTGGATTAATTTTTTTGAAATTTCTTGCGATTACAGTTTATAGATGTCAAATGGCTCCTAACTTCGTCGTTTTTGGAAAAAATAATTAATTAGTTCAAAAATTGCTGCTAAACGTAGGCCGTTTTTTAAGACGTTAGAGCACCTTTATATGCCATCAGAAAAACAGTGTCATTTATTCTGCAAATTACTCTTTCATTTTTGGATTAATTTTTTTGAAATTTCTTGCGATTACAGTTTATAGATGTAAAATTTCTCCTAACTTCGTCGTTTTTGAAAAAAATAATTAATTAGTTCAAAAATTGCTGCTAAACATAGGCCGTTTTTTAAGACGTTAGAGCACCTTTATATGCCATCAGAAAAACAGTGTCATTTATTCTGCAAATTACTCTTTCATTTTTGGATTATTTTTTTTGAAATTTCTTGCGATTACAGTTTATAGATGTCAAATTTCTCCTAACTTCGTAGTTTTTGAAAAAAAGAATTAATTAGTTCAAAAATGGCTGGTAAATATAGGCCTTTTTTTAAGACGTTACAGCACCTATATATGCCGTCAGAAAAACAGTGTCATTTATTCTGCATATTACTCTTTCATTTTTTGATAGATTTTTTTGAAATTGCTTATGATTACAGTTTATAGATGTCAAATTGCCCTTAACCTCGTTGTTTTTGGAAAAAATAATTTTATTAGTTCAAAAATTGCTGCTAAACGTAGGCTGTTTTTTTAAGGCGTTAGAGAGCCATAAGAAAAATAGTGTCATTTATTCTACGAAATACTCTGTAATTTTTGGATCAATTTTTTTTCAAATTTCTTGTAATTACAGTTTATAGATGTCAAATTGTTGCTAACTTCGTCGTTTTTGGAAAAAAAAATTAATTAGTTCAAAAATTGCTGCTAAACATCGGCCTTTTTTTAAGGCGTTAGAGACCCATAAGAAAAACAGTGTCATTTATTCTACGAAATACTCTTTCATTTTTGGATCCATTTTTTTCAAATTTCTTGTAATTACAGTTTATAGATGTCAAATTGCTGCTAACTTCGTCGTTTTTGGGGAAAAAAAAGAATTAGTTCAAAAATTGCTGCTAAACGTAGACCGTTTTTAAGGCGTTAGAGACCCATAAGAAAAACAGTGTCATTTATTCTACGAAATACTCCTTCATTTTTTGATCAATTTTTTTCAAATTTCTTGTAATTACAGTTTATAGATGTCAAATTGTTGCTAGCTTCGTCGTTTTCGGAAAAAAAAAGAATTAATTCAAAAGTTGCTGCTAAACATAGGCCTTTTTTAAAGACATTAGAGAGCCATCAGAAAAACAGTGTCATTTATATTACAAATTACTGTTTCATTTTTGGTTCAATTTTTTTCAAATTTCTTGTGTTTACAGTATATAGATGTCAAATTTCTCCTAACTTCGTCATTTTTGGAAAAAAGAATTATTTAGTTCAAAAATTGCTGCTAAACCTAGGCTTTTTTTGTAAGGCGTTAGAGCAACTTTATATGCCATACGAAAAACAGTGTCATTTATTCTACAAATTACTCTTTCATTTTTGGATCAATTTTTTTCAAATTTCTTATGATTACAGTTTATAGATGTCAAATTGCCCTTAAGCTCGTCGTTTTTGGAAAAAAAGTTTAATTAGGTCAAAAATTGCTGCTAAACATAGGCCTTGTTCTTAAGGCGTTTGATTTTTCAATTTTCTAATTGAAATTAAAATCCTGCATCACAAAAAAAACAAGTCCTTCTGTGAATTAAATTTTTTTTTTTACAATTCATATGTCAAAGTTATCGAAATAAAAACTATTTATTTTTTATTTAAAAAAAAGAATTCGACGACAAAACTGTTAGCTATATATTTGTTCTCGCTTACTAATTCTTATTAGCATTAAAGTGGTTATTTAATTTGTTATTTAAAAATAAAATCGGATCAAATGACCATGGCGAAACACCTGCATAAACTAGCTCTTGTATATAACTATCTAAATACGTAGTATATTCTTCGTGGCTTTATTTTGCAACAGCCTACATATAGATGTATATAATAAAATCGAGCACGGACAAAGAAATCTTACATCTGGCTTGAAGAATGTACACATTTTTATGTTATTTAAAAAAATCAGAAGTAATTATGCAAAAAAATATTTTTTTTTTTGATGTAATAGATACAAAATATATTAAGGCTTTAATTTTTTATTAAAATTTAAAAAAATATATGTAAGCGACAATTTTTTTCCGCGGTAATATTATTGCAACATTTAAAGGTTTTCAAGTGAATGTAGTTAAAAAAAATTGATATTGTCACATGCATAAAATATTTCTTGTAGATTTCAAAGCGTGGGCTTCATTTATGCAACCATACAAAGACTGCATGGCAATCTTAAGTGAAAGAGGAATGAATAAACGCAGTTTATAGTTGAGAGTGATTTATGCTTAAACTTGTTGAAATGCTTATTAAAGGGAAATTTTTGATTTTTTTAAAATACAGTTTATTGGTAGTTTTTGGGGTTTAAATTTTTTTAGGAATATCAACAAAAATGTAAAAAATCACTGTCAGTTTTGTTTCAAATAGATAGATACACAGTTATATTAAAAATGTTGAGGTCGAGTAATTTTTTGCAAATAATTTATTGCTGGTTTTAAGAGGGGATTTATTGTAAAACACTTTGGGGGGGGGGGGGGGATCTTTAAAAAATATCAGCGACAATTTTTTTTGATAGCTAAATATCTATTTAGAATTTATTTTTAAATATTTTAACTTTATAATATAGCAAAACACATTTTTTTGGGGAAAATATTAAAAAATATCAACAAAAATGATAAGCGACAATTTTTTTTTTGATAGATAAATCTATTTAGAATTTTATTTTTATAATATAGTAGAAAACATTTTTTGGGAAAATGTTAAAAAATACCAACAAAAATGATCAGTGACAATTTTTTTTTAATAGATACGAGTAAATATCTATTTATAATTTTATTTTTAAATATTTTAATTTTATAATATAGTGGAACACATTTTTTTGCGAAAATGTCAAAAAATATCAACAAAAATGATCAGCGATAAATATTTTTTTTGATAGATAAATCTATTTAGAATTTTATTTTTAAATATCTTAATTTTATAATATAGTAGAAAACATTTTTTGGGAAAATGTTAAAAAATATCAACAAAAATGATCAGCGACAAATTTTTTTTTGATAGATAAATATCTATTTAGAATTTTATATTTAAATATGTTTTATAATATTTTATAATATTTTAATTAAATATTTTTGGCAAGCAGGTTTAAGACATTCGTGGTATTTCTAGACACTGTTGCTAATAACTTTTTAAGTTAAAAACTAATATACAAAATATGGCGCAGTTTATATAAAATAAAAATTACTAATCAATAAAAATAATAACTTAAAAAAAAAAATTTTTTTAACGTTTCTTTTAACATCAATTTTTTTTTTCTAGAGTGGCAACGGTGGATGGGACTTTTGCTATGATACATGCGCATATCTAAAATTTAAATAGAGGAATTTAAATTTAAATTTAAATTTAAATAAAATTTAAATTCATCATTAGAGGGAAATTACTTTTGGGTGAAAAAAAAATTGGGTAGAAAATATTTTAATACATTCTAACTGTAGAAGAAAATATTTTTCATCGCGTAGAAGAGTTCATTACAAAATTGAATTTAAAAAAAAATGGTTTACAATGAAAAAAAAAATCCATTGTCTATTTAAATAATCTGTAAACTGAATAAAAGTTGACTATTTTCAGTATGTAGACCACAAGAAGTATCTCCTACGGTGTTAAGAGAGTTAAGGAGTATCTCCACTCTAACATGTGAAACAATCTTCAGTTCTTGCGACGCAAAAGACCATCAACATTGTCATATATACTTCAATAAGCTATTTGTATATTGAATTAAATATTCTCTCCGTTCTCATTGATAAGAGAATGTGGGTGTGGCGCGTCTTTATTAAGATTTCCAGCCGATATTAGCAAAGATCAATTAATACAAAACTAGTAAATAAATTAGCCAACGAATGCTAAGAAATTACGCGGCGAATTAATTAATTAAACTATAGAAATAGAAAAAAAACTAGAAGTGATTTGGATTATATTTAATGAAAGAAGCGAAAAGATATATATTTTTAGATTCGGTGGTGGTTATAAAAAAAATTGAAGGAAACATTGTGAACATTTAAAAAATTAGAAATTTTTTAATTATATTTCTTTATGCCAATTGTAAAATTTAACTGAACTTCCAATGTAAAATTTATTGCTACAAAGCGTATTTTTTTAATAAAATATTTCTTATTATGACTTAAATTGTTTCTAGCTTAAATTTTAATTTAAAATTCATAAACGAAAATGATTCTAATATAATATAAATCTAAAATTCCAAAATAAAAAAATGTATTATATTGTTAGAAGCCAGCTTAATGGAAGAATAAAATATTAAAAAAAAAAAATCCTATTTGTGGATATTAAAAAAAATGGCTTTACAAAATTAAAAAAACAAAATGTATATATATATATATATATTTTTATATCGATTTATTTTTCTCACTTTTACGTATATTGTTTAATAATAAAATATTTTTTAATTTTTAGTTACGCTACTGAAGCGACTATTTCAATTTGAATTGTACGTATTTGTTTACGACTAATTTTACAAATAAATTACTCCTGCTATTTATTTATTATTAATTATTTAGTTATTACACGATAATTATATATTTATAACAGAAATGTCCTTGAATATCACAGAGACAACAAGTCTGAGTTTGATTCCTGATTCATTGATTTTATGCTGTCATTTATCTGTACCTTGGAACAAAAAGGGCCAATGTCCAAAATATGTGCATAAAAATGTAAAAAAATTATAAAAATATATTTTACACTGTAATTCACCAAATAACATGAATAATTAAAACAAAATACTTTGAAAAACAATTTTATGAAAACCACTACGAAAATGTAAAAAAAAAATTAAAACTCCATTTCCATTTTCCGGCATATGACATAGGCTATTTTTGTACGTAAGGTACAGATATAACTGATCTATCGATATTCTAGTTAATACGCTTATTATACAGGGTACCTGCATTGGCCTTAAACATAATTAAATTTTTTATATTATGAATATAATAGGACTAATAGAAAAATCAATAATTTTTTTTTTAAGAAATACGAAATAATCAACAGCTGTTATAAAAAAAAATTTTTGCACGCTGTAAAAATTAGTTTAGCCATATGTATCAAGGATTTAATTTAATTTTACAATTTATTCGACATAGCAAGGATTTATTACTCTATTACTGGATTCTTAGAAATGATTCGATCGAATTAATTTAAATTGTTGTGATATAAAATATAAAATAATATCTCGAAATAATTAAATGGTTTTTAACTGAACTCGTTTTTTTACGCATATTGATTGTGGGAATAAATTTATATATAGAAGATTTTTTTATTTGACTAATTTTTAAGATTGTGCGCCGATATTGAAATGTCAGTCATTCAAATAATTTTTTTAGAAACAACGTGTTATTTTAATAAAGTACAAATAAATATATCGATATTTAAACAAAAACGAAGTAGTTTTTTAAAACACGCCATCGAAAAAATGAATTTAAGCCGTAAAAAAATTGTTAAATGCAATTTTAGGTTATTTATACGATTTTTTGTTGAGATATTTGCTAAAAAAAATTTTTTTTTATATACAATTAGAAAGTTTTTCATAAGTAAATTCTTTTTGAAATAAAATATCTTTAATACGCAATTTATTAGCTAACGCGGAATTGCAAAATATTATTTATTAAAATCAGCTCGCCATTTAATTTATTCATTGTTAGAAAGTATAATAAATTTTCAAATTTAGATAACGTTTAAAATCGTCAAATTACATCAATAAATAAATAAAAAATTACCGCCGTTAAATATAATTTTTTAAATAAATGCCTCAACTGTTTAATCCTTAAAACAAAAATAACCTCGGACTCAATTATTTGTTTCAAACTAGATGTGTATTGCGCGATAAATTTGCCATGGTAAAATATGTAGACTGGTTTGAGTGAAAGATTACGAATTGCCATTCTAAACTATGGAACGAGGTCTTCATACGAATGTATAATATTATATTATGTTGTATTATTTCAGAGATAATATCAATATTTCGTTACGTGGGCAGACTTAAATCTTTCGTCAACAACAATGAGCCTTGTACGTTACAAGAGACATCTAAAGATGTATGGAAAGCGCTTCAGAGGGCAGATAGATGGTACAGAAGACCAACGAGATGCGACTCGCATCGCATACAAATTCGCTCATTTTCTTTCGGGGCCACAACATCAGGCCCGTGTCCAAAAAAAATATTTATTCAAAACGGACGATTAATTTGCTGTTAATGAAATATTTTGGTTGCGAAGAATTTTTTTTTATAAATTACCCAACTATTATCGCGAGAAATAAATTGTTCGAGGGTGGCTCGGTTCGGTCCTGCTTGAGGAATGCCGCAGGTAATGCCATCTACGCGTGCAAATATATATTGCGATTGCAAGCTCACAGAAGAAGACAAAACAGTTAAATCTTGAGGTAAGGTCCACTGCAGCACCAAAGCGCATCAGTACTTAATTAAACTTGCACTTAAGCAACAATGAGAAAGATAGTTTTACTGTAATAAGCGTTAAAGTACCACCAAAATAAATGTTTGTTAGCGAAATGTTTTTTTTTTTCGAAATGGAAAGGTGTTTAGAAATGATAACCAATAGCAGAGTAATCTTAGCAGTTTTTTTTAGAAAATAGTGATATTAAAAATTTATAAAAAATATTTAAATGTTATAAATTATACATACCGCAAAAAAAATTATACAGAAATAAAATTACGATGTTTTATATCACAGATAATTGCAATATGAAATATTGTAATTTTATTTATCTTCCCCAATATAGAATAACACGACTTAACGACAAAATCTATTTAAAAAATTATATATTAAGATATTTACTATGTTTGTTCTTAATATAACAAACATGTTATATTTTAAAGACATCAATTTTTTTTATAAAAAAATCGCGAGGTCGTTATATCTTTTAACACACTTTAAGAAAGGATTAAATTAACTAAAAACAAATTTTACTGATATTAGTTTTATTAGTTACTTCATTTTTTTTTTTTCAAAATTCAACTTTTATTTCGTCAAAAAAATTGCTACTTTGACACTAAAACGAAACGTGCCATAAAAAAAAACAGCTAAACGGCTTCTTGGCTCAAAAAATACAAAACACTTTTGAAATTTCAAAAATGAAAATATTACGTCTAAATAGATTTGATTGGTGTATGAATGCAGAATAGGCGAGGGACGTACGTTAGCATTACGAAGTATAGAATTGCCCTTTCACGCGATGATAAAATTTTTGTAATTTTTTTCTATTTGAAGTTCTTCGTTTGACCTCCATGTTAATCTTGTGAAGAAATCATTTTTTTTGAAGGAACAAATCGTGTAAAAAAAGTTAGAAAAAAAGATTTAATAAATTATTATTGTTACAAAAAATGTTATAAAAAAAAAACGATATCCACCAGGTATATTTAAAAAATTAGAAACTAATCAAAATTGAAAAAAAAAATCAAACCCATTTTTTATTTTTTTAAACGGTTCGTTCGAAAAAACTCCAAGCTAAAGTCATCTAAAATAATCAAAAAATAAATTGTAAACTCATTTTCAAACAATGAGCGGTTCGTTGACTTTTTAAAGTCTCTACTTCGCCTTTTCAACGATATTTTTATAACAACACATGTACATTTTTTTTTTATAATAGACATTACATGTTTTGCACATTAATATATGCGTTCATATCTTGGATTGTTGGCTACCAACCACTCATGAGGGAACAATACCACGCCAATGAAGACATTGGTCTTCTACCTGAATTAATATTAATATCTCATACTTCAAATAAACATTATAATCGTGTAATCGTGATCTATCAATTAAAGTATTTTAATTTGAATTCTAGCATGAATTTTTAAATCATCAATTTGAAATGCTTCGGCAATTAGCACAAATAGATATAAAAGTTAGAGAATTTGAAATTAGAAATGGAGAGACTTAAACTGGATATTGTAGGGATTAGTGAAGTTAGGGGGAAAGATCAAGTAGATACGTGGTCAGGAGAATATAGATTAATAACCACAGCATCAGATAATGGGCATACCGGTGTAGGTTTTATAATGAATAGAAAGTTGGGATGTAGAATAAAGAGTTATTGCCAAGTTAGTGATAGAATTATAACTATTAGATTAGACACGAAGCCAACGGACACAGTTATAGTGCAAGTATATATGCCAACTTCAAGTCACGATGATGAGGAGGTAGAATCCATTTATGAGGAGATCGAATCTAGGTTAGCAAACGTTAAAGGACAGGATAATCTAATTGTAATCGGAGATTGGAATGCCGTAGTAGGTAAGGGAAAGGAAGTTTCAATAGTAGGCGAATATGGAATAGGAACACGTAATGATAGAGGGGATAGATTGGTAGAGTTTTGTATTAGGAATAAGCTAGTGGTAGCAAACACGCTTTTTCAGAATCACAAGCGCAGGATATATACGTGGAAAATGCCAGGAGATATAGGGAGGTATCAGATAGATTACATACTGGTTAAAGAGAGGTTTAGGAACCAGATTAAGAATTGTAAGAGTTACCCTGGAGCAGATATTGATAGTGACCATAATTTAGTAGTCCTGGACTCAGAGGTCAAATTCAAGAAATTACAGAAGTCTAAACAGGTCAGAGTAGATGTCGATAGGTTAAAATTAGCTGATGTATGTGAAAAGTACAAGCAGAAAGTAGAAATCATGGCTAATGGAACATCAAGGAGCGACATAGATTGCGAATGGAGGGAAATCAGAAATGGGTTAACTACAGCAGCAAATGAAGTATTAGGCACAAAGAAAAGGGCAGGTAGGAGGGAATGGATCACGGAAGAAATAGTGGAAATGATTGAAGCAAGAAGGAAAATTAAAATAGGAAACACAGAAGCAGGACAGAAAAAATATAAGGAACTAAGGAACTTAATTAATAGGAAATGCAAGCTAGCGAAAGAAGAGTGGATAAAAGGAAACTGTGAAGATATTGAGGAGGATATGAGAAGAGGTAAAGTAGATTTGGGCTACAGGAAAATTAAGTCACATTTTTCTAAAGTAAAACCAAAAGGTAACATTATATGTGTTAAGCAGGGTAAGGAACTCACAGAAAATAAGGAAAAAGCTAGAAGATGGAAGGAGTATCTTGAAGATTTATATAAAGGTAGGCAGGACATGGAGGAGCTAGAAAGTGTGGAACAGATAGATGAGGATGACTTAGGTCCTAGCATACTTAGGTCAGAGTTTCATAGAGCATTAAATGATTTACGGAATAACAAAGCAGCGGGGATTGATATGATACCAGCCGAATTAATAAAACACGCAGGGGAAAAAATGCAGGAGCGATTATACAGGTTAGTTTGTAAAATATATGAGAAGGGAGAAGTACCACAGGATTTTCAGCGTAGTAGAATAGTAACAATGCCGAAGAAAATAGGAGCTAATTTGTGTGAGAACTATAGGACCATTAGCCTACTATCACATGCATCGAAGATATTGTTAAAGATTATTTATAGGAGATTAGAAAATAAAGTAGAGGAAAGGCTAGGAGAAGATCAGTTTGGTTTTAGGAAAAACAGAGGGACGAGAGAGGAGATTCTAGCACTAAGAACGGTAGTAGAAAAAAGAAAGAGGGTAGGAAAGGTAACTTGCATAGCTTTTGTAGACTTAGAAAAGGCATTTGATAATGTAGATTGGGACATAATGTTTAGAATTTTAAAAGAAACGGGTATAGATTATAAGGATAGGAGAATAATTTTTAATTTATATAAACACCAAACTGCCTTAGTTAGAATTGAGGGGGAAGAAGAGGTAGCAAAAATAGGGAAGGGAGTTAGGCAGGGATGTACACTCTCACCGTTATTATTTAATCTATATATAGAAGATGCAATAAACAAAGTAAAAGAAGAGTATAGTGTAGGTGTGAATGTACAGGGAGAGAAAATATATATGTTGAGATTCGCCGACGATATAGCTATATTGGAAGAAAGCGAAAAGAATTTAGAAAGGGTATTGAATGGTATGCAGGCAGTATTGACTAGGGATTTTAACATGAAAATAAATATAGATAAAACTAAAGTGATGAGGTGTGACAAAAAGGAATGCAGTAGAAAAATGAGGATCTCAATAGGAGATAATAGAATCGAAGAAGTGTCAGATTTTTGTTATTTAGGCAGTAGAATCACAAAAGATAATCGAAGCAAGGTAGATATAAAGTGTAGGATAGCACAGGGTAGGAAGGCATTCGTAGAAAAAGAACAGATTTTAAGATCAAATATTGACTTGGGTATTAGAAAAAGATTACTGAAGGTATATGTTTGGAGTGTAGCACTGTACGGGTGTGAGGCGTGGACTATAGGAAAGGAAGAGAAGCGTAGATTACAAGCATTCGAAATGTGGTGTTATAGGAGGATGATGAGGATTGGTTGGGAAGATAAAGTAACAAATGAAGCTGTACTAGAGTTAGTAGGGGAGAAGAGAAGTATCTGGAGAGTGTTACAGCGTAGGAGAGACAGATTAGTAGGGCATATTCTTAGGCATGGGGGGATTATGCAATTGATCATAGAAGGTAGAGTGGAGGGAAAGAGAGGGGTAGGTAGGCCTAGATTGGAGTATGTGAGTCAGATAGTTGAAGACGTTGAGATGAATAGCTATAGGGAGATGAAGGGATTAGCTCAGGATAGATCGGCATGGCGTGCTGTTTCCAACCAATCTTTCAGATTGCGGACTCTTTAACTAACTAAGATATAAAAAGAAATTTTCAATTAGAAATACTTATTAATATTTATAAAATACTTATTCAATAAATCAATACCAAATTTTATATTTGGCATAATTTCACAAAAAAAACATTTCTGAGGGATATTATTTTCTAGCGTAACTTCAAAATTTTTTAGAAGAAATTTTCAATTTTTAATTTTTCTATAATCAGCGTAAATTAAAATGTAGAATGACATTTTAATTAAAAATGCTTCTGCAATTAATTAATTTTCTAATAGATTTTTATTCTTTCTCAATTTAAAACTTTCCAATTTTTTTTCTAGTATAAATTTCATTTGAAAATTTATATGCAAGTAGCAAAAAAAAATTCTAATAGAAATCATTAAAAAATTCTCTACAATTAAAATATCTAGTAAAAATTTCAATGTAAATTTCAATTGGTATATTTTTTCTAGTAAAAATAATTTCTTTCGCAATTTCAAAATTTATAATATTTTTCTACTATCAAATTGAATTAAAATATTCTACTAGCAGAAAAAAATCTAATAATAGATTTAAAATTAAACTCTAATTAGCGTAAATTTTTTTCTAGAAGAAGATTTCAATCCATAAATTATTATTCAATAGATATTTAAATTTAAAATTGTTCAACAATTAACATAAAAAATTATTTAGTAGAAATTTCAATAAAAACTTCACCTCCGTTATTAGCCTAGGTTTTTTCTAATAATTTTTTTTGCTTGCGCAGCTTCAAAATTCATACAATTTTTTTTTATCATTAATATTAATTAAAAATTTATCTACCGCTAGAAATTTTTTTTTAGCAAAATAATAGAAATAAAAATAAAATTTAGAAATGAAGAATTAAAAAAAATAAAAAAATATATTTTTTTCCAATTATAAAATGTATATATTTCTTTATAGTGTAAATTTCAACTAAAATTCATCTATACGAACTACTAGCGTAAAAAAATGTAAATATAAAATTCCACTTAAATTTCATTTACAATTATCATAAATTTGATTCCAGAAGAAATTTTCAACCAAAAAAACTAGTAGAATAAAATAAAAAATGATTCGATAAAAATTTCTTCAACAATTAATATAAAAAAATATTTAATACGAATTTTCCATTATTAAATTCATTTCTACAATTAGCATAATTTTTTTTACAAAAACAAATTCCTGTCGCAGTTTCAAAATTCGGTAATTTTTCTAATATTAATTTCAATTTAAAATTTATCTACCGCTAACAAAAAAAAATTCTAATAGAAATAAAAATAAAAGTTCGAAATTGAAGAATTAGCGTGACTTTTTTTAGTAAATGTAAATTTAAAATCCATGTACAATATTTTTTTTATTCTGGTAGATGTTTTTGTCTTTCGCAACTTCAAAATTTATAGAAATTTTCATTTGCAAATAATAGCTTGAAAAAAATCAAGAATACTTCAAAACAATTTTCGAAAAATTTTAACACGACTATTTCGACTTAAAACAAAAATATACAGCGCGAGAAAGAAAATTGCACTAACCATCGACTTGTTTTTTAATTTAAATATTTTCGCAACAATTATTCCGATCCACAAATAGTATATCAAAATAATTTGCGCATTAACAAAAAAACAACATGACAAATCCATATTAATAAAAAAAAAATTACACACCTAAGATTATTGTATAAAAGCTAGCGATAAAAAACCAATTCCTTCAGCATCTCGATTCAAATAAAATATTACCGTTCTCTTCAGAAGATAAAATTCACATTCACTATTTACATTGGCTAGATACAAACTGGTTTCGTTAAAAAGAATCCATTTTTATTTTTTAGCTACCGACAGACCCAAAATATAAGAAAAAATATTAGTTTGTATTTTCTTAAATTATATTAAAATATTTTTACTATCATCCACAATTCAATAAAAAAAAATCGTCACGACGAATTTTCAATTTTCAAATATTAAGACTCATTGTAATTTTGAAAATTGATTTCTAAAAAAATCACTTTTGCACAAGAAAGCTTTTAGCTGATATTTTCAGCAAAAAACTTTGAGAAAAAAATTATTTCGGTGCGTGAGATTTTTAAATACCCACTTAAAATATATTTTTCTTATATCGTACAATGTGTACCGATTAAAAAAAAATTATTTTTTAGTGGGGCTTATATACTGCATTATATCCGAACTGTTATTTTGACTAATTGATTCTTACGGAGTAATAAAATCGCATTTCTCGCCGGCAGATCTTATTTATTATAGAAAATCTTGATGTAATGTGTGAACCAGAGTACTGTACATTATTTTAATTATACACAGAAATAAATCTGTTAAAAGGGAATTAATAGGTTTACGCTGTCATACGCGAGCACATAAATATGATGAAAGCTCTACGTGGAAGCTTTTGCAAAAGCCTCACTGTGCTGGAATGAAACATTGCCAACGTATTTGTGACTATATTTTTTTAATTGTTATATATATGGCCAATAAAAAAAAAATTTAATCGCGCTTTTCGTACTATATTTATGCGAACATAATTATTTACGTAATTTTTTTTAATGTCCAAAAGATAAAATTATGTTTCTAAAGAAGAAGCTTCAAACGAAATGTAATTATTTTCAGACGAATAATATCAATATTTATTTTGGAGTTGCAACGTTAAATTTGAACGAATTATATTTTTTTTTAGAAAAAGAAATCTTAGTTAGAATAGCCAAATTATGAGGTTTTAATTTTTTAAATAAGAATTGCATTTTTTAACATACGCCATAATTTTGTTTTATTTGTTGAAATTGATAATGAATAAATTTTCGCCCGTATTTTTTATATTTTGGTTGGAGTAAAAATTTAATGATATTCCAAATTAATGCGTACTTAAAAAACATAATATGAATGTTGATAAAATATATTTTTTAAAGAATTTAGAAAAAAAAAAATTGAGACAGGTCTATAAAAATAAAATAAAGTTTTAAGGATTTTTAGGAACGTATTCGTCAAAAAATCCACGAAATTTTAAATTCGTATTTACGAAAATAACCTGAAAAACTCTCCATTGTGCTTTAAAAAAAATCATTTCACAATTATTTTTTAATTAAATATTTTTAAATACTTTCTGATAACAGTTTTTAAAATATCGATTTTTTTTTAAGATGAAGAAACATGCATTTATAATACTGATTTAGAAAAATCTACAAACGAATTTTTAATAATCATAACCAATTTTTTTTTTAATAATTAAGATTTAAAGACGATAATATAATTGAAGACGAAAAAATAATAAATATACCATTTAGTCTGAGAATTAGTAAGATAAAAGAACTTTTCAAAAAATAATCATAATTACAACCGTGAAAACAAATCTCAGAAATATTTGAATTTACCAGTTTTCATAATAAAAAAAACATTGAATTTTAATATAAACAAATTGATTGATTATCGAAAGAAAATTAGAATTTAAAAAACATTTTGATATTGGCAACGCGATATATAATTTTTTTAAATACTGAGAAGAAATATATTTGAAAAATAAAATATTCCTTCTTTCTTATACATCTGCGTAAAACAATTTTCAATCAAAAAAAGAATTTACAAAATATTTTTCTGACTTCTATTGTTTGGCTTTTGTTATTTTCCATGTTTTTGATTTTTCATTTTATAGTTTTTAATCTTTCAATTTTTCAGTTTTATCGTTTTCTGTTTTTATTACTTCTGATGTTCGGCTTTTGTGATAGTTCAATTTTTTTGAATTGTCACTATTTTAATTTCGTTATTTTCTAATTTTTCTAATTTAAAAATTCTAATTTTCTAATTTTTTTAACTTCTGCTGTTGGGGATTTTTCAATTTTATTTTTATTTTCAGATTTTTTGATGTTCTGATTTTCTGATTATTTGATTTTCTGATTTTCTGCTTTTCCGGTTTACTGATTTTCGGTTTTCTTCTTTCTTGATCTTAACTAAAGACCAAATTAAATTAAAGAACAATACAATTTCTAATCGACACATTTACTTCGAAGACTTCTTAAAAAATCCACAACTAATAACACAACTTAACTACTTCTTCATATCTCCAAATATTGACGCGGTGTAAGTTACACGACATGTTAGTTAGAGTACAATGGAACTGGAGGAGCCAACAGGATGACCACGACCGTGGCCACCCGTGATATCACCGTCACTATACGATCGTCATCATAATCATCATTACCATCATCATCAGCGCAAGTAATGATATTAGTGCCTTATGTGAGTGAAGGACATTGTAAAATGTAAACAATTACTCATAAGTTAAAAGCATAGATACATAAGAAATGAGATTTTAGGGCCGAGGTATTAATGGAAATTAAACGAATTTAACGGACGGTAAGTTAAAATATTTAATGTTTTTTTTTTTTGAATTGGTTTGGATTTTTTTTATTTTGATTGATTGGTAATTTTTTTATGTAATTATAAAATTCGGATACACTGTATAAAAAGAAGATTATTTGATTTTATTTTTAAATTCACGAACATGAAGAAAAAAAATTTTCTCTTGATGTTTTTTTTATTCACTTTATCGCATTATCTAACGATGAATTTATTTCCATATACAAATTGATAAATAAAAAATTTAATTATTCATAAGTGATAGGAATATGTACATTTTTAAATAGAAGGTAGGGCAGAGGATAAGATGAATTTCTATTAGCTGCAGTGAAATTTGCCATAGAATGCAAAAAATACTAAAAAATAAAACAAAATATATTTTAAAAAGAGCAACGAAGCAAAAAATTGATTTCAAAAAATATATGTATGACATACTGTATAAAATATAATAAATATATTTGCAAAAATAAAAATGGAAGGATATTTTAATTTATTTTATAAATTTATGAAGAGAAACAGAAAAGTTTGAATAAAAAATATTTTTTTAAATATTCTATCGATGTGGTTCGTTGCTTAATCTCTTGCTAGAGTCTCCATGTTAATCTTACGGAGAAATTAATTTTTGCACAGAAATTGATAATTAAAAAATTATGTATTATAATTATATATAATTATATATTAATAAATTTAAAATCTTAGACAAAAATATTGTAGAATTGTTTATAGAAGGTAGGACAGAGGCTAAGATATATATTAGCTCAAAGCAGATGAGTATTTTGTGCGCATGCTTTATTTTAATGAAGAAAATTTTTTTTACGTAAAAATATTTAAAAAAAACTGCAATATAAAAATAAAAAATACAGCAAAATTAAAATTAAAAAATATTTTTAAAATTATGATAAAGATGTTATGGAATAAAATTTAATTTGGAATATTTCCAAAAAAATGAATTAATACGATTATTTGATTTTTCATTGAAAAATCATGAACAGAAAAGAAAATAAAAATTGTCAAAATTAATATAATTAATATAAATATAAACTAAATTTTAAAAAATGACATTTTTTCCAGAAAATCTTATAAAATTTCATATAAAAAAAAACTCCCACAAACTAAAAATTTCTTTTACGATTTGCATATTAACAATAATCGATAAATCTTCGACATATTTGACGCAATTAAAAAAAAATCGACTGTTACGACACAAACAATTGGAGGACCGATTTAACTTTCCGCGAAGATATTAAAAATATTTTCAAAAAACTTTAAAATAAAATAAGAAAATACTGCAAAATAAAAATTTAATAAAAATTTTGTCTAAAAATATATTTTTTAAATTATTCTAAAGATGTTATGGAATAAGATTTTATTTTAAATATTTGCAAAAAATAAAATAATACGATTATTTGATTTTCGTTGAAAAATCTGAACAAAAAAAATTTCAATATTAATATAAATATAAACAATATTTTAAAAAATAACTTTTTCTCAAGAAAATCTTTAAAAAATTCATATAAAAAAACTCCCACAAACTGAAATCTTCTTTTACGATTTGCGTATTAACAACAATCGATAAATCGTTTACATATTTGAAAAATCATGAACAGAAAACAAAAAAAAATGCCAATATTATTATAATTAATATAAGTATAAACAAAATTTTTTAAAAATCACATTTTCTCAAGAAAATCTTAAAAAAATTCTTATAAAAAAACTATAATAAAAATAGAAATACTGCAAAAACTATAAATTTAAAAAAATTGTCTAAAAAAATATTTTTTAAATTATGATAGAGATGTTACGGGATAAAATTTAATCTGAAATATTTACCAAAAATAAAATTATTTGATTTTTCATTGAAAATCATGAACAAAAAATTTCTCAATATTAATATAATTAATATATTAATATACATACAAACAAAAATTTAAAAAATCACATTTTCTTCAGAAAATCTCAAAAAATCTATAAAAAAAACTCCTACAAATTGAGAATTTCTTTTACGATTTGCGTATTAACAATAACTGCGACATATTTGCCGTAATTAAAAAAAAAAAAAAATCGACTGTTGTTACGACACAAACAATTCGGGGAACCGATTTCATTTTCCGCGAAAATATTCGCGAAGATATTATCAGCGGCGATAATACGCGGTGTAAATTCTCGGCCGGGTCGATTGATAACCCGGCCACAACGTACGAGGCGTAGGTACGGCGTAATGGTACCTCGGTACTGCCCGACGTAATTATGATCCGAAAAAAACCAATTTCAACCATCGAAACGACCTCCGTCTATACATATACACGCAGATGATATACATTAAACACATATAATGCGGGCTTAGTGCGTGCGCGATAATATTTTTAATTATGAAATATTTTTCGGGCCGGTAATAAGAGCGCTGATTGGATTGCGCGGTGACAGCGAATCACCGAGAAGGATCTCGTAATCCGTAATTGTTCAATAATACCATCGATAAAGCGGCAGAATATTTATTTATTTATTTCATCCTAGTGATCCTTAAATCTAGTTTCTTGTGGTACTGAAGGTGGGAGCGTAGCCTTCGAAATGCGCATCTAGCTATTTAATGCTTTGAGTTATGGTATTTTGATGATTACTTAACACCGTAATGATAAAATGACAAATTTGCATAACTTTGTCAAAAGTGCCACATATACAATTAAAAAAAATATTTTTTTTTGTAAAAATCAATTGGTAATTAGTACAAAAAAATTGTAGAAATTTTTTTTTTAATCCAAATGTTATGGCGTTACAATAATTCGAGTACAACTCGATTCGGAGTTAGATAACAAAGGTATATAGATATTGTCCGCTCTCAGCGCAAGAAATGATATTTTTAAGTCGATCAGATATACAATTTCTCTACAATTATTACATATTTTTGCCTCTATTATGTGTTTACATTTTACGTACACATACAATTTTAAATAATATACGTGCAGACACTCTTCGGGATCATAAAAAATAATACGAGTGTACTTATATATATATACATATACGTGAGCGTATGTTACAGTGGCGTTCGTAAAAAAAAAATTTTTTTTAAAGAATCTTTCAATTGATATTTGTAAAGTTATAACTGTCTACAGATTTTTTTTATGTTGGTGGTTTTGATAGAAAAGTTGTGCAAAAATCTATTTAAAAAACACAAAATGTATATGTAAGAAGATTTTTTCAACTTAATTTTTGTTCGTCATTTTTAAATTATTTTATTTTGCATAATTAAATTAATAAAGATAAAATTGATTTTAATTAGAAATTTTTAATCAAAAACTGAAATGAAATGTAATCTACTTTTAGAGATTTTTTAAAGTTTAGCAAAAATTAAAATTTGTACTAAAATGTAGTTATTTAAATACATAAATTTATATGCAAAAAAATGTCTGCAGAAGATTTTTTTTCTTTCTTTCGACGATTTGTGGTAAATTTTTTAATTATTTTATATTGCACAATTAAATATAATTATATAAATGATATTATAAAAAAATAATTAATTAAATAAAATTACATAATTAAATGTTGTGGATCAAAATTATTGCAATATAATTTTAAAAAATAAAAATTTAAAGTATTCAAATGCATTAATTTAAAATATGTGATTAAAAAATCTCTTATTTGCAAAACAAAAACATAAAAGAATAACCTGTAATTATATTAGCCGTTGTTATTACTCGATAAAATGCTTAGTTATTTTTTTTCTTGCGGAAAATTTCGAAGACAAATAGTTAAAAATTTAATTAAATCAAAATAACTACTGTTTATCAACATTCTATATAATCAAAAATATTTTACGCGATAGCCATGTAGGATAAGCAACGATATCCAATATATTTTTAAATATATTTTTGCTTTTTAATTTGTCGTATTTTTAATATCGAAATAAGCAATTCCTATTTTGCTAAAAAAAAAAAAAAAAAAAGATTATAATATTCGTTATTAATATCTGATAATATAGACAAAAATCAAACTTTGATAATAAGATGTTTTTTTTATGAAATTTCAGTAGCTTGATATATATTTTTAAATAAACAGGTAAAGATATTTGTAATGGTAAATATTTCACATTATACGATTTTTGGAGAATTTTCGAATGTTGAAAAATTCCAAATAACAAAAAAAAATTATAAATAACAATTAGGTAGTAGAAAAATGTACGGAGTAGCGTTAATAGTGTTGATTTTCGTTTTTGTACTGGTAATTAGAGTTTGGACAAAAAAAAATGGCGCAATTATTCGTACAGTTGATAATTATAATAATAACGTTTGGGACTGAGCGACAAACGAATGTGAAATAATAGTTACGCCAATGATGAATGTGGTACGTAGTTATCCGACATATACAAGAGGTAGTTTTGAATAATGATGGCGGAATCCCGAGTCAAAAAAAACCCGACTTAATGATAGCCCAGTGCCTAAGAAAATTACTAGTTCTGTTCTTTTTCTCTCAAATGTCTCGTGTTTATGGAACATAATGAGCAATTTTCTTTGTCGCTGGTCCCTGCAGAAGAAACGCAACGGCCCAAGTGTAATAATCTCCATCTTTCCTTCGGCCGGGGCGCATTTTTAATGGAATATATCCGGAATAAATGCGGGTGTTGGCTGAAGAAACAGATCGGAATCTATGAGCTTCGAGTCGAACGAAAAAAGTACTTAAAAAAAAAAAGTTGTATTAAAAACGACTTTAGCACGAAATTGACAGCGCAAAGTACTCGAAAAAGAACGTAATAATTTCATCGCGGGATATAAACGTCAAAATTGATATAAGACAATTTTTTTTTTAATATAATAAAAAAATGCCGTCCTTTTAGTTTGGCTGAGATATAAAAGTACAGTTCGTTGTATTCAAACTACTTCTTCGCTGATTCAAGAAGTCAATTTATACGCGTTATCTGATGGAGATAAAAATAAATATGACGCGAAAGGTTATTAATTTTTTTATCGAATTTATTGGCTGCAATTTTTCTTTTGGTCGCGTAACAGTGTTGCAGAAATACGTATTTATTTGAAACGTCTTTTTATATTTTCAATTACACGCGAGCTTCTCAAATAAATTGCAAAATGTGAGTGCTGGAATAAAATGTTTTACGATGAAATTTTTTTTTGGAAAAATAACTTTTAATCGCATATATATTTTAAATCTTGCGATTTTTTTAACTTAGAAAAAATCTCAGTTAATTTCGTTATTATGACATTAAATTGTATATTATAAGAAGCTTTGAAGTTTTTATATATAAAAATGTTTAAATCGATTTTTGTTTAAATTTTAATATAACGTTTGTTAAAGCAAAATGATTTACGAAACAAATTTTACAATTATTATAAATCATTTTTTACAAAGCCGCTGGGAAAACTAATCAATTATCGATGAAAATGGCAAAGACATCCATAATATTGCAGGTCCGTACGTAGAATAGTGTAATAGCTGGGGGTAAGTTAAAAAAAAAAAAAAAAAAATACGATTTGTTGAACAATTTTAATAAACAGAAACTTAATTTTTTTTTTAAAGCAATTTTTAGTCGGAACTAAATTTTAGTCCGGACTTAAATTTGTACAATTAAAAAAATCAATAGATTTTTTCTTGTACGTAAAGCATTTTAAATCTTTTTAAAATTTTTCTTTACTTTGTCTCGAACGAAATTTTTGCGAAATTTTTATAAAATCACTACTTTCCAAAAATGTTGAAAAAATATTCTTTTAATCTTATTTTAGATTTTTTTTAAATATTTTTATTAAAACATCAATTTCTTCAATAAATTATCTGTCATCATTTACAATATACGCTATAAATAGATATTAAAAAAAATAAAAATTTATGCGACAATCCTCCAAATTAACTGACACCAAAGCGTCCATACGTTGGCCTATTAATTTTTTATTGCCGAAATAAATAATAGCCGGACCCCAAAACGGTGCTATTATTTTATGAAACTCGAATAAAAAATCAAACTATATGATTTAAATTTTACCGCTTTTTTTTTTTACATAAACGCAGTAGAAAAATATACTAATTATTTTTGTAATAAATCAAAAATTTCTTAATTAAGTGAAAATATTTTTAAATCATTTTCAAAAAATATCAAAATATTGAAAAAATAATTTTGCGAAATCAGTTCGAAAATAAAATCTAAAATACTCGGAAAAAAATATTTTTCCGCGCTTTTTTTTGGATTAACTGCAGCTGTTTCTTTAACCTCATATTATGGTTTCAGACATTCTATAAAATATCTAGTAAAGAACGTTCGAATGATTATTTCTTACTATTTCAACAAAGCAGATATTCAAACAAGTTTATTTTCAAGCTAGGCGTAGGCGTAGGTTGACTCCAAATAGGCTAATATTTCAATTCACGAACTTTTAAGAAAACTGGCCTAAATTTAAATACGCTGTTTTATCCAAAAGTTGACAAAAGGCGTAGAAAATTTAATTTTTCATTTTTCCAAATTTATCGATTTTTTTAATAAAATCGACGATTTGTGTTATAAATGTTTTTGCTTTGTAGAAATTTTTTATTTAAAAAATATAAATATTTACGTCCATATTAAATAATATCGACAAAATGGTGCTAAATATCTTTGAATCTAATGGAGTTAAAAAGAATGCGGGAGCTTCAAAAAGAAGTTAAAAATCTAAACATCATATACCGAGTGTTTTTTCCACTTATCGAATAATAAATATAGCCTGACAATTGTGATGAATTTTGCAAAAAAAAATGCGAAAAAAAAAGCGTCGAAAAATTCTCAAAGTTGCGGCTTTTAAATATTCTTTTAATGTTTAAATATTGATAATCTTAATAATTTTTTTTTTGTCAATTTTTTAATTTTCTAAGACTCTATCCAGGCTAAAAAATATACCAGGATTTTTTAAGAATGTACATTGAAAAACAAATATTTTTTTATAGCTAGAATAAATTAAAAATTTTAAAAAATCATCAAAGTGTTGTTTTTTAATAAAGAAATTAATTTCTCAAGATAGACAAATAGCATAACATTTGACACAACCTATGATGACGTAAATTATATTTTAATGCCTGATATGCATAATGCGCATGTGCCGTATCAAAAAACGCATCCACTGTTGCCATATCGAATCTAAATGCTGATATTTGAAGAAACATTTAAAAAAAATCCCTTTTATAAACTATTTTATGGTTTAAAATTTAATTTAATATTCGCTTTAATGCGAATAATTAATATTATTGTTTTGTATATTTATTTTTGCGAAGGAAGTTATTGGCAACGATGTCTAGAAATACCACATACGTCACATAAACATTTGGATGGCAAAAACATTTCATTTAAATATAAAATTTGACCCAACGTAAATTTCCCTATGATGACGTAAATAATAAATTAATTTATTGATTTTATCAACAAAAAATAAATAATAAATTAATGTGAAAATACTAAAAATATATAAAATTTTAATTGTGACCCAAAAGGGATATGACACAAATTATATTTAAATGTCTGATATGCATAAAGCGCATGTGTCGTATCAAAAAAACGCATCCACCGTTGCCATATCGAATCTAAATGCTGATATTTGAAGAAACATTTAAAAAAATCACTTTTATAAACTATTTTATGGTTTAAAATTTAATTTAATATTCGCTTTAATGCGAATAATTAATAGTTTTGTATATTTATTTTTGTCAAGGAAGTTATTGGCAACGATGTCTAGAAATACCATATACGTCACATAAACATTTGAATGGCAAAAACATTTCAATCAAATATAAAATTTCACCCAACGTAAATTTTCCCATGATGACGTAAATAATAATAATAATAAATCAATTTATTGGTACAAAAATAAATAAAATTTAAATTTTGACCCAAAGGGGATATGACAACAATCATATTTAAATATCTAATATGCATAAAGCGCATGTGTCGTATCAAAAAATGCATCCACCGTTGCCATATCGAATCTAAATGCTGATGTTCGAAGAAATATTTAAAAAAAATCACTTTCATAAACCATTTGATTGTTTAAAATTTGGAACAAGAAAATTTAATATTTTTTATATATAAATAAAGATGATATATATATAATGGATATATATCCATAAAAAAAAAATAGGTAGCTAGTGATAATTGTTGATATTATAGAAGACAAAGACAAAATTCCAATGTGTAAAATTTATGAATTCAAATTCGTCGTCGACAATAACTTAGATCAGCAATTATTCGAGTGCCGAATAGAATTCGTACGAAAGAATTGGTGTAAAGGAACATTAGAGCGTGCAGACAGAGAGTGGCTTCTGGAGCCCCAGAACACTGGTCCTCCGGTGCCTGATTGCAGAGTGCCGAATGACTCAGCGCTTTGTCAGCGATGGTTTGACTCTTCGCCATCGTCTTTAGTCTAATTGGGAGCGACGGCGCGTCGACCACTCAGGGGTAATTATTAGTCATTTTCTCAATTTATGATTTCACCACTTTTTTATATAAATCGCGGAGTGGTATAACCGAACAGGCGGCGTAATTTAAAAATAACGCACTACTCCGCTAAACGGCGAAGAAATTACAATTCACAAATTTTAGGTTCGAGTTCTAGGTATTTGAGGTAATTATTTAAAAAAAAAACATGAATCAGATCATGAATAAATGAGGCTATAGGCCGAGCAATAAATCGCTCCCAAAAAAAATTACGCAGCGCAAAATTTCCTATACATATATTAACAAATCAATTTTTATTGATTTTCGATTTTTTTTTTTTTTTTAGAGAATTCTATTCGTTCTCCTTTTCGGATTATTTTTTATTTGATCGTACGATTGAATAGAATTCTGTGTCTGTGAATTCTAAAAAAATTCTTAAAAAAAATTCTTAAAATTCTATGTGTGTGAATCCTGCGGAGATTTTACGACTCACCGAATGGTAAATAGAATTAAATTAATTCGACCTAACCGATTTCCCAAAACTGGAAAAACTGAAATGTTAAGCGGGTTTAAATAGGTTTTCTCTCATTCATTCTTCTTGATAGTAGATTATCTCAACTACCAACTGAAGATATTTTTGTGAGCACCGACCAACTGGTGTGTAATTTAATTATTGTTGAATATTTTTAAGTACTTCTCAGAAAATTGCACAATTTACAAAACGTTTAGTATATGGAATGTAATTTGTCCATAAAGTAATATAATTTTTTTTTTGGTAAATCGGTAAATCGGTAAATCGGTAAATCGGTAATTTCGGTAAATCTTTAGCGACAATTTTTTTATTGTAAAATTTCATAAGGTTGCGCTGAATTTTTTTTATGTCAAAAACACAATACGATTTACGAAATAAAATTGTAGAAGAACTCATTTGAAACTTGAAATGTGCGAAATAAATTTTTTATTCTCTACATTTTTATCGTACTAATTTTTTTTATCGTACTATAATATAATATTTTTTTATTGACTCACCGGATATTAGAAACAAGAAAACTCGTCCAGTTTTTTTCAATTCTTTCTGTTAGGCTTTTTCATAAAAAATCCATACCTGAAACATTTTTTTTTTGTTAAAAAACTTAAATTTTAATTAATACATACAAAAAAAAATTGCTCAAATTATAAAAACTACAGTTTGATTTAAAAAAAAAACAAATTTTGTATTCTTTGTTAACCTTTTGGAATTAAAATCGATTAAAATATTTCTTTTTATTTGCCAAATCCAATTTTAAAATAGATTAAGCAAGGATTCTTATAAAAAAAAATTTTTATAAGAATCCGTATTAGATAATTTTAATTAACATTCAATAAATTGATTTTCAGAGATAAAAAATATTTTTTGTCGTGAAAAATACAGTTTTAGTCCGCGAAGTACGAAAATGTCTAAAAACGCTTGTATTCGTTGAAAGTGATCGTTTTTAGACGTTTCCAGCTTTCTGACGTTAATAAATTGATTTTCAAAGATAAAAAATATTTTTTTCATTTTATGTTAATATTTCATATTAATTTTAATTAAGAAACCATTAAAAAATAAATTATTTTAAGTCAATATCAAAAGCAAGTTTTATGTTATGCATATTTATATATAGCCTACAAAATATAGATATACAGGATGCTCCGCAAATACTATAAAATAAATTAATAACATCATAAGTAAATTGTATAATTCTATATTATATTACCTATTTTTTATATTACTGATATTGCCAAATAATGGTGTAGAAAAAATATATAATTAAATTAAATTTTTTAAAACAAATTTTGATAATACAAAAATATATCACCAACCATCTAACTTTTACTAAAAATATTCTTTCATATTGTAAGCAAATGAAAATTTTTAGTTCATATAATTATGTCCGATTATTTACGAATCACGCTGTATATTAACTATCACGTAGTATAATATTAGTTGTGCTTTTATTACTCACAAATTAACGTGAATGTGTTAACTGTTTTTATATACCGACGTACTATTTTAGAATTGAAAAAAATAAATTCACACTTATACTATGATACGAATATTTCATATGGAAAATATATACTACAGTATGTAAAAAAAAAAATTTTCTTCGAAAAACAAAACGAACGTTTGTTTAAAAACACATTTAAACGCATTTCTACGGGTAATAAAATGAAAATATTTTCAAATACGGATAATAAAAAGAAAACAGTTCTCAATTTCGTATTGAACACCCTGTATATAGTTCGACATCATTTCTGTACTAGTACAAAACAGTTAGTTACTTAATTCACTACCGGTGGCAGCACCATACATACAATATCGCGATAGAAAAAGTGAAAAAATTATTTACCTATGAAAAATATATATACAGTGTGATTTCCTCGGGGCAAAAGTGTAATTTATTTATTTTTTGACATTAAACTGTCTATTGAGAGGAAATAGTATTTTGCGAGCCTGTTTATATAAAAGCGAGACTTATGGGTTAGGCATGTGAATGCGAAATAATTTTACTGTTGCGAATAATTTAGCGAAATGAGTCAATAAAATTACACATACCGGGTTATATATTAATTTATACAGCACCATTTATTGCATTGCGGTTAGTAATTTATATAAAATAACAAAGTCGATCCGCACGAACCGTACGATGGCCAATCATCATGAATCAAATTCAATTATGACCTTTTTGTTTTATTCTATTACGGGTTATTCGATATTAGTGCCCATAAATCGTGCAGATCCGTAGTTCACGTAACAATTCGCTCCGTGCGATTGCGTGTGCTATAATAGTTGCAAAATATATTAGGGTTTCCGAGGAATTGTTTGTAGAAACATTCGTCCTGCTTTAAAGGATTTGCCGATGTTCATTTTTCGTATTTTTTTAGATATATTTTTACAGAGATTTTTCGAGGACGTTTTTTTTTTTAACATACTTTAAGAAAAGTTCTGATTAGAAATTGATTATGATGGTATTGGCTATTTTAGGTAATTTTATTTTTTTTATATTAAGGTTGAGTTTTTTTCTTATAAAAAAGTTGTTCTATTTTAATTAATAGACCATCAGAATTTTTTCTGAGCCCTTAATTTTTAAATTAAAACATTTCGAACAGCTAATTGTCAATTTTATATCATTGCACGATGTTCACCAAAAAATTGCGAAATATTTTTGAATTTTAAAATGAAAAATGTTTGCTTTCTGACAAATATTACATCAAATATTTTTTTTAACATACTTTAAGAAAGGTTCGGATCAGAAATTGATTTTGATGGTATTGGCTATTCTAGGTAATTTTTTTTTTTAGATATTAAGGTTCGGTTTTTTTCTTATAAAAAAATTGTTCTATTTTAATTAATAGACCATCAAAATTTTTTCTGAGCCCTTAATATTGAAGTTAGAATATTTCGAACAGCTGATTGTCAATTTCACATCATTGCACGATTTTCACCAAAAAATTGCGAACTATTTGTGAATTTTAAAAAGAAAAATGTAAGCTTTCTGACAAATATTACATCAAATATTTTTTTAACATACTTTGAGAAAGGTTCGGATCAGAAATTGATTTTGATGGTATTGGCTATTCTAGGTAATTTTTTTTTTTAGATATTAAGGTTCAGTTTTTTTCTTATAAAAAAATTGTTCTATTTTAATTAATAGACCATCAAAATTTTTTCTGAGCCCTTAATATTGAAGTTAAAACATTTCGAACAGCTAATTGTTAATTTCACATCATTGCACGATTTTCACCAAAAAATTGCGAAATATTTGTGAATTTTAAAATGAAAAATGTAAGCTTTCTGACAAATATTACATCAAATATTTTTTTTAACATACTTTAAGAAAGGTTTCGGATCAGAAATTGATTTTGATGGTATTGGCTATTCTAGGTAATTTTTTTTTTTAGATATTAAGGTTCAGTTTTTTTCTTATAAAAAAATTGTTCTATTTTAATTAATAGACCATCAAATTTTTTTCTGAGCCCTTAATATTGAAGTTAAAACATTTCGAACAGCTAATTGTTAATTTCACATCATTGCACGATTTTCACCAAAAAATTGCGAAATATTTGTGAATTTTAAAATGAAAAATGTAAGCTTTCTGACAAATATTACATCAAATATTTTTTTTAACATACTTTAAGAAAGGTTCGGATCAGAAATTGATTTTGATGGTATTGGCTATTCTAGGTAATTTTTTTTTTTAGATATTAAGGTTCGGTTTTTTTCTTATAAAAAAATTGTTCTATTTTAATTAATAGACCATCAAAATTTTTTCTGAGCCCTTAATATTGTAGTTAGAATATTTCGAACAGCTAATTGTTAATTTCACATCATTGCACGATTTTCACCAAAAAATTGCGAAATATTTTTGAATTTTAAAATGAAAAATGTAAGCTTTCTGACAAATATTACATCAAATATTTTTTTTAACATACTTTAAGAAATGTTTCGGATCAGAAATTGATTTTGATGGTATTGGCTATTCTAGGTAATTTTTTTTTTTAGATATTAAGGTTCAGTTTTTTTCTTATAAAAAAATTGTTCTATTTTAATTAATAGACCATCAAAATTTTTTCTGAGCCCTTAATATTGAAGTTAAAACATTTCGAACAGCTAATTGTTAATTTCACATCATTGCACGATTTTCACCAAAAAATTGCGAAATATTTGTGAATTTTAAAATGAAAAATGTAAGCTTTCTGACAAATATTACATCAAATATTTTTTTTAACATACTTTAAGAAATGTTTCGGATCAGAAATTGATTTTGATGGTATTGGCTATTCTAGGTAATTTTTTTTTTTAGATATTAAGGTTCAGTTTTTTTCTTATAAAAAAATTGTTCTATTTTAATTAATAGACCATCAAATTTTTTTCTGAGCCCTTAATATTGAAGTTAAAACATTTCGAACAGCTAATTGTTAATTTCACATCATTGCACGATTTTCACCAAAAAATTGCGAAATATTTGTGAATTTTAAAATGAAAAATGTAAGCTTTCTGACAAATATTACATCAAATATTTTTTTTAACATACTTTAAGAAAGGTTCGGATCAGAAATTGATTTTGATGGTATTGGCTATTCTAGGTAATTTTTTTTTTTAGATATTAAGGTTCGGTTTTTTTCTTATAAAAAAATTGTTCTATTTTAATTAATAGACCATCAAAATTTTTTCTGAGCCCTTAATATTGTAGTTAGAATATTTCGAACAGCTAATTGTTAATTTCACATCATTGCACGATTTTCACCAAAAAATTGCGAAATATTTGTGAATTTTAAAATGAAAAATGTAAGCTTTCTGACAAATATTACATCAAATATTTTTTTTAACATACTTTAAGAAATGTTTCGGATCAGAAATTGATTTTGATGGTATTGGCTATTCTAGGTAATTTTTTTTTTTAGATATTAAGGTTCAGTTTTTTTCTTATAAAAAAATTGTTCTATTTTAATTAATAGACCATCAAAATTTTTTCTGAGCCCTTAATATTGAAGTTAGAATATTTCGAACAGCTAATTGTCAATTTCACATCATTGCACGATTTTCACCAAAAAATTGCGAAATATTTTTGAATTTTAAAATGAAAAATGTTTGCTTTCTGACAAATATTACATCAAATATTTTTTTTAACATACTTTAAGAAAGGTTCGGATCAGAAATTGATTTTGATGGTATTGGCTATTCTAGGTAATTTTTTTTTTTAGATATTAAGGTTCGGTTTTTTTCTTATAAAAAAATTGTTCTATTTTAATTAATAGACCATCAAAATTTTTTCTGAGCCCTTAATATTGTAGTTAGAATATTTCGAACAGCTAATTGTTAATTTCACATCATTGCACGATTTTCACCAAAAAATTGCGAAATATTTGTGAATTTTAAAATGAAAAATGTAAGCTTTCTGACAAATATTACATCAAATATTTTTTTTAACATACTTTAAGAAAGGTTCGGATCAGAAATTGATTTTGATGGTATTGGCTATTCTAGGTAATTTTTTTTTTTAGATATTAAGGTTCGGTTTTTTTCTTATAAAAAAATTGTTCTATTTTAATTAATAGACCATCAAAATTTTTTCTGAGCCCTTAATATTGTAGTTAGAATATTTCGAACAGCTAATTGTTAATTTCACATCATTGCACGATTTTCACCAAAAAATTGCGAAATATTTGTGAATTTTAAAATGAAAAATGTTTGCTTTCTGACAAATATTACATCAAATATTTTTTTTAACATACTTTAAGAAAGGTTCGGATCAGAAATTGATTTTGATGGTATTGGCTATTCTAGGTAATTTTTTTTTTTAGATATTAAGGTTCGGTTTTTTTCTTATAAAAAAATTGTTCTATTTTAATTAATAGACCATCAAAATTTTTTCTGAGCCCTTAATATTGTAGTTAGAATATTTCGAACAGCTAATTGTTAATTTCACATCATTGCACGATTTTCACCAAAAAATTGCGAAATATTTGTGAATTTTAAAATGAAAAATGTAAGCTTTCTGACAAATATTACATCAAATATTTTTTTTAACATACTTTAAGAAAGGTTCGGATCAGAAATTGATTTTGATGGTATTGGCTATTCTAGGTAATTTTTTTTTTTAGATATTAAGGTTCAGTTTTTTTCTTATAAAAAAATTGTTCTATTTTAATTAATAGACCATCAAAATTTTTTCTGAGCCCTTAATATTGTAGTTAGAATATTTCGAACAGCTGATTGTCAATTTCACATCATTGCACGATTTTCACCAAAAAATTGCGAAATATTTGTGAATTTTAAAATGAAAAATGTAAGCTTTCTGACAAATATTACATCAAATATTTTTTTTAACATACTTTAAGAAAGGTTCGGATCAGAAATTGATTTTGATGGTATTGGCTATTCTAGGTAATTTTTTTTTTTAGATATTAAGGTTCGGTTTTTTTCTTATAAAAAAATTGTTCTATTTTAATTAATAGACCATCAAAATTTTTTCTGAGCCCTTAATATTGTAGTTAGAATATTTCGAACAGCTAATTGTTAATTTCACATCATTGCACGATTTTCACCAAAAAATTGCGAAATATTTGTGAATTTTAAAATGAAAAATGTAAGCTTTCTGACAAATATTACATCAAATATTTTTTTTAACATACTTTAAGAAAGGTTCGGATCAGAAATTGATTTTGATGGTATTGGCTATTCTAGGTAATTTTTTTTTTTAGATATTAAGGTTCAGTTTTTTTCTTATAAAAAAATTGTTCTATTTTAATTAATAGACCATCAAAATTTTTTCTGAGCCCTTAATATTGTAGTTAGAATATTTCGAACAGCTAATTGTTAATTTCACATCATTGCACGATTTTCACCAAAAAATTGCGAAATATTTGTGAATTTTAAAATGAAAAATGTTTGCTTTCTGACAAATATTACATCAAATATTTTTTTTAACATACTTTAAGAAAGGTTCGGATCAGAAATTGATTTTGATGGTATTGGCTATTCTAGGTAATTTTTTTTTTTAGATATTAAGGTTCGGTTTTTTTCTTATAAAAAAATTGTTCTATTTTAATTAATAGACCATCAAAATTTTTTCTGAGCCCTTAATATTGTAGTTAGAATATTTCGAACAGCTAATTGTTAATTTCACATCATTGCACGATTTTCACCAAAAAATTGCGAAATATTTGTGAATTTTAAAATGAAAAATGTAAGCTTTCTGACAAATATTACATCAAATATTTTTTTTAACATACTTTAAGAAAGGTTCGGATCAGAAATTGATTTTGATGGTATTGGCTATTCTAGGTAATTTTTTTTTTTAGATATTAAGGTTCAGTTTTTTTCTTATAAAAAAATTGTTCTATTTTAATTAATAGACCATCAAAATTTTTTCTGAGCCCTTAATATTGTAGTTAGAATATTTCGAACAGCTGATTGTCAATTTCACATCATTGCACGATTTTCACCAAAAAATTGCGAAATATTTGTGAATTTTAAAATGAAAAATGTAAGCTTTCTGACAAATATTACATCAAATATTTTTTTTAACATACTTTAAGAAAGGTTCGGATCAGAAATTGATTTTGATGGTATTGGCTATTCTAGGTAATTTTTTTTTTTAGATATTAAGGTTCGGTTTTTTTCTTATAAAAAAATTGTTCTATTTTAATTAATAGACCATCAAAATTTTTTCTGAGCCCTTAATATTGTAGTTAGAATATTTCGAACAGCTGATTGTTAATTTCACATCATTGCACGATTTTCACCAAAAAATTGCGAAATATTTGTGAATTTTAAAATGAAAAATGTAAGCTTTCTGACAAATATTACATCAAATATTTTTTTTAACATACTTTAAGAAAGGTTCGGATCAGAAATTGATTTTGATGGTATTGGCTATTCTAGGTAATTTTTTTTTTTAGATATTAAGGTTCGGTTTTTTTCTTATAAAAAAATTGTTCTATTTTAATTAATAGACCATCAAAATTTTTTCTGAGCCCTTAATATTGTAGTTAGAATATTTCGAACAGCTAATTGTTAATTTCACATCATTGCACGATTTTCACCAAAAAATTGCGAAATATTTGTGAATTTTAAAATGAAAAATGTAAGCTTTCTGACAAATATTACATCAAATATTTTTTTTAACATACTTTAAGAAAGGTTCGGATCAGAAATTGATTTTGATGGTATTGGCTATTCTAGGTAATTTTTTTTTTTAGATATTAAGGTTCAGTTTTTTTCTTATAAAAAAATTGTTCTATTTTAATTAATAGACCATCAAAATTTTTTCTGAGCCCTTAATATTGTAGTTAGAATATTTCGAACAGCTAATTGTTAATTTCACATCATTGCACGATTTTCACCAAAAAATTGCGAAATATTTGTGAATTTTAAAATGAAAAATGTAAGCTTTCTGACAAATATTACATCAAATATTTTTTTTAACATACTTTAAGAAAGGTTCGGATCAGAAATTGATTTTGATGGTATTGGCTATTCTAGGTAATTTTTTTTTTTAGATATTAAGGTTCGGTTTTTTTCTTATAAAAAAATTGTTCTATTTTAATTAATAGACCATCAAAATTTTTTCTGAGCCCTTAATATTGTAGTTAGAATATTTCGAACAGCTGATTGTCAATTTCACATCATTGCACGATTTTCACCAAAAAATTGCGAAATATTTTTGAATTTTAAAATGAAAAATGTTTGCTTTCTGACAAATATCACATCAAATATTTGACTAATAAATAGACGTAAGTTCGCGATTTTATTAAAAAAGTTATCTAAAAATATACACAAAACTTTTTTTATCAACAGGTAGCTGGAAATCGCACCTCTTAAATCAAATTTTAATAATTTGTAAAAAAAACTCAAATGTATATATATATATATATATATATAAAACTATTTTATTGCATTTCAGTATTTAAAAGTATATATTTTTGAAACATTTTAATTTGCAAAATTAAGTGGTTAAAAAAAAAATTAAAAAACTAGACAGATGGCAACCTTATATATAAATACAACAGTTTTCATTTTATATCAATCTGCATGTTACAAGAATGTTATGTAATTATAATTTATTATTCTGTTAGTGATTATTAATATATATACGTCAAGAAAACAAAATTTTATTAATAAAAAAAAATTAATTTCTGCGACCTAAATTTTCAGAATCAGATTTAATTTTTTGAGAAGTTAATTTTTTATGTTAATAAACGATTTGTTGATTTTTTTTTTTGATAAAGTTAAAAAATTAAATAAAGAAGAAGAAACACTTCGAAAATGTAATATGTTTCCCAATAAAATAAATGAATAAGCCTCATTTAAAAAAAACAATTTGCAATGCAAATTTTTACAGCGAATATATTTTTATAATTTTTCTACATAATTTAAAATATCTTTTAAATTATTTTGATAATTTAAAATGTCTCAAAGCAACATGGTGATTAAAAATTCCCTAAATAGATTAAAAATAATTTCTTCACACTCAAATTTTTATAATATCACTTATTTTTTGAATAATTCTTTTTTTGTTATTATAAAAAAAAAAAAACTGTCACAAATTTGGTGATCAAATTTGATGATCGAGTTCACATCGAGCTGTTTTCTTGATGCATTTAGTTGATATGAGATAGGATACATACAGAGCCCGATATCTCATTATTTTTATAATTAATTTTCGTTGAGATTCGTACGCTGCATTTAATGTTTTCATCAGCCAGGTAGTCATTACTAGTTATAAATAAAATTGATGTTTGCCTCGATATTGAAGCGTACCATTTCCCAAATAATATTTCTGTTTTATAATTATATCTATATGATTATATAGACCTCTATGGATTAAGAATTTTATTTTTTTTCTATTGAGGATGGTACATTTTAAATGTAGGAGAGGAGTTGTTATTGTTAAAATTCGATACTTCGAATAAATAAATACGAGGAAATTCATTAAATGTGCGCGTGTTTAAAAAATAAATATAGGACTGAAAGGCACTTTTTTAACGGGTGAAATAAACATTTAAAAAAAATCTAAAATCACTTTTTTTTATTGTTTGCATATTGATAAGATGGAGATGAGAGAGGAGATAAATACCTGATTTTAATTATGAAATTTTTTATTTATACATTTTATAAAATTATTCTTAAAATTTTATTTAGAAAATTATGCAATTGCTGATACAATTTTAGTTATTTTTTTAAATATTAAAGTTGAGTTTCTTTCTTGTAAAAATTTTGTTCTATTTTGAGATTCTACCGAAAAATTAACAGACCATCAGAATTTTTTTCTGAACCCTTAATTTTTATAATATAGAATATCACCCAAATACCGTAACAAGCATTAAGTAGCTAGATGTACATTTCAAGCGCTATGCGCCCATCTTCAGTAGCACAAGGTAAAACTAAATAAAATCCTTAATTTTTAAGTTAGAATACTTCGAACAGCTGAATGTAAAATTTACATCACTGCACATGTTGATCAAAAATGTTCTCGATTCAAAAATTGCGAAGTATTTTTGAATTTTTACAATTCTTATAATTCTTACAATCGCAATTATTTTTGTACTAAAATTTATCGTTTTCGATTGATTTATTATAAACTAAAAATCGTGTACTTTATCAATGAAAACAATATTTTTTTTAAGATATGTATAAATTTTTCTAAATCAAATTGATTAAAAAAATTAAACGAATGACTAACAAATTTTTTTTTGCACAAATGAACATATTTTTTAATATTGTAGATATTTATTTATTATTCGCAATTGTTTTTGTACTAAAATTGATCGTTTTCGATTGATTTATAATAAACTAAAAATCGTGTACTTTATCAATTATCAAAGAAAAAAATATTTTTTTTAAAGATTTTTCCAACCAAATTGATTAACAAATTAAACGAATGATTAAAAAAAAATTATTTGCACAAATAAACATATTTTTTTATATTATAGATATTTATTTTTATATTCGCAATTTTTTTTGTACTAAAATTCATCGTTTTCGATTGATTTATCATAAACTAAAAATCGTGTACTTTCTCAAAGAAAAAAATATTTTTTTAAAGATTTTTCCAACCGAATTGATTAAAAAAATTAAACGAATCACTAACAAATTTTTTTTTGCACGAATAAACATATTTTTTAATATTGTAGATATTTATTTTTATATTCGCAATTATTTTTGTACTAAAATTCATCGTTTTCGATTGATTTATCATAAACTAAAACTCATGTAGTTTAACAAAGAAAAAAATACTTTTTTTAAGATACGTATAAATTTTTCCAACCAAATTGATTAAAAAAATTAAACGAATGACTAACAAATTTATTTTTGCACAAATGAACATATTCTTTTATATTGTAGATATTTATTTTTATATTCGCAATTTTGTTTGTACTAAAATTCATTGTTTTCGATTGATTTATCATAAACTAAAACTGGTGTACTTTATCAAAGAAAATAATATTTTTTTTTAAGATTTTTCCAACCGAATTGATTAAAAAAATTAAACGAATCACTAACAAATTTTTTTTTTGCACGAATAAACATATTTTTTAATATTGTAGATATTTATTTTTATATTCGCATTTTTTTTTGTACTAAAATTCATCGTTTTCGATTGATTTATCATAAACTAAAACTCATGTAGTTTAACAAAGAAAAAAATACTTTTTTTAAGATACGTATAAATTTTTCCAACCAAATTGATTAAAAAAATTAAACGAATGACTAACAAATTTATTTTTGCACAAATGAACATATTCTTTTATATTGTAGATATTTATTTTTATATTCGCAATTTTGTTTGTACTAAAATTCATCGTTTTCGATTGATTTATCATAAACTAAAAATCGTGTACTTTATCAACGAAAAAAAAAATGTTTTTTTAAGATATGTATAAAATTTACCAACCAAATTGATTAAAAAAATTAAACGAATGACTAACAAATTTTTTTTCGCACAAATAAACATATTTTTTTATATTGTCGATATTTATTTTTATATTCGCAATTTTGTTTGTACTAAAATTCATCGTTTTCGATTGATTTATCATAAACTAAAAATCGTGTACTTTATCAACGAAAAAAAAAATGTTTTTTTAAGATATGTATAAAATTTACCAACCAAATTGATTAAAAAAATTAAACGAATGACTAACAAATTTATTTTTGCACAAATGAACATATTCTTTTATATTGTAGATATTTATTTTTATATTCGCAATTTTGTTTGTACTAAAATTCATCGTTTTCGATTGATTTATCATAAACTAAAAATCGTGTACTTTATCAACGAAAAAAAAAATGTTTTTTTAAGATATGTATAAAATTTACCAACCAAATTGATTAAAAAAATTATACGAATGACTAACAAATTTATTTTTGCACAAATGAACATATTCTTTTATATTGTAGATATTTATTTTTATATTCGCAATTTTGTTTGTACTAAAATTCATCGTTTTCGATTGATTTATCATAAACTAAAAATCGTGTACTTTATCAACGAAAAAAAAAATGTTTTTTTAAGATATGTATAAAATTTACCAACCAAATTGATTAAAAAAATTAAACGAATGACTAACAAATTTATTTTTGCACAAATGAACATATTCTTTTATATTGTAGATATTTATTTTTATATTCGCAATTTTGTTTGTACTAAAATTCATCGTTTTCGATTGATTTATCATAAACTAAAAATCGTGTACTTTATCAACGAAAAAAAAAATGTTTTTTTAAGATATGTATAAAATTTACCAACCAAATTGATTAAAAAAATTAAACGAATGACTAACAAATTATTTTTCGCACAAATAAACATATTTTTTTATATTGTCGATATTTATTTTTATATTCGCAATTTTGTTTGTACTAAAATTCATCGTTTTCGATTGATTTATCATAAACTAAAAATCGTGTACTATATCAACGAAAAAAAAAATTTTTTTTAAACATATTATGTTTATAATATCGCATGAGTATGAGTTTATTTTGCATAACTACGTGTTGCACGTTCACGTTCTTGTACCGTTAAGCGATTCAATTTTAATTACGCTGAAGGTGAACGCGTTGGCAAAAACTATTCCCTTGTATTGTGCACCTTAACACGCAGAACGGAAAATAATTTCTAATTTAGTTTTTACTCCGGAATAAACGCGTACGGGTCCACGATGTATGCAAAGTCGGAACGGGGACCGGACGGACGCATTTTTCACTAGCATAATTTATATTTGCGGTGTACGTAACTAGCTGCGGATGAACGTTCTGTGTCAGCACCGTCTTATCGTTTACTGTCTTTCGATCGTGTAAAAAACCGACTCGATTCTTGCGGACTTTTAGTTGTTTTACACGACCAACGCAGACTCGATGGCCGATTCTTTTTCCATGCTGCACTCGTGTATTGATTAAATTTTGTTTTCTTATATGATACATTACTGGGCAAATTCCTAAACCGTGAACTTATATATTGCCGCTTTTATTTTACGTGCGAATTTATTTCCTCCGCACCTTCCTTGCATTATGCAAACAATAAAAATCCCATCACAGTGGTTTTAGAAAAAAAAAATGTTTATTTCAATCGTTGATAAAGTGACGCACCAGCTATTCTATTTATTTTTAAACAAGTTATTTTAAAAATATACACGAGTTTTTTTATTTGTCTTTTTACAAATTACTAAAATTCAATTTAAGAGGGCGATTTGTAGTCACGATTTGCAACACGTAGTTATGCAAAATAAACTCATACTCATGCGATATTTTTTTTTATATTCTATATTTTTATATTATAAAAATTGCGAATATAAAAATAAATATCTAGAATATTAAAAATTCATTTGTATAAAAAAAAAATTGTTAGTCATTTGTTTATTTTTTAAATCAATTTGGTTTGAAAAATATATACATATCTTTAAAAAAAAAATTTCTTTGGTAAAATACACGATTTTTAATATATGATAAATCAACCGAAAACGATGAATTTTAGTATAAAAAAAAATGCGAATATCAAAATAAATATCTACAATATTAAAAAATATGTTCATTTGTGCATAAAAAAATTGGTTAGTTATTCGTTTAATTTTTTTAATCAATTTGGTTGGAAAAATCTTAAAAAAAATATTTTTTTCTTTGATAAAGTACACGATTTTTAGTTTATGATAAATCAACCGAAAACGATGAATTTTAGTATAAAAAAAAATGCGAATATCAAAATAAATATCTACAATATTAAAAAATATGTTCATTTGTGCATAAAAAAATTGGTTAGTTATTCGTTTAATTTTTTTAATCAATTTGGTTGGAAATTTTTATACATATTTAAAAAAAATATATTTTTTTCGTTGATAAAGTGCACGATTTTTAGTTTATGATAAATCAACCGAAAACGATAAATTTTAGTACAAAAAACATGCGAATATAAATATAAATATGTACAATATAAAAAAAATATGTTCATTTGTGTAAAAAAAATTTTGTTAGTCATTCGTTTAATTTTTAAATCAATTTGGTTTAAAAAATATATACATATCTTTAAAAAAATCTTTGATAAAGTGCACGATTTTTAGTTTATGATAAATCAACCGAAAACGATAAATTTCGGTACAAAAAAAATGCGAATATAAATATAAATATCAACAATATTAAAAACTATGTTAATTTGTGTAAAAAAAAATTGTTAGTGATACGTTTAATCTTTTACATCAATTTGGTTGGAAAATTTAAGTAAGTCTGCGCCAACTTCTTCATTTCTCTTTATAATTACTTATCTCAAGGGGATACCGCACTTTTAGAAAATTGGAGGGGTTTTTAATTTTTAATTTATTTTTTAGTTTTTAATTTAATTTTGAACTTTCAACTAGTAATAAAAAAAAATTTAACACGGAAAAATGCCTTGGACTCTTATTTAAAATAACATTATTTTTTCAATTATTATTCTTTTAAATTAAACAATAATTTTTGAAATTATGATTTGATACATTTTAAGTTTAATATTAATCATAAAATGCAATCAAATTGATTTGGCGAAAATTTGATAAAAATATCGAAGTCTGTGTTTTAAAAAAATTGAAAATATTATTTGGAGAGGAGTTGTGAAAAAACAAAATTAAAAACTCGTCAAAACGACGTCAAATTTTATAGAATTATAGAAGATCAATACGCAAAAAATCAAACGAAGAAAAATATAAATAAGCAATTATTTTAGTCATTCAGTAGTTTCTTTAAATTTTCATACAGGATGCATAGATTTTTCTTGTCAATTTTTTTCTTTTATATATCAAAAAAAAAAATACATAACAATATTTATCTGATAAAAATGAACGTTTCTGAATAAATTTAGTCCAAAATTTATAGCACCCATTTAAAAAATACAATTTTTATATAGAAAAATAAAGAAAAAGCAAAATTAACCAAAAAAATTAATTAATTTAAAACAAAATTAACATCTCCTTTACCTAATTCCTTCTTGTATTTACACATGTTCTTTATCTTAATATATAATTAAATTGGCAACAATCGCTATACCATGTATAATAAATTATACAAAATCCATCTTTTATCAGATTAACAGAACAAATCGTGAAATAAGCGATTTTCTGATTTGTTCCAAATTTGACAACATTTTCCAATGCAAATAAACATTGTCCAACTGAAGAAGATCCGTTCTTCACGTTTACTTACTGACTAAAAGCAGTGACAACTAAATTGGTGTCATTACAGTAATAAGCCATTATACCATCATCTATTCTCGCTGACATTTGTCTAGCTTGAGAGAATTCTTTTACGGCCTACCATTAATAACGTCTGTCGTTAATAATATCTTCTGCATGTTCAACATAACAATAAAAATTACAGAAAAATAAATACGCATTATTTCGCACCGTGTATATATATATAAATAATTTTATTCGGCGAATAAAATTTTTGAGGATTTTCATTAATCAGAAGTTAATTAAATATAAAATAAAAAATATATATATATAAAATTTTTATTCACCGGTATAAAAAATCATTATAAATATTTTTCAATCTTTTGTATATGTAGGAGAAAAAAATGTTGAGACGTAGCTTTTTAATTTCATTTATAAAAAAATAAAAAATGCAAAATTATTCTTTTATTCGCCGGTATAAAAAATCATTATTAAATATTTTTCAATCTTTTGTATTTGTAGGAGAAAAAAAAAGTTGGGATGTAGCTTTTTAATTTCATTTATAAAAACAAAAAAATTGCAAAATTATTCTTTTATTCACCGGTATTATTAAATATTTTAAAAAAAATATATATTTTTTAAATTTTTTAAATTTTCGCCGGTATTATTAAATCATTATTAAATATTTTTCAATCTTTTGTATTTGTAGGAGAAAAAAATAGTTGAGATGTACCTTTTTAATTTCATTTCTAAAAACAAAAAAATTTGCAAAATTATTCTTTTATTCGCCGGTACAAAAAAATCATTATTAAATATTTTTCAATCTTTTGTATTTGTAAGAGAAAACAAAAGTTGAGACGTAGCTTTTTAATTTCATTTATTAAAAAAAAAAAAAATTATTCTTTTATTCGCCGGTATTATTAAATATTTTAAAAAATATATATATTTTTTTAATTTTCGCCGGTATTATTAAATCATTATTAAATATTTTTCAATCTTTTGTATTTGTAGGAGAAAAAAAAAGTTGAGATGTAGCTTTTTAATTTCATTTATAAAAACAAAAAATTTGCAAAATTATTCTTTTATTCGCCGGTAAAAAAAATCATTATTAAATATTTTTCAATCTTTTGTATTTGTAAGAGAAAACAAAAGTTGAGACGTAGCTTTTTAATTTCATTTATTAAAAAAAAAAAAATTATTCTTTTATTCGCCGGTATTATTAAATATTTTAAAAAAAATATATATTTTTTAAATTTTTTAAATTTTCGCCGGTATTATTAAATCATTATTAAATATTTTTCAATCTTTTGTATTTGTAGGAGAAAAAAATAGTTGAGATGTACCTTTTTAATTTCATTTATAAAAACAAAAAAAATTGCAAAATTATTCTTTTATTCGCCGGTATAAAAAATCATTATTAAATATTTTTCAATCTTTTGTATTTGTAAGAGAAAACAAAAGTTGAGACGTAGCTTTTTAATTTCATTTATTTAAAAAAAAAATTATTCTTTTATTCGCCGGTATTATTAAATATTTTAAAAAATATATATATTTTTTTAATTTTCGCCGGTATTATTAAATCATTATTAAATATTTTTCAATCTTTTGCATTTGTAGGAGAAAAAAATAGTTGAGATGTACCTTTTTAATTTCATTTATAAAAACAAAAAAAATTGCAAAATTATTCTTTTATTCGCCGGTATAAAAAATCATTATTAAATATTTTTCAATCTTTTGTATTTGTAAGAGAAAACAAAAGTTGAGACGTAGCTTTTTAATTTCATTTATAAAAAAAAAAATATATATATTCTTTTATTCGCCGGTATTATTAAAAATTTTAAAAAAAATTTGTATTTTTTAAATTTTTTAAATTTTCGCCAGTATTATTAAATCATTATTAAATATTTTTCAATCTTTTGCATTTGTAGGAGAAAAAAATAGTTGAGATGTACCTTTTTAATTTCATTTATAAAAACAAAAAAATTTGCAAAATTATTCTTTTATTCGCCGGTATAAAAAAATCATTATTAAATATTTTTCAATCTTTTGTATTTGTAAGAAAAGAAAAAAAGTTGAGATGTAGCTTTTTAATTTCCTTAAAAAAAAAAGAATTGCAAAATTATTCTTTTATTCGCCGGTATAAAAAATCATTATTAAATATTTTTCAATCTTTTGTATTTGTAGGAGAAAAAAAATGTTGAGATGTAGTTTTTTAATTTCATTTATTTAAAAAAAATATGCAAAATTATTCTTTTATCCGCCGGTATAAAAAAATCATTATTAAATTTTTTTAATCTTTTGTATTTGTAGGAGAAAAAATATAGTTGAGATGTAGCTTTTTAATTTCATTTATTAAAAAAAAAAATGCAAAATTATTCTTTTATCGCCGGTATAAAAAAAATCATAATTAAATATTTTTTAATCTTTTGTATTTGTAGGAGAAAAAAAAGTGTTGAGATGTAGCTTTTTAATGCATTAAAAAATAATAAAAAATTATTGTTTTATTCGACAGTATAAAAAATCATTATTAAATATTTTTCAATCTTTTGTATTTGTAGGACAAAAAAAAAAAGATGTAATTTCTTTCATTAAAAAAAAAAATTATGTCTATAAAAAATAAACATTTCGATTTGCAGGCTTACGGTAAAACAATGGCTAGTAAAATTGCGTTTTTCGAATTTTGACAACATCGGCACGACAATGGGCCGTGTCAACGTTGCCATTGTTGATCCGTAATTTGGCGTCGTAAAGGTTAGATTGGTTTAGTGTGGTCTTGTTACACCTGCGATTGCAATATTGCGCAAAAGTGCAATTAGTCAGGTGAATGTAACGCAATGAGCATATTGTGTGGGCTATTGCAAAGTGTGTTTATTTGCGCGGATGTTAAATAATAAAGCGCCAAAAATCGATAAAAATTAATCGGTTAATTTAATTTTTTGTTACTTTGGCGTAAAAAAATTTCCATTCAAAATACGGTTTATTTTGATTTAAGAAATTTTTATATAAAAGTCGTATGGACATAAAATTTTTAACACACGTTAATTAGACTAAAACAATGGCAGATTTTCGAGGCATTAGCTTCTTTAGTTACGAAATTTTTAAATTGTACTTATTTTTTATTAAAATTTTTGTTCGATTAAAATAATGTCAACATCATCAAAAAACAAAGTGCTGAACCCCCCTAATATGTTTGTACCATTATGTTGGTTGTAAAAAAAATTTAACTAAAGATTTTTTAAATAAAAAAAATCAAAATTATAAACTTTCATCGAAATTGATTTAATGGTGTATGAATACAGCATAAGCGAGAGACGTATGTTTAAATTAAATTAAATAATAATTTTTATTGAGAAAAAGTTCAAAGTAAAAAATACATTTACTCGTATAAAGAGTAATAATAATAGATTTTTATCGAATAATGTAATTTTAGAAATTTCTACCAATTTGAGGTTCGTCGCTTGACTTGATGCTGGTATCTCCATGTTAATCTTATGAAGAAATGATTTTTTTTTGTTACATCAAATTATTTGAAAAATAATCTCGAATTACCAAAAAAAATAAAAATCTGAGCAAAGCGAATTATTTCAATGATTAAATAAAAATGGAATTTAGGCAGATAAATAAATTAATAAATCAGGATTACAAAATGCAATAAATATATCCAAAAACTATTAGCATTTAGAAAATCTAAATCTAAAATAGATTTAAATTTTTAGTTACATTTTTTTAAGAACTGTATTGTTGAATTTAGCTAATATGAATTTATTTCACTAAAGTATATATATATATATCATATTATTTCTGTCAAAAAAAAAATCTTTACAAGAAAATATAGGATTTGATTTTTAATTAAACTATTTTCCGTAAATTTTTTTTTTTTTTAATACTCAACGTTTATATAAATTTTGTTTATATTAAAAAGCAAGTTGTTTGCTAAATTTTTTAGCAACATTATTATATAAATCGCGCTATTTAATTTTTTCTTCTAATTTAAAATCATATTTATTTCAAATTAAAATATCAAAAGCATTTTTCAAAATATTTCAAACGATATCATTAAAAATAAAATTTATTATAAACGAAAACATAAAAATATAAATATCACTTTTCATACCTTAAAAAAAAAAAATTTACTATTAAAATATATTTTTACGTACAAAAAATTATATGAAAATAGCTTACTGTATAAGAAAATATAAAGAAGATTTTTCGTACTTCTACTACAAATTATTTTTATTTTTTGAAAAAATATACATCATATAAACAAATATATATATATAATGTATATATATTTCGTTTAGTATTTTTTTATATTAAAAAATCAATTCGTTTGCTAAATTGTTTGGCATTATAACATAAACCGCGCTATTTAATTTTTTTCTTCTAATTCAAAATGATATTTATTTGAAATTAAAATATAAAAAGCATTTTTCAAAATATAAAAAATAATTTACATCAAGAAAATTATACAAAATGCCGTTTATTGAACGATATCATTTAAAATAATATTTATTTTAAACGAAAACATAAAAATATATAAATATAACTTTCATACTTAAAAAAAAAAAAAAAAATGCGTTTAAAATATTCTTTTGCGTACAAAAAATATCTTACTGTACACGAAAATATAAAAACGATTTTTCGTACTTTTATAAATTTTATTAATATAAACGTAATATTTCGTACTTTTATAAATATAAATATAATACTGCTACAAATTTTTTTTTTCTTAAAAAATGTACATCATATATATGTATATATTTCAAGAATTCGTGTTGAAAAATTATATCGATTTGTTATTACAACTCACCTATGCAAATATTTTGTAATAATTATGTACACATATTCGTTATGTTGTGTGATTTCGTATCTATTCTAGCAAATAGGTTTATGTGAACGATCTAGCCTAACCAGGTCAGTCTAATCACTCGGTAAATTAAAATATACGAACTTTAAATGGAATGAAGAATTCAGTAGCGGATCCGCTCGCGGACATAAACAATTTTTTAAAATTAACAAATCAACCATTTTTTCTTCCTCACAAATCGAAAAGAAAACTTTTTACTTATCTATACGGTAAAAAAATTTTTTTTATATTTAAGGGGCTTTATAATTTATTGACACGTTAATTTTCATGCTAAAATATGAGAAACGAATTTGGCATTTATTTAAAAAATTACCACTGAAGGTGATTATATATTTTTCTACTAAATTCAAGAAAAAACTTAAAAAAAAAAAATGCTAAAATATTTTTTTGCTACTACAACGAATGTTAGTGTTTTTTTAGAAAGGAATTCTACAAAAAAAAATATATTTTTTATTTAATAGCAAATTTTATATATTAATTCAACAACAAATGTTTGTAATGATACAACCATCGGAGAAAATGTCACATTTCGATATGGTTTATGATTAATTGAATATCGCATTCGAAATGCGATATTCAATTAATTAGTTCTTGGTTTCACTCGTTGATTTATTTATTGAGTAATACTTTAACTAAATATAACCGTAAGCTTTCCAGCAATGGCGTAGAAAGTAATATATACAAAAGATTTGCAATAACCAAGCACTTGTTGAGCCATTAGTCGATATTAGATAATATTGTGACTTGTTTATGTTTATACAGTTACGACTTAATTGATTTTAATGATCTGTACAAAATGGCAACGTTTCTGAAAAATCATTGTATGAACAGGAAATGCAGCTTTTGTGTGAATTGAACGTTTTAAATAAAAAATTGAATGAAGTACTATTTTTACAAAAAATACAATTGGTAATACCTATTTTATTTCGCATTTTGCAATTTTTCATTCCTAAATTAATAAAAAAAATATTTTTCCATGAATATATTTACATAAAATACATAAAATCGAATTTGACTTAATTTTTCAGCTATTTAAAAAAAAAAAATCTTTTCTGCATTGTTATTTATACAAAAAAAAAATGCCAAAAAGGCATACTAAACTACAGTTTAGTATTTTTACTAACTTAGCTATTTTTATTTTTTAAACTAGTAATTTAGCTGTTTTTATTCGTCATCTACAAAATTTTCTTTCATTCAAACTATCATATTATTGGATAGATGGGTATATAAAAAGTGCGGTATCCCCTTAATAAATTTGATATAATGTGTATGCAGACGAGGTTACGAAATGTTGGTAAATTGTAAATTTTGTAAAATTGTAAATTTTGTAAAATTGTAAATTTTGTAAAATTGTAAATTTTGATAAATTTGGTAAATTTTGGTTAATTGTAAGAAAAAATAAAAATAAAACAAAAGACGACCAAAAAATGTTTTTATAATAAGTGATGTTAGCTTATTAGAGGACATCCTGTACGTATTTATCGACTTGCGTGATTTGAAAAATTAGCTAATGGGGCAGAAATAATTAACGAAACGAGACGTAATTTTGATAATATGTGAAGAAGTTTTGGAAAACTAATTGAAAGTTGTAAAAATTAAGTGCAAAATGAAAAAATGTAATAAATTTCTTTTTATAAATATTTACGAAAATATTATATATAAATAATTTTTTAAATGATTTTTCTCGAGCATTATATTTTGTCTGGCACTGACGTTTTAATTTTGATTTTTAGAACGAAACGTTGATTTTTATAATTTTTTTGCAAAAAATTGAAATAATTTCTTAAATGATTTTTTTGAACATTCTTTCTGTATTATATTTTCTCTGACAGTGAAAGTTGTAAAAATTAAGTGCAGAAAAAAAAATAAAAAATGTAATAACATTCGTTTTTATAAATTTTTACAAAGAATGAAATAATTTCTTAAATAATTTTTTCGAACATTCTTCCTGCATTATATTTTCCCTGGTACTGAAAGTTGTAAAAAATAAGTGCAGAAATAAAAATAAATGTAATAACATTCGTTTTTATAAATATTTACAAAAAAATAAATAATTTCTCGAATGAATTTTTGCGAAAAGTTGTAAAAATGAAGTGCAAAAATAAAAAATGTAATAACATTCGTTTTTACAAATTTTTACAAAAAATTAAATAATAATAATAATAATAATCTTTATTGAGAAAAGAAAAAAAATAGATTAAAAAAATATATTTTCAAAGAAATAATAGACAAAAACCTAAATTTTCTCAAACGGCGAAGTTCAGTGCATTAATAATATATTAAAAAAATAAAAAATGAAAAAAAATAAAAAATCATAATGACATAAATGATCAAAAAATACGAATAAAAAAAATTACATAAATGATTTTTCGGAGCATATGTAATTTTGATAAATGATTATATATGAAGAAAATTTGATGCGTATGAAGAAGACTAACCGAAAGTAGTAAAAATTAAGTCCAAAAATTAAAAAATATATAATAACATTTTTATAATAAGATTTTTCTAATTTTTTACCAAAATAAATGAAACAATTTCTTAACCGAATTTTTTTTAACATTCTTCCTTCATTATATTTTCTTTGACACTAAATATTAAGTGCAAAATTTTAAATAAATGAAATAATATTCGTTTTTATAAATATTTACAAAAAATTAAATAATTTCTCGAATGAATTTTTGCGAAAAGTTGTAAAAATGAAGTGCAAAAATAAAAAAAAATGTATTAACATTCGTTTTTACAAATTTTTACAAAAATTTAAATAATAATAATAATAATAATCTTTATTGAGAAAAGAAAAAAAAACATTTTCAAAGAAATAATAGACAAAAAACTAAATTTTCTCAAACGGTGAAGTTCAGTGCATTAATAATATATTAAAAAAATAAAAAATCATAATGACATAAATGATCAAAAAAATCGAATAAAAAAAAATTATATAAATGATTTTTCGGAGCAGACGTAATTTTGATAAATGATTATATATGAAGAAAATTTGATGCGTATGAAGAAGACTAACCGAAAGTAGTAAAAATTAAGTCCAAAAATTAAAAAATATATAATAACATTTTTATAATAAGATTTTTCTAATTTTTTACCAAAATAAATGAAACAATTTCTTAACCGAATTTTTTTTAACATTCTTCCTTCATTATATTTTCTTTGACAGTAAATATTAAGTGCAAAATTTTAAATAAATGAAATAATATTCGTTTTTATAAATATTTACAAAAAATTAAATAATTTCTCGAATGAATTTTTGCGAAAAGTTGTAAAAATGAAGTGCAAAAATAAAAATAAATGTAATAACATTCGTTTTTACAAATTTTTACAAAAAATTAAATAATAATAATAATAATAATCTTTATTGAGAAAAGAAAAACATTTTCAAAGAAATAATAGACAAAAACCTAAATTTTCTCAAACGGTGAAGTTCATCAGTGCATTAATAATATATTTAAAAATTAAAAAATAAAAAAAATTAAAAATCATAATGACATAAATGATCAAAAAAATCGAATCAAAAAAATGATATAAATGATTTTTCGGAGCAGACGTAATTTTGATAATTGATTATATATGAAGAAAATTTGATGCGTATGAAGAAGACTAACCGAAAGTAGTAAAAATTAAGTCCAAAAATTAAAAAATATATAATAACATTTTTATAATAAGATTTTTCTAATTTTTTACTAAAATAAATGAAACAATTTCTTAACCGAATTTTTTTTAACATTCTTCCTTCATTATATTTTCTTTGACACTAAATATTAAGTGCAAAAATTTAAATAAATGAAATAATATTCGTTTTTATAAATATTTACAAAAAATTAAATAATTTCTCGAATGAATTTTTGCGAAAAGTTGTAAAAATGAAGTGCAAAAATAAAAAAAATGTAATAACATTCGTTTTTACAAATTTTTACAAAAAATTAAATAATAATAATAATAATAATCTTTATTGAGAAAAGAAAAGAAAAAACATTTTCAAAGAAATAATAGACAAAAGCCTAAATTTTCTCAAACGGTGAAGTTCATCAGTGCATTAATAATATATTTAAAAAATAAAAAATAAAAAAAATAAAAAATCATAATGACATAAATGATCAAAAAAATCGAATAAAAAAAATGATATAAATGATTTTTCGGAGCAGACGTAATTTTGATAAATGATTATATATGAAGAAAATTTGATGCGTATGAAGAAGACTAACCGAAAGTAGTAAAAATTAAGTCAAAAAATTAAAAAATATATAATAACATTTTTATAACAAGATTTTTATAATTTTTTACCAAAATAAATGAAACAATTTCGTAACCGAATTTTTTTTACCATTCTTCCTGCATTATAATTCCTCCGACAATCTCTCACAGCACCCATAATACAAAATGCCACAAACTCCTGACTAGATCTCGAGCTACCATGCTGTGTCTTTGGTAATTACAGCCATCGTCGCCGGCTCATCATTACTACTTCTTCTTCATCATCATCTCTTCGGCCGCTGCGAAGATGCTCTCGTCCGCTACCGCTACGATTATTATTATCATTATTATTATGTTGCCGGAGTGGACATCAATGTTTCATATGGTATGTCCATCCACACATACCCCATGGATATCCACCAATAGTCTGCTCCAAGAGAGGCATCATCTGCAGCCAATGGGCTGTGCAATTTACTCATGACGAGCTGCTTAAGAAGTTAAGTAAAGAAAACCAGAAGATGACGATGGAGAAGAAGATCACATGATTCCGATCCGGTGGTTCTTCTACATGTTTGTTGTACGCAATATGCGAAATGTCTTATGTTTGTGCTTATGTTTGGCTCGGAAGAAAAAATATTTGTTAAAAAAAATTGAAAATCCAAATTTAAGGAATTTTAACATATGAAAATGAAATAATAATACAAGGATTTTACGATATTCTATTTTAAAAAAAATCATGTTATTTTTTATAGCTGGAGTTCATTAAAATTTAAATGTTCTTCATCACGAATTAAAAAATAAATATATATATATATTTATAAGAAAGGTTTTTAATATTGATAAATTTTTTTTAGGATGAAAAGCTTCATTTTCACATGTTTATGTTTCCAGAAGCTTAGCGCAGAAATGTCACAACAACGTTTTTTTTAAAATATATTTCGTTGTATTCTTCGGAATCTCTTCGTATCTTTGTTCATTTTATCATTGTTTACGTGTATTTCTACAGGCAGCGAGCGGATAGTAATAATTGTAGTTACACATCTTGAAAATGTATTATTACAAACAATAAAACGGTAGTAACATGGCGTAAAACAGCGCACACAAGAACTACAAACACACAAAGGTAACAATCATTATGCACCTAGAAGCATTCCAGTTATTCCGCGTGAGTAAAATACAAATATTAAGTGTAAATATTAAAGACACGTGAACGTAATAAGGAAAAACCTTTTTTTTTTGGTAAAACATTTTGCTGCTTTTGAACTTGTTTTTTAATTTTTTTGACATAAACTGTAAACGACATTAATGTATTTTTTACGATTTTTTTTATAAATTTTAAATGTTCTATGAGTCGACAAATTTTAAAACTTGTATATAGATTTAAAAAATTTACAAATAATATTTATAGTCACTGATGCCGATTTTTAATCGAGGAAAAAATAATTTTTGCAGAATTAAATATTTATAAAAAAAAATCCCAACTTTGTCGAATAAATATTTTATTTTTTATTAGTTATAATTTTGTTGCTATTTCAATTTTGATCAGTTCGTTACTATTAGTAAAAATATATATGAAACTAAATATTCATCTGTCATTCTACTTTTCTTCGGTTTTATTTTATAAAATTCGAGCAAAAAAAAAGAAGCGAACTAATTTGATTGATTTTTTAAATTGCCGAAATAAATTTAAAATTCTGCTTATTTTTTGGATTTTTTGGACATAAATTGCAAACGACATTAATATATTTTTTACGATTTTTCCTTATAAATTTTAATGTTCTTTGAATCGACAAAATTTAAAACTTGTATAAGATTTAAAAAATTAAAAAATTACAAATAATATTTATAGTCACTGTTGCCGATTTTTAATCGAGGAAAAAATAATTTTTGCAGAATTAAATATTTATAAAAAAAATTCATAACTTTGTCGAATAAATACTTTATTTTTTATTAGTTATAATTTTGTTGTTATTTCAATTTTGATCAGGTCCGTAGTTCGTTACTATTAGTAAAAATATATATGAAACTAAATATTCATCTGTCATTCTACTTTTCTTCGGTTTTATTTTATAAAATTCGAGCAAAAAAAAGAAGCGAACTAATTTGATTGATTTTTTAATTTAATATTCTGCTTATTTTTTGGATTTTTTGAACAGCGGCAAATAAAAAATTATTTTCAAATCAAGTTATTTCTTCAAAAAATATATTGTAAATCCATTTATTGCATTAAACTTAGAGTAAATTATTATTTCGACTTTTAAATTTTTCGAGTTGCTTTATAGATTTTTTCTGCCATTTTCTTAAAATAAATTTCTTTTTAATTAAAATTCTTTTTTAAAGAATATTTATTTCACGTTTCACGATGATATTGAAATTTGAAAAATTTAACATTTAACATTAAAAACGAAAAAACTATTTAAAAAATAAACTTATGTACAGAAATTTTCTTCCGTGCTTCGCTTCGATACTGACGTATATATATTTTTTTTTTTTTCGTAATTACTTCTAGACGAATATAAATTAAATTTTTATATTGAAAAAAAAATTTTTTTTGTAAAAATTCATCGAAATAAGATGTAGATAATCATATCTCACATTTGAAATTTTTCAAGATTTCACAATTACTTACAAACAGAAATTTATAAAATTCTTTGTTGCTATAAGTTGGTGCAAAATTTCTATTATAAAATTTCGTAAGACCATTCATTTTTGCGTGATTTAATACCCCCCAAAAAAAACCAATAACTAAAAAAAAAAGCGTAAGAGAAATGATTCTGTTATAACAAATCTCTTATAATTAATCTCGAAATATATTATCTAATTACACCAACGTGATTTCGATTAAATCAAAAGGTCGGTTAAAAACGATTTGCTTTGGTCTTTCAGCTTTCGCCAGCTGAGTCCGCGTCATAAAAAATTCCTCGACCATTTTGTGTTCACTTTAATAACGTACATTATACCAACAAACATAATAAATTTCATACAATCATTCATTCATAATAAACTTTCTCAAGAGAAGCCACGAAATATGTTTAAATTAAAAAGAAAACTAGTGTGACAATTTTTCTAGAAAATTTTAATAACATATAATTAACTAAGAAAATTTCATCAGATTTTTTAATGAACTAATTTTTTTTTTTAAATTTTATGTTAATTGTCTTTATTCCTTTTTTTATATTTTATAATAAAGATTATATTTGAAAAAAATATATTTACTATGAAACTTGTTGAAAATCTTACTTGAATTTTTTTTCACACAACTTTTACAAATAACTAAAAATATATCTGTACCTTGGAACAAAAAGGGCCAATGTCCAAAATATGTGCATGAAAATGTAAAAAAATATATTTTACACTGTAATTCACCAAATAACATGAATAATTAAAACAAAATACTTTGGAAAAACAATTTTATGAAAACCACCACGAAAATGTTTAAAAAAAATTAAAACTCCATTTCCATTTACCGGCATATGACATAGGCTATTTTTGTACCTAGGTACAGATATAACTGATCTATCGATATTCTAGTTAATACGCTTATTATACAGGGTACCTGCATTGGCCTTAAACAATAATTAAATTTTTTATATTATGAATATAATACGACTAATAGAAAAATCAATAATTTTTTTTAACAAATACGAAATAATGAACAGTTGTTATAAAAAAAAATTTTTTTTGCACGCTGTAAAAATTAGTTTCGCCATATGTATCAAGGATTTAATTTAATTTTACAATTTATTCGACATTGCAAGGATTTATTACTCTATTACTGGATTCTTAGAAATGATTCGATCGAATTAATTTAAATTGTTGTAATATAAAATATAAAATAATATCTCGAAATAATTAAATGGTTTTTAACTGAACTCGTTTTTTTACGCATATTGATTGTGGGAATAAATTTATATATAGAGATTTTTTTATTTGACTAATTTTTAAGATTGTGCGCCGATATTGAAATGTCAGTCATTCAAATTATTTTTTTAGAAACAACAACGTGTTATTTTAATAAAGTACAAATAAATATATCGATATTTAAACAAAAACTAAGTAGTTTTTTAAAACACGCCATCGAAAAAATGAATTTAAGCCGTAAAAAAGTTGTTAAATGCAATGTTAGGTTATTTATACGATTTTTTGTTGAGAAATTTACTAAAAAAAAATTTTTTTATATACAAATAGAAAGTTTTTCATAAGTAAATTCTTTTTGAAATAAAATATCTTTAATACGCAATTTATTAGATAACGCGGAATTGCAAAATATTATTTATTAAAATCCGCTCTCCATTCAATTTATTCATCGTTAGAAAGTATAATAAATTTTCAAATTTAGTTAACGTTTAAAATCGTCAAATTACATCAATAAATAAATAAAAAATTACCGCCGTTAAATATAATTTTTTAAATAAATGCCTCAACTGTTTAATCCTTAAAACAAAAATAACCTCGGACTCAATTATGTGTTTCAAACTAGATGTGTATTGCGCGATAAATTTGCCATGGTAAAATATGTAGACTTTTCCGGCACTTTATAATATTGGACATTAGCCATTTTTGTACCAACGTACACATATATAATTCTTCATTTTATCTTAAATTCATACAAAAATGCAACAAGGAAGCTGCTTCGGAAATAATCATTCTAACAACTAATTATATCGCCATTTCTCTTATCTGGTTCTTAACATCTTGTTAATACAACAACGACTTGGCGAAGTTGGACGAGGAGGAACGTTTCTTGTGCGGAATGGTGGGATTAGAGGTACGGTACGGACATAGGTGTATTATTAACCGAAAGCTTTATGTGACTGAGCGTCCGATGGGATATCTATATCATATTATATCGGGCTGGACAACGTCAGCTGACCTGAGCTGGACTTTCAGGCTGGCTGGAAGCTGCGTATTTATTGTATTTCGCTTTGGTGGCTTTGGGTTTAAATCTCTATAATGCATGATGAGTAAATAAGTGTATTATCTATCGATTATATAGGGTGTGCTAAGTGATTGTGATCGAAATTCGTTCGGAGCAATTTTTATTGTATTTTTTTTTGTAATTTTTTTCTGTTATTTTGGTTATTATTTTAAATAAATTAAATTAACTGTGAAAATTTCAACAAATATCAAGCGAAAAAAATTATCTGTGTGTAGAATAAAATATATATTTTAAAAAAATCCGTTCGGAGCAAAATCGAAATTCGTTCGGAGCAATTTTTAGTTGTATTTTTTTTTGTAATTTTTTTCTGTTATTTTGGTTATTATTTTAAATAAATTAAATTAACTGTAAAAATTTCAACAAACATCGAGCGAAAAAAATCATCTGTGTGTAGAATAAAATATATATTTAAAAAAAATCCGTTCGGAGCAAAATCGAAATTCGTTCGGAGCAATTTTTAGTTGTATTTTTTTTTGTAATTTTTTTCTGTTATTTTGGTTATTATTTTAAATAAATTAAATTAACTGTGAAAATTTCAACAAATATCAAGCGAAAAAAATTATCTGTGTGTAGAATAAAATATATATTTAAAAAAAATCCGTTCGGAGCAAAATCGAAATTCGTTCGGAGCAATTTTTAGTTGTATTTTTTTTTGTAATTTTTTTCTGTTATTTTGGTTATTATTTTAAATAAATTAAATTAACTGTAAAAATTTCAACAAACATCGAGCGAAAAAAATCATCTGTGTGCAGAATAAAATATATATTTAAAAAAAATCCGTTCGGAGCAAAATCGAAATTCGTTCGGAGCAATTTTTAGTTGTATTTTTTTTTGTAATTTTTTTCTGTTATTTTGGTTATTATTTTAAATAAATTAAATTAACTGTAAAAATTTCAACAAACATCGAGCGAAAAAAATCATCTGTGTGTAGAATAAAATATATATTTAAAAAAAATCCGTTCGGAGCAAAATCGAAATTCGTTCGGAGCAATTTTTAGTTGTATTTTTTTTTGTAATTTTTTTCTGTTATTTTGGTTATTATTTTAAATAAATTAAATTAACTGTGAAAATTTCAACAAATATCAAGCGAAAAAAAATGTATATTAAAAAAATTTCCGCATGAAATATCAAATATATTTTTGAGCCAAGAAATTTTTTTTAAAAAAAAGGACGTTATCTTTTGAACACACAACACATTAAGAAAGGTTTTGGTAGTTAATGACCAAATAGTTCATTTAAAAAATATCAAAATTGAAATTGTTTTGATCGCGAAGTTTCTTCTCTGTCAAAAATTTTAATTTAATCATTTGAAAAAATTTAATCATTTTAATTTTTTTTTTATTTCGAGCCTTTGATAATTAAGATGAAAATTTTTCGACTGTAGAGAACAAACTTACATCACCACGTAATTGTATGTACAAAAAAAGTTTTTACTACGAAAAATAATCAAAACACTTTTCAAGTAGAAACTTTAAAAAAAATTGTATATATTACATCAAATATTTGACCTAGATTCGTTAAAATTTAAAATAAAAAATAAAAAATTATATAAATAAAAATAATCAACAAGTGTCTTCTTAATAATTAAAAAAAAAAAAAAACTGTTTTCCAAATATTGGAAAAACAAGATTTTTCATAAAATCGAACGTCACGTAAAATAAAATGAGATAAGCGCAATAATTTTTTTTATTTTTTTCCCGTAGCTGGTTTTTCTTGTATGATTTTATATATACAAGAAAATATATTTATAAAGGATATCTAAGATTAAGAATTTTTTTAATTCAAAATAATGAAGTAAAAGTCTAAAAAAAATTATTTCCTAATTTAATATAAGTCGATAATCTAGAGAATAGTTTAACATGTGGATAATTCGTTTGGAAAAACTAATTATAATTTTTTTTTGTAAAAAAAAATCGATAATATGCTGGTATATACTATAATATAAATAAAAATCAAAAGAGACAATTTTATAATACAATTTTTAATATTCAAAAAAATAAAAATTTATGTGAATGAAGCATTTTTTGAGTTGCTATAAATTTTAAAACTATCGAAAGATATATTTAGTTAAAAACATCACAAAATGAATATCAATGTAAAATTAGATGCAAGAAAATTGCAAATAAGACTTTTATTTGCAATTTTTAATATTCTTAAGAATATTAAAAATTAAAAATTAATAATTTAAATCAAAAATAATGCTGGCAGCAAATTTAATTTCAATGCATATCAAAAAAAAGTTTTGTTAATGCAAAAAAAAAATCCTAAAGTTGCGTCATCCTGTATACGAGATTTCGAGTAAGTTCGTCGCTACGTAAAATCATCGCCGGTAATTTGCTCTTCCTACGTGATATTATGAAAATGTGTATTACATTTTTTAATTTAGTAATAAAATAACGGAGCCTCTCCCACCCCGCATACGCAATTAATTTTAAAAGGTTTTTACGATATTATTAAAGATAAGTATGTGCGTAGAATGATCCGGTCAATTTCAGAACTGAAAAAAAACACATACTTGTATATCAATACATCCAGCCAGATAAATCGATCGATCGTTCTCGCACACTATATACCGAGCGTTCTATTTTACTGTGATTTGCATTTATCATTTTTTTTTTCTTTAATTTTTAATTTCATATATTTTTATACGAGTTTTTCACATTACCGCACCCTGTATACATATGTCGTGTCTTTTGACACCTCTGGAAAAAATATTCTAGTTGTTTAAGCGTCGAAGTTAATCAAACATAAGTTGCTTTTAGTGTTATAAAAAAGGATTAAAAATTTTTTTTGTTAATATTAATTAAGCGGAACTGGAAATAATTTTCTATTAAACTTATTTAGGCAGGCTACTAATATGCAATGGAGAAAATGAGAAATTATTTTTTAAACTTCTTGATTTAGAATATTTTATTGCGCTATGCTACAAAAGTAATTAGGTGTTGCAAAATTGACGAAATTATTATTTTTTATATTTTTCCGGTAGATGGTTTTTGTAAGAATAGTAATGGCTTTTTAGTATTATTTTTTATATACAACAAAATTTTCAGCATTTAAAAAATTTACCTTTCATAATTTTTGTTAGCCAATATTTTGAATAAAAAAACAGTTGTAATTTAAAACATTTCGTAATAGGCTTTTTCGTATTATTTTTTATATACAACAAAATTTTCAGCATTTAAAAAAATTACCTTTCATAATTTTTGTTATTTTTAATATTTAATTCATTATTTTGTAATTTTTGCTAATTATATTTTGTATAAAACAGCAATTTATTGTAATTTTTATTTTTTTCCTAAGAATAGGCTTTTTCGTATTATTTTATTATTTTTTATATACAATAAAATTTTCAGCATAAAAAATTTACCTTTCATAATTTTTGTTCTTTTTATTAGTTAATTAATTATTTTGTAATTTGTAATTTTGTAATTTTTGCTAATATTTTGTATAAAACAGCAATTGTAATTTATTTATTTTTCGTAAGAATAAGCTTTTTTGTATTATTTTTTATATACAACAAAATTTTCAGTATTTAAAAAATTTACCTCTCATAATTTTTGTTATTTTAAATATTTAATTAATTATTTTGTAATGTTTTCTAATTATATTTTGTATAAAACAGCAATTTATTGTAATTTTTAATTTTTTTCCTAGGAATAGGCTTTTTCGTATTATTTTTTATATAGAAAAAATTTTTCAGCATTTTAAAAATTTACCTTTCATCATTTTTGATATTTTTATTATTTAAATAATTATTTTGTAATTTTTGCTAATATTTTGTATAAAACAGCAGTTGTAATTTAAAAAAAAATCGTAAGAATAGGCTTTTTGTATTATTTTTTATATACAACAAAATTTTCAACATAAAAAATTTACCTTTCATAATTTTTGTTGTTTTTATTATTTAATTAATTATTTTGTAATTTTGTAATTTTTGCTAATATTTTGTATAAAACGGCAGTTGTATTTAAAAAAATTTCGTAAGTACAGGCTTTTTTATATTATTTTTTATATACAAGAAAATAATCAGCATTTAAAAAAAAACATTTCAAATTTTTGTTAGTTAACAATTTGTTACTATAAATTTTATAAAACAGCAGTTGTAGTTTTAAAAAATTAATTGTTCATTAAAAAATCAAATAAAATTCATAATTGAATAAGCTAGACAAGCATATCTAAGCTTAGGAACTTTTTTTTTCGAAATATAACGAAATAAAAATCTAAAAAATTACCTTCGTAGTTTAACATAAGACATATATCTATAGAATTAATTTAATATGTAGATAATTCATTTCGAACAAATAATTAAATTTTTTTTTCTTAAAAAAAATCGATATACCCTGACATACTATAATATAAATAAAAATCGAAAAAAGACAATTTTATAATTTAATAGATCCACAAAAAAAAAATTTATATGAATAATTCAATGAAGCATTTTTACTAATTATCAGTATTTTCATTTTTTAAATTTAAGTGGTCGCATATTTTCCATTTATTTATTTTTTGTTGAAAACTAAAAAGCTATTTGTATTTTTAAATCACTTTAGTAGTTTTGATTACTCTAAGACAATAACAATCCAAAGAAGGACACTTTATTGAGATTAAAAACTAAAAAGCAACAATTACAAATTGGGAATGGATTTCTGTCGTCTAATAAATAACATTTATTTTACAGCGAACTTCAGTTAACGTCCTGCAAAACAAAACAAAACGCAGAGGCTTCTGCAAATCGATATACAAAGGCTTCTGCAAAATTGGCAAGGAAACGCCGATGATTTTCCACCGGTTTATTTTATTGAGCTAGGCCTTTTTCTATTTCTCGCTCGTATAGATGTTATGGTACATCCAATAATTCTTCGTAATAGGTGCATATTGACTCGGCGAGGCCGCGAATAATTACGGCATTGTGCATTTGCCACGTAGTAGTCTTTGCGCATCAAAACCTATTTACAATGTGTTTTGTTGCTCCGCAGAAGACGGAATTTTTCAAATAGCAAATGAACAAATGGTTTTTTTTTGTCGGTTGTTTTAATTATTTATTTCATCAACGGTTTTTCTGAAACTCTATTTAAATATGCTTTCAAAGTACTCGTAAAAAATTTTCTTTTTTTCTTTTTCAAAAAAAGGTTTGGAAGATAACGAAGCCAATGCATAAAATGAGATTTATATGTGAAAAAATTTTGCAATTGGAAAAAGTTCTTCAGCTTTAAATTTCGCTTCGTATAAATTAAGTTATGTAAAATTATTTTAACTTTTTTTTTAAAACTTTTACAAACCACTTGGTTTTTTTTTACATCGGAATTTTTACAACCACTTTTACATCAGAATAAAAATTATCTGGGATTTTTCTTGTGCAAAAGGAATATTTTCTGAAAAATTCCTAAAAAATGATATTTTTTAATTCTAAAATATATAATATTAATAATGGCTGCAGTTAAAAAAAATGTATAATTATTTTATAAAAGAGGATTAAATAATTATTTTTGTTTTTATTTTAGAAAAATTTAAACTTCGAATTTCTTCCTGATCAAATTTTTAAATAATGTGTTCAATAAAAATATATATACAAAAAAAAAAATTTTTTAAAAAATATAATCTTGTTCTTTCACCAAAGTATGTTATTCTTGCATTGGACCTTTCCAAAAAAATATTATAAAAAATAAAAATATTTATTTTTACAATATTAACTGAAGAAAAAATCGACTTATATTTCTAAATATGTATGCAAATTAGAAAGTTTTTTTTTCATTATATGAACATTTGTTGATCAATTAAAAAATATCAACTAATGTTGATATTTTTATAAATGTTGACAAAATTAACCTTTCTTAATATATGTTTTAAAAAATCTATCAAAATTTCTAAATTCTATCTCAAATCTTGAAAATATTTTTTAACAAAATAGACGCTCAATTTTGAGATAAAAAAAATCTAATAAAGCTGATACCGTCAAAATTTGTCATTACCTAATTTTAGGACTTTTCTATAAAAAATTTGGCCGTCTCAAAATTTCTTGTGCAAAAAATCATTCAAACGACAATTTATCATTAAAGCCCGAATTTATATTATTTTACAATTAGTATTAAAAAAAGATTTTTTTTCAAAGTTGATCAAATATTTTTATTTTTAAATAATTAGACCTCTTCTAAATTTTTTAATATATTCATTAATTCACGACATTCTTGAACAAATATTTAATGTAAAATATTTCAAGAATTACAACATTTTCATTTTTAACTTCAAACGTGTTTTTAAACAATTTTAAACCAAGAAACTTTTTCATAAAATGCAATTTTTTCATCCAGCTGTTAATTAAAACGTACATATTAATATTTCAAAAAAAAAATTTATGGTGTATTAGTTTTTGGCTCAAAAGAAAAAAAAGAAAATATTTTTTAACAAAAAAGGCGCTCAATTGTGAGATTAAAAAAAATCTAATAAAGCTGATACCGTCAAAATTTGTCATTACCTAATTTTAGGAGTTTTATACAAAAAATTTTGGCCGTCTCAAAATTTTTTGTGCAAAAAATCATTCAAACGACAATTTATAATTAACTCCTAAATTTATATTATTTTAGAATTATTATTAAAAAAAGTTTTTTTTTCAAAGTTGATCAAATATTTTTATTTTTAAATAATTAGACCCCTTCTACATTTTTTTATATATTCATTAATTCTTGAACAAATATTTAATGTAAAATATTTCAAGAATTACAACATTTTCATTTTTAACTTCAAACGTGTTTTTAATCAATTTTAAACGAAGAAACTTTTTCATAAATGCAATTTTTTCATCCAGCTGTTAATTAAAACTTACAAATTAAGAGTTAAAAAAAAAAAAAATATGGTGTATTAATTTTTGGCTCAAAAGACTAAAAATAAAAAATATTTTTTAACAAATAAGGCGCTCAATTGTGAGATTTAAAAAAATCTAATAAAGCTGATACCGTCAAAATTTGTCATTACCTAATTTTAGGACTTTTCTATAAAAAATTTGGCCGTCTCAAAATTTCTCGTGCAAAAAATCATTCAAACGACAATTTATCATTAAAGCCTGAATTTATATTATTTTACAATTAGTAAAAAAAAAAAAAAAAACATGGTATATAAATTTTTTCCAAAGTATTTCCGTGTATTTCCGAGCCATTTCTTCACAGTCAATTCCCGGTGACTTTGACAAATTTTCGCAATCGCCCGAGCGATGAAAAATTCTAGCGAGCATTCAGGGAAGCGTGCAAACTCATCCAATGCGCTTTCAAAACAATAGAACGAATACAGATGACTCTTGTCGATATTCGATATTAATTCGTGCTAAACTAGAGAACGAACGCTTAAACTAGCAGAGACCTCTACCGGTAACACGATCAATTAATAATAATAATTAGAATACGCGCGGGGAGATTATATTATAGAATATAGTTTACAATTTCTCCCATGTCTTGGTTAAAGGTTTATTAAAACGAGAAAACCGTTAAGGAAATTTATCTCGGTGTCAAATGCTCGGAGCTGTTTTGTTTATACAATCTGTGGGATTACTTCTAATTAGAAATACCAATGCCAATGCCAATGATGGTGACAAATTAAACGTAGAAGATATATAAGGTTATAGTTTGTCAAATGTAATAGTTAATTAGATGATATATATATTTTTTTATATTAAAAATGTGTCAAAACCAAACGAACTGGGACATACTGCACTATAGATTATTAAATATAAGTCGGTATAGTATGTCCTAATAAATTTGGTTTTGATTTTTAGAAATCTAAAAATAGATTGTTGGGATATTTTTATTTTTTACTAATGTGTGGAAATATTTTATCGACGATTTTTATTAGGAAATGAATATTGGTACTTTATTTTTTTTTTAACTTTTGGTTTAGAAAATCCAACTTTTTAAATTTCAACCTGCAGAAATCTAATTTCTAAATAAATATCCTAATATTGCAAAAAATATTTAAATATTTAAAACACATTTTTTTATATTAAAAAGCAGTCAATACCAAACGAACTGGGACACACTGTACTATAAATTATTAAATATAAGTCGGTATAGTGTGTCCTAATAATTTTGGTTTTGATTTTTAGAAGTCGATTACTATCTAAAAATAGATTGTTGGGATATTTTTTTTAAATTTACTAATGTATGGAAATATTTTATCGGTTATTATTATTAGGAAATTAACATTCGCACTTTAATTTTTTTTTTTTACTTTTAGTATAGAAATTCAACTTTTTTAATTTAAATTTGCAGAAATCTAATTTCTAAATAAATATTCTAATATTGCAAAAAATATTTAAATATTTAAAACACATTTATATTTTATTAAAAATCAGTCAAAACCAAACGAACTGGAACATACTTTACCATCGAATATTAAATATAAGTCGGTATGGTGTGTCCTAATAATTTTGGTTTTGATTTTTAAAAGTCAAATAGTATCTAAAAATAGCTTGTTGGGATATTTTTTAAAAATTTACTATTGTATGGAAATATTTTATCGACGATTTTTATTAGGAATTGAATATTCGTACTTTAATTTTTTATTTTACTTTTAGTTTAGAAATTCAACTTTTTAAATTTCAACTTGCAGAAATCTAATTTCTAAATAAATTATCCTAATATTGCAAAAAAGACATATTTAAATATAAAAAATCAGTCAAAACCAAACGAACTGGGACATACTGTACTATAGATTATTAAATATAAATCGGTATAGTGTGTCCTAATAATTTTGGTTTTGATATTTAGAAGTCGATTAGTATCTAAAAATAGATTGTTGGGATATTTTTTATAAATTTACTAATGTTGGAAATATTTTATCGACGATTTTTATTAGGAAATGAATATTCGTACTTTTAATTTAGAAATTTCAACTTTTTAAATTTCAACTTGCAGAAATCTAATTTCTAAATAAATATCCTAATATTGCAAAAGACATATTTAAATATTAAAAATCAGTCAAAACCAAACGAACTGGGACATACTGTACTATAGATTATTAAATATAAATCGGTATAGTGTGTCCTAATAATTTTGGTTTTGATTTTTAGAAGTCGATTAGTATCTAAAAATAGATTGTTGGGATGTTTTTTAAAAATTTACTAATGTTGGAAATATTTTATCGACGATTTTTATTAGGAAATGAATATTCGTACTTTTAATTTAGAAATTTCAACTTTTTAAATTTCAACTTGCAGAAATCTAATTTCTAAATAAATATCCTAATATTGCAAAAGCCATATTTAAATATTAAAAATCAGTTAAAACCAAACGAACTGGGACATACTGTACTATAGATTATTAAATATAAGTCGGTATAGTGTGTCCTAATAATTTTGGTTTTGATTTTTAGAAGTCGATTACTATCTAAAAATAGATTGTTGGGATATTTTTTTTAAATTTACTAATGTATGGAAATATTTTATCGGTTATTATTATTAGGAAATTAACATTCGCACTTTAATTTTTTTTTTTTTTACTTTTAGTTTAGAAATTCAACTTTTTTAATTTAAATTTGCAGAAATCTAATTTCTAAATAAATATTCTAATATTGCAAAAAATATTTAAATATTAAAAATCAGTCAAAACCAAACGAACTGGAACATACTTTACTATAGATTATTAAATATAAGTCGGTATGGTGTGTCCTAATAATTTTGGTTTTGATTTTTAAAAGTCAAATAGTATCTAAAAATAGCTTGTTGGGATATTTTTAAAAAATTTACTAATGTATGGAAATATTTTATCGACGATTTTTATTAGGAATTGAATATTCGTACTTTAATTTTTTATTTTACTTTTAGTTTAGAAATTCAACTTTTTAAATTTCAACTTGCAGAAATCTAATTTCTAAATAAATATCCTAATATTGCAAAAAAGACATATTTAAATATTAAAAATCAGTCAAAACCAAACGAACTGGGACATACTGTACTATAGATTATTAAATATAAATCGGTATAGTGTGTCCTAATAATTTTGGTTTTGATATTTAGAAGTCGATTAGTATCTAAAAATAGATTGTTGGGATATTTTTTATAAATTTACTAATGTTGGAAATATTTTATCGACGATTTTTATTAGGAAATGAATATTCGTACTTTTAATTTAGAAATTTCAACTTTTTAAATTTCAACTTGCAGAAATCTAATTTCTAAATAAATATCCTAATATTGCAAAAGACATATTTAAATATTAAAAATCAGTCAAAACCAAACGAACTGGGACATACTGTACTATAGATTATTAAATATAAATCGGTATAGTGTGTCCTAATAATTTTGGTTTTGATTTTTAGAAGTCGATTAGTATCTAAAAATAGATTGTTGGGATGTTTTTTAAAAATTTACTAATGTTGGAAATATTTTATCGACGATTTTTATTAGGAAATGAATATTCGTACTTTTAATTTAGAAATTTCAACTTTTTAAATTTCAACTTGCAGAAATCTAATTTCTAAATAAATATCCTAATATTGCAAAAGCCATATTTAAATATTAAAAATCAGTTAAAACCAAACGAACTGGGACATACTGTACTATAGATTATTAAATATAAGTCGGTATAGTGTGTCCTAATAATTTTGGTTTTGATATTTAGAAGTCGATTAGTATCTAAAAATAGATTGTTGGGATATTTTTTAAAAATTTACTAATGTTGGAAATATTTTATCGACAATTTTTATTAGGAAATGAATATTCGTACTTTTAATTTAGAAATTTCAACTTTTTAAATTTCAACTTGCAGAAATCTAATTTCTAAATAAATATCCTAATATTGCAAAAGACATATTTAAATATTAAAAATCAGTCAAAACCAAACGAACTGGGACATACTGTACTATAGATTATTAAATATAAGTCGGTATAGTGTGTCCTAATAATTTTGGTTTTGATATTTAGAAGTCGATTAGTATCTAAAAATAGATTGTTGGGATATTTTTTAAAAATTTACTAATGTTGGAAATATTTTATCGACGATTTTTATTAGGAAATGAATATTCGTACTTTTAATTTAGAAATTTCAACTTTTTAAATTTCAACTTGCAGAAATCGAATTTCTAAATAAATATCCTAATATTGCAAAAGACATATTTAAATATTAAAAATCAGTCAAAACCAATCGAACTGGGACATACTGTACTGTAGATTATTAAATATAATTCGGTATAGTGTGTCCTAATAATTTTGGTTTTGATTTTTAGAAGTCGATTAGTATCTAAAAATAGATTGTTGGGATGTTTTTTAAAAATTTACTAATGGTGGAAATATTTTATCGACGATTTTTATTAGGAAATGAATATTCGTACTTTTAATTTAGAAATTTCAACTTTTTAAATTTCAACTTGCAGAAATCGAATTTCTAAATAAATATTCTAATATTGCAAAAAAAAAAACCATAAATTGGTATTTTGTCTAGCCTGTATAATGCCGACCAAAACAATTTCATATCGAGAAATAGAACAAAAATTTTTCTTTCGTAAAATAACATCAATTATTATTATGAGGTACTAAAACGTCAAAACCAAATTCGCGCGGACATACCAAAGTACCAGGTGAACTTATCAGTGCATATGTGCCTACGTAATGCAGTACGTGGAAAGCTGATCATTATACTTTGTACGTAGCTGGGAGGAGTTTGCGCCTTCATTTTGCACAGCCACAAGATCACCTAATCATAATTCTTAACTTAATTGCGAATGATAAGGACGCGTGTGTCGTTAGTTCTTCTTTCCGTTGTACGGACAAAGTACCTGCGCGAAGTACTCCGCCAAATGGTTCATAACAATTTAGATGTTTGTTTTATACAAGGTGTGCCATTGGGAAAATATATTGTTATGTATATAAAGGGGATTTGAAATGTAAATAGAAATTGAATTCAAAGAAATGGCATGATATTGATAAGTGTAAAATAATTTACCAAAAGTACTAAAAAAAATGTAATTTATGCAATATAAATATTTTTATAATAAAAATTTGTTAAATAAAAAAAATTGTATTTGTAAGAAATGTTAAATAATTTACTAAAAATACAAAAAAAAATGTAATTTATGAAATATAAATATTTGTTAAATAAAAAAAGATATTTATAAGAAATGTTAAATAATTTTAAAAAAAAATTATTTATGAAATATAAAAATTTGTTAAATAAAAAAATGATATTAGAAATGTTAAATAATTTTAAAAAAAATGAAATTTATGCAATATAAATATTTTTATAATAAAAATTTGTTTATATATATATATATGTGTGTGTAAGAAATGTTAAATAATTTACTAAAATACTTTTAAAAATGTAATTTATGCAATATAAATATTTTTATAATAAAAATTTGTAAAATAAAAAAATATATATTTATAAGAAATGTTAAATAATTTACTAAAAATACAAAAAAAAATTTAATTTATGAAATATAAATATTTTTATAATAAATATTTGTTAAATAAAAAAAGATATGTATAAGAAATGATAAATAATTTACTAAAACTTAAAAAAAAATGTAATTTATGCAATATAAATAGTTTTATAATAAAAATTTGTTAAATAAAAAGATATATTTATAAGAAATGTTAAATAATTTACTAAAAATACAAAAAAAAAATTAATTTATGAAATATAAATATTTTTATAATAAATATTTGTTAAATAAAAAAAGATATGTATAAGAAATGATAAATAATTTACTAAAACTTTAAAAAAAATGTAATTTATGCAATATAAATATTTTTATAATAAAAATTTGTTAAATAAAAAAATATATATTTATAAGAAATGTTAAACAATTTACTAAAAATACAAAAAAAAAATTAATTTATGAAATATAAATATTTTTATAATAAATATTTGTTAAATAAAAAAAGATATGTATAAGAAATGATAAATAATTTACTAAAACTTAAAAAAAAATGTAATTTATGCAATATAAATATTTTTATAATAAAAATTTGTTAAATAAAAAAATATATATTTATAAGAAATGTTAAATAATTTACTAAAAATACAAAAAAAAAATTAATTTATGAAATATAAATATTTTTATAATAAATATTTGTTAAATAAAAAAAGATATGTATAAGAAATGATAAATAATTTACTAAAACTTAAAAAAAAATGTAATTTATGCAATATAAATAGTTTTATATATAAATTTGTTAAATAAAAAAATGATATTTATAAGAAATGTTAAATAATTTACTAAAAATACTAAAAAAAAAATGTAATTTATGAAATATAAATATTCCTATAATAAAAATTTGTTAAATTAAAAAGATATTTATATAAAATGTTAAATAAATTTAAAAATGTAATTTATGAAATGTAAATATTTTTATAATAAAAATTTGTTAAATAAAAAAAAAGATATTTATAAGAAATGTTGAATAATTTAAAATAAAATGTAATTTATGAAATATAAATATTTTTATATTAATTCGTGCTAAACTAGAGAATAGCTGTGCAAAAGGAATGCAGTAGAAAAATGAGTATCACAATAGGAGATAATAGAATCGAAGAAGTGTCAGATTTTTGTTATTTAGGCAGTAGAATCACAAAAGATAATCGAAGCAAGGTAGATATAAAGTGTAGGATAGCACAGGGTAGGAAGGCATTCGTAGAAAAGGAACAGATTTTAAGATCAAATATTGACTTGGGTATTAGAAAAAGATTACTGAAGGTATATGTTTGGAGTGTAGCACTGTACGGGTGTGAGGCGTGGACTATAGGAAAGGAAGAGAAGCGTAGATTACAAGCATTCGAAATGTGGTGTTATAGGAGGATGATGAGGATTGGTTGGGAAGATAAAGTAACAAATGAAGCTGTACTAGAGTTAGTAGGGGAGAAGAGAAGTATCTGGAGAGTGTTACAGCGTAGGAGAGACAGATTAGTAGGGCATATCCTTAGGCATGGGGGGATTATGCAATTGATCATAGAAGGTAGAGTGGAGGGAAAGAGAGGGGTAGGTAGGCCTAGATTGGAGTATGTGAGTCAGATAGTTGAAGACGTTGAGATGAATAGCTATAGGGAGATGAAGGGATTAGCTCAGGATAGATCGGCATGGCGTGCTGTTTCCAACCAATCTTTAGGATTGCGGACTCTTTAACTAACTAAATATTTTTATAATAAAAATGTGTTACGTAAGAAAAATTGAATTTATACATTTCATTTATTTAAAGAGACTATTTGCCGATGTTAATCACCCATAAGAATCATGGTACATTTTTAGTCAATAATTTTTTTACAGAAAGCATATAATATTTTAAATATATATTAAGGAAGGTTCAGGTTATTCTGGAAATACTGTCTTTTTATTAGTGACCTTATAAAAAAATTACAAAAATGAGCTTATTTTTGCTTTAAAAAAATCTACTTTGACACTGTCAGACAGTAACTATCCCCATCTGAGAATCATGCCGAATAGTTAGTACCTAAGTTGGAATGTTTGGAACAGCTGGTTGACAAAATTTCCTTCACGGCACTTTTTTATCACGAAAATAAGCAACTCGCTAATTGCAAAACATTTTTAAAGGTGAAAATGAAAAGTTTATTTGTTTCGACACATAATGCACGAAACATTTGATAGAAATCGTAAATTCGTGATTGAGCTATTAGAATACAGATGGCGTGCACTCTTGTTATGTTCTGTTCAAATGCTGCGTTGCATTTCATCATGAATTGCGAAAATCCTCTAAACATGGATTTTTAGCACACCTAATAAATAATACAATATTTTTATAGTTTTAAAAATTGAAATGAATCGAAAATCTAATCCAGGCAATAGAAAATAATACACATCGTCATGAAATCGTATCGAATAATCAGAAAGACTCAGAAAAAAAAATCACAGAATACATTTCAATTATTTCCCGTAGTATTCCTTGAATAGTACTTAAATAAAAAATCCTTTAAACTGTTTAGAATAAGGACGAGATGCGTTTCTTTTTGTCGGCAGTGGCAATTGTGATATTCATACGGAGATTTGGTTCTATTTGCTATTTTCTTGAATGCCGTGGTACTGCTGGCTGCTTCTACCAATGCATAGAAGCATGTCTTTGCCTGGGTACCATTAGCGTTCGGCTGTTAGTAACTCTTACGTCAATATAAGAACAAAACCAGTGGTGCGCTTTCAAGAATATATCAAAAGAATGTGCGAAATTGCTTCGATTTAATGCGAATAATTATTTATTGAATAAGGTAGGGTGTCAAATAGACTTTGGGGATTATTAATTTTAGTTGTGTTGAAGAAAAAAATCAATAATTCAAAGATTCAATAAAAAATTTCAAGAAAATAAAAATATGCAAAATTATTTATACAAATATATAAGTTACTATTTAAAAAAAAATGAGGAAATCTGTTAACAAATTGCTCAAAATCTTGCGTTAGTAAAAAAAAAATTTTAATGAAAAAATTATCCACAAACAACTAAAACTTGCCGCAAAGAGACTTTGGCATCAAATAAAAATACGCTTTCAGAAAATTGACAGAAATCCGCGGTGCCGCCACTGATCCAACCTAGAATACATCTATAGACCACGGTATGTATCCATATTCTATTCCGGAAAAAAATTACCACTCTTCCATATCTACGGACAAAGACATGCCAGAATTTGAATACAACGATGAAAATATGTTTTGTACGATATATAGATATATATAGACGTACAAAAGGAGGCGTTAGCCATTTACATTTTGCCGTCTTCAAGAAGCCTTCGTGGCCTTCACATCAAGTGGCGCAAAGGCACAAATTTCGTTGACAATGGCACAAAAATGCTATAAATTCCAAAGCGAATTGTAATTCAGATTTTTCTTCATATTGGCATTTATACATTCGTTTTTCATCTGGCAACTCTGGTAAAATAAAAACCTAAGCTTAGAACTGCTAAAATGATTTAATTTTAAAAAAAACAATACAATCAAAATTAAGTATTTTTAAATAGATGTATTTCAGTGAAATATTCTTTTAAAAAAACTGGTGGTTTTTCAGAGGATCCACCTGGTATATAGCCTTGTATCATTACATGAACACAATCCGAAAGATTTTTGTAATAATCTGAACCGACGTATTCCGGCGTAATATCAATTATCTCGCACGAAAGAACGTTTTTAATACATCTCGGGGATTATTATTTAAATTATTAATAACCTAAAAAGGCCGTAAATTGTTCGAACTTCGTACCAAAGAAGGTTAAGTGCAAATTTAGGCAAGCGCTTCTATTCTTCTACGAATTTAACAAATTAACAAAAAAAATCCGGTATTGTCAAAGGATTTAATTAGAAAATATATTGTGGCTACATTTTTCCAATATATATTCGAATTGATTAAAAATCCATCAACTTATTTTTTTATAAAAATTATACACGACTCTACGGTAGCTGAAAAATATCTTAAGCGATTTTACACATTTTTAAGCAGAAATAATTATAGACTACCATCAGAAGAATTTTTTATTTAAATAAATTCTTGGCGTGTAATAATTGAAATTTAAAACAGTCAGAAATTTTTTTTTTAATATTAAAATATATATATATATACATTCAATTGTTATGCAATTTCAATTTACACAAAAAAACATTTTTTTTTGTATAAATATTTGCCTAAAAATTAAGACATATCACACGGCGTTTTTTTTTTTTTAATCATGTTCAAAAAGCGCAATGTTTAAATTTGGTCGGTATAAACAAAAATGAATCTGTAAATTAGTTTTTATTCAAAATGGTTCGCGGATTTTCGAAGATTGTTATAATTTTTCTGCCAATAAAGAAAAAATATATATCAAAAAAGGTAAGCATAAATAATTATATCATTAGCTACCATATTCTAATAAATTTTTTATTTTTTTTCAAAGAATTCGTTAATATATTAATTTATGAACGTAAGTCCATTTATACAACATCGATTATTATAAAACGTGTATACGAAGATTTAACACTTCTTTTCACGCCGAGTTAGGTTGGTATCTTGCTAAGAAGGCCGTGAATGTGAGGCAACTACATATTTCATTCCAAAAAAAAATTGTTCATATTATATTATAAGCTCCGCTAGAATGAGCAAAAAGTGAAGGTAATTATTCTTCGAAGAATTAATTTAAGATGTTCGAGTTGACGATGAAAATTGCTAGAAACAAGGGAAAAAAGTGATCGAAATTTAGAATTTTTGATCTATTTTTTTTTGTGAGATTGCGCTGTGAAATTACTTTTTTTGTGTGAAAATAAAATTGTATATTTTAATACGGGAAGTTTATTAAAAAATATTTTGGGGAATTTATAAATAATTTGTATATTCTAAAATATTACGATTTAAAATAAAAAAATAAATATTACATTTAAAATTTTTATTACCTTAATTTAAAAAATATATTTTATATTTTATATTTTATATTTTATATTTTATATTTTATATTTTATATTTTATATTTTATATTTTATATTTTATATCTTATATTTTATATTTTATATTTTATATTTTATATTTTATATTTTATATTTTATATTTTATATTTTATATTTTATATTTTATATTTTATACTTTATATTTTATATTTTATACTTTATATTGTTTTAAAATATATTTTTTGATAATAGATATTCAAAATGATTTTTTTTTTCAAATAAAAATGGAATAAATTTCAATCAAAAAACTTAGCAGTTATTTAAAAAAATATTTTTTTTAGAAACCTGCCAAATAAAAATGACTTGAATGAAACTGAAAAATTGAAATATCCGGAATGATTTGTTAATAAAAATAATTGAAGTTGAGAAAAATAAAAGTAGGATAAACCGTTAAATTTTGCTTTATTAAAAAAAAATTTCCCTTAAAAATAAGAACTTTCCCGCGAAGAAGCTTTAACATCAAATAAGCTAATATTCCAAAAAAATATTACATTTCTGGTAGTAACGAATAATATTGAAGCCTAAAATAATTTTTAAATATAATACTTCGGCTTTTTTTTGTGTTAACCAGTCCATTAAAGTTTAGTTTAAATACTACCAACCGCACTAAAGAAAATAAATAGCGTTAAAACACGCTGCCGGTCCGAAAGCAAATATGCTTTTTTTTTTGAACAAGCACAAAAGCATTTAATGCTTTGTTTGCCCATTAATCCGAGCGCCCTAATACACGTTAAGATATTTTTAAAGCTTCCCATACTGCTTCGCGTAACCCTACATTATTTTAACAAACAAAAAATCAGGTAGACAAAAGCAAAACCACAAAAACCAACCATTTTTTTTTACACAAAACCAACCAATGTTTTTGAAATTTTTTTTTTAAGTAGTCAAAACCACATTTTTATATCAACGTAAACTTTGAAAAAAAAATTATACAAAACCAACAAATATTTTTTAATCACTTTTTTTAAGTAATCAAAACTACATTTTTATATCCACGTAAAATTTGATGAAAAGTTTTTTTATACAAAACCAACAAATATTTTTTAAACACTTTTCTTTTTAAGTAGTCAAAACTACATTTTTATATCCACGTAAAATTTGATGAAAAGTTTTTTTATACAAAACCAACAAATATTTTTTAAACACAATTATTTTTAAGTAGTCAAAACTACATTTTTATATCCACTTAAGATGCGACGATAAATTTTTTATACAAAACCAACAAATATTTTTTAAACACATTTTTTAAGTAGTCATAACTACATATTTAATTCGGCTTAAAATTTGATGAAATTTTTTTTATACAAAACCAACAAATATTTTTTAAACACATTTCTTTTTAAGTAGTCAAAACTACATTTTTATATCCACATAAAATTTCATGAAAATTTTTTTATACGAAACCAACAAATATTTTTTAAACATATTTTTTAAGTAATCAAAACTACATTTTTATATCCACGTAAAATTTGATGAAAAATTTTTTAATAATATTAAACCAACAAATATTTTTTAAACACATTTTTTAAGTAGTCAAACTACATATTTAAATCCGCTTAAAATTTGATTTAAAAAATATTTATACAAAACCAACAAATATTTTTTATACACAATTATTTTTAAGTAGTCAAAACTACATTTTTATATCCACTTCTTAAGTGATGAAAATTTTATATCACATCTTATGTGATGAAAAAAAAATTATACAAAACCAACAAATATTTTTTAAACACAATTTTTTTTTAAGTAGTCAGACTACATTTTTAGATCCACTTAAGATTTGGTGAAAAAAAATTTATATAAAAACCAACAAATATTTTTTAAACACTTTTTTAAAGTAGTCAAAACTACATTTTTACATACTTAAAATTTGATGAAAAAAAAATTATACACAACTTAAGATTTAATGAGAATATATATCTATATTTTTTATACAAAAAATATTTTTTAAACACATTTTTTTAAGTAGTCAAAACTACATTTTTATATCCACTTCTTAAGTGATGAAAATTTTATATCACATCTTATGTGATGAAAAAAAAATTATACAAAACCAACAAATATTTTTTAAACACAATTTTTTTTTAAGTAGTCAGACTACATTTTTAGCTCCACTTAAGATTTGGTGAAAAAAAATTTATATAAAAACCAACAAATATTTTTTAAATACTTTTTTAAAGTAGTCAAAACTACATTTTTACATGCTTAAAATTTGATGAAAAAAAAATTATACACAACTTAAGATTTAATGAGAATATATATATATTTCTTATACAAAAAATATTTTTTAAACACATTTTTTTAAGTAGGCAAAACTACATTTTTATATCCACTTCTTAAGTGATGAAAATTTTATATCACATCTTATGTGATGAAAAAAAAATTATACAAAACCAACAAATATTTTTTAAACACAATTTTTTTTTAAGTAGTCAGACTATATTTTTAGCTCCACTTAAGATTTGGTGAAAAAAAATTTATATAAAAACCAACAAATATTTTTTAAACACTTTTTTAAAGTAGTCAAAACTACATTTTTACATGCTTAAAATTTGATGAAAAAAAAATTATACACAACTTAAGATTTAATGAAAATATATATATATATTTTTTATACAAAAAATATTTTTTAAACAAATTTTTTTAAGTAGTCAAAACTACAACATTTTTATATCCACTTCTTAAGTGATGAAAATTTTATATCACATCTTATGTGATGAAAAAAAAATTATACAAAACCAACAAATATTTTTTAAACACAATTTTTTTTTAAGTAGTCAGACTACATTTTTAGACCCACTTAAGATTTGGTGAAAAAAAATTTATATAAAAACCAACAAATATTTTTTAAACACTTTTTTAAAGTAGTCAAAACTACATTTTTACATGCTTAAAATTTGATGAAAAAAAAATTATACACAACTTAAGATTTAATGAAAATATATATATATTTTTTATACAAAAAATATTTTTTAAACACATTTTTTTAAGTAGGCAAAACTACATTTTTAAACCACATCAAATTTGAGGAATTTTTTTTTTTTCTTCAAACGTCTCATTTGATCTATTACTAACCTTTTCCTATACAAGATTATCAACTTGTTTTAGTATCGAAAAATCAATTGACATTGAAATATTACTGTCAGTTGACATTTTTATCGAACACGATATAGAGAAATAAATTAAGCGCAAATTAATGTGCTAATTTAGATGCAAACTAAATGTGCATAATTTAGTGGGTGTATAATTATCTAGTTATAATTTGATATATCTTGTTTACTGCAATTTTAATTAAATCTATTTTGAAATAATAATATTAGATAGCTATTTTCATACAGGGTTGAGCTGCTTTTATATATTTACATAAAAATATCGACGCAACAAAAAGATTTCGATCTAACCGAAAAAAACTGTTCACAATTTTACATTATATAATCGTTTATTTTTGATTTTCTCACATTGCAAAATTCATTATTAATCCATATAAAAACCGAGCGATAAAAATAATTAATCGAGCGCTTAGTTAATTCGTATTTTGAATAATTAATTAAATCTCAAATGTGTTCATTTTACGATCACCAATTTAAATCTACTTTAGACAATCAGTTTTATTAAAAAAAATCTTTATTCAAAGATTACAAATCATCTTTGAAGTTAAATATTGAAATTTTATCAAATATTTAACCAAGAAAGCCTAAATTAATGATTTGAAAATATTCAAATCGTAAAAAATACGCTCAAAAAACATTTTATCAAAAGCTACAACCAAACGTACCCTTAAAATTTTTGTTCCCATAAGGATAACATGGAGACTTCGATAGAGGAGCAAAAAACGAACCCCAAATGTACAACTTTTTTTTTATTCAAATTTTCATCATAACAAAAGTATTCTTTTTCTAGATCTCCATACTTAGTTTCTGTAAAATTTAATTTAAAAAAAAAAAAATTATTTGATTTTAAATAGCAAAAAATAATAACATAGTTTTCCAAAATTTGAACATAAGAAAACTTTATCAATAAAAAATTTTATATATTGATTTATTTAAATGTTCAAATTATAAAAAATACGCTCAAAAAAATATTTTATCAATAGCTGCAACCAAACGTACCCTTAAAATTTTTCTCGCCATAAGAATAACATGGAGACTCCGATAGAGGAGCCAAAAACGAACCCCAAATGTACAATTTTTTATTTTATAATTCTTTTGAATAAATATAATATTTCATCATATCTTTTTCTAGCTCCATATTTAGTTTCTCCAAAATTTCATTAAAAAAAATAGAAAATTTTATCTGCTTTTAAATAGAAAAAAAATAATAATAACACGGTGAAATACATTTGATGATAAAATACGCTACGATTATTTTACCATTTCCCCGCTCTTAAAATAAAAACAATCTATATATAAAATATATATAGAGTTATTTAAATGTTCGAATTATTAAAAATACGCTCAAAAAAAATTTTTATCAAAAGCTGCAACCAAACATACCCTTAAAATTTTTCTAGCCATAAGAATAACATGGAGACTCCGATAGAGGAGCCAAAAACGAACCCCAATTGTACAATTTTTTATTTTATAATTCTTTTGAATAAATATAATATTTCATCGTATCTTTTTTTAGCTCCATATTTAGTTTCTTCAAAATTTCATTAAAAAAATAGAAAATTTTATCTGCTTTTAAATAGAAAAAAATTAAAATAACACGATGAAATACATTTGATGATAAAACACGCTACGATTATTTTACCATTTCCCCGCTCTTAAAATAAAAACAATCTATATATAAAATATATATAGAGTTATTTAAATGATCGAATTATTAAAAATACGCTCAAAAAAATTTTTTATCAAAAGCTGCAACCAAACGTACCCTTAAATTTTTCTCGCCATAAGAATCACATGGAGACTCCGATAGAGGAGCAAAAAACGAACCTCAAATGTACAATTTTTAATTTTATAATTCTTTTGAATAAATATAAGATTTCATCATAACTTTTTTTGGCTCCATATTTTGTTTGTTCAAAATTTCATTTAAAAAAATGAAAAATTTATATGCTTTTAAATAGGAAAAAATAATAATAACACGATGAAATACATTTGATGATAAAACGATCTAAGATTATTTTACCATTTCCCCGCTCTTATAATAAAATAAATCTATATATAAATTATATATAGTTATTTAAATGTTCAAATTATTAAAAATACGCTAAAAAAATATTTTATCAATAGCTGCACCCAAACGTACCCTTAAAATTTTTCTCGCCATAAGAATAACATGGAGACTCCGATAGAGGAACAAAAAACGAACCTCAAATGTACAATTTTTAATTTTATAATTCTTTTGAATAAATATAAGATTTCATCATAACTTTTTCTAGCTCTATATTTAGTTTCTTCATAATGTCATTAAAAAAAATAGAAAAAATTATTTGCTTTTAAATAGAAAAAAAAACTAATAACACGATGAAATACATTTGATGATAAAACACGCTAATATTATTTTATTATTTGCCCGCTCTTAAAATAAAAACAATCTATATATAAAATATATATAGAGTTATTTAAATGTTCGAATTATTAAAAATACGCTCAAAAAAATATTTTATCAAAAGCTGCAACCAAACGTACCCTTAAAATTTTTCTTGCCATAAGAATAACGTGGAGACTCCGATAGAGGAGCAAGAAACGAACCCCAAATGTACAATTTTAAATTTTATAATTCTTTTGAATAAATATAACATTTCATCATATCTTTTTCTAGCTCCATATTTAGTGTCTTCATAATTTCATTAAAAAAAAAATAGAAAAATGTATTTGCTTTTAAATAGAAAAAAAAACTAATAACACGATTTTCCAAAATTTGATTTTGATTTGACAAAATTAATTCAAAAAAATATGTTATTCTTCTATATTCACGTCTTTAACACAGGGCATTTATTTCCACGCTAATTAACAATTTACACATGCGAACGCACGGTATATTGTAGCATCTGTACCGTATGCTCTGTACAAACCCACGATATATGTAATTAAACTCATATAAGTAATTTTAAATCATAGATTCTGATATATACCTCTACCTAGTCATAATTTCTTTTTATTTTCCCAATTAAAATGTTAATCTGCTCGCCATTTTGGAACGCCTCCCGTATGGTACGCCTTCTGAATATCAGAATGTGCGCACTCTTATGCACGTTGTGCACAAGAACTTTAGATCCTCGATGGTTCGTTCATGTTCTTCTTCATGCTACAGTACACACAGCACGAATTCTCCTCAATTACTCTACAGGATGGCCAATTCCCCCCCCCCCCCCGCATAACTGTAGCGAAACCATCCAATTGTACAAAAAAAAAAAAAAACTAACAACAGAAAGACAAAATATATTCGTTAACGAACAAAATATATTTCGTTGCTACAAAAAAACATTTTTGTGGGACGAATTTATGTGAGACCCTGTATGGGTGGATTGAACTTGTAATATATAACAGTTTTAGTGTAAACTATAATATGAAAAGGCAGATGTGGATCTACTGCCGGATTCTGTTCTCAGACCACAGAACGTACGAGCCTTATAAGCAATACGCTAATACATGACGTACGTCTACGTCTTCGCAATGGTCGAAGAGGTGGTAAATAATATTTGCTCGAGAAGAAGCTTATAAATGGATATATACGCATTTACCTATAGATCGAAGCGATTTTTTTTTAATTCGACAATATATGTAAATGTTATTAGAAAATTTTGTTTCAATTAAAATTAATTTGTAAAAAAATAATTACTTCACGCAAAAATTATATAATTTTTTAGATTTTTTATTTTTTTGTAAATTTTTGTAATTAAAATCATGTGGAATATTTTTCGTGGACGTTTTTTTTCTTCAATTAAATTTCTATAAGTTTCGTAGCACAAAAATATATTGGCCGCTTTTAAATTTTTGCAAATGTAGTGTTTATATAAAAAATTGATATTATACATATCAATGTAATATTAATATTTATATAAAACGTAGGATACATATTTTGTTAGTTAATTTACGATGAATGTATTTTTTGAATATTTTTGTAATTAAAATCATGTGGAATATTTTTCACGAGTATTCTTTATAAGTATTCTTTCAAGTATTCTTTATAAAAATCACGTGGGTTTTTTTTCTTGAATTAAATTTTCTATAAGCTTCATAGCAAAAAAATATATTGGCCGCTTTTTATTTATTTTTAATGTAGTTTATATTAAAAATTAAAATTAATACATATGAATGTAATATTTATATAAAATAATGGTAGTAGCTCATAAAAAATATTTTTTGAACATTTTTGTAATTAAAATCGTGTGGAATATTTTTCAGGTAAGATGTTTTAACATCAGTTAAATTTCAGAAATTTCATAGAGCTTTATAAAAAATATATTTCTCATGTTTTGAATAATTTTTTTATCTACTCATAAAGAATGAATTAATAATTTTTAAATTTTTTGTAAATTTTTGTAATCAAAATCATGTGGAATATTTTTCACGATGGTATTCTTTTAATAAAAATCACGCGGTTTTTTTTCTTCAAATAAATTTTCTATAAGCTTCATAGCAAAAAAATATATTGGCCGCTTTTTAATTTTTTTTAATGTAGTTTATATTAAAAATTAAAATTAATACATATGAATGTAATATTTATATAAAATAATGGTAGTAGCTCATAAAAAATATTTTATGAACATTTTTGTAATTAAAATCGTGTGGAATATTTTTCAGGTAAGATGTTTTAACTTCAGTTAAATTTCAGAAATTTCATAGAGCTTTATAAAAAATATATTTCTCATGTTTTGAATAATTTTTTTATCTACTCATAAAGAATGAATTAATAATTTTTAAATTTTTTGTAAATTTTTGTAATCAAAATCATGTGGAATATTTTTCACGATGGTATTCTTTTAATAAAAATCACGCGGTTTTTTTTCTTCAAATAAATTTTCTATAAGCTTCATAGCAAAAAAATATATTGGCCGCTTTTTAATTTTTTTTAATGTAGTTTATATTAAAAATTAAAATTAATACATATGAATGTAATATTTATATAAAATAATGGTAGTAGCTCATAAAAAATATTTTTTGAACATTTTTGTAATTAAAATCGTGTGGAATATTTTTCAGGTAAGATGTTTTAACTTCAGTTAAATTTTATAAATTTCATGGGCTTTATAAAAAACATGTTTGGATTGATTTTTTTTGTAAATTTTTGTAATTAAAATCGTATTTATATAAAATAATGGTTCGTAAAAAAAAACGATACATATTTTGTTAGTTAATCTAAAAACATATGATAAATTTATTTTTTGTACATTTTTGTAATTAAAATATCGTTCGGGTAAGATTTTTTAACTTCAGTTAAATTTTAGAAATCTCCTAGAGGTTTATAAAAAATATATTTGTCAAGTTGTGAATAATTTAAAAAAAAATCTCATTAAGAAAAAATGACAAATTGGTATAAATACGAATCTGTGTAATATTCATTGAAAAACAATTAATTAAAAGGACACTAGACATTTTATACATACATAATCTTAAAAAAAAATCAAATTTATTTTTATGCTAATTTTTCAACACTTTTTTAATTAAATTTTAATTATTCCTGCATCTTGCGAAAAGAAAATTATTTTATCACTAAATTAATTTTGATATACTTAAATTACCGTATATTTTTTATGCAACGACAAAGCGACATCTACAACAATTATTTGTACTTTAGTAACATATTATTGAACAAAATTAGCAAAAATTAGCAAATTTGTTGAAGAGAGTAATAATTTGTTTACTGAATTTTATCGCTGAAATTTAAAAAAAAAGTGTGGTATCCCCTTAATAATAACTAAATACTTTTGTACCGAATTTTATTAATTTTTTTAAGTTTTCGGGGCATTATTGTTTCAATTTAAGTTCGATGTCTCATTTTATAAAAAAATTATAAAATTTCCTCTAAAATTCTAAATTATATCAAATTTACTACAGACAAAAAAAAAACGTATTAAAAAAAAAATTATCAACGTGTATTTTCGTAGATGTTCGATTTTTTTTTTTACAGGTGTCTGTAAAGAAATAATTAATTCGACATTTAGACTGTCGATTCATTTAATGGCAGATACGTTGGACAAAACCAAAAGTAGATATTCAATTCTCCGATCGACATTCATTAAAGGAATAAGATTACAGCAACGGTTTGGCGCGAAGTAAATTCCTGGTGGACATCGTAAAAATGTTTATGACTTTTACACGTCAATCTTACTTTTAAACACGGGAAAGGCTATATACAGTCCCCGGACACAATGAATTTAAATTAATTATCGGAGAAGTAACTGTACTTTTGTAACCGCATAAACTAAAGTGAAATGCGCGCGATTTTTATTATTTTTTTATTTAAAGCCTTTTTAAGGATGATATATTCGTGCGATGCGAATGTAGGCTACAATTGTGCATGGCCATCAGAGTGTAAAAACGATTTTTGAGCGTTCAGTTTGAGGTTTTATCGTCGCGACAAGTCTTATTGTTGAGTCGATTAAATTTTAGCGCAAGATTTATATTTTGAAAAAATCGCGCGTTAATTTCGTGCAAATATCTTCAGTTTTATGTTTGATTTTCGTAATTCCGTATTTCTTGATTAGTTTGCAATATCCCGTTAAAGGACACTGTTTAATTTATTATTTGATAAGTTTATTATTACAAAAATGGCCAATTATAATTTATTATAATTTGCCGGAAAATGGAAAATGGAGTTTTTAAATATTTGTTTTTCAAAAAATTGTTTTTCAAAGTTTTTTGTTTTAATTATTCATGTTATTTGGTGTAAAATATACTTTTTTAATTTTTTTACATTTTCATGCACATATTTTGGACATTGGCCCTTTTTGTTCCAAGGTACAGATATATTTTTAGTTAATTTTTATTTGAAAAAGTTGTGTGAAAAAATTTTCAAGTAAGATTTTCAACAAGTTTCATAGTAAAAACTATATAATAATGATATTTTGATTTTTTTTCAAATATAATCGTTATTATAAAATATTAAAAAGGAATAAAGTCGATAAACATAAAATTAAAAAAAAAAAATAGTCCATTAAAAAATCTCTTAGAAATTTTCTTAGTTAATTATTTTTTATAAAAAATTTCACACTAGTTTTCTTTAATAAAATCACGAAAAATATTTTTTCAGCTAAAAGTCGATGAATTTCACTCCAAAAAAATATATTATTAAAAAAATTTATGTTTCAATTAAGAAATCGAATAATATTTATGTAAAAATGTATTATTTCACAAAAATACGAGGTTTTTATAATTAATTAATTTATATAAAATAATTTGGTAAATTTTTGGTATTTTTTTTAAAACACGTCGATCATTTTTTATAGCAGTTAAATTGCTGTGAGCGTTATAACAAAATATATAAAGCTTAATTTGTATTTCTTCTTAATTTAGTCTATATTAGAAAATTAAAAATTGAAATAAATATGAATCATAATAAAAAATATTTAATTGTAAAAAATCACAACGAAATATTTTTGATATATTTTTTTAAGTAAAAACATGTGTACAATTTTTTTGATGAAATATTTTTTATATCTCAGTAGTTTTTTTGGTTTAAATTGATTTTTTCTAATCTATTTTCTTACAATTGCTAATAAATAAAATAAAAAAAGATTTCGCACATCAAAATATCTTGCAAAAAAATTATTACTCTATTCTTTGATTGCAACTTTAATTTCTGTCGACGTTAATAAAAAAAAAATTATGTTATACTTACTAAATTTTGCTTAAATGTCAATATTTCTAATTATTATAATTTATTACAAATTTATTACAATTTATAAAAAATATTTATATTTCAATAAATTTTTCTGTTTTTTTTTTATAATTATTTTTTTCTACCCTATTTTCTTCCAATTGCTAATAAAAAAAAAATAAAGAAAGATTTCGCACATCAAAATATCTCGCAAAAAAAATAATAAAATTTAATTTAAAAAAATTTACTTTGCAATATATTTTATGCGAAGACAATCAGTTAACAATTTTAGACAAATATTAGAACAAAATTACTTTTAAAAGACACCATCTTCATCGAACTCAAGAAACGAGCTTCGATAACATTTCTTGTACAATTACAATAAAGTAATATGAAGAAAATTACCCGCGCGAAGAGCAAAAGCAGCGATTAGTTTAGTTATGATTACATTATTGGTCTTCGTTGATTAAAACACAACATACAAGAACGAGGAAATTGTACGAACATGCCCGACAGTATCGATATTAATAAATAATATTGTTCATAACATACACGGAAGTGGTAGATCAACAATTACCTCTGCAGATGATAAATAACGTCCATAAAAATTTACCCCGTCATAATCGAAAATAAAAAATATTTTGTCTTACTCGGTGTAAAAGTGCATTTAATACTCGTCAATTTTTGACGGACTCGCTACGATCGTACTGCAATCCTACACATTTTAACGTAGAAGATTCTGTTTAAAAAAAATTGATATTTAAAAAATATATCTTAATAAATATTGCTTCGCTGTTAATTACTGATGCATTTTTAAGGTTAAGTTTTTGAATAAACACGAGCCCGAATATTTTTAATAATTAAACCAAATTTTCTAAATAATTACCGACCCACCCATTAAAATTCTATCGAAGAAACCGTGAAAAATGTAATTGGAAAATGTGAAAAAAAATTGTCTATATAAAAAATTGTGAACGAAAATAAAATATAAAAAATGTTAATATAAAAAAATCAAACATTTTGGAAAAAGAAATCGAATCATACACGAAAGAGAGACATAATAAGCTTAAGTAAAAAAAAAAATCATTTTTAATTATTTATATATTCAATATTTTACCTAATCAAATGATTTTTTTAAATATGCGGTCTTATAAAAATAAAAAATATATTTTATATACGACGAACGATAGAATTTTTTGATCACAGATTTAGCTGCAAATTGATAACTCAACACCAAAAAAATTTGCAAAATATCATTTAAATTCAAAATATTCATAAACTAATCAAAAGTTAAATAAAAACCTGAAAATTATTCACAAAAATCCACCGAGGTTGCTTTTTATAGAATATATTTTTTAAATTTATCTCTTCCTAAACGCAATAGAATTTTTGAGCCTTAAATAAATAAATAAATAATACGATGGAGCCTCTTTAATTTTTTTTTATGATTTCCAATACGATTTTGCAGGAACTAAAATAACTAGAAGCATGATATAATAAAAAAAAAAACAATTTAAAATATTGTTAAATTTTACTGGTTGAAAAATTGCTTTTTTGAGACAGAATTATTATTTTTCAAATCCTACCTTTTTAATCAGTTTTTTTTGGATTTCTTGTAAAGTAGAGTTTGATAATATCCAAAGTTGGTAAACTCACCTGAAAATAAAAGAAAAGAAAATTAGAACACGAATTTACAAAACACATCGTTATATTTAAAAAAAAATACATTTGTGGATTTTCATACAATTTTTTGTATATTGAATTTGAAAAATAAATAAATTTTTGCAACAACCAAATTTTAAATCTTCGAATTTTCAACGAATCACCGCGATATAAAAATTAACAAAATTACAATTTAGCAATTTTTTTTTTAGAGATCGCAATTCTAAATTTCATCCATTTTTCGTTTGCATAGAAAATAGTCGTTTTCGTGCTGCTGGACCAAAACTAAATTTTCCCCCGACAAACAAATATTTTTCTTCATTCTTCAAAGACGAAACTGTTCGATTCAACAATACAAATGTCGAGTAATAAATCATTATTCGACGCAATTTATACAATTAACGGACACTTTGCTCGTAGCGAGTAAACATTACCTTTTCATAATGCATACAGTTTACTTAATATTGTTACAAATAACGAACTAACTCGTCCATCCCGCTGGTAAATCATGCATACTCCGGTACTATAGACCGCAAAGAGATTTATAACAGTACCATTAATTCGCAGCAGTTTCCAGTCGCGTAATAAATAAATGTGCTTAATTTAGCACGTTTAGTTCGATGGCGAAGATTCTACGCCACCATACTGTGTCCTAGTCATTGCGGTTGTGACGTTTTAATACCGCACAAGAAATCAGTTGAGATGACAGTTGGAATTTTACGGAAAAAAAATTGTATAAACTATACATAAAATCGCTTCAACTAGCAATTTACAAAAAAAAAGTCATTTCCCTTTTTTTATTATATAAAAATTGATTAATTAATTATTTAAAAAAAAATTTAGACGAAATTTCTTATATATATATTTTAATGATCCAAAAAATATAACAGGTTGCTTCTTATAATTTGTCAAGTCAATTTAATACAAATTTATATCAATACCTAATAATATAAATTTTAAATTTAAAAATATATTAATAATTTAGTTAATTTCCATGGTCGTTCGAACAGTTAATTTAACAAAATATTAATTTGATTGAATCTTGACTATCCTGTATAAGTCTAGACAGGTCCGTACTTAATTTAATTTAATTTAATTTAATTTAATACGTTGACAGAATAATAGCTGAACTAAAAAAATATCAAAACTGAAGAACGAACATACATTTTCTTAAAAATAGTCAAAATTCGGCCATAAAAAAAATTAAGCGAGCACCCTGTATTATTTTCAATACATTTACTTATTTGACAATTTATAATACACCTTATGTCATCGATAATAACTGACCGTCCAATAATAATTTTTTGTTTACTATCTTTAGTACCGTTCTGTTCACCAGATATACAATTTAAAAGCAATGTATGACGGGTTGTCTATACTCAACGAGGTAGTAAATAGTCGAAACCAAACTAACTGGGACATATAAAGCCGAAAGAAGCGCGAGAAAATGCATAAATAATATAGCACCAATGCAGAAAATGTGAAAGACTTTTGCATCAGAGATTTTGCAACAGCCACTCTTCTTCTGGTACTTAAGCAACAGTTTAAGAAAATTGTACGTCAACTTAAGCTAAAATAAAGCTTTCCGCCCAAAAATTCAGTGTAAAAACAATTTAAAATTAACAGACTCGTAAAGAAATAGTAAAAACAATCAAATGTTTTTTAAACGGACAATTGCTGTGAAGTCGACCCTGAAGTGACTCATGCAAATTTCACGTGTGTGTATATACTCTTCAGTGAAGGAAGGATTTTGTAGCGGCATAGCGATGGGAAGAATGGACCAGCGATGGTAAGTACAAGAGGCTCGAGCTTTCCGAGTGAACTACTAGCAAATAGAATGCATTTATTGTACGCAAAGAGTTATAGAACCAGGAAGTGAACCGCCACGTGATAATATATACGTACAAATTACGTGCTCGAACGAGCATTTTTCAAAAATGAACAGTTCAAACTGGTTAGATAACGCCAAAAGAACGTATAAGAATAATTCGAAACGTTCGGGGAGAAACTAATCGATTTTTTTTTATGAATTAATCCTGACTGAATTAATCTATAAAAAAAATTTTTTTTTTAATCTATAATCAATAAAACTGTTGGTTTTAATACAAAATGTAATAAAAAATAAAAATTACTTGTTATAGTGTGAACATTTCTAATATTAGAAAAGAAACGTCTTCGAATCCTTTTTCGGACATTTCATTAAAGCTGTGCATGAAGTCATTAAGCAACGCTCATTAATCACCTGCGAAGAGGAATTGGAAGAATTTACCGCCAATAAATATTGATCGTGATTAATGTCCTTTACTGTACTTTTATTACATGCAATATTCATTTCGGAGTGTTTAAAAAAATTCGAAAACACAAATTTTTAAAATCCTTATTTAAAAAATCCGCAATAAACATTTTACACTGACTTCTTTGTTTCGATATTATTAATACAAGATAAAATATTGATTGTCGGATATGTTAGTTATCCGGATTTTCTTTTAAAGAGAAATGAATTCGTTTGATTTAATTTTTGAAGCAGTTTGCGATAAAGCATGAATTTCGTTTGGTATAGCGGTTAAAAGCAGACAGGGCTAATTGCCCCATGGTTCGTTGGGTCTCCGCTAGAGGCAGCTCTGACGTTGGTCAATCCTCTGGTTGCTGCTTGCAGACAGTACAAGCTGAAAGGCCCAACAATATTCGGTTGTCCGTGCAGACTGTTGCACTGCTCTTTGAAAAATGGTTTAATAAGCTCAGCTTAAGGACATTTTTCGTTGTTTATATTGAAATTTTGAAGAAACGTTTTTTTTTTCATAATTTTTTTTAAAGATACAAATGGAAGTCGTGTTTTTTTTTTAAGAAAAATGAAAAAAGAAATTTTTTTCAGATCAAGAAATATCAAGTCATTTTTCCATTTATTTTTTTGAAAAAATAAAATAACGTGTAATTTAAGCTTCTAGTCTCATAAAAATGCGTTGATAAATTTAAATTTTTTTTTAAATAGGAATTTTTTTAAAGATACTAATGGAAATTCATTTTTTAAAGAAATTTTCAGTTTTTTTTTTTCTTAATTAAAATAACTTGTAATTTAAGCTGCTAGTCTCACAAATATAAGGTTGATAAATTTTAATTTAAAAAAAAATAGGAATTTTTTTCATACTTTTTTAAATGATACAAATGAGAATACATTTTTTAAAGAAATTTTCAGTTTTTTTTTCTTAATTAAAATAACTTGTAATTTAAGCTTCTAGTCTCATAAAAATAGGGTTGATAAAATTTTATTTAAAAAGAAATAGGAATTTTTTTCATGTTTTTTTTAAATGATACAAATGAAAATCCATTTTTTAAAGAAATTTTAATTTTTTTTTGAAAAATTAAAGTACCTTGTAATTTAAGCTTCTAGTGTAACAAAAAGGGGTTGATAAATTTCAATTTAAAAAAAAATAGCAATTTTTAAATTTAGTGTCCCAAAGAAAGAGTGGATAAATTTTAATTTTTTTTAAATAGGAAAATTATTCATATTTTTTTGAAAGACACAAATGCAAATCCATTTTTTAAGGAAATTTTCAGATGTTTTTGAAAAAATAAAATAACGTGTAATTTAAGCTTTAGTGTCATAAAAAAGGTTGATAATTTTTTTTTTTAATAGCCACTTTTTTAAAGAAACAAATAGAAATCCATTTTCCAAAGAAAATTTTTGGGTTTATTTTGAAAAAATAAAATAACTTTTAATTTAAACTTCTAGTCTCACAAAAATGGGTTGATAAATTTAAATTAAAAAAAAAAAAATTTTTAATTTCACAATTTTTTAAAAAATATAAATGAAAATCATCCGTTGTTTAAAAGCAATTTTCAAGGTTTTTTTCATAATTGTTTCAAAGATACAAATAAAAATTCATTTTTTATAGAAATTTTCTGGGTTTTTTTTGCAACAATAAAATAACTTCATTTAGCTTCTAGTCTCACAAAAATGGGTTGATCAAATTTTCATTTTTTTTTTATTGTAATATATATTTTTTAATTATCACTGCGGTGTTAAATATTAGTATAGAATATCACCCAAATACCGTAACTTAAAGCATTAAGTAGCTAGATGCGCATTTCGAAAGCTATGCCCCTATCTTCAGTAGCACAAGAAAAAAAACTAAATAAAATACCTCTGTCACGAATCGTGATTGATATACTATGATATATATATATATACTATTTGATAAATTTTAATTTTTTTCATAACTTTTTTTAAAGATATACAAATGAAAATAATTTTTTTTTAAGAAATTTTCAGGTTTTTTTGAAAAATTACAATAACGTGTAATTTAAGTTTCTGGGTCACAAAAATGGGTTGATAAATTCAAAAAAAATTTTAATAGGAAAAATTTTCATGTTTTTTTAAAGACACAAATGGACATAAAATTTGTTTATTTTTAAACAAATTTTCCGGGTTTTTTAAAAATTAAAATCCTTGTAATTTAAGCTTCTAGTGTCACAAATAAATCATTGATAAATTCTTTTTGCATAAAAATTTTTTTTTCAATATACAAATAGAAATCCCAATATTTTGAAAAAAAAATCAGGTTTTTTAAAAATTAAAATAACTTGTAATTTAAGCTTCTAGTGCAACAAAAAAAGGATTCATAACTTTTTTGTCAACATCTGAAGACCGGCAAAATGTTATATGTACTAAAAAATTGTTCTCGGCGTAATTTTAGCTTTTGAAATGTGCAGATTTTTTTGATACGAGGCATTAAAGCAGCCTTATATTCGAATATATTTTAAATAAAAAATCAATTAAAAAATTCCAAAAAATATCGAAGCCGCGTGTATAAATTCCACGGGCTTATAGAAGATTGAAGAGGCCATTTCCAGGCCATCGGTGACACACTTACACGTGCGCACAGACGGGGCAATCACATCCACGGCCAACTCACCACTACTCTGTCATTATAGTTTCGAAAAGCCATCTCAAATTATATATCCGAGTGCATTTTTGTGGTAATTACTATTTGTACTGAGCCTTTTTTATTATTTGAGCGTTGTCTAGAATAAAAACTGAAGAATTGGCCGGCATGGCTGGAAAAATAACAAGGCACCACCAGCTACGGAAAAAAAAACAACAGGAGACGAACGAATTTTTTTTTTTTTATATCGGCAGTCGGAATCTATTTTTCCAATTGCACCGAAGATTGGTTCTTTTATTGTTAAAACAATAAAATTCGTTTAGAAATGATTTTTTATGGTACCATTTAAGGATGTTAAAGTCGATTTAAAAAAAAAACCAGCAAAATTTCTAATTCATTTTTTCGCTGAAAATTTATTTTCCAACATTTTGCGTAATTATTAGCTTATGGACGTGAATTTACAAAAAAAATAATTCGTTAAAAAATCGATTATTTGATTTCATTTGATTTTTTAAATTTTATCGAAATTTGTCGAATTATTTAAAAAAATTCTACATACAATATTATTTAATTATTTAATTGTATTCTAATTAAAGTTTCTGTCTAATAAAAATTATAAAAAAAATTTAAAAAATCAAAAATATTACATCACATAAAGTTAGTTTAAATTTGAAGAAAAATATCGACGTGGTAAATTTAAAAAAAAAGTTAATTTTTAATTGAAATGAAAAATATAAAAACTCTGCAGCAAAAGTAAAACAAAAAATACAAGTTTTTGGATTGAACATTTGGCTTTGCTATGAAAATTACATACATTTTATCAGGTATTAACGACGATTTTTGTATAAAATAGATTCGCGCATATATCGACTAAAAGTAAAAATTTTGTTAGGTCAATTTTTTTATAGATTTTTTAAGAATATCTAAAAGTTTTTACAGTTACAGTTTCTAACAAAATAGTTTAACTGAAAAAGCAATTAAAAAAACTTTTTTCTATATTTTTATGAATTTCCCATCCAAAAATTAATGAACCTTTTCCGTTTTTCTTTACGTAACGAAGCTAAGAATTATTTAACAAAACACATTATGCAGATTTCCTCAAAATTTCAACAAAACCAATAAAATAGCAAAATTTCTAATTCATTTTTTCGTTGAAAATTTATTTTCCAAAATGTTATGTAATATTAGTTTATAGACGTGAATTTATATTTTAAAAAATCGTTAAAAAATTGATTGTAAACACATTTTTTTTAATTTTATCAAAATATGTCGAATTATTTAAAAATTTCTGCATTTAGCATTATTTCATTTTATAATTGTATTCTAATTAAAGTTTCTTTCTAATAAAAATTATAAAAAAATTTAAAAAATCAAAAATATTACATCACATAAAGTTAGTTTAAATTTGAAGAAAAATATCGACCTGGTAAATTTAAAAAAAAAGTTAATTTTTAATTGAAATGAAAAATATAAAAACTCTGCAGCAAAAGTAAAACAAAAAATACAAGTTTTTGGATTGAACATTTGGCTTTGCTATGAAAATTACATACATTTTATCAGGTATTAACGACGATTTTTGTATAAAATAGATTCGCGCATATATCGACTAAAAGTAAAAATTTTGTTAGGTCAATTTTTTTATAGATTTTTTAAGAATATCTAAAAGTTTTTACAGTTACAGTTTCTAACAAAATAGTTTAACTGAAAAAGCAATTAAAAAAACTTTTTTCTATATTTTTATGAATTTCCCATCCAAAAATTAATGAACCTTTTCCGTTTTTCTTTACGTAACGAAGCTATGAATTATTTAACAAAACACATCAGCAGATTTTCTCAAAATTTCAACAAAACCAATCAAATACATGCTGAAGATTCTTACGCTTATATTTCTATAATATTAAGACTTAAACTTAATTAAACAATTTCCAAAAAAAAAAATCGCATTGTAATTTACTTGTTATTATTCATATAAAGTAATTGTATGCAGAAAATAATGAGGAAGGAAAAGTTTAATTTTTTAAAATTTTGAGTGATATTCTATATTAGAAAAGTTTAATAATTAGACATGTCTATTGGATATGGAATAAAAAATAATAATAATTGGATTAAAAAAATTCTATATGGTATGAAAAATCTGAATTACCATAAAAAAAAATTCCCGATAAATTTGGTTGTAAAAAAAAAATTACTTCGATCTATAGCGAAGATATTCTTTAATTGCCAGATATCTCGATCGCTCAATATTGGCGGAATAGTTGCAAATGATGCAAGAAGAGGGCTTTATCTTCGCAATTGCATGTTATTAAACAACTTCCTCAATTTGGCGCAACATTGCACGCGCGTTCGAATATTCCCCCCCATTTCAATATAAACCGTTGTAGATCCCCACAGAAACAGAACGCGGATCGGAAAAAAATTACCACTTTTTCTGCGAAAAATTACATATTATTGCCGACATCTAGAAGAGTATCAATTGCATCGCGGACGAAATTGCCGTGCGTACAAACCGGATTCGAGCGTAAAAGTCTAATTAATCTATAAGACGGAAATGGAGCCGGTACTGTTTCAATTATACATTTTTATGACCGTTTATTATGCCCGAATAAAAACAATGTCGATGGGACGAAGAGCTCGTCTCAAACGCGAGAATCAATTGGACGTGACTAAATATCACGTACCTTGAAGGATATTCGGATTTGCGCGGTGAGAAAGATTTTTCAATCGAATTTAAAAAAAGTTATTAAAAAAATCATTTTTTTTGTAATAAGCGCAACGGATGAAATCAATTAATTTTACAGAGTTCGTAAAAAAACCTTCGAATTTATTCGCGCGATATTTTTTAAATTATAATTTGCTATTTACATAACACATGATTTTTTGAAATAGTAGTCAAAAATATCAAAATCAAAACGCATACTAAAATATTTTTATATGTAATAGTTTCACTTTTTACAATATTTACACAATATTTTTTTATTAATTGATGAGCACAATTAATTTTAATTCTAATATTTCAGATATTTTTGTTGACTTCACAGATTATTAATTTTATATAATTTTCATTAAAAAAATTATTTATTAATATTGTTATTTTATAACAGTTTGAGTGAATCTTCTCAAAAAAAATTCCAAACTATTTTTTTTGTATCAGAATAACGCGAAAAAAATAAAAGAGTTTTCAATCGAATTTTTAAAAAGCGACTAAAAAAAAATTTCTACAATAAAGCTGAACGAATGAAATCAATTAATTTTACAAAATTCTAAAAAAAAACTTAATCATTGCTTGTGACAGTTTTTAAATTAAAATTTACTATTTACATAACACACATAATTTTTTGAAAAAGTGGTATGAAAATCAAAATGCATGCTAAAATATTTTTATATGCAATAGTTTGACTTTTTACAATATTTTTTTATTATTAATTGATGAGAACAATTAATTTTAATTCTAATATTTCAGATATTTTTGTTGACTTCACAGTTTATTAATTTTATATAATTTTCTATAAAAAAATTATTTATTAATATTGTTATTTTATAACAGTTTGAGTGAATCTTCTCAAAAAAAATTCCAAACTATTTTTTTTGTATCAGAATAACGCGAAAAAAATAAAAGAGTTTTCAATCGAATTTTTAAAAAGCGACTAAAAAAAAATTTCTACAATAAAGCTGAACGAATGAAATCAATTAATTTTACAAAATTCTAAAAAAAAACTTAATCATTGCATGTGACAGTTTTTAAATTAAAATTTACTATTTACATAACACACATAATTTTTTGAAAAAGTAGTATGAAAATCAAAATGCATGCTAAAATATTTTTATATGTAATAGTTTGACTTTTTACAATATTTTTTTATTCTTAATTGATGAGAACAATTAATTTTAATTCTAATATTTCAGATATTTTTGTTGACTTCACAGATTATTAATTTTATATAATTTTCTTTAAAAAAATTATTTATTAATATTGTTATTTTATAACAGTTTGAGTGAATCTTCTCAAAAAAAATTCCAAACTATTTTTTTTGTATCAGAATAACGCGAAAAAAATAAGAGTTTTCAATCGAATTTTTAAAAAGCGACTAAAAAAAAATTTCTACAATAAGCTCAACGAATGAAATCAATTAATTTTACAAAATTCTAAAAAAAAACTTAATCATTGCATGTGACAGTTTTTAAATTAAAATTTACTATTTACATAACACACATAATTTTTTGAAAAAGTGGTATGAAAATCAAAATGCATGCTAAAATATTTTTATATGCAATAGTTTGACTTTTTACAATATTTTTTTATTATTAATTGATGAGAACAATTAATTTTAATTCTAATATTTCAGATATTTTTGTTGACTTCACAGTTTATTAATTTTATATAATTTTCATTAAAAAAATTATTTATTAATATTGTTATTTTATAACAGTTTGAGTGAATCTTCTCAAAAAAAATTCCAAACTATTTTTTTTGTATCAGAATAACGCGAAAAAATATTCCAATCGAATTTTTAAAAAGCGACTAAAAAAAAATTTCTACAATAAGCTCAACGAATGAAATCAATTAATTTTACAAAATTCTAAAAAAAAACTTAATCATTGCATGTGACAGTTTTTAAATTAAAATTTACTATTTACATAACACACATAATTTTTTGAAAAAGTAGTATGAAAATCAAAATGCATGCTAAAATATTTTTATATGCAATAGTTTGACTTTTTACAATATTTTTTTATTATTAATTGATGAGAACAATTAATTTTAATTCTAATATTTCAGATATTTTTGTTGACTTCACAGATTATTAATTTTATATAATTTTCTTTAAAAAAATTATTTATTAATATTGTTATTTTATAACAGTTTGAGTTATCTTCTCAAAAAAAATTCCAAAATATTTTTTTGTAACAGTTTGGAAATTAAACTTACGTGTTATGAAAATAATTTAGAAATTTTTAAGTTTGAACACGATTGTAAATTTTAGTACTTAAGCTCTAATTTTTGGATTTAAAAGAAAATATATATTGAATTTTGTATTTATGAATTTTTGCAGAATTTTTTTTTATAATAATCATTTTAATATGAGCTGGTGAAATTACATATTCAAATTACAATTTAAAAACTTGAGAAATTCTTATTTTAAGCATAATTAAGATTTTCTCTTAGCAAAATTGGAATTAAGAGTTGAAAATGATTTTTTTTAAATCAATTTGAGAATATGTGAATCTATTTTTTTTTTAATGATTAGAATTCTAATTATTTTTTAGCAAATAATTAATTTCGAATTTTAATTCTTGCAGTCACAGCTTTAGTAATATATTTTTAAAAAATGCAGAATTTTGCAAACAAAAACATAAAATATTTAAAAAAATTCTCTCTTCTTGCATTAAATTTTTAAATTTAAATTATTCTAAAATTTCGTTTCGCTTCTATTTAAAAAAAAAACAATTTAACAAATAAATATTATAAATTCACGATTTAATTAATAAAAAAAATATTTATTGTACAATATGTAAAAAAATTCTAATAAAATATAGAATATTATCAATAAGCTTATTTTTATAACTATATGACGTTTATTAAAAAAAATTTATGAATTCTTAAAGCTAAAGAAAAAATCTCTTTTAATTAAAATTGTAATTTTAAAACAAAACGACACCTCAAATATAATTCTAGGAAAATGATTAAATTCCAATTTCAACATAATTTATTTTTTAGAATTACTAGAATTTAGCAATTTTGGTCAATTTTTTAAATCTCAGTTTTCGATTCGATTTTTTTTAAGAAGGCAAACAATAATTAATTTAAACAGTGACGAACTAATAATCTGGTTTTGTTTTCTTCATCAAATGTGCTAATTAAGAAAAATTAAGAAAAATAATATTAAAAATTAAATCATGTGTTCAAAGTCGATGATGAATGCATTTTTCTCTCAGGTCAATAATATTTGTTTATCGCAGATCATTCTATTTTCTATCTACACAGCGTATACAATATTCCATTCGTTTTTAAAAAATTCTCGAATCGACTTGAAACAATGAATATTTGATGCTTCGTTGATTTGCACCAACCGCACAGAAAACAATCAATAAAATCCACCAGTTTTTAATGATTATTATTACCCATGGCGGCCGTACGTAGCTAGAGCTCGGCCTCACCTCACCTCTTCGCCGTTGTTGTGTGTTTTTTTTTTTTTTTCAATTTCCTTCAGCAGCCATCTTTCACGGCACATCGCCGTTCTATAATTTCTAAGAAACATACCGGAGAACCATAATTCCTAAGTTACGCTCATTTTTTGAGCTCGTCCAACTGAAAATATGCAACGTCACTCCGAAGTACTATTAAATCTAAACTACACAAAAAAAATAAAAATAAAACACTGCTTCAGTTTAACGAGTGGATCCATCTTAATATAATACATAGTGATATTTGCTATTTTACTTTTGTTTTTTTAATTTTTATCAAAATTTTTACCTACGCATTGCACAAATTTTGTAAGCCCGCAAGAATTTTTTTTATAATTTCAAACATTTTTTTGGCCGCCCTGTGTAAAGTAAAGCATTAAATTTAACTAGAAGCGACGAGGCAAATAAAAGAAAGAGAATATTTCGTTTTACACAACATTAAAAATTTAGTGCAACGAAATATTTGTACAAATTACTTTTCTTTCTGTAAAAGTTCAGTGACGAAAATCGTCGAGTTGTGTTTGAAATATTTTCAAAATTATCTATAGGAATTTCTTTCTTGCAATAGTTAGTAATTAGCCGTCGAAAAGTGTCTCGGTAATATAGCATAATAATGCTGGCATGTATGAAGAAATTACAGCCGCGTACAAATTAAAATGGTAATAGATTCAATTTTTTATTTATTTTTTATTGGCAATTATTTTGAAAATATATGTACAATTTGATAACGTGGATTTTCAAAATTTTGAAATTTAAAAAAATTATTGCTATGATCATATACATTATAGAAAAAGACAATTAAACAGCCTTTTTTAAGAAGCGAAAAAAAAATTTTTTGAAGAAACCCATTCAACTTTATTTATATATTTAACTTGGCATCAATTTTGATGATGAAGATTTTCAAAATTTAGAAGTTTAAAAAAAATTGCTATATGATAATATACATTATAGAAAAAATATAATTAAAAAGGCTTTTTCAAGAAGCGAAAAATTTTTTTTAGAAAAAACAGATTCAATTTTATTTATATATTTTACTTGGCAATTGAAATTATCAATTTGATAATAATGATTTTCAAAATTTAGAAATTAAAAAAATATATTGCTATATGATAATATATATTATAAAAAAAGACAATTAAAAAGCCTTTTTCAAGAAGCGAAGAAAAATATTTAGAAAAAACAGATTTTATTTTATTTTACTTGGTAATTGAAATTATCAATTTTGAAAATATATATACATTTTGATAACGAAGATTTTCAAAATTTAGAAATTTAAAAAATTATTGTTATGTCATAATACACATTATAAAAACAAAAATTAAAAAGCCTTTTTCAAGAAGCGAAAAAAAAAATTTTAGAAAAAAACCGATTCAATTTTATTTATATATTTTACTTGGCAATTGAAATTATCAATTTGATAATGATTTTCAAAATTTAGAAATTTAAAAAAATTATTGATATATGATACTATACATAATAGAAAAAAAAGACAAATAAAAAGCCCTTTTCAAGAAGCGAAAAAAAAATTTAAGAAAAACTGATTCAATTTTATTTATTTATTTTACTTGGCAATTTAAATTATCCATTTTGAAAATATATATACATTTTGATAATGAAGATTTTCAAAATTTGTAAATTTAAAAATATATTGCTATATGATAATATACATTATAGAAAAAAGACAATTAAAAAGCCTTTTTCAAGAAGTGCAAAAAAAATTTCAGAAAAAAACCGATTCAAATTTATTAATATATTTTACTTGGTAATTGAAATTATCAATTTGATAATAATGATTTTCAAAATTTAAAAATTTTAAAAAATTATTGATATATGATACTATACATAATAGAAAAAAAGACAATTAAAAGGCCTTTTTCAAGAAGCGATAAAAATTTTTTTAGAAAAAACCGATTCAATTTTATTTATATATTTTGCTTGGCAATAGAAATTATCAATTTGATAATAATGATTTTCAAAATTTATAAATTTAAAAAAATTATTGCTATATAATACTATACATAATAGAGAACAAAGACAATTAAAAAGCCTTTTTCAAGAAGTGAAAAAAATTTTTTTTAGAAAAAACCGATTCAATTTTATTTATATATTTTGCTTGGCAATAGAAATTATCAATTTCATAATAATGATTTTCAAAATTTATAAATTTAAAAAAATTATTGCTATATAATACTATACATAATAGAGAACAAAGACAATTAAAAAGCCTTTTTCAAGAAGTGAAAAAAAAATTTTAGAAAAAACCGATTCAATTTTATTTACTATATATTTTACTTGGCAACAATTTTGATAATGAAGATCTTCAAAATTTACAAAATTTTAAAAAATTGCTATATGATAATATACATTATAGGAAAAAAGACAATTAAAAAGCCTTTTTTTCAAGAAGCGAAAAAAAAAATTTGATAACGAGGATTTTCAAAATATAGAAATTAAAAAAAATATTGTTATATGATAATACACATTATAGAAAACAGACAATTAAAAAGCCCTTTTCAAGAAGAAAAATAAAATAAAATAAAAAGAGAAAAAGAGGAATTTTTTCAAAAGAAAAAAAAACAAATCGAAAAAATTGCGAAAAGAAATGATAAATACTTATCAATATTTGGGGCATTCTGTAGGCGGTCCGCGGAGGTAGCATTAAACAGACAGGCGTAAGAAAACAAGTTCTTTAGTATCATTACCAATTAATTACCTTCATTATTTCCGGAGAACGATTTGAATATAAAGGTATTTAACGATACATGACACCCGGATCGGTCCATCGCTCTTGATGAGCTCTCCTCACTCAGATAATTGAGATGTCCTCTGAGTCTCTTCTCTCAAATAACAACAACACTATACCCACTAACTATGCTCAGACACGAGACACTATCCAACTTAAAAAGAATATTATAAACGGCCTCTCTGGCCGCGTGGACAGACACACAGCTTCTACTCGCACCACCTTACAATATGTAGATAATTGATTTTTCATGTAACCATCAATTGGTCCAGTCGTCTACTTCGACCCGATCAATTTCGTTGGCCGTAAGAAAATTACGGCGACGACGTTTCGCGCTTTTTGATAATGTGTCAAACCAAAAAAATATATTATAGTATCAAATAATACTCACCTAAACCCAAATTTAAGTATGCAATCATTTTGAAATATATAATGTATTAAAATTTTCCTTGTATAAGGAAAGACCAAATGCGGGTGGAAAAAAAATTAAAATAAAAATTAAAATAATATTTTTCATTGATGCTGATGGGGTAGTATGTAATTAACGTAAGAATAGTAAGAAAATATATAGAAAAGCAACGAAAATGAAATTTTCGTGTTAACGAAAATGAAATTTCTATATGAACGAAAATGAGATTTTCATTTTCGGCGTTGTTTGATTTCATTTTTCATTTTTCCATTTTAAAGTGTTCCAAAAATATATATACTGTGTGTCAATATTGCCAAGTCAGAGTAGAATTTCCAATAAATCTGGTGGATTGAATTTTACCTATCTAAAGAAAGAATTTTGATGGTAGTGGAAAATCTGGTAGATAAATTTAAAATCGGGTGATTTTTTAAAATAATTCTTAGTGTAGAATTAAAAATGTATACAGAATTTTATTGTTTTTTCTAAGAAAATGTATGTTTTTTTTTTTCGGCGATTTTTTAGTTATATGATTCGAGTGTTAACTAAATAATTTTTTTATGCAGAATATGTCAGAATATTAAAATATTAATTATTATTATAAAATAAAATAATAATAATTATTATTATTTAATTTTAATATTAAATATTAAAATATAGATTAGGTATGATGTAATTCTACCTTTACCTTTATATAATGGAAATGATATTTTGTGATTTATTTTTTTTATTAGAATTAAAATCAAAAATATTACAAAATATTGCTATTCCGCTCTTTTGTAAATTGTATATTAAAAAGTGGCCAGGATTTAATTATTTTCGATTTATTCCTTTTTTTAAGTGCAACGAAATTTTATTTGAAATTTATATGTTAAAATCGTGGAATTTTTCTAATGGCTAATAACCAAATTTAAAATAACAAATATTTTTAAAACCAATTTTTTAACTTTCAGTTTCATGAACCCTCATATAACCAAAAAATATTCGTTCTTTAACAATATTTGTAAAATATTGCATATATTTTAAATTTTCTTTTCCGGCTTTTTTTTCTGTCCAAAATTTTATTTGAAAAAAAATTCTTTGAAATTTCGCTTTATTCACAATTCTACGACAATTTTACAATGAATTTCCAGTGATTTAAAAATCCACAAAAATTCTAGTTCATTTTTTAGTGGTTCCATACAATAAATTTAATTCATGTGTTAGAATTAGTTAAAATTTCACGAAAAAATATAGAAATAAAATAAACAATTTAATAAATTTATTCTTTTTTAATAATGAGGTTCGTCGCTTAATCTCGTCTCGGAGTCTCCATGTAATTCTTATGGGAGGACTAATTTTTCTTCTAATATTAATTTTTTTTTAATTATTTTTGTTGTACGTTCACAAAAATATATCATTATCATCTCCAAAAAATTTTTTTTATTGCAACCTACAAAACGCAAATTAATATATTTTGTGTCTTAACAATCAGCGAAGAATTTTGATAATAGTAACAAATGTTTCTTGTACTGGAGTCGATGCGTGTTAGCTACGAATCAATTCTAACGCTGAAGAGCCTCGGGTAGGAAATACTTAAGCCTCTAATAACCCTGCTACTGAAGAATAAGCTCGATTTCAATATCATTCTTCAGATTTGTACAAAAGCCTCGCTCCGAAATTATCATACGGAGATGTCCAAATTATGGACAAAATTATTTTTAAACTTTTTTGCTGTTGAAGATTTATTTCATATATTTTTTAAATATATCCATGTGTAGAATTTAGTCAAATTTATAATAAAAAAATGTATCCATATGTAAAATTTAGTCAGTCAGCTTTTATAAAAAAAAAAATGTTTAAAAATGTATCCATGTGTAAAATTTAGTCAAATGGTCAGTTTTTATTCAAATAGTCCATTTTTTATTAAAAAAAATGTATCCATGTGTAAAATTTAGTCAAATAGTCAGCTTTTATTAAAAAAAATCTATAAAAATGTATCCATGTGTAAAATTTAGTTAAATGGTCAGTTTTTTATAAAAAAAAATTCTATAAAAATGTATCCATGTGTAAAATTTAGTCAAATAGTCCATTTTTTATTTTAAAAAAGTATCCATGTGTAAAATTTAGTCAAAGTCAGCTTTTATTTAAAAAAATTGTTTAAAAATGTATCCATGTGTAAAATTCAGTCAAAGTCAGCTTTTATAAAAAAAAATTGTTTAAAAATGTATCCATGTGTAAAATTTAGTCAAAGTCAGCTTTTATAAAAAAAAAATTGTTTAAAAATGTATCCATGTGTAAAATTTAGTCAAATGGTCAGTTTTTTATAAAAAAAAATCTATAAAAATGTATCCATGTATAAAATTTAGTCAAATGGTCAGTTTTTTATAAAAAAAAATCTATAAAAATGTATCCATGTATAAAATTTAGTCAAATGGTCAGTTTTTTATAAAAAAAAAATTGTTTAAAAATGTATCCATGTGTAAAATTTAGTCAAATGGTCAGTTTTTTATAAAAAAAAATCTATAAAAATGTATCCATGTATAAAATTTAGTCAAATGGTCAGTTTTTTATAAAAAAAAATCTATAAAAATGTATCCATGTATAAAATTTAGTCAAATGGTCAGTTTTTTATAAAAAAAAATCTATAAAAATGTATCCATGTATAAAATTTAGTCAAATGGTCAGTTTTTTATAAAAAAAAATCTATAAAAATGTATCCATGTGTAAAATTTAGTCAAATAGTCCATTTTTTTATTTAAAAAAAGTATCCATGTGTAAAATTTAGTGAAATAGTCAGCTTTTATAAAAAAAAATTGTTTAAAAATGTATCCATGCGTAAAATTTAGTCAAATGGTCAGTTTTTTATTAAAAAAATCTATAAAAATATATCCATGTGTAAAATTTGGTCAAATAATCCATTTTTTATTAAAAAAAAATTATTCATGTGTAAAATTTAGTCAAATAGTCAGCTTTTATAAAGAAATTGTTTAAAAATGTATCCATGTGTAAAATTTAGTCAAATGGTCAGTTTTTTTTTTTATTCTATAAAAATGTATCCATGTGCAAAATTTAGTCAAATAGTCCATTTTTATAATAAAAAAATGTATCCATATGTCAAATTTAGTCAAATAGTCAGTTTTTTATATAAAAAAATGTATCCATGTGTAAAATTTAGTCAAATAGTCAGTTTTTTATAAAAAAAAATTCTTTAAAAATGTACCCATGTATAAAATTCAACAAATATCTAGTTTTTTATTTTAAAAAAATTGTGTGTCAAATTTAGTCAAATAGTCAGTATTATTTTTATTTTATAAAAATTTATCCGTATGTAAAATTTAGTCAAATGGTCAGTTTTTTATTTTAAAAAAATGTATAAAAATTTAACCATGTCAAATTTAGTCAGATAATCAGTTTTTTTTATTAAAAAAAAATGTATTCATGTGCAAAATTTAGTCAAATAGTCCGTTTTTTATAAAAAAAAAATCTTTAAAAATGTACCCATGTATAAAATTCAACAAATATCCAGTTTTTTATTTTAAAAAAATTGTGTCAAATTTAGTCAAATAGTCAGTATTATTTTTATTTTATAAAAATTTATCCGTATGTAAAATTTAGTCAAATGGTCAGTTTTTTTTATAAAAAAAAATTCTATAAAAATTGATAGAAAACAAAAAAAATTGCACAGACCTGTTTCTCACATTTACGCATCCTCACATACATAATAATTTTCCCAACAGACAATTATACTTTTCGGCTATTTCGAGGGATCTGTCGGAGCAAATGGGGGCCAGTAAATTAGTGTCTCTGGAAGCAACCACTGCGAAATTGAAAGGAAAAAAAACTACAACGGACCGCCGCACAAAAAAAAAACATTATAAGCGGAATTGTGTGTATGTGTGTGTGTGTGTAGCGAACGACTAGACGTGGTATTTGTATGCAGTTTTTCTAGAATTGCCATTAAATTGGTTTAATTTACTTTCCGATGCGAGAGAAGCTAAGGTCTTTCGTAATTACACACATCCAACTATTTTTTGTTTCGCGTAATAAGGGGCTTTTAAATTACGGATATTATTTGTGATATTTTCCCTACTGGTCAAAATATATAGGCAACATTTGTTGTTTCGTGCCATCAAAAAAAATATTATTATTTTTGTATGATACAATTCGCGGTATTAGATCAAAAAAAAAAAAGAACTGAAAAAAGGATTTAAAAAATTGTTCATAACGAGCTGAGCGATGTTTAAATGAGGCGAAGAATATGCGGACTGAATTCTTTCTTATTAGCTTCAGATCCCAGTGTCTAAGTGTAATGGTAATGTAATTAGGATTGGGTGACAATTTCCACTCGTAAACTCTGATATTTATGGGACAGTAAGTCTTACTTACTAAACAAGTTTTGTATACCAAGAACGGATTCCACACACATATATACAGCGTGTTTGGTAAATTAATTCAATGTCCCGCGCGCTAATTAATTGCTAATTATTAGTTTAATTTTTTTAACGCTTCATCAGTTATAATAAAAATAAAAAACTTTTGCGAAAAATATAATGTACCATTATGAGTTCTTTTTTTCATGAAAAATTAATTTTCAAACTTGTAAGATTTCTTGAAAAACGGATTATATAAAAATTGATGCAAGTCGACGTATAAATAATAAATTAAATTTTGGGGATATTAAGATTTTTTTATTATTATGGATACAGTAAATGTTTTCGCAAAATTAATTCAATTTCCCGCCAATTATTTAGTAATAATAATAATATTGATTTTAACAAAAATTCTGCGTAACAAAATGAAAATTATTCAGAAAATAAAAAACGCGACAACAAAAAGTACATGAATTTGATCTTCACTTTTGACAGGTTTCTTTCATAAAAGTTAATTAAGGAAGTTAAAATTCTTTTTAAATTGAATGGAAGTCAATTGAAGAAAATCGGAATATAAATAATAAATGAAATTAAAAAATTAAAAGTAATTTTTACAAATTTTTAACAAAATTTTTATTAAAGGGCGCTAATCAATTGCTCATTGTAATATATTTTTTTAAGGATTCTTCTGCATAATGAAGAAGTGATATTTTTTTAAATCGATTGTAAAAAATATGATCTGCATCTTTGATTTTTTTTTAAGAAAGTAAAATAAGGAAAGTAGAAAAATAAAATTACGAACAGGTTTAAAAAAAAACATAAAGGTTTTTCGAATATGGTCGGGTACGTTTTTTGAAAATTTTAATTTTAATTATTCTAACGAACTGATAATTATTTTTCAAAAATTAAATTTGATTTAAATTTAAATTTAAAAGATTTAAAAAAAAAACATTAAAAAAATTGAATATTACGTTATAAAAATATATACGTATAATAGTACGTTTATAAAAAAAATATTTTTTATTTTTTAATATCTTAATAATATTATTGACTTTTTATAATTCTTGTGAGAAACGAACAGATAAATATTTTTCAAAAAAATTTCACGAAAGACAAAAGATCATGATTATCGAACTAAGGATTTATTCCAATGAAAGACGATGAAATTTAAAAAAAAAAGGAAATTGTGAAGAGATAAAAAAAAATTTTTGGTGAATATATTTTTAATTGGTGAATTTTTTCTTTTTTGTATAGAAAATATGATCTGCACTTACGACATTTTTTTTTTAATCAAATAATGATCATACTTAAAAAAAATATTTTAAAATTTAATTTTTTATTTTTCTACTCAAATTTCATCCGCTAGATAAATGCCAAAAAAATGAAATTGTGAGTCATTAAAAATACTTTTTTAAAATCAAAGTAAGATTTTTCTCTTCTTTACTTATCTAATACGCAAAGTGTGTATTAAATCATATTTTTTTGGGAAATCAAACAAAAATATATATTTAAAAAAAATCACGCTCCACCCTGTATATACGGACCTTTTGTAACAGGTATATGAAATTCAAAAGCGAACTAATATCATCCGAGATGAGTTGGTGTGTAAATGTGCCGGCTTAATTTTTTTTACGATAAGTAAAATCCGGGTGATGATATATATTACGAAAATATAATCCATTTTATCGCCAATATATTCGAAACAGTTAACAAATTAAGCTTTTCAAATCGTCAATTGGATTTAGCAAAAAAGGGCTCGTTTTTTATCCGAAACTAAAAATTATAAATTCGACAATAAGCATTTGTGTGATAGCAGAATAAGTATTTTGAAGAATAACGTAATTTTGAAAAATCTGAGATTTTATTTAAAAAAAAAAATTCTAGTGAAATTTGACGTTAAAGAATAAAGTATTTTAAAAAATCGGAGATTTTATATTTTAAAAAATGTCTGGTGAAATTTGACGTTTAAAGAATAAAGTAATTTTGAAAAATCGGAGATTTTTTTTTTTTTTTAATTTCTCGTGAAATTTTACGTTTAGAGAAAAAAGTAATTTTGAAAAATCTGAGATTTTGTATTTAAAAAATTGCTCTGAAATTTGACGTTTGAAGAATAAAGTAATTTCGAAAAATCGACGAGATTTTATATTTAAAAAAAATTCTGGTGAAATTTGACGTTTAAAGAATGAAGTAATTATGAAAAATCGGAGAGATTTTATGAAGAAAAAAAATTTCTAGTGAAATTTGACGTTTGAAGAATAAAGTAATTTTTAAAAATCCGAGAGATTTTATAAAGAAAAAAATTTATAGTGAAATTTGAGCATAAAGCATAAAGTAATTTTGAAAAATCGGAGATTTTTTATTTAAAAAGTTGCTCTGAAATTTGACGTTTGAAAAATAAAGTAATTTTTAAAAAGCGGCGAGATTGTACATTTAAAAAAAATTCTGATGAAATTTGACGTTTAAAGAATGAAGTAATTTTGAAAAATCGGAGAGATTTTATGAAGAGAAATTTTTCTAGTGAAATTTGACGTTAAAGAATAAAGTAATTTTGAAAAATCGGAGATTTTATGAAAAAAAAATTTCTAGTGAAATTTGACGTTCAAAGAATAAAGTAATTTTGAAAAATCGGAGATTTTATGAAAAAAAAATTTCTGGTGAAATTTGACGTTCAAAGAATAAAGTAATTTTGAAAAATCGGAGATTTTTTTTTTTTTTTAATTTCTCGTGAAATTTTACGTTTAGAGAAAAAAGTAATTTTGAAAAATCTGAGATTTTGTATTTAAAAAATTGCTCTGAAATTTGACGTTTGAAGAATAAAGTAATTTCGAAAAATCGGCGAAATTTTATATTTAAAAAAAATTCTGGTGAAATTTGACGTTTAAAGAATGAAGTAATTATGAAAAATCGGAGAGATTTTATGAAGAAAAAAAATTTCTAGTGAAATTTGACGTTTGAAGAATAAAGTAATTTTTAAAAATCCGAGAGATTTTATAAAGAAAAAAAATTATAGTGAAATTTGAGCATAAAGAATAAAGTAATTTTGAAAAAACGGAGAGATTTTATGAAAAAAAATTTTCTAGTGAAATTTGACGTTCAAAGAATAAAGTAATTTTGAAAAATCGGAGATTTTATAAAATAAAAATTTCTGGTGAAATTTGACGTTTAAAGAATGAAGTAATTTTGAAAAATCGGAGAGATTTTATGAAAAAAAAATTTCTGGTGAAATTTGACGTTTAAAGAATGAAGTAATTTTGAAAAATCGGAGAGATTTTATGAAGGAAATTTTTTCTAGTGAAATTTGACGTTAAAGAATAAAGTAATTTTGAAAAATCGGAGAGATTTTATGAAAAAAAAATTTCTAGTGAAATTTGACGTTCAAAGAATAAAGTAATTTTGAAAAATCGGAGAGATTTTATGAAGAGAACATTTTCTAGTGAAATTTGCCGTTCAAAGAATAAAGTAATTTTGAAAAATCGGAGATTTTATGAAAAAAAAATTTCTAGTGAAATTTGACGTTCAAAGAATAAAGTAATTTTGAAAAATCGGAGAGATTTTATGAAGGAAAATTTTTCTAGTGAAATTTGCCGTTCAAAGAATAAAGTAATTTTGAAAAATCGGAGATTTTATGAAAAAAAAATTTCTAGTGAAATTTGACGTTCAAAGAATAAAGTAATTTTGAAAAATCGGAGATTTTATGAAAAAAAAATTTCTAGTGAAATTTTACGTTCAAAGAATAAAGTAATTTTGAAAAATCGGAGAGATTTTATGAAGAAAAAAATTTCTAGTGAAATTTGCCGTTAAAAGAATAAAGTAATTTTGAAAAATCGACAAGATTGTATATTTAAAAAATTTAATCTGGTGAAATTTGACGCTTAAACAATAAAGTAATTTTGAAAAGATGTCGAGATTTTACGAAGAAATTTTTTTTTTGGTAAAGTTTGAAGCGTATGAATGAGTCTGTTCTTTCACAAGTACGGAGAATTATTAGAACAATATCTTTTACGGCATTTTTAATGGGCGGTAATAAAAAATATAAAAAGACCAGTTTGTATTAGATTTATCCAATTTAATAGACCTGGCCTGAAGTTGTAGCTGTAGCTTATATATGTTGTGTGGGTTGGTCCAACAAATATTTAAACCATTTTATGATGTCTTTGACTTATAACGTACATCATTCGATGGATATTTTCATGTAAAATATAGAACTGGCCACGTATCGATTTCTGAAACATTTTACATCGAACATACGACCGATAATAGCTTTCGAACACATACTTCATAAATTGGGACGTACAACGTCAACCATTTAGTTGTTCAAGTCGAATTCTACGCTCAAATAAAATAGATTCTTTTTTTTAAACTCGTAAAAAAAAATGTGATTTGAGATTTTCGATCTGCGAGATAACAAATCTTCATTTTTTAAATTCGTGTTTCCAATTCTGATAGTAGCACTATATTTCAATATTAATCATATCAAATGAAACTCTTTAAAAAAAAATCGTGAAGTGAGATTTTCAATCTGCAAGAACTAATTAATATATTAGGACAAAAATAGAAATGGGTTAATTAAAATTTGAAGCACTTAATTTTTTTTTTAATTAAAATTATAATTTTTGTGTAAAATGAAATAGATGTGTTTAAAAAAAAAATCATGAATTGAGGTTTTTGATCTACAAAACAAATTCGATTGATTTAATTTGAAAAATATGAAGTAAATATAAAAATCGGAAAACAAAATTAAAAAATTCAAACATAACGTCTTTTATTTTATAATTTTTTCTATATTTCGCTTTAATCCCCAGATTTATTTTTCTGTTTGTTAATAGTATTTTTCTTAATTTTTATAAACTAACATATCGAAAAGTTTTTTTTTTTTTAATACATAAACGAAAGAATAACTTTGAAAAAATCACTATTTTTCCTATCATATTAGTTGAGCAATTTTTTTTTATTTGAAAAATTCAATTGATTTGCAAAATTATCTATAAAAAAAATATTTTACATTCAAACAGCATATAATTAAATTTGGCAATTTTTCAGTGTTTGACTTTTTTTTTGAAACTATAAAAATGTAATTAATCGATTTTTGATTAAGTTATTCCTACAACTTATTAAATTGTAAGAGTTACCCTGGAGCAGATATTGAACCAAAGGGTAACATTATATGTGATAAGCAGGGTAAGGAACTCACAGAAAATAAGGAAAAAGCTAGAAGATGGAAGGAGTATCTTGAAGATTTATATAAAGGTAGGCAGGACATGGAGGAGCTAGAAAATGTGGAACAGATAGATGAGGATGACTTAGGTCCTAGCATACTTAGGTCAGAGTTTCATAGAGCATTAAATGATTTACGGAATAACAAAGCAGCGGGGATTGATATGATACCAGCCGAATTAATAAAACACGCAGGGGAAAAAATGCAGGAGCGATTATACAGGTTAGTTTGTAAAATATATGAGAAGGGAGAAGTACCACAGGATTTTCAGCGTAGTAGAATAGTAACAATGCCGAAGAAAATAGGAGCTAATTTGTGTGAGAACTATAGGACCATTAGCCTACTATCACATGCATCGAAGATATTGTTAAAGATTATTTATAGGAGATTAGAAAATAAAGTAGAGGAAAGGCTAGGAGAAGATCAGTTTGGTTTTAGGAAAAACAGAGGGACGAGGGAGGCGATTCTAGCACTAAGAACGGTAGTAGAAAAAAGAAATAGGGTAGGAAAGGTAACTTGCATAGCTTTTGTAGACTTAGAAAAGGCATTTGACAATGTAGATTGGGACATAATGTTTAGAATTTTAAAAGAAACGGGTATAGATTATAAGGATAGGAGAATAATTTTTAATTTATATAAACACCAAACTGCCTTAGTTAGAATTGAGGGGGAAGAAGAGGTAGCAAAAATAGGGAAGGGAGTTCGGCAGGGATGTACACTCTCACCGTTATTATTTAATCTATATATAGAAGATGCAATAAACAAAGTAAAAGAAGAGTATAGTGTAGGTGTGAATGTACAGGGAGATAAAATATATATGCTGAGATTCGCCGACGATATAGCTATATTGGAAGAAAGCGAAAAGAAATTAGAAAGGGTATTGAATGGTATGCAGGCAGTATTGACTAGGGATTTTAACATGAAAATAAATATAGGTAAAACTAAAGTGATGAGGTGTGACAAAAAGGAATGCAGTAGAAAAATGAGGATCACAATAGGAGATAATAGAATCGAAGAAGTGTCAGATTTTTGTTATTTAGGCAGTAGAATCACAAAAGATAATCGAAGCAAGGTAGATATAAAGTGTAGGATAGCACAGGGTAGGAAGGCATTCGTAGAAAAAGAACAGATTTTAAGATCAAATATTGACTTGGGTATTAGAAAAAGATTACTGAAGGTATATGTTTGGAGTGTAGCACTGTACGGGTGTGAGGCGTGGACTATAGGAAAGGAAGAGAAGCGTAGATTAGAAGCACTTGAAATGTGGTGTTATAGGAGGATGATGAGGATTGGTTGGGAAGATAAAGTAACAAATGAAGCTGTACTAGAGTTAGTAGGGGAGAAGAGAAGTATTTGGAGAGTGTTACAACGTAGGAGAGACAGATTAGTAGGGCATATTCTTAGGCATGGGGGGATTATGCAATTGATCATAGAAGGTAGAGTGGAGGGAAAGAGAGGGGTAGGTAGGCCTAGATTGGAGTATGTGAGTCAGATAGTTGAAGACGTTGAGATGAATAGCTATAGGGAGATGAAGGGATTAGCTCAGGATAGATCGGCATGGCGTGCTGTTTCCAACCAATCTTTAGGATTGCGGACTCTTTAACTAACAACTTAATCAAAAATCGATTGTTCGATTCATTTTAGGAATATTTTAAGAATATAGCATTTTTTTAATTTTATATTTATATATATATATATACATATATATATATGGCAAAAATTTATATATATACTTTCTATATATACTTGAAAAAAAGAGAACTCTGCAAAAAAAAATTAGTTCTTAAAAAAAATGCGATGAATATTAATTAATAATCATTAAAAAAAATAAGTAATATTTTTTTGCGTGTATAAAGAAAATTTATAATTTTTGATTAACACCAGAAAAAATCTTCACCATACGACAAATATTTCTATATGTTAAACCAAAAAAACGTGACCATTCTGTAAAGAATTTTGAAAAAATTTCAAAATAATTTTTTGGAAGTACATACTTCGAAAAAGAAATTCACTGGAAAAAAAAGTTCTTAAAAAAAATTGCGAAGAGTATAAATAATCATAAAAATAAAAGTAACATTTTCTGCGTGTTTAAAAAAAATCTTCACCATACGACAAAAATTTCTATATGTTAAACCAAAAATTCGTCAATTCTGTAGAGAATTTGGAAAAAAATTCAAAATATTTTTTTCGAGTATGTACATGAAAAAAAAAGAAAATTCACTGGGAATGAAAAGTTCTTAAAAAAAAATGCGACGAGTTTAAATAATCATAAAAATAAAAGTAACATTTTTTGCGTGAGTAAAAAAATCTTCACCATACGATAAAAATTTCTATATGTTAAACCAAAAATTCGTCGATTCTGTAGATAATTTGGAAAAAATTTCAAAATATTTTTTTCGAGGTATGTACTTGAAAAAAAAAGAAAATTCACTGCGAAAAAAAAGTTCTTAAAAAAAATTGCGACGAGTTTAAATAATCATAAAAATAAAAGAAACGTTTTTTGCGTGTGTAAAAAAATCTTCACCATACGATAAAAATTTCTATATGTTAAACCAAAAATTCGTCGATTCTGTAGATAATTTGAAAAAAAATGAAAATAATTTTTTGGAAGTATGTACTTGCAAAAAATAAAAATGCACTCGAGAAAAATAAGTTTAAAAAAAATTTGCGACGGGTATTAATTAATAATCATAAAAAAAAAAACGTAACATAAAAAAATCTATAATTTTTGATTAACCCACCCCAAAAAAAAATCTTCACCATTAATTTTTGACCTCTCATTACCAAGAACAAAGTAAAAAAATAATTAAGCATAGCTCGAAATATTAATCTCGCGATATTCATAAGATACATTCTCATTCCGCGAAAGATTTATCAAAACGCCATAACCTGGAATTAGCCGCACAACACACACATGCCTGAAGATGGTGAATATTCCGGCACCGAAACGTGAATTACACGATAATTACAACGCAGCATCTCCAACACATGCACCAGCAGATCTCTGGTGCAGTTGCAAGTAGATTGGTATTGGCACCGAAATTGGTGGCTTAATTATCTTAAATAAAATCTCCCCTTTATTTACTTTGCGCATTGCTATAAAAGAATGTGCCAGCACCACGGCTATAGTCTTCACATCGTATTATATGGTCTGGCCTACAACGAGCGCCCGAAATGACTTAGAATATTAATAACATCCCGCGTATCCATATGCGCTATGTATATATAGCCTGCGCCAAATATTTCGATCACCTAAGATCATTCAAATTTTTGAAGAAAAAAAATTTTTGATTGATTTTTATTTTTGTTATTTTTTCCAATAATTTTTTCGTAAAATTTGATATATTTGAAAATAATTTAATAAATTTACGGGCGCAGTTGGTTCAATATTTTTTGCATATTTTTCTAGTAGTTAAATTTACGTACTTTAATTAGTTAATCGTCAATTTAAGATTTCGAATTTCGTTAATTAAATAGTACAAGTCGAAAAACATAAAATTCATACATGTTCAACAAATTTTTGACAAACAAAAATTACTTAAGAGATCGGTTGATTTTTATTTTTATATTAATTTTTTCAATAATTTTTTCGAAAAATTTGATATATTTAAAAATAATTTAATAAATTTACGGGCGCAGTTGGTTCAATATCTTTTGCATATTTTTTCTAGTAGTTAAATTTACGTACTTTAATTAGTTAATAAAGTTCATAAATAGTACAAGTCGAAAAATATAAAATTTTCATTTTTAACTTCAGAATATTAGTTACGTCTTATTTATAAAAAAAATTACAAATTATTGTAATTTTCGAGTCGATAATTTTTTTGATAAAAATAGTGCGGTGATGTAAATTTTTTTAATCGGTCATTTTTAATCTTCTCGGGTTTTCGGTAAAGTCTCAAAAAATCTATTCAAAAAATGACAAAAAAGAGGCTCAATTTTGAAAATTAAAAAAGCACCTCATATAATTGATATAATATAATAACATTTTTAAATTTCTACTTGAAAAGAGTTTTCGGTATTTTTTTTTTAGAAATATTTCAACATAAATATTAAAGGGCCCGCAATTTGTTTTTGTTTTGTTCGTTTTTGGCAGTCAAATAAAAAAAAAAACATTTTACACCAATTTTTCGTCAACTTATTTTGAAAAATTAACTAAAAGCTAATACCGTCAAAATTTGTTATCTAATCTAAACCGTTCTTAACGTGTGCTAAAAAATAGTATGTCCCTATTTGTATGTCCCTACAAATTTTTACAAAATAATTTCTTGCATCAAAATATACCAAGTTTTTAAAAACAATTTTTTCGTTGACTTAAATTTTCACTTAAATGATTCGAAATAAAAATATTTAATCACAACACGAACTATAGAATAAATAGAAACAGTATAAAAATTTTAAACTATTATCCAAACGTTCTTTTTCAAATAATCAACAAAAGGCTCTAAATAAATTTCCAGACAAGAGCAAGAAAAAGAAAATATACTGAAATTATTATATTTTTGTTATAAATCCATTTTACTCCAAGAAAATATTTTATACGATAGAAAATCGAAGTATTTAACACATCCTGCTCATGATAAAAATATCCTTTTGAAAAATCACCATCGTCATATTAAAAGAAAGAAATATATCAATCTTAAATAAATTTTCGGAATATTTGTATATTTCTATATTGGCATGTATAAATTAGAATTTATGTATAAAATCCGTCGATTTTTTTTTAATTGACCAAATAGGTTTTTTTTTTTAAAGAACAATATATTAATTTAATTTAAATAAATCTATATCAACAATTTCTGCGAGAAATTAAATTTATAAAAAAGTTTTAAAAATATATTTAAAAAAATATATTTATATATTATATATATATATATATTTTTTTAAATATATATTTTATTGTTCGTTTGATTAAATATTTTTTTAATATTCGTTGCGTTTAAAATTTGGCCTCATCTGTATAAAATATATGAAGAAACTACAGAAAACGAATAACCGGGAGAAAAAAAAACTAAAATTAAAACGGGATAGACTTCGATCCGTTCATTAGTTTTTGTGGTATGGGCGTCTTCTGGATGGTTCGCGTTGAGGCTCAACTCTCCGGTCGCTTTGCGCCAGCTGGAGAGACGGCCTCAGTGCCGGTCACGTTCCACAGACAGAGACGCCACGAAGGCCAACCTCTTCAGAAACCAATCAAAAGCCGATCAGCAATTTTCTAGCCTCACTTGTGGGATAATCAAAACAAAGCTAACCATTAATTATAAAGCTGAGGTCTCCTCGACCATATATACCTGCGCTCCTCCGTCCAGAACCGCACTCACGCTAACATTATTAAAAAATATTTTACAATTTTTTTTTCAAAAATCTATAATCACTCAGTATACTTTATAAGTATCTGTTTTATTATAAAAAATTAATATAAAAAATTAAATCATAATCATCCCTCTTGGTTTTCTGAAGAAATAAATTTCAAAAGATATCAAAAATTAGCTAAAATGTTAAAAATTACCAAAGGAATTTAATTTTTAACTAAGTCACTTTTTATCCATAAAAAATATTATACGAAATTTTTATCAAATATCTAAAACAAAAATATTTAAAATCACTCTATTACTTTATAACAATTTGTTTTATAATAAAAATTAATTTAAAAAAAATCATAGCCTTGTTTTCTCAAGAAAAGAAAAAATCAAAAATGATCAAAAATTTGCGAAACAAGCAAAAGAATTCAATTTTTAAACTAAAAGTCGTTTTTTATCCAAGCTGCATTTATACTCAAATAAACATTCTTAAAAAAATATTTTACAAAATTTTTATCAAAAATCTAAAACAAAAATATCTAAAATCATTCTATATACTTCATAACAATCTGTTTTGTTGTAAAAAAAAATATTTTTTAATTATAATCACCCCCCCCCCCCTTTGTTTTCTGAAGAAATTGTTTTAAAAAATATCAAAAATTATATATAATATTAAAAATTACCAAAAGAATTTAATTTTTCAACTAAGAGTCGTTTTTATATCCCGCTGCATTTACACTCAAATAAATATCATTAAAAAAATATTTTACAAAAATTTTATCAAAAATCTAAAATGTAAAAAAAAATATTTAAAATCACAACTATCTGTTTTATTATTAAAAAAAAAAAAAATTTAATCATAATAATCCCCCTTTGTTTTTTGAGGAAGAAAAAAATCTAAAAATATCAAAAATGATCTAAAATGTTACAAATTACCAAAAGAATGCAATTTTTCAACTAAAAGTCGTTTTTATCCAAACTGCATTTACAATCAAACAAACAATCCTTAAAAAATATTTTACAAAAATTTTATCAAAAATCTAAAATCATTTATAAAAATTTGTGTTATTATAAAAACAAAATTTAAAAAAAATCATAATCATCCCCCTTTGTTTTCCGAAGAAGAAAAAAATTGAAAATATCAAAAATTTTCAAAACAACCATAAGAAGTTAATTTTTCAACTGAAAGTCGATTGATATCTACGCTGCAATTTAAATTTTAAAATGTATAAAATTTAAAGCCGCGTCTGTTGAAAATGCCCATAAAAATCTATAGGTACATATTTATAAAATATTAGCTCTTATGGCTGAGTGAGTTTCAGGACGAGTAGTATGTGAGAGCGAAGAGGACGAGACGATGTGGAAGAGGAGGGAAAACTAAATGACCTTATACAATAATTAACTATCGCATTTAGTGCTATATAGCGGACAGGGAAAGTCATCTAGATCACATATTATTTATGAATAAACATATACACCCCCTTAATTAACAATTATGCTCTTCTCGAGCTCGGGCGCAGACTGCCCGATTGCAATTACTTCTCGAAATTCCTTCTCAAGAACAAATGCATTGCGCGAAAATATATTAATCAAAAAAAAAATGCATAAAAATGTTTGTGCTTCAAAAAAATTCCATGTGTATAAAACATTTTTTTTTGTATAAAAAAAAATACAAATACAACCCAAATGTGATTACAATTACTTCTCGAAATTCCTTCTCAAGAACAAATGTATTGCGCGAAAATATATTAATAAAAAAAAAATGTATAAACATTTTTGTGCTTCAAAAAAATTCCAGATATATAGAAACAATTTTTTTGTATAAAAAAAAATGCAAATACAACCCAAATGTGATTGCAATTACTTCTCGAAATTCCTCCTCAAGCACAAATACATTGCGCGAAAATATATTAATCAACGAAAAATTGTATAAAAATGTTTGTGCTTCAAAAAAATTCCATATATATAGAAACAATTTTTTTGTATAAAAAAAAATGCAAATACAACCCAAATGTGATTGCAATTACTTCTCGAAATTCCTCCTCAAGAACAAATGCATTGCGCGAAAATATATTAATCAAATAAAAATTGTATAAACATTTTTGTGCTTCAAAAAAATTCCATATATATACAGAAACAAATTTTTTGTATTAAAAAAAATGCAAATACATCCCAAATGTGATACTGGCCGATTGCAATTACTTCTCGAAATTCCTTCTCAAGAACAAATGTATTGCGCGAAAATATATTAATAAAAAAAAAATGTATAAACATTTTTGTGCTTCAAAAAAATTCCAGATATATAGAAACAATTTTTTTGTATAAAAAAAAATGCAAATACATCCCAAATGTGATTGCAATTACTTCTCGAAATTCCTTCTCAAGAACAAATGCATTGCGCGAAAATATATTAATCAACGAAAAATTGTATAAAAATGTTTGTGCTTCAAAAAAATTCCATGTGCATAGAAATATTTTTTTTATAAAAAAAAAATAGAAATACATCCCAAATGTGATTGCAATTACTTCTCGAAATTCCTCCTCAAGCACAAATACATTGCGCGGAAATATATTAATCAACGAAAAATTGTATGAAAATGTTTGTGCTTCAAAAAAATTCCATGTGCATAGAAATATTTTTTTTATAAAAAAAAAATACAAATACATCCCAAATGTGATTGCAATTACTTCTCGAAATTCCTCCTCAAGCACAAATGCATTGCACGAAAATATATTAATCAACGAAGAATTGTATAAAAATTTTTGTGCTTCAAAAAAATTCCATATATATAGAAACAATTTTTTTGTATAAAAAAAAATGCAAATACATCCCAAATGTGATTGCAATTACTTCTCGAAATTCCTCCTCAAGAACAAATGCATTGCGCGAAAATATATTAATCACAAAAAAATTGTATAAACATTTTTGTGCTTCAAAAAAATTCCATATATATACAGAAACAATTTTTTTGTATTAAAAAAAATGCAAATACATCCCAAATGTGATACTGGCCGATTGCAATTACTTCTCGAAATTCCTTCTCAAGAACAAATACATTGCGCGAAAATATATTAATCAAATAAAAATTGTATAAACATTTTTGTGCTTCAAAAAAATTCCATATATATACAGAAACAAATTTTTTGTATTAAAAAAAATGCAAATACATCCCAAATGTGATACTGGCCGATTGCAATTACTTCTCGAAATTCCTTCTCAAGAACAAATGCATTGCGCGAAAATATATTAATCACAAAAAAATTGTATAAACATTTTTGTGCTTCAAAAAAAATCCCTATATAGAAACAAATTTTTTGTATAAAAAAAAAAATCAAAACATCCCAAATGCGATTGTATTTACTTCTCTAAATTCCTCCTCAAGCACAAATGCATTGCGCGAAAATATATTTATCAACGAAAAATTGTATAAAAATTTTTGTGCTTGAAAAAAATTCCATGTGCACAGAAATATTTTTTTATAAAAAAAAAATACAAATACATCCCAAATGTGATACTGGCCGATTGCAATTACTTCTCGAAATTCCTTCTCAAGAACAAATGCGTTGCGCGAAAATATATTAATCAAAAAAATTTTTTTATATATAAAAAATTGTATTTGAAAAAAATTGCATATATGTATATAGAAACATTTTTTTTGTATAAAAAAAATGCAAATACATGCCAAATGTGATTTGCTTCGAGAATACTATAATTCGCGGAATGAAACAACGGGACATGGTCCCCTGATCTACAAGAACGCACACAGCATCTCTCGCAGGGGCTTTTTAGTCGCTGCTCCGCTCTTTCGATATTATGCCCCGGTTATAATTCAATTTCGACAGATCTATAAAACAATACGACTGGCCCGTGATTCATTGCAGCCCCGAATATTGCGTGTATTCTATACATGATCGTACACATACGTTTCGGACGCGGCAGCACATAAAAGCCCATCCTCAGTGCGCTGGAAATGAAATAACCAACTCGTATTCCACAAAAAAAAATTTTTTTTAACTAAAATGAAATATTGGCCTATACGGTATTGCACATTAAAAAATATATAAATCTTTAAAAAAATAAGTAATAATTTTTTTTTAATTATTTGTACGCGCTGGTTGTAAAAATTACTGACTCGGATTCCAAAAAAATATATTTTTTTTAATTAAAATTAGCATTGAACATTAAAAAACCTTAAAAAATATGTCCAATAATAATTTTTAAATTGTTTTATGTGCTGGTTGTAAAAATAAACTCGAATTTCACCAAAAAAAATCTTTTTTAAAATTAAAATCAAATATTAGTCTATGCGGTATTGAACATTAAAAAATATATCAATCTTTGAACAAATATGTCTCTAATAATTTTTATGCGCTGTTGAAAAATAACAGACTCGAATTTCACAAAAAAAAAAATTTTTTTTTATTAAAATCAAATATTAGTCTAATTGAACATTAAAAATACATATTTAAAAAAATATCTCTCTAATTATTATTTTTTAATTATATTTATTTGTAAAAACAACTAACACTAATTCCACAAAAAAAAAAATTTTTTAAATTTAAATCAAATATTAGTCATTGAGCATTGAACATTAAAAAACATCTTTAGAAAAAATGTCTAATTACTTTTTTAAAATTATTTTATGCACTGGTTGTAAAAATAACTAACACGAATTCCAAAAAAAAAATTTTTTGTTATTAAAGTCAAATATTAGTCTATATGGTACTGAATATTAAAAAACATATCAATCTTTAAAAAAATATATCTATCTATTTTTTAAAATTATTTATATTCAAAAAACGTTTCTTATTTCATAGTAATTCAATGAAATGATATTTTGGCGGTAGTATAAAAATAATTTTAAATTTTTCGAAATGCTTCTTAAAAAATCAGCGTTTATATTCGATATGGCAACGGTGGATGGAATAATACCTCTGGCACATGCGCACCATGCATATAATATATTAAAATAGAGAATCATACGTCAAATGTCAAATGTCAAATCCTGCACTAAATTTTTTAAATTTTTTAATTAAAAAAAAAATTAACCGATTATATTTCGCTCTAATAAAATAAATGTAAATATCTCTATTTTGAATTTATCCTAGCTGTGGAAAATTATTTGCTTTATGATGCAAAATACTGAAGATTCTAAAAATACAAAAAAATACTAAAAATACTAAAAATTTGAACAAATTGACTTAAATAAATTAAATTCAAAGATTGTTAAAGCTGTACCTTTCAGAATATTTTGAAGTTAAAAAAAAATTAAAAATAAATTATGACTTTTTAGCTTAAAAAGGCTTTAAAAAAAAAGTCAATGTAAAATGTATGTATGTAAAATAAAACACATAATTACGTTTAAATCGCCAAAGTCAACTTTACTTAATAAAGAAAAATATTTAAAAAAAAATCAATCATCTTAATCGATTATTTTTTCACAAAAATCTACAAAACCACATCATAATTCTGCAAATTAGAATTTTTTATTATTATTTAATTTTTTATAGTTATTTTTTAATTAAAAATTAAAACACAACCAATCTATTATCGACAGAGTTATCTCATTTCCAGATAGCTGAGGATGAATTTTTATTTTCCGAACGGGTACATGCAATAAGCAAGCAAGCAGAGACAACAAGATCAGCAACAGAATGTGAGCCTTTCAGTTAGCGGTTTTTCATGGCTCGGAAAAGAGCAAGCACACTGCTCAAAGCTACACTCGGCCATGGCCTCTTCCTTGGCACCGCTTTGAGCTTTTCGGATGTTTGCTCGCTCCTTCGCCCGCCAAAACTAAAAGTATAATACTGTCAAACCAAACAAAAGCTGCGTTTATCAAAGAACCGCCTCTTGAATCTAAATACGGAAAATTTTGTCGCGAAATATATAAATCAGTTAAAGAAAATCTACATGTATGTATGTTATTGCCACGAAATCAGGACCGGGCGCTTAAACCACCAAAAAAAAATTCTATAAATTCAAAATGTCGCTTCTCATGTTTAATTTTTTGATTTTATTTTAAAAAATAATAATTTTCCCCATTTATACTAAAACACTTGATACAACCACATGGAGACGTATAGCAATAAAATAAAAATAAAATAAAATCTAACAAAAAATCTTCTTCATTTGCATGGCTTCTTGAATGTGTGGCCGGACCCAACTGGCTGATTGACAGATGAATAGGGTCATTTGAATTAGAATATATGTTCGCTGGTTTGGTAATGTGCATAATGCGAAACCATGACCGGGCTAAGAAAAAAGGTTGTTTTGTTCAGTTGATAGATTTTTTTTTATTATTTTTTTTATTTGGGGGGGGGGAATCGGTATTGTGTTACGACAGTATATATTTTATAAATATGCAAAAATAAATCAATTTTAATTAACTAATTTACATTTTTTTGAAATAAATTTAATAACTATATTTTCATTTAATAGAACATCGGTTTAGAATATATTTTCAAAGAAAGCAAAAATGCTCAATTTTTTATTTTCATTGAAATGTACACAAAAAAAATTAACGGAAAATAAAAATTTATGTGGAAATTTGAAAAAAAAATTAAATTTTTACAAAAAAATATTCGTAATTATAAATAAAGTCCATTTTATTTATTATAACAGGATAATTGCTTTGATTACTGTTCCAAAAGAATTTGATTTAACTGTATTTTTTAAATGCATTTCTAAAAGATTTTCTAAAAAGTTATGCACAAATAATTTTTACTTTTTATAAAATAAAATAATGTTGATTAAAGTAGTTTTTGAAAATTTTTTGATGAAAAATATCTTGTATATTCTTATTTTTTTAATTAATCTCAATTTAAAAAAAAAATACTTTACGGAATTCTAGCTTTTTAAAAAAAAATTCAAAAATTATATATACACGGATTTTTTTTTGCTCTCGATTTATAAAAAAAAATCCATTAATAAATGTATAAAAAATTATATCAACACTGTATCCAAAAATATTTGACCACATAACGCCTAAATCCACTTTACATAATAAATATTAAAAAAAAAATTCACCTTTCCCGATTTATTTTTCCAAGAAGTTTATAAAACCGCATACCTCAACAAATCCATTTTTTTTATACAATCAAATCCAATATATACAAGCAAACGCCACGCGCGCAAACATTACTATTGCCTCCGATCGTACAAATTTAATACATTTTATTTCGATCGTCGAATATCGTAATAATCGTATTGTATATACGTCACATTTATTCGCGGGTGTATTATCTTACGTGTACACACACATACACACACACACACACGGGAGTCGCCGCAGGACGACCTGCAGCCAGGCCCGGGCCCAGGCCTAGGCCAGGCCAGCCACTTTCGGGATCCATGTCTGCTAGATTTCTATCGCGCCTCATAAATTCTACACAACGACAAGTGAACAACGTTCGCATTCGCCATCTTCTTTGCACGCGCGTGCTAAAGAAGACCTCACCAATAAGTGTGCACACTACGTTACGAGCCGGTCGTATTATTATCTTTTCTACAGCGATGCTTTATTTCTTTTTACATAACCTCCCAAAGACATAGTATAACTTAGCATTATTTGGATTCGATTATTATATACATGTACACTCAAAGACCATAGTAATGGCCCAACATCCTTTTTTTTATTAGATTATTATATACATGTACACTCAAAGACAATAGTAATACACCAGCATCATTATTTTATTAAATTATTATATACATGTATACTCAAAGAGAATAGTGATACACCAGCATCATTATTTTTTTAATTATTATATGCGTGTACACTCAAAGACAATAGAAATGTACCAGCATCATTATTATATTAGGTTATTATATACCTGTACACTCAAAGACAGTAGTAATGCACCAGTATAATTATTGGATTAGATTATTACATACTTGTATACTCGAAGACAATAGTAATGCACTAGCATCATTAATTTAGTATATTATTATATACATGTACACACGAAGATAATAGTATTGTACCAGCATCATTTTTGTATTAAATAATTATATACATGTATACTCAAAGACAATATATATGCACCGGCGTCATTATTATATTAGGTTATTACATACCTGTACACTCAAAGACAGTAGTAATGCACCAGTATAATTATTGGATTAGATTATTATATACTTGTATACTCGAAGACAATAGTAATGCACTAGCATCATTAATTTAGTATATTATTATATACATGTACACACGAAGATAATAGTAATGTACCAGCATCATTTTTGTATTAAATAATTATATACATGTATACTCAAAGACAATATATATGCACCGGCGTCATTATTATATTAAGTTATTATATAACTGTACACCAAAAGACAGTAGTATTGCACCAGTGTAATTCTTGGATTAGATTATTATATACCTGTACACTCAAAGGCAATAGTTCCAGCATAATTTTTTGATTAGATTTATTATATACCTGTACACTTAAAGACATTAGTAATGCACCAGCATAAGTCTTGGATTAGATTATTATATTTTGTACACTCAAATACAATAGTAATGCACCAGCACGATTAATTTATTTGGTTATTATATACCTGTACACTCAAAGAAAATAATAATGCACTAGCACAGTTAATTTATTAGGTTATTATATACCTGTACACACGAAGCGAATAGTAATGCACCAGCATCATTCTTATATTAAATAATTATATATATGTACACTGAAAGACGATAGAAATGCACCAGAGTCATTATTTTATTAGGTTATTATATACATGTACACTCAAAGACATTAGTAATGCACCAGCATAATTCTTTGATTAGATTATTATATACTTGTACACTGAAAGACCATTATCATTATTTGACAAGCATAATTATTTTATTACATTATTATATAAATGCACATTCAAAGACAATAGAAATGACCTGACCTGACTTGTACACTCAACGACTATAGTAATCTGCGAGCATAATGTTTGGCTTAGATTATTATATACCGGTACACTCAAAGGCAGTAGTAATGCACCAGCATCATTCTTGGATAAAATTATTGTATACATGTACACTCAAAGACAGTAGTAATGCACCACTATAGGACGTCTGTGCAGTATATGCAATGGGAGCTGCGATATAGTTAATTAATTTCAATTTAGTATGTAAGCAAGAACATTTTAATAGATATTTAATTTGTGATAAGTTGTTACACCGATATTACACTAATATTTACTATTGAGGGCCTTAAAATACTATGTATATCTGCAGCAATAAATACATTTAAAAAATATATATATTGAGCATACGAACTATACCAACGCTTCCTTATACCGGCACATTACTATTGTCTTTGATTGTACGAAAAGCTATTATTTTTGCGTGGATCAATGAGTGGGTACAAGAACATTTTTCTAACAATTTCAAGCTGCACTTTCGTTCAATCAGATTAAGTAATAAATTGTTTCAATTTAATTTAATTTAATTCAATTGAATAATAAAGAGTTATGCCGTGTTAGATTGACAATATCAGCTTCTATTTTGCATTTTATAATACAGTAGCAGCTCATTGGCGAAGAGTTCTCGGTGTAATTTATTCTATTATAATAGAAGGCAAATAAAATGGTTTTATGCTACTTTAGGGTATTAAAAAACCCTAAATATTTGTGCATGTTTAATTTCACCGAGATATTTAAATAATAAATAGAAATTAATTTATATATCGCAAAATTATTTGTAGCAAAATGCAAAATTTAAATTAAATTCTACAAAAATATTCTAATTTTTGAAAAATGCTTCAATTAAGTAAATGTTAAAGCATTAATAGGTAGAAATAACAAAAAGCCATCTGAGCCGGATCTGACTATACAATGAGATGTAAACAAGAACGGCAAATGTATCATATTTTTTGAAATATGCCTTAATTAAATAAATGCTGAAGCAATAATAGCCAGAAATATGAAAAATCCATTTGAGCTGGATCTGACTATACAATGGGCCGTAAAAAAGAACGGTAGCTTGACTTAATGCAAATTAATATAAATTGCACAATTCAAATGATGATCTTGCTTTTGCAGAATTTTAATAATCATTTCAAAGCTTCATGAATAAATAGAAAAGCTCCACCTATGAATCGAGATGATATAAATTAATTTAATTTGTAAATGCATAATAATATCTATGGGTGAACTAGAGTGGAAATATTTTTTTATGTGGCTTTTAAAAAAAATTACTTTAATTTTGTACTTTTGTCAAAAGTATGCGGAATTCTTAAAAATTATACGCTCATTTTTTAATGTATAAAAAATGTATTATTTTATTATTTTTATGAGAAGAAAATTACATTGCTGAAAAATCTTACATTTCTCAAAATATTTATCTACGAATAATTTTTTTTTTATTAAAGTAGATATTTTCAAATTTTTATGCTGGTTTTTACAAAATTCAACTTCAATTTTGCACTTTTGTCCAGAGTACACATTATTATCTTTTTATGTATAAATATTTATGTATAAATATTTTCAGTCAAAAATCACATTCCTGAGTTTTAAAAAATCAAAAAGAATAAAAAATCCTTCGTTTTTTGCTAAGAAATTACGTTCTTTTTAATTAGAGTTATTTCTTTCTGGAGCTTTTAATAAAATTCAATGTTCAATATAAATTCTTAAAAAAAATTCATGCTCAAAAAATTATTATTATTTGTTGAGTATTTTCAGTTATAACCACAAAAATTACATGGTTAATTTTTTTTTAATTAATTCGTCCAAAATAAATTTTAATTAAAAATCTTATTATGCTTTTTTAACCAAAAATTCTCAAATTTTTAGAAAAAAAATCCTACATTTGTACGCATTTCCATTTTAAATACCCAATTAAAAAAAAAAACGAAAAAAAAATTCTAGAAGCTTTAAATCTACTGAAAACTGTTCTAAAATCAAATAGTTACTTTAGAACAATATTAATCCTTTTTCAAATGCTCTTTTAAAAACTGCTAAATCTGAAGAAAAAAAATCCTTACAAGAAATTCCTACAAGGACGTTTGTTAGACTTTAGCGCACAAAAAAAAATGTTTATCCTTAAATATACAATGTTATTAAATGTAAATAGTTTTCAATTTCATTTTTAGTTCACAAAAATCTAAATCTAGCACAAAAAAATAATTGGCACACTCAGGAATTTCGGGTAGTTTACTTTTTGGGACATATATTGTGATTAATTTTTCATCGTCCTGCCTGAAAAGCAATTTCTACACAACGAAAACTATTACACATTATTTTATATATTTTAGCCATATCGCAAGCTATAAAATATTTTTTATGGTGAACTTATTAAATACAACGTGAGCTTGAATATATTAAACGTTTGCGCTCCGAAATTCAAACCAAACTATCATTATTTATAATCAGAAGCAGTTTGGGACATTGAGATTCAATTCTCTTCGTCTCTTCTGACGAACTTGAGGGACGATTTAGGCTAAAACCGCAAGAGTGTATCTCCACGGTATCATACAGGATGTCTCAAATTATAGTCAGGTGATTTCAACATTGTAATACGTGAAATATCAGTGAGTAAAAAAATTTATACATAGGTCAATTATATTTAGAACGTGTTCAATAAATAAAATTTGCAAGAAAATTTGAATTTTGAGGCTAGTGGAAAATCTGGTAGATGAATGCTTTTTCAAATAATATCTATTGTAGGAATATAAATATATTCAATTTTATTATTTTTCTAAGAAAATTGATGTATGTTGTTTGGACTATTTTTGACTTATGTGATTTGCGTGTTGTCTTATTTTTTTTTTAAATACAAAGTATTATTTAATTCTAGCTTTACACTGAATTGAATAAAAATATACATATAATTAAAAATTATATTTTTTGATTTTTTTTAATTAGAATAAAATCATTTTTTTTTTAGAAAATATTGCTATTCAGCAATTAGTGTTATTTTGTAAATTGTATATTAAAAGTAAATATTTTCAGTTTTTTTTTTTACGTGCATTTTAAATTCTTATGTTAGAATTGTAGAATTTTTCAAATGGCTAATAAACCAAATTTTAAATAACAAATATTTTCAAAAACAATTTTTTAATTTTCAGCGTCATGAACCCTCATATAACAAAAAAATATTAGTTTTTTTAATAATATTTGTAAAATATTGCATATATTTTAAATTTTCTTTTCGGGCTTTTTTCTCTCTCCAAAATTTTATTAGAAAAAAAAACCAAATATCTTTTAATTTCACATAACAAATATATTCAAATGCATTTTTTTTTACTTTCAGTTTTATAAACTCTCATATAACACAAAATTATTAGTTTTTTTTAAATATTTGTAAAATATTGCATATATTTTAAATTTTCTTTTCTCGCTTTTTTCTTTCCAAAATTTTAGTTGGGAAAAAATATTTTTTTTTAAATAAACCAAATCATTTTCCAATTTGATTTTCCAGTGATTTCAAAAATTCACTCAAATTTCAGTTCATTTTTGCTGGTTCCATAATTCCATTACAACGAATTTTACGAAAAATATATAGAAATAAAATAAATAAATTTGCAAAACTTAATATATACTTTTTCAAATGATGAAGTTCGTCGGTTCGTCTCTTCTTGGAGTCTCCATGTAATTCTTATGGGGAAAACTTTTTTTTCCAATATCGAATTTTTTAAACGTATGTATTTAAAATAACTCACAAAAAAAATTTTAAATTTCATCGATTTACAATTTATCATTGCAATTTCTTCCCCGATTTTTTATAGATTAAGATTGTTAGGACGCGCGGTATATACACATTTTATGGGCCAATCGATTGGCGCGGTTTATTTTATTTTTTAAATCTTTTTGCCAAGTTTCGCCTTGTATAATAACAGATTATTGCGCAAAAACTGATTACTGGCCTAATAAGACCCGGTCCTGAAATTGGATATTACAACAAAATGGCCAGGTAAATATATAATATAAAAATATTATATACAATTTGTAGAAAAAAATGCACCTACGTGTCCCGACCCGTTCAATTATAATTAAGATATCTTGTAGTAAAATATTTATAAAAGATGTACAAAAATGTTGATTATCTTCGTCAAATATTTGATGCAAAAAAATTTCAAAAGTGTTTCGTAATTTCTGATACAAATTCTATAATATACAGTGTGATTGAAATTATATACTGCCAATAATTGCTTTACATAAAAGATATATATAAACAATAAGGGCAAAATTTTTTATACAATACTTTTTTACTTTTTAAATTTTGAAAAATCATACTATTTTTTTTGATATTCACATGTTCAAGCAATTTTTTTTGGATTTTTTTTTATGAAATTTTGAAGAAACTATATACAGCTAAAAAATTAAAACAAGTTACGAAAAGATATACGATTATGAAAAAAATGTACTAAATTTAAAATTGTACATTTCGTTTCTTGATCGTCTGTTGGAGTCTCCATGTTATTCTTATGGGTGACAAAATTAATGTTTGGTTTGCATATTTTAAAAAATGATAACAATTTTGTGTGTTTTTTAAATCATGAATTTAAGTCAAATATTTGATCAATTTTCAATTGTTCACTTCAAAAGTGTTTTGCAATTTTCGAATTAAGAAGGTTTGGCAAATTTTTTTATAGTATACTTTTTTTCATTTAAAATTTTTTAAAAAGCATAATATTTCTTTGATATTCACATGTTTAAGCTTTTTTTTGGATTTTTTTTTATGAAATTTCGAAGAAACTATATACAGCTAAAAAATTAAAACAAGTTACGAAAAGATATACGATTATGAAAAAAATGTACAAAATTTAAAATTCTACATTTCGTTTCTTGATCGTCTGTCGGAGTCTCCATGTTATTCTTATGGGTGATAAAATTAATGTTTGGTTTGCATATTTTAAAAAATGATTACAATTTTGTGTGTTTTTTAAATCATGAATTTAAGTCAAATATTTGATCAATTTTCAATTGTTCACTTCAAAAGTGTTTTGCAATTTTCGAATTAAGAAGGTTTGGCAAATTTTTTTATAGTATACTTTTTTTCATTTAAAATTTTTTGAAAAAGCATAATATTTCTTTGATATTTACATGTTTAAGCATTTTTTTTGGATTTTTTTTTATGAAATTTCGAAGAAACTATATACAGCTAAAAAATTAAAACAAGTTACGAAAAGATATACGATTATGAAAAAAATGTACAAAATTTAAAATTCTACATTTCGTTTCTTGATCGTCTGTCGGAGTCTCCATGTTATTCTTATGGGTGATAAAATTAATGTTTGGTTTGCATATTTTAAAAAATGATTACAATTTTGTGTGTTTTTTAAATCATGAATTTAAGTCAAATATTTGATCAATTTTCAATTGTTCACTTCAAAAGTGTTTTGCAATTTTCGAATTAAGAAGGTTTGGCAAATTTTTTTATAGTATACTTTTTTCATTTAAAATTTTTTGAAAAAGCATATTTCTTTGATATTCACATGTTTAAGCATTTTTTTTGGATTTTTTTTTATGAAATTTTGAAGAAACTATATACAGCTAAAAAATTAAAACAAGTTACGAAAAGATATACGATTATGAAAAAAATGTACTAAATTTAAAATTGTACATTTCGTTTCTTGATCGTCTGTTGGAGTCTCCATGTTATTCTTATGGGTGATAAAATTAATGTTTGGTTTGCATATTTTAAAAAATGATAACAATTTTGTGTGTTTTTTAAATCATGAATTTAAGTCAAATATTTGATCAATTTTCAATTGTTCACTTCAAAAGTGTTTTGCAATTTTCGAATTAAGAAGGTTTGGCAAATTTTTTTATAGTATACTTTTTTTCATTTAAAATTTTTTGAAAAAGCATAATATTTCTTTGATATTCACATGTTTAAGCTTTTTTTTTGGATTTTTTTTAATGAAATTTCGAAGAAACTATATACATCTAAAAAATTAAAATAAGTTACGAAAAGATATACGATTATGAAAAAAATGTACTAAATTTAAAATTGTACATTTCGTTTCTTGATCGTCTGTCGGAGTCTCCATGTTATTCTTATGGGTGATAAAATTAATGTTTGGTTTGCATATTTTAAAAAATGATAACAATTTTGTGTGTTTTTTAAATCATGAATTTAAGTCAAATAGTTGATCAATTTTCAATTGTTCACTTCAAAAGTGTTTTGCAATTTTCGAATTAAGATGGTTTGGCAAATTTTTTTATAGTATACTTTTTTCATTTAAAATTTTTTGAAAAAGCATAATATTTCTTTGATATTCACATGTTTAAGCATTTTTTTTGGATTTTTTTTTATGAAATTTTGAAGAAACTATATACAGCTAAAAAATTAAAACAAGTTACGAAAAGATATACGATTATGAAAAAAATGTACTAAATTTAAAATTGTACATTTCGTTTCTTGATCGTCTGTTGGAGTCTCCATGTTATTCTTATGGGTGATAAAATTAATGTTTGGTTTGCATATTTTAAAAAATGATAACAATTTTGTGTGTTTTTTAAATCATGAATTTAAGTCAAATATTTGATCAATTTTCAATTGTTCACTTCAAAAGTGTTTTGCAATTTTCGAATTAAGAAGGTTTGGCAAATTTTTTTATAGTATACTTTTTTTCATTTAAAATTTTTTGAAAAAGCATAATATTTCTTTGATATTCACATGTTTAAGCTTTTTTTTTGGATTTTTTTTAATGAAATTTCGAAGAAACTATATACATCTAAAAAATTAAAACAAGTTACGAAAAGATATACGATTATGAAAAAAATGTACTAAATTTAAAATTGTACATTTCGTTTCTTGATCGTCTGTCGGAGTCTCCATGTTATTCTTATGGGTGATAAAATTAATGTTTGGTTTGCATATTTTAAAAAATGATAACAATTTTGTGTGTTTTTTAAATCATGAATTTAAGTCAAATAGTTGATCAATTTTCAATTGTTCACTTCAAAAGTGTTTTGCAATTTTCGAATTAAGATGGTTTGGCAAATTTTTTTATAGTATACTTTTTTTCATTTAAAATTTTTTGAAAATGCATAATATTTCTTTGATATTCACATGTTTAAGCTTTTTTTTGGATTTTTTTTATGAAATTTCGAAGAAACTATATACAGCTAAAAAATTAAAACAAGTTACGAAAAGATATACGATTATGAAAAAAATGTACTAAATTTAAAATTGTACATTTCGTTTCTTGATCGTCTGTCGGAGTCTCCATGTTATTCTTATGGGTGATAAAATTAATGTTTGGTTTGCATATTTTAAAAAATGATAACAATTTTGTGTGTTTTTTAAATCATGAATTTAAGTCAAATAGTTGATCAATTTTCAATTGTTCACTTCAAAAGTGTTTTGCAATTTTCGAATTAAGATGGTTTGGCAAATTTTATTATAGTATACTTTTTTTCATTTAAAATTTTTTGTAAAAGCATAATATTTCTTTGATATTCACATGTTTAAGCATTTTTTTTGGATTTTTTTTTATGAAATTTTTAAGAAACTATATACAGCTAAAAAATTAAAACAAGTTACGAAAAGATATACGATTATGAAAAAAATGCACAAAATTTAAAATTCTACATTTCGTTTCTTGATCGTCTGTCGGAGTCTCCATGTTATTCTTATGGGGGATAAAATTAATGTTTGTAAAAAATGATAACAATTTTGTGAGTATTTCTTAAATCGTGAATTTATGTCAAATATTTGATAAAATTGCAATTTTTCACTTCAAAAGTGTTTTGAAATTTTCGTATTAAGAAAGTTTGTCAAATTTATCCAACAGTGCGCTAATTTTTGGTATATCATAAAAATGACACAAATATTCTTGATAAAAACAAGCTAAAAAAACTTTTTTATTTTCGTCAAAATTTGTCATTATTTAATCTAAACATTTTTTAACCAGTGTTCGAAATATGAAGTCCAAATAACTTTTCCGTACCAAAAAAAAAATCTCGCCTCAAAATATAGTAATATTTCTTGCGGAAAACATCAACGTGATAAATAAATAAATGATTATTTAAAAAAAATTTTAAATAATTCATTTCACAAACATTTAATCGGCAAAAAAATAAATTGTTAATACAAAATAAATATGTAAAAAAAATTAATACACTCGTACATTCCCTTCGTATTCTTACAAATCAAGAAAAAAACAACCATCGAGGAATTCTACAAGTCAAACATGGGAACATATAAAAGTACACGACGAAAAAGAGATATTTATTATTACATTAGTGATTACACTCGGATGTCGTGATTAAAGCTAATTTGGCATCGTTAAGTATTCTTAAGCCATGAGCCAACTACTTAGCCGGCTGCCGAGGAGCCGGCCATCATCCGCAAGAAGGGCAATACTGTTTGTTCGGAACGCATTTTGTGTGCATGTACCAAAGAGACAGTGTGGTGGATGCGCATTACCTTACCACCACACTACGTGACTCTTAATGTGTGCACGCTCAATAGAAAGAATGAAATCTGCTCGGTCATACTGTATAATTGGAATCGGCGAAACTGGATAGATTTTGTTGGGACTTTACGTTTACGTTTATCAAGACACAGTTCTTGTCTAAGGCACTTATTTCGTTGCCGTGCAGTGCAGTTTTAAAACTGTTGTTTGGCAGCACTGCAAAAATATGTACTATATTTTTCGTAATAATGCAATTATTGTAAATAAAACACCGGAAAATATTATTGATGAACGTAGGTAGGCAAAATGCAATACATTTTGTTTGGTACGATGAAGCTTAACATATCATCTTAAACTCAACTTAACTTATCATCGTCGAAGTTACAAGATAATCTAAACATATTTTATGGTTCCGAACATATTGTTCATATATTTACACTGTAGAGTAGCGTAATAAGTGCCTAATACCTTTGAAAAATCATATCACACTATAAACTTATATATAAAAAATTTCTGAAATATTATTTATATATATTTTTTTTTTAAGCATAAATTATATATATATTTTAAACAAAAAAGTTTTTAATAAAAAAATTAACATGTTTTAATAAACACTTTAGTTATTTCAGTTTCAAAATTAAAATCTTTCCTACCACATTTATTTTCTTATGCTCCTATTGTATCCACCCCTCACAACCGTACAACGATAACACAAGGAAAATTCGTAAATTTCTATTAAGAAAAAATATAAATATTTGGAAATATTATTAATAGAAATTAATAAAATACGATTAGAATTTTTTTTGCATGTTCCGTCATATTAAAAATAAATAAAAAAAATAAAAATGCTCGTTTTTAAAAGGTTATCTTCCTATGCCCCTGTTGTATCCACCCCTCACAACCGTACAACGAAAACGCAAGGAAAATTCGTACATTTCTATTAAAAATAAATCTAAATATTTGCAAATTAATAGAAATTAATAAAATAGGATTAGAATTTTTTTTGCATGTTCAGTCATATTTTAAAAAATTAAAAAACTAAAATGCTCTTTTTTAAAAGGTTATCTTCCTATGCCCCTATTGTATCCACCCCTCACAACCGTACAACGAAAACAGATAGAAAAATCGTAAATTTTTATAAAAAAAATCTAAATATTTGCAAATATTATTAATAGAAATTAATAAAATACGAATAGAATTTTTTTGCATGTTCCGTCATATTTAAAAAAAAAAATTTAAATAAAATGCTCTTTTTTAAAAGGTTATCTTCCTATGTCCTTGTTGTTATCTACCCCTCACAACCGTACAACGAAAACAGATAGAAAAATCGTAAATTTTTATAAAAAAAATCTAAATATTTGCAAATATTATTAATAGAAATTAATAAAATACGAATAGAATTTTTTTGCATGTTCCGTCATATTTAAAAAAAAAAATTTAAATAAAATGCTCTTTTTTAAAAGGTTATCTTCCTATGTCCTTGTTGTTATCTACCCCTCACAACCGTACAACGAAAACAGATAGAAAAATCGTAAATTTCTATAAAAAAAAATCTAAATATTTGCAAATATTATTAATAGAAATTAATAAAATACGAATAGAATTTTTTTGCATGTTCCGTCATGTTAAAAAAAGAAAATTTAAATAAAATGCTCTTTTTTAAAAGGTTATCTTCCTATGTCCTTGTTGTTATCTACCCCTCACAACCGTACAACGAAAACAGATAGAAAAACATAAATTTCTATAAAAAAAAATCTAAATATTTGCAAATATTATTAATAGAAATTAATAAAATACGAATAGAATTTTTTTGCATGTTCCGTCATATTTAAAAAATAACAAATAAATTAAATTCTTTTTTAAAAATTTCTTCCTATGCCCCTATTGTATCCACCCCTCACAACCGTACAACGAAAACACAAGAAAAAATCGTAAATTTCTATAAAAAAAAAATCTAAATATTTGCAAATATTATTAATAGAAATTGATAAAATACGAATAGAATTTTTTTTATGTTCTGTCATATTTAAAATTTTTTATTAATTAAAATGCTCTTTTTAAAATGGTTTTATGCTTAAAAAAACTCATTATAAGCTAATTTTAAACAAACTATAAAATAAAACGTTTAAAAAACGCAGATATTCGGAGAAAAATTATAAATAGGAAGCAAAATTATTTAAACATTATATTTAAAACGTTACTTTATTTATAAAATATATTAAAATCGAAAATGAATTTTAAAAACATTTCTAAATAAACAAAATTTTCAAATGCTATTTTTTTATGGTAAAAAATTCCATTAATATAAATTTTATGTTCCAACTACCAAATATTTTAAAAAAAAAATACAAAAACTAATTTCAACTCATTTTGGATTTTTTTAATTTCAAAATTTCTTATTCAATAACAACCAAAACGAAAAACTGTACTGCCGATAGTTATTATTAATTTTTTTTCAATCCGGTAGTTAAAAAATACGAAAAAAAACTTTACGCATAATGATATCCAATTCGGTCGTTTTGCATATAGGGAAACAAGGATTTCTTGTTTGACTGAACAATGCGAAGGATTGGAAAGAAGGTTGCTCAACGTAATGGTGAAATTATAGTTTGCAAATGTAATGGCTACGCCATTGTTTCTTATTTCCTCTGCCCCGCTTAATTCAATACCTTTGTTTGAATTTAGGCGGCGGAGACCGCGAAAGAGCTCGTTGCGATTTTTCAGCAAGTATCTGAAGGATATGCCGCATTTATAAACCGTTTCAGAAATGCTGCAGTCATTTTGATATTTGATTAAATTAGTACGTTCAAAAAATCGAGTAAAAACTGATCTTTTTTTAATTTTAAGCCATCTTTATATTAAAAATAAATCAATGGATTGCAAGGATTATTATCTTAAGATATGAATTAACAAATCATTCCCCACGCATTTTTTTTAGAAATATTTTTAGAAATTCTTCTGGCATTTTCACAAAAAAAATGTAATGTTTTCTCAAAATTTTAACACAAAAAAAAATCATTTCTTCATTTGGTATATATGAATTTAATAAAATTTAATTAATATTTGATAATATATGAAATATTGTACATAATAAGAAAGCAAATATTAAATTTAACAACTCTTTGTCGTGTGAGCAAATATTTTATTAATACGATATTTTTTTTATGTATACAAAATAAAATAAAATTAGTAGACTTAAAAATGAAATTTAATTTAAAATTTTGTATTATGAAAAATATATTGCAAAAAAATATTTAAATAAATGTTCGTTTTAAAATATTAGTTGTAAAATTTGATTTTTTAATTATTTTTCTTGAACATAAAATATTAAATATCATTTTTTTTTTTAATCTTAAATTATATGCGATTTTTATGCGTCTTTTATTAATTTTTTATGAGTTTACTTTTTTATAATTTTAGAGAAACACACAAAAAAAGTAAATTGTATTTTATATGAAGAGCTATAAAAAAAATTATTTGATTTTAACCAAATAAAATTTAATAGATTTTAATTAATTTAAAATTTGAATTTTTTTGATCTTAAAAAATTTAAATCCTTAAAAATATATAATTTTTTTTATTTAATTTAAAATTGCAATATATTTTTTATTAATTTATTATTTGCAGAATTATTGTTCTTTGATCTTTCATAAAGAAGAGAAATAAAGCTTCCTAATCGCAGAATTGACATATTTTGTTACACTTTTCTAATTATTACGAAGTAATTGTATAAATTTTAATTCATAATTTTAATTTTGTCTTTTATTGAAAAAAAAAATGTAAATTCGGGGATAATAATTATTTAAAATTCGACTTAGTTCTGTTTTGAATTAATTTTTTAAACTTTAATTTTCTCATTGTTTTAAAATAAACAGAAAATTTATGACTTCTTCTGTTATTGAAAATTACCTTAAAGTAAATTTTTTTTCAATTTTAAATTAATTATTTCAAAGAATTTTTTTCTAAATTTGATGTTTATTTTTATTAAATTTTTAGAATCAAATTTTCTTTTCATTAGAAAAATAGCAAAATAAATATAAACCATTAATGAAAATGTTAGTTTTTAATTTTAATTTAATTTTAAATGTTATCCAAAAAAAATCTCTCTAACTTTCTGTATTATAATTATTTAAAATGGATTAAATTTTGCTGTTGAAATATTTTGTTTATAATTTGTTATATTTATCAAAAATTATTTTTTTAAATCCAATTTTCTCTTTGTTAGAAAAATAGCAAAAAATATATCAAAAATTAACTGCAAAAAAATCTCTGCAAGTTTGAGAATAATAATTATTTAAAAGTCGACAATAAAATTTCCACACAAAAAAAAAATCCATTAGCTTTGATCTTGTTCCTTATAATTCCTGTGAAATAGCGCGTGTATTTTCTTCAGCTATAAAATGATTGAATTAAATCGAAGTTGAAACTAAGATTCTAATCAATGGCGAACACAATGTCTTGCTTAGCATTCAGCTGTGACTTAAGTCATAAACAATAATCAATTGTCAAGGTTCCCGATTAGAAAGACATAATTATAACGCAGAGGTGGCAGCGAATTTGCAATTTATAGTACCCTGTAGTACACTGGGTGTGTCAGAATTAAATTTGAATATCGATCAAATTTAGTTTTTTTGGAATCACTATTAAAAAAATTTTAATTATTTTTTTTATAAACAGAGTTTAAAAAATAGATTTTTTCAAGAATTTGTAAAAAAGCTTTTTTTTTTTGAAAAGTTAATAAGGAAATTTTTACAAAATGGTATTTCGAACAATCATTGGTTTGTTTTGTAATTTAAAAAAATCAAAAATTCTCAACAAATTAATTTTTTTTTATTATAGAATAATTCTGAAAATGTGGCACGATTTTTTTGATTAAAAAAAACGCCCCCACCATATTTTTTTTTAACAGCCATTTTTTGTGGATTTATTTTGTGATTTTATGAAAGTTTCTTTTTAATGGGAGATTTTTTTAATATTAAAAACCTGCCAAAAGCGACTTTGCAAAATGGTGATTTTTTTATCCTCCACCAAAAAAATTTAAACAAATTAATTTCAGCATTTTAAAATTATATATACTTTTTTCTATACTTTAAATTTCGTTTTAGTTAAATTCGATAAATTTTCGAAAAAATCTTGTCTTAAATAAAGAAAAACTTTGCAAAATTAAAAAATAAACTCAAAAATAAAGAATTTTAGAAACTGTGTTTTTTTGATAGTTTGATATTTAAAACGTTCAAAAGGTTTAAAAAATCAAAATTTTTGCAAAGTTTGAGATTCTTCAATTCTTCTAAAACAAAAACTTTTTACTTATAAAATTTTATTATAAAATAAAATCGCAAATAATTACTTTTCAAAATGTTAATTTTTAACATTTTAATAGTAAAATTTAAAAAATACACTAGGAAAAACTTACATTTTTAAACTTTAAAAAAGTTTATCAAAATGACATTCCAAGTGGTTTTTTTGTTAAATATTTTGATAATGGAGACTTCGAGTTTTGTTTTTAATAAATTAAAGTTCGAATAAAAATTTTATAAAAAATAAATACATTGAAAAAAAATTAATTCGTAAATCCAAAAAAAAAAACATTAAAAATCAAATATCGCCTTTTCTAAATGCCACATTTTTTAAATTTCAACAGTGTTGAAAAATGTTGAAAAAAAAATTTCAACGACCCACCGCATTTTGACGACCACTGCTTCAATACACAAGATCCAAGTGGGTGGCGACTATATAGCCATCTCACTTGCTCTTATAATACGTTCGGGTTGCCTATATACATTTATTTCGATCGCCAGAATAATGCAATTATTAAAGTATCGGCCAGCGGTTTTTTATGTTCTTCATATACATGTGTTTGTATACCTCTACAGTATACACCGCGTGGCCAATTTAAATTTTACACCGTACAATATAACCACATTATAGAAAATTGTTCATTACATCGAATTTTGTACCACAAAAATATTTTTGAAAGCCGCATAAAATGTTTGTATGAAAAGTTTTAAATTTCAAAATATTCGCGAAAACTTGTGTCTTGTCGCAACAATTGATTTAATGCGATAATATATTTTCATACACACATTAAAATATTTCGCGCTGAATTTTTGCAATTTTTTTGGAGCCGCCCCGTATATGCGCACCTTCTATCAATAGCAGACGCAGGCTCCGTATCACTTGCACACATTTCACTATATCACACAAAGAAGTTGAAGAAGTACTGAAGCTGCACCATTATGTGCATATGAAAGAAACGGGGAAGTTTACCCCCCGCAGTTGATACTAATTTACACTGATTGAACGAATACTTTTGAATATCGCATCCCATGGATGGTAATCGAATTATCTATAGACATATATATGAAAAATCAGGGCCGGATACAAAAGAAAAAAATTCAAACTCATCCCATTTTTTCAACAAAAACTATTTTTTTTAACAAAAATTTAAAGCCGCATAATACTTCGTAAAGTTTTGATTGACAACATTTTTATCAAAATATTCGTTAAAACTTTCGTATGTCATATATATATATATATATATGTGTGTTTGTGTGTGTGTGTGTAAATAAATGTAAATATTTTTTAAATTATTAAGAAAATTGACGTATTTAAAAAAAATGTGTATTTCTGGCTTTCTCTCTCTCTCTATATATATATATATCTGTACCTTGGTACCAAAATGGCCAATGTCCAATATTATAATGTGCCAGAAAATGGATTGGAGTTTTTAAATTTTTAAACATTTTCGTAATGGTTTTTATAAAATTGTTTTTCTAAGTTTTTATTTTAATTATTCATGTTACTTGGTGAATTAACAGTGTAAAATATATATTTTTTTTTTTTTAATTTTCGTGCACATTGGCTCCATATTTTGGACATTGGTCCTTTTTGTTCCAAGGTACAGATATATACGAGCATATTCCTATTTTTTTTTAATATGTCAATTCTCTTAATAATTTCAACTTATTTTTTTTATTTTTTTTATTTTTTTTTATATTTATAAAAATAAATTATTATTTATTTATCTTTATAAAAATAAATAAAAAATAAACATACTAATACACTATTAAGAAAATTGACGTATTAAAAAAAAATGTATTTCTGGTGATATATAAATATATATATATAAAAAAAATTAAAGCCGCATAATATTTTTTTGGAAAGTTTTGAATTCCAACATTTTTAGCAAAATATTCGTAAAACTTTTGTATTGTCATATATATATATTATTGAAATTAATAAATGTAAATATTTTTTAAATTATTAAGAAAATTGACGTATTTTTTAAAATATGTGTATTTCTGGCGATAATCCTAATTTTTTTTAATACGTCAATTTTCTTAATAATTTCAACATATTAATACATTATTAAGAAAATTGCCGTATTAAAAAAAAATGTGTATTTCTGGCGATATATTCCTAAATTTTTTTTAATACGTCCATTATTTTCTTAAAAAATATTTACATTTATTAATTTCGAATTTCTTATTATTGTTTTTTTCGATGACTACGATAAAATTCGATTTTCGGTTTGTGCAAAAGTTTTGGGGCCTGAAAATATTCCTAAATACGGTTCTGCGATATATTATACGTGTGTATAAATTTCAACTCCACAATGAGTGTGAAATGGTATCGTTGCTTACATACATCTTCAGCGCTCATTCGATCGGATTCTTGAGCGCAATAATACTTCAGATGTCATCGTGAATTGCTTGTACGTAAATTTTTCGTTTTTTATATTATTTTTTATTTGGCGGATAATATGTAAAAAAATATGTCGTACGTTTTTAAATTTCGATCTAAGAATGTAAAATGTGATTTCTTACGATTTTTTAAAAAAGAATCCGTCCAGATGCTGCTTTTTTCCAAACATTTTTTTAATCGACTTACCTGTAACAAAAAAAAATATATTAGATAAAAAATATTTTAAATATATATTAGATAAAAAATATTTTAAATATATATTAGATAAAAAATATTTTAAATATATATTAGATAAAAAATATTTTAAATATATATTAGATAAAAAATATTTTAAATATATATAATGTTATAAAATATTTTATTTATACCCGTCTATTTTTGCAAATATTGTACGAATCAAAAAAAAAGATATATTTTTTAATTTTATATTATTTTATATTATTTTTATATTTAGCGATTTTTATTTAGCAAATATTGTACAAAAAAACCAAAAACAAAAAAGTGACGATTTTTTAAAATAATTTAAGAGGACGGTCTGTACTTAGTGATTTTTGCAAACATTGTACAAAAAAACCAAAAACAAAAGTGATAAAAAAATTTTTTATTTATATTATTTAAGAGGACGGTCTGTACTTAGCGATTTTTGCAAATATTGTACAAAAAAATCGAAAAATAAAAAAACCACAATTTTCGTTTCAATATTATTTAAGAGGGCGATGTGTATTTAGTGCAGATTGATTGGGAAATTGATTGGAATGCTATATAACTGTACGTGCTCCCCATGGTCCCTAAAATCCCTATGTGAGATGGTTAATTGTTGTAGTAACAACTTTTTAATAGCGTTTGCATTCGAGGAACTATTAAGAAAGAGCTATTAAATCGAAGAAATAATAGTTAAATATCAACTGCATGGCCTATTACGTGCTACGTGACAATTCGCTGGTGGAAATATAGAACATATACTTACATGTATTTGACATTCTATTTTATACTGGGTGTAAATTCGGAAAATCAAAGAAGATTTTTTTTATTATACACGAAATCAAGTTGAAAAGTAAGTGAAATGTGTAAAGCAGAGACCCCTAACATGCGACCCAAACGTTGTTTTATTCAATATTAAATTAAACACCCTGTAACTAAGGCTGAGTATTTAAATAATGGGCTAAATATTTGTTTATTTGAACAACGCATATGAATGATTCTAATAAAATTATTATTTGGATTATTTACGAATTTAATAAAAATATTAAACGTAACACCCGGTATATAAGCTACAAGCGTAGAATGTGGGAATCGTAGACGAAGTATATATATTTTTGTAAAATGCATTTAAGTTATTTTAGTATTTATTTTTTGTTTGTTTGAGAATTTATTTAAATATTAAACGAAACACCCTGTAATTAAGACTGAGTGTTTAAATCATGGGCCAAGGATTTGTTTATATGAACAACGCATATGAATGAGTCTAATAAAATTATTATTTGGATTATTTACGAATTTAATAAAAATATTAAACGTAACACCCGGTATATAAGCTACAAGCGTAGAATGTGCGAATCATAGACGAAGTATATATATTTTTTGTAAAATGCATTTAAGTGATTTTAATATTTATTTGTTTGAGAATTTATTTAAATATTAAACAAAACACCTAATATATATTATTATTATTATTATTATTATATACCAAACAGAGTGTATGGTATGATGGAGGTATATATAAGTATTTTCTTCGAATGATTTTCAATTTTAACTCCGTTTCATAATGGCCAGGTTTAATTGAATCACCTGTACATTACAGGATAGTACTGTTTATATTTATAAACTAAAATAAATTTCATTACACAAAAATTTCTTTATTTTTTATTAAAAATAGGTACTAAAATCTGGATCTGCCTATTCCACAACTTTCCTTCTCAGCCTTCTATAACCACTTATTTATTCGGGTATATTTTCTCCAGAAATGATTATCAATTTCTATCGAAATTCGAATATTCGATTTGAGATATGATTTCTCTCGCTGTTCAGTTGCGGGTAACATCTTCACATCAGCGCCCGCAGCGGTCTCATCGTGATCAGTACAAACGAACAAATAGCTCTTCGTATAATCGTAGGCCATTGATGGAATGCAGAAGTAACTAACGGGACCGATTCAGTACCTAATTCTCGCTTATTAGTTCGTTATTAGTTACGACGGTTCGGCAGCAGTGCCATTCCATTCCGCGTATGTCCATTCTGATTACTACAATTTTCCCCGATTTTTATGGAAAGCTCAAAGCCGCAATTATTTTATATATTAATCCGCAATCACACACACACGTCATGGTTACCTGAACAAGGTGTCAAGAAAATTATTGTATTTCTTCGTACGAGATCATCTTTGATTGTAATTGCACAGTTTTCCTTCGCCGCCTCTTCAACTGATTAATTAATTGTGTTAATATTTTAAGAATAATTTTTTAATTTTAATTGTTTTTTCAATATTTATTTTTTATTAATTTATATATTTTTTTTATATTTTATATATTATTTATATATTATTATAAAATATTTTTTTTATTAACAATTTTTTATATTCCATAACTTCAATTTTTGCAATAAAAACGAAATGATGTTTATCGCATTACCGTGTATATATTTTTTTATAAAATATATTTATATAAAATAAAATCGAACAGAAAAATTGAATAAAATCATATTTAATCCAAAAAGTGCCAAAAGAATAAAACGAAAAATCTCCAAAAATGTTAAATATGATTTATTCTATTTTTTCTATTCGATTTTATTTTATTTTATTCAATTAAGTGCCAACGTATATTCAAAAACGTTAATTGAATAAAATATATTTATATAAAATAAAATCGAATAGAAAAATTGAATAAAATCATATTTAGTCCAATAAGTGCAAAAATAATAAAATGAAAAATATCCAAAAATGTTAAATATGATTATATTTTTTTTGTTTCTATTCCATTTTACTTTATATAAATATATTTTATTCACTTAAGTGCCAAAAGAATAAAACGAAACATCTCCAAAAAGGTTAATTGAATAAAATATATTTATAAAAAATAAAATCGAATAGAAAAAATAGAATAAAATCATATTTAATTCAAGAAGTGCCAAACGAATAAAACGAAAAATATCCAAAAATGTTAAATATGATTTTATTCTATTTTTTATATTCTATTTTATTTTATATAAATATATTTTATTCAATTAAGTGCCAAAATAATAAAACGAAATATCTCCAAAAATGTTAATTGAATAAAATATATTTATATAAAATAAAATCGGATAGAAAAATTGAATAAAATCATATTTAATTCAAGAAGTGCCAAAATAATAAAACGAAAAATCTCCAAAAATATTAATTGAATAAAATATATTTATATAAAATAAAATCGAATAGAAAAAAATAGAATAAAATCATATTTGATCCAATAAGTGCCAAAAGAATAAAACGAGAAATCTCCAAAAATATTAATTGAATAAAATAATAATTGAAATTTTATTTTTTTACAGCTTTATGTTCGGAAATATGAAAAAATAGTAAAAATAAAATAAAATATCTTCTATGGCTATAAGTTTTAAAATTTAGAAAATCCAAAAAATTATAATCAAAAAATTTCTTTTTAACAAAAACTAAAGGCTCTTCCACAACACAATGTATAAAATCAACATCAACATAAACGAAAGCAAAACTAGTGCAAAAAATAATTCATTTTTTGCACCTCGTCTAAAACCGAACAGGACCTGACTAAGTGCCAATTTGCCCTATGTACGATCGTATTTAGTTCATTTTCCCGGTTGTAATTTACGGTTTGTATCACAACAGGTCATTTAGCTATAATAAATACTTTTCTGTATATATATATATATATATATATATTGTAATCCTCGAAAACTGTAATTAACGGCCAGAGTATATATGAAGCTCCCAGCCTCTTCTCTCCGATGATTAATGAAGAATTTGGGGCCCTTTACCAAAACGTATATACGCAACCAAATCATCCTCAACCAAATGAGAAGCAAACTTGCTTAAAAAATGTTTTTTTGCATACAAAAATTTGAAAAAAAATTACGCTGCATATTTAAAAAAAAATCCACGTGAAACCACACGGTATATTCTGTGTCAATAAAAATGTTCACAGAAAGGTCCGATTTTTTTAACATACATTAAGAAACGTTTAGACTAGGAAATTTGATTAGGAAATATACGCATAATCTAATTCATCCTCAACTAAATAAGAACCAAACTTGCTTTAAAAAAATATATTTCCTTAAAAAATTTGAAGAAAAAAAATTACCCTGCATTAAAAAAAAAAAAATGAAACATGAAAAAACACGGTATATTCTGAATCGATAAATTTGTACACAGAAAGGTCGTAAGGGTGTGATTTTTTTAACATACATTAAGAAAGGTGTCGGTTAGAAAATAACCGATTCTGGGAATATTGTCTCTGTATTAGATAATTTTTTTTTTAATCCGAAAGACGAGCGTTCATTTTTGCTAAAAAAAAAATCCACTTTTAATAATCACTTAATTTACAAACAAAAAAAAATGTTAAGCATTAACCGATATTTTGCTTTAACAAAAATCATCACCCTGTATATAGAGTATATAATTCGCTCTGTCTGTAAATATTTCTATCTCGATCACTCGGCATAATGTCTGGGTGGCTGATTACAATAAAAATGTTCGTTTACACGGAATTTAATTATGGATCTTCGGCATTCTTTTCTGCATTCTTCTGGCGAGTAAATCCTTCTGTATTTATATGCGAATGGTACCTAGATATATTATACTGCGGTACTTATATTCAGTGCTCACTCTACCATTGCTAATATACTTCTTCATTTCCACTTAACAATCAAGTTTTATCCTATGGTAATTTATATAGACCACGATTACATTGTATTTTAATAGAATAAGAGATTTAAAAAAAAATCGCACAAATATTCGAAAATAATGATTTATTATTATTATTATTATTTTAAATAATGGCAGAATTGAAGCAAAAAAATGGTTGAATTTAAATAAATGGTTTCTAAAGTAGTTCAATTCCACGGGTAATAATAAAAATTAAAAAAAAACAACAACAACAACGTCTTAAGATTAAAAGTGAGCTACTTCGCGGATGGCCAGAGAACGCAGCGTCAGTCTGGCAGAGTGTCTTCAGCACGGCACCTAATTGCAAATTTAGTCCGGCTATTTAAAATGAATAATATGAGCGAGTCGCGAATCCGCACGTAACTATAAAAGCACGGCTTACAACATCGGCTGAAGAAGACGAGGACGGCGAGGAAGAGGACCATAATGTCTGCTAGTGAGATTGCATTTTGTCAACGTGCCCCCGAGGTAGATGACAAATGTCTGTTTGGCTGGCGATTTTATGCAAATACGCTCCGGCGTATATTCCCCCGAAATGAGCGTAATATATTTATTTATTGTCCGTATTAATGCCCCCCCCCCTCCACCGCCGCCCGAAAATGGGATGCACAATAGCACCCACATACTGAACTCGATGAAATAAATGCGTTCGGCCAGCTGATGGAATAGAGATTTAGCGCGTCGCTCATTAAGTAAAAAAATTATAATAAATCAATTGTCATTTGTGTCCGCGGGTGATCAATAATGTCATTTTGCGGTTAGCGTGTAGATTGAAATAATTGCCCGGGACATTAGCATCGAGAATTATTTTTTTTTTGCATCTTCTGGTTCGTCAGCACTTTTTTGCGCAAGTTGCAATTTCGATGCGGATGTGATTAATTATGCGTCGCGAGATTTTTGGTATTGTTTTTATGGATTTTTTTTTTTTTATTAGAGGGGTTTTAAAACGGATCATAACTTGGCGTTTTGCAAAAATCGATTTTTTAAATAATTTAATCAAGGAAAAATATATTGGAATGTAAAAGCGTCGAAAATATTTTGGAATTTATAAGTCGAGAAATTTTTTGATGATTTTGTAAATTTATCAAAAATGTTTTTTTTTTGCAAATATCTGGTTCGTCAGCACTTTTTTTTTCGCAATTTGCATATTTCGATGCGGATGTGATTAATTATGTCGTCACACGAGATTTTTTGTATTGTTCTTTTGGATTTTTTTTTTAATTAGAAGGGTTTTAAAATGGTTTCTAACTTAGCATTTTGAAAAAAAATCGATTTTTTAAATAATTTAATCAAGGAAAAATATATTGGAATGTAAAAGCGTCGAAAATATTTTGGAATTTATAAGTCGAGAAATTTTTTGATGATTTTGTAAATTTATCAAAAATGGTTTTTTTTGCAAATATCTGGTTCGTCAGCACTTTTTTTTTCGCAATTTGCATATTTCGATGCGGATGTGATTAATTATGTCGTCACACGAGATTTTTTGTATTGTTCTTTTGGATTTTTTTTTTAATTAGAAGGGTTTTAAAATGGTTTCTAACTTAGCATTTTGAAAAAAAATCGATTTTTTAAATAATTTAATCAAGGAAAAATATATTGGAATGTAAAAGCGTCGAAAATATTTTGGAATTTATAAGTCGAGAAATTTTTTGATGATTTTGTAAATTTATCAAAAATGGTTTTTTTTTGCAAATATCTGGTTCGTCAGCACTTTTTTTTTCGCAATTTGCATATTTCGATGCGGATGTGATTAATTATGTCGTCACACGAGATTTTTTGTATTGTTCTTTTGGATTTTTTTTTTAATTAGAAGGGTTTTAAAATGGTTTCTAACTTAGCATTTTGAAAAAAAATCGATTTTTTAAATAATTTAATCAAGGAAAAATATATTGGAATGTAAAAGCGTCGAAAATATTTTGGAATTTATAAGTCGAGAAATTTTTTGATGATTTTGTAAATTTATCAAAAATGGTTTTTTTTGCAAATATCTGGTTCGTCAGCACTTTTTTTTTCGCAATTTGCATATTTCGATGCGGATGTGATTAATTATGTCGTCACACGAGATTTTTTGTATTGTTCTTTTGGATTTTTTTTTTAATTAGAAGGGTTTTAAAATGGTTTCTAACTTAGCATTTTGAAAAAAAATCGATTTTTTAAATAATTTAATCAAGGAAAAATATATTGGAATGTAAAAGCGTCGAAAATATTTTGGAATTTATAAGTCGAGAAATTTTTTGATGATTTTGTAAATTTATCAAAAATGGTTTTTTTTGCAAATATCTGGTTCGTCAGCACTTTTTTTTTCGCAATTTGCATATTTCGATGCGGATGTGATTAATTATGTCGTCACACGAGATTTTTTGTATTGTTCTTTTGGATTTTTTTTTTAATTAGAAGGGTTTTAAAATGGTTTCTAACTTAGCATTTTGAAAAAAAATCGATTTTTTAAATAATTTAATCAAGGAAAAATATATTGGAATGTAAAAGCGTCGAAAATATTTTGGAATTTATAAGTCGAGAAATTTTTTGATGATTTTGTAAATTTATCAAAAATGGTTTTTTTTTGCAAATATCTGGTTCGTCAGCACTTTTTTTTTCGCAATTTGCATATTTCGATGCGGATGTGATTAATTATGTCGTCACACGAGATTTTTTGTATTGTTCTTTTGGATTTTTTTTTTAATTAGAAGGGTTTTAAAATGGTTTCTAACTTAGCATTTTGAAAAAAAATCGATTTTTTAAATAATTTAATCAAGGAAAAATATATTGGAATGTAAAAGCGTCGAAAATATTTTGGAATTTATAAGTCGAGAAATTTTTTGATGATTTTGTAAATTTATCAAAAATGGTTTTTTTTGCAAATATCTGGTTCGTCAGCACTTTTTTTTTCGCAATTTGCATATTTCGATGCGGATGTGATTAATTATGTCGTCACACGAGATTTTTTGTATTGTTCTTTTGGATTTTTTTTTTAATTAGAAGGGTTTTAAAATGGTTTCTAACTTAGCATTTTGAAAAAAAATCGATTTCTTAAATAATTTAATCAAGGAAAAATATATTGGAATGTAAAAGCGTCGAAAATATTTTGGAATTTATAAGTCGAGAAATTTTTTGATGATTTTGTAAATTTATCAAAAATGGTTTTTTTTGCAAATATCTGGTTCGTCAGCACTTTTTTTTTCGCAATTTGCATATTTCGATGCGGATGTGATTAATTATGTCGTCACACGAGATTTTTTGTATTGTTCTTTTGGATTTTTTTTTTAATTAGAAGGGTTTTAAAATGGTTTCTAACTTAGCATTTTGAAAAAAAATCGATTTTTTAAATAATTTAATCAAGGAAAAATATATTGGAATGTAAAAGCGTCGAAAATATTTTGGAATTTATAAGTCGAGAAATTTTTTGATGATTTTGTAAATTTATCAAAAATGGTTTTTTTTGGCAAATATCTGGTTCGTCAGCACTTTTTTTTTCGCAATTTGCATATTTCGATGCGGATGTGATTAATTATGTCGTCACACGAGATTTTTTGTATTGTTCTTTTGGATTTTTTTTTTAATTAGAAGGGTTTTAAAATGGTTTCTAACTTAGCATTTTGAAAAAAAATCGATTTTTTAAATAATTTAATCAAGGAAAAATATATTGGAATGTAAAAGCGTCGAAAATATTTTGGAATTTATAAGTCGAGAAATTTTTTGATGATTTTGTAAATTTATCAAAAATGGTTTTTTTTGCAAATATCTGGTTCGTCAGCACTTTTTTTTTCGCAATTTGCATATTTCGATGCGGATGTGATTAATTATGTCGTCACACGAGATTTTTTGTATTGTTCTTTTGGATTTTTTTTTTAATTAGAAGGGTTTTAAAATGGTTTCTAACTTAGCATTTTGAAAAAAAATCGATTTTTTAAATAATTTAATCAAGGAAAAATATATTGGAATGTAAAAGCGTCGAAAATATTTTGGAATTTATAAGTCGAGAAATTTTTTGATGATTTTGTAAATTTATCAAAAATGGTTTTTTTTTGCAAATATCTGGTTCGTCAGCACTTTTTTTTTCGCAATTTGCATATTTCGATGCGGATGTGATTAATTATGTCGTCACACGAGATTTTTTGTATTGTTCTTTTGGATTTTTTTTTTAATTAGAAGGGTTTTAAAATGGTTTCTAACTTAGCATTTTGAAAAAAAATCGATTTTTTAAATAATTTAATCAAGGAAAAATATATTGGAATGTAAAAGCGTCGAAAATATTTTGGAATTTATAAGTCGAGAAATTTTTTGATGATTTTGTAAATTTATCAAAAATGGTTTTTTTTGCAAATATCTGGTTCGTCAGCACTTTTTTTTTCGCAATTTGCATATTTCGATGCGGATGTGATTAATTATGTCGTCACACGAGATTTTTTGTATTGTTCTTTTGGATTTTTTTTTTAATTAGAAGGGTTTTAAAATGGTTTCTAACTTAGCATTTTGAAAAAAAATCGATTTTTTAAATAATTTAATCAAGGAAAAATATATTGGAATGTAAAAGCGTCGAAAATATTTTGGAATTTATAAGTCGAGAAATTTTTTGATGATTTTGTAAATTTATCAAAAATGGTTTTTTTTTGCAAATATCTGGTTCGTCAGCACTTTTTTTTTCGCAATTTGCATATTTCGATGCGGATGTGATTAATTATGTCGTCACACGAGATTTTTTGTATTGTTCTTTTGGATTTTTTTTTTAATTAGAAGGGTTTTAAAATGGTTTCTAACTTAGCATTTTGAAAAAAAATCGATTTTTTAAATAATTTAATCAAGGAAAAATATATTGGAATGTAAAAGCGTCGAAAATATTTTGGAATTTATAAGTCGAGAAATTTTTTGATGATTTTGTAAATTTATCAAAAATGGTTTTTTTTTGCAAATATCTGGTTCGTCAGCACTTTTTTTTTCGCAATTTGCATATTTCGATGCGGATGTGATTAATTATGTCGTCACACGAGATTTTTTGTATTGTTCTTTTGGATTTTTTTTTTAATTAGAAGGGTTTTAAAATGGTTTCTAACTTAGCATTTTGAAAAAAAATCGATTTTTTAAATAATTTAATCAAGGAAAAATATATTGGAATGTAAAAGCGTCGAAAATATTTTGGAATTTATAAGTCGAGAAATTTTTTGATGATTTTGTAAATTTATCAAAAATGGTTTTTTTTTGCAAATATCTGGTTCGTCAGCACTTTTTTTTTCGCAATTTGCATATTTCGATGCGGATGTGATTAATTATGTCGTCACACGAGATTTTTTGTATTGTTCTTTTGGATTTTTTTTTTAATTAGAAGGGTTTTAAAATGGTTTCTAACTTAGCATTTTGAAAAAAAATCGATTTTTTAAATAATTTAATCAAGGAAAAATATATTGGAATGTAAAAGCGTCGAAAATATTTTGGAATTTATAAGTCGAGAAATTTTTTGATGATTTTGTAAATTTATCAAAAATGGTTTTTTTTTGCAAATATCTGGTTCGTCAGCACTTTTTTTTTCGCAATTTGCATATTTCGATGCGGATGTGATTAATTATGTCGTCACACGAGATTTTTTGTATTGTTCTTTTGGATTTTTTTTTTAATTAGAAGGGTTTTAAAATGGTTTCTAACTTAGCATTTTGAAAAAAAATCGATTTTTTAAATAATTTAATCAAGGAAAAATATATTGGAATGTAAAAGCGTCGAAAATATTTTGGAATTTATAAGTCGAGAAATTTTTTGATGATTTTGTAAATTTATCAAAAATGGTTTTTTTTGGCAAATATCTGGTTCGTCAGCACTTTTTTTTTCGCAATTTGCATATTTCGATGCGGATGTGATTAATTATGTCGTCACACGAGATTTTTTGTATTGTTCTTTTGGATTTTTTTTTTAATTAGAAGGGTTTTAAAATGGTTTCTAACTTAGCATTTTGAAAAAAAATCGATTTTTTAAATAATTTAATCAAGGAAAAATATATTGGAATGTAAAAGCGTCGAAAATATTTTGGAATTTATAAGTCGAGAAATTTTTTGATGATTTTGTAAATTTATCAAAAATGGTTTTTTTTTGCAAATATCTGGTTCGTCAGCACTTTTTTTTTCGCAATTTGCATATTTCGATGCGGATGTGATTAATTATGTCGTCACACGAGATTTTTTGTATTGTTCTTTTGGATTTTTTTTTTAATTAGAAGGGTTTTAAAATGGTTTCTAACTTAGCATTTTGAAAAAAAATCGATTTTTTAAATAATTTAATCAAGGAAAAATATATTGGAATGTAAAAGCGTCGAAAATATTTTGGAATTTATAAGTCGAGAAATTTTTTGATGATTTTGTAAATTTATCAAAAATGGTTTTTTTTGCAAATATCTGGTTCGTCAGCACTTTTTTTTTCGCAATTTGCATATTTCGATGCGGATGTGATTAATTATGTCGTCACACGAGATTTTTTGTATTGTTCTTTTGGATTTTTTTTTTAATTAGAAGGGTTTTAAAATGGTTTCTAACTTAGCATTTTGAAAAAAAATCGATTTTTTAAATAATTTAATCAAGGAAAAATATATTGGAATGTAAAAGCGTCGAAAATATTTTGGAATTTATAAGTCGAGAAATTTTTTGATGATTTTGTAAATTTATCAAAAATGGTTTTTTTTTGCAAATATCTGGTTCGTCAGCACTTTTTTTTTCGCAATTTGCATATTTCGATGCGGATGTGATTAATTATGTCGTCACACGAGATTTTTTGTATTGTTCTTTTGGATTTTTTTTTTAATTAGAAGGGTTTTAAAATGGTTTCTAACTTAGCATTTTGAAAAAAAATCGATTTTTTAAATAATTTAATCAAGGAAAAATATATTGGAATGTAAAAGCGTCGAAAATATTTTGGAATTTATAAGTCGAGAAATTTTTTGATGATTTTGTAAATTTATCAAAAATGGTTTTTTTTGCAAATATCTGGTTCGTCAGCACTTTTTTTTTCGCAATTTGCATATTTCGATGCGGATGTGATTAATTATGTCGTCACACGAGATTTTTTGTATTGTTCTTTTGGATTTTTTTTTTAATTAGAAGGGTTTTAAAATGGTTTCTAACTTAGCATTTTGAAAAAAAATCGATTTTTTAAATAATTTAATCAAGGAAAAATATATTGGAATGTAAAAGCGTCGAAAATATTTTGGAATTTATAAGTCGAGAAATTTTTTGATGATTTTGTAAATTTATCAAAAATGGTTTTTTTTTGCAAATATCTGGTTCGTCAGCACTTTTTTTTTCGCAATTTGCATATTTCGATGCGGATGTGATTAATTATGTCGTCACACGAGATTTTTTGTATTGTTCTTTTGGATTTTTTTTTTAATTAGAAGGGTTTTAAAATGGTTTCTAACTTAGCATTTTGAAAAAAAATCGATTTTTTAAATAATTTAATCAAGGAAAAATATATTGGAATGTAAAAGCGTCGAAAATATTTTGGAATTTATAAGTCGAGAAATTTTTTGATGATTTTGTAAATTTATCAAAAATGGTTTTTTTTTGCAAATATCTGGTTCGTCAGCACTTTTTTTTTCGCAATTTGCATATTTCGATGGGGATGTGATTAATTATGTCGTCACACGAGATTTTTGGTATTGTTCTTTTGGATTTTTTTTTTAATTAGAGGGGTTTTAAAATGGTTTCTAACTTAGCATTTTGAAAAAAATCGATTTTTTAAATAATTTAATCAAGGAAAAATATATTGGAATGTAAAAGCGTCGAAAATATTGTGGAATTTATAAGTCGAGAAATTTTTTGATGATTTTGTAAATTTATCAAAAATGGTTTTTTTTTGCAAATATCTGGTTCGTCAGCACTTTTTTTTTCGCAATTTGCATATTTCGATGCGGATGTGATTAATTATGTCGTCACACGAGATTTTTGGTATTGTTCTTTTGGATTTTTTTTTTAATTAGAGGGGTTTTAAAATGGTTTCTAACTTAGCATTTTGAAAAAAAATCGATTTTTTAAATAATTTAATCATAAAAAAAATTATTGGAATATTAAAAACTTCAAAAATAATTTGGAATTTTTTGATGATTATCTAAATTGATGTAAATTTATCAAAAATGTTTTTTTTTGCAAATATCTGGTTCGTCAGCACTTTTTTTCGCAAGTTGCATATTTGCGATTAATTATGTCGTCGCGAGATTTTTGGAATAGTTTTTTTTGATTTTTTTTTAATTAGAGGGGTTTTAAAACAGATTATAACTTAACATTTTGTAAAAATCGAATTTTTTAATAATTAATCAAGAAAAAATAATATTGGAATATTAAAAACTTCAAAAATAATTTGGAATTTTTTGATGATTATGTAAATTGTGTAAATTTATCAAAAATGTTTTTTTGCAAATATCTGGTTCGTCAGCACTTTTTTATCGCAATTTGAATATTTCGATGCGGATGCCGTCGCGAGATTTTTGGAATTGTTTTTTGAATTTTTTTTTTAATTGGGAGGGTTTTAAAACGGATTATAACTTAGCATTTTGAAAAAATCGAATTTTTAAATAATTTAATCAAGAAAAAAAGCGTCTAAAATATTTTGGAATTTTTGGGACGAAACATTTTTGATAAACATGTAAATTGATGTAAATTTATCATTCAGGTATTCCAAATTTTAGAACTTGCATATAAAAAGTTGAACCTTTAAAAAAAAATTTTTTTTTAAGTTAAGACAAAAATAAAAATACTGTTTTTTATATAACTTTTAGGCAGATGCAGATATAAACTCATATTTTTTTAAATGGCAATTTTTAGTTCAGACTAAATTTTAGTCCGGACTAAATTTTAAACAATTAAGAAGTGCGAATACTTTTTCTTGCACGTGAAAAAAAAAACTGTTTTATTTTTCCTTGATGTCTTGGAGAAAACTAGCAAAAAAAAATTTCTTAAGCATCTCTTGAAAATGTTAAAAATGTATTCTTATTAATTTACCTTAGCAACGAACAAATTTTTCAAATAAAAAAAAATCTCTAAATTACTATTTCAAAACCAATTAGATATTTTCACAAACAAATATTCAAAAATATAAAAATTTTACCAAAAAAAATATTTCTTTTATTTAATTTCTACTTTTCTTACTACATGTGCATAACTGTTACGCCAATAAATTTGAAATATTAACACGAAAATTAGGTATTAATTTCCAATTTAAAAAAAAAAAAGTATTTTACGCATACAAAAAAATATATTATAAAAAATTCAATTATAAAATGCGACAAACTGATACTTTTTCTCGGCCAAATCACGTCGTTATTTAACGTCACATTCTCCAATTAATATAAAATATGGTATGATACAGTGTTAAGCTCGAATACAAAAGTATACAGCTACCAGCAAACATGGCATAAATTGCCGATGGTTCACAACAAGAACATGTCGTAAATCATAGCGAATAATGCGCGTAGTTTATTCATATATAATGTGCAATGCTTCTGCATAAATCTAATTCGCTTAGAAGAGTGTCCCTATCTCTTGTATCTATTTTATAAAAGCCAAGCCCATCTTCACTCGGAAGCAAATAACTCCCCTGTCATGCAAAACAGCTTTTGCTTTTGACGCATCGCTCTGTATATAAATACATGATTTTTCGACAAAAAAAATTTCAATAAACTAACATAAAATTACAAAAAAAAAAACATCAATAAACTCGAGCAAATGAGCAAGTGTTTTTTTTTAATTAGCTAATTGCAAAATATTACTCTACCGTTTTTCTTCGGGTTTTTTTTTTGGAAATTTTGCCTGATCACAATTTATATTCATTTATACCATTTGTTAAAAATATTTTTACAAACAATAAATATTAATAAATAAAAAGGTACTAGTGCAGAAATATTATTTTATGCCGTTTCTTCTCGGGAATTATCTTTTTTTTTGGAAATGTAGCTTGGATCGCATTTTTAATTTATTCATACCATTTATTTATAATTTTAAAATTATAAAAGTATATTTTTTATTAAAAAATCTATGTTTCGATGGTTTCTGTAATTCTTGGTGAATTGCAACGCAGTATTTGAACATAATATGACTGCGCGCCATCTGTACTTCAATAGCTCAATCAGGGAATTTACGATTTCTATCAAATGTTTCGTGCATTTTGCGTGAAAACATAAGAAATTTTCATTTTTACTTTCATAAGTTAAAAGACGTTAGTCAAATTGTTAATTATTAACAAATCACGATTTAAAAAAATCTGGACTGAGATATAACTTTTTTTGTTAATATAAAATGATTTGATAGAGTATAATAATTCTTCGTAATTGAGTAATTAATTAATTCTTTAGTCAAACATAAAAACAGTATCGCAAAAATTGTTTTGAAATCAAATAAAACTTGAAAAAAATCCAACAAAAAAATAATTAGTCGAAAAATTAGAAATATCAGAGTTTTTTTACAAAATAATTCTTTTACAAAAACTAATAAAATATATTTATATAAAATAAAATGTTAAATATGATTTTATTCGATTTTTTCTATTCGATTTTATTTTATTTTATATAAATATATTTTATTCAATTAAGAGTCAAAAGAATTCTAAAAAAAATCTGCAAAAATGTTAATTGAATAAAATATATTTATATAAAATAAAATCGAATAGAAAAAATATAATAAAATCATATTTGATCCAATAGGTGCCAAAAGAATAAAGCGAAAAATCTCCAAAAATGTTAATTCAAAAAAATATTAATTAAAAAATCTTTTTTTTACGGCATTATGTTCGGAAATAGAAAAAAAAAGTAAAAATAAAATAAAATATCTTCCATGGCTAATAAGTTTTAGCCATCTTAAAATGTGAATTTTAAAAAACATTCGATAATTTGTTTGAGTATTGAATAATTTAAATTGTAAGAATTGAAAGAAGGCCAATTCTGTTTTTCTTTTATATTTTTAGCACAAATTAATTAATAACTTCTTTTTTGAAGACATGATGAAACATAAACGAAAGCAAAACTAGTGCAAAAAATTAATTCATGTTTTGCACCTCGTCTAAAACCGAACAGGACCTGACTGAGTGCCAATTTGCCCTTTGTACTTAGTGTTGTAATTTACGATTTATATATTTCTCGTATATATATTTTGTAATCCTCGAAAACTGTAATTAACGGCCAGAGAATCTAAAACCAGCCGTTCTAAACATTTCAACTTTTTCCTGATTCAAAACGTACCATATTTCTTATAGAAAATTAATATGGCAAATTTTAAATTTTAAACCTTAACAACTTTTAATTTTAAAAGAAGTTAGTCAAATTGTCTATATTTTTTCTTAAAAAGAAAATCACGAGTTTTTGTACATTTAAAAAAAAAAGTCCAGAAAACATTTTCACTGTTACACTATATTCTTTTTTTTCGTTATTTTGTAATTTTTTTCGTAATATTACATTATTTTCACTATATACTATAAAGTATATAAATAAATAAATAAAATGTATATAATCAGGAGTATATAAAATTTTGAAGAATCATTAAAAATATTTTGTCCAAACCTATTTGAATAATTCTGTAATTGTATAACTCTTTTTTAAATATAAAAAGATTTGATTGCGTTTCGATTCTGGAAACGGGTAAGAGAAACGAGCTGGACGTTGCGTAGAAGACGAAGATGGAGGTGAAGAAGAGCAAGGTGTCGACAAGTCGAAATGTGATTCTTAATTGTATCAATCTGTGGGCCATTCATCCAGCTCCGTGGGTAATATCTTCGGTAAGGACACCCCGTAGAGTGGAGAAGTAACAACATCCACGAAAACACGGCTGGCCGAAAATCTCCTCGAGAGTGTTAAGAAAAGATGAGATTTCGATTTCGATTGAATAAGCTTTGAAAAACACTAACGCCAAATGAACGGTGGAAGTTTTGTGTCGAAAAAATTACAATTTTTTCCAATGGAAGGAAATACCGGAAAATAATTCAAAAATCAGAAGAAAAAAATTTTTAGAACAATAAAATTACTAATTTGTAGATGTTTTTTTAGTTAGTTCCATCGATTAGTAGTATGGATTTTATTTAACGTCGGAAAAAAAATTCAGCAATGCAAAGAAATATTTTTTTTAAACATTTTTGATATTTATAATTTTTTTTGGATATTTTAGTTTTATTTTATTTCAAAACAATTTTTGCAATACTGTTTGTATGAAAAAAAAAATTACAATTTTGTTCCAATACAAAGAAATATCGGAAAATAATTCAAAAATCAAAATTAAATAAAAAGAAATTTTTGTATAGAACAATAAATTACAAATTGGTTGATTTTTTTTTTTATTTGTTCTATCAATTGGTAGCATGGATTTTATTTAACGTCTGAAAAGAATTTCAGCAATGCAAAGAAATATTTTTTTTTTAAACATTTTTTATATTTATAATTTTTCGATTAATAATTTTTTTTGAATATTTGAAAGTATTATTTTATTTCAAAACTAGTTTTGCAATAGTTTTTATGAAAAAAAAATTACAATTTATTTCCAATACAAATAAATATCGAAAAATAATTCAAAAATCTAAATTAAATAATAATAATAATAAAATTAAAACAATAAATTACAAATTTGTAGATTTTTTTTTTATTAGTTCCATCAATTGATAGCATGGATTTTATTTACCGTCTAAAAAAATTCAGCAATGCAAAGAAATATTTTTTAAAAACATTTTTGATATTTAAAATTTTTCGATTAATAATTTTTTTTGGATATTTTAAAGTTTTATTTTATTTCAAAACTATTTTTATGAAAAAAAAAATACATTTTTTTTCCAATACAAAGAAATTACGGAAAATAATTGAAAAATCAAAATAAAATAATAATAATAAATAAAATTAGAACACTAAATTACAAATTTAAAAATTTAAAAATTCCTTCGTATTTTTTAATACGAAGGTTTCTACGAAAATATGTATACGAAAAAAAAATGAAATCTATATATGCATTTAACCCCACAAAAAAAATTTATTAAAAATATTTCTAATAGAAAAGAGAAAATCGTTTAAAAACACGAACAAGCTCTAAAATTTTTTATTCGATGTGATTTTGATATTTTACCATATCAAGAAAATTTCGTCCTAAAAAACATTTACATACAAAAATGAATTTACCTCCAAAAAATATTTTTTAAATTTCTAACAGGAAGCAAAAAATCGCTCAAAAAATCGAACAAACCATTTTTTTTATTCAATTTGATTTTCGACATTTTACAATATTAACAAAATTTCGTCCTAAAAATAATTACATAAAAAAATGAATTATGTAATGATTTACCTCCGAAAAATTTTTATCGAAAAAATTTTAAATTTTCTAATACGAATGGAAAAAAAACGCTCAAAAATCGAACCAACCATTTTTTAGGCAATTTAATTTTTCACAATTTACCATATCAAGAAAATGTCGTCTTAAAACTATTTACTTAAAAAATGGCCTATTATGCATTTACCTGCAAAAAAAAATATTGAAAATATTTTTTTTTCTAAAACGAAGGGAAAAAATCGCCCAAAAAATCGAACAAACCCTATTTTTTATTCAATTTGATTTTCGACATTTTACCATATCAAGAAACGTTCGTCTTATTAAAATATTTACCCGATAAAAAATATTTTTTAAGTATTTACCTTCGAAAAAATATTCGAAAAAATATATTTAAAAATTTCAAGTACGATGGAAAGATATCGCTCGAAAAATCGCTAAAAATCCAACAAATTTTTCACTCAATTGTATTTTCGATTTTTTCCAAATATTATTTTTAAAAAATGCAACAAATTTCCAACGGCTGCTCATTGCTCAACATTTTCTTTCGAAAATGAATTGAAATGAAATCCACAAATGAAATTCTAAAAATAAATATAAATAACAATCCATACGTTAAAAATACAAACGGAAATATTTGAATTGCTTCCATCGAATTAATTCACAAGTCGAATTTGAATCTGAATCTGAAGAAGAAGAAGAAGAGTAACGTAACGAAAGCAAAAACCAGTTGCTCCTCCGAGAAAACATTTACCAAATATTATTACCTAATAACTGTCTAGACCCCCAATTTACATTCTACCTCAAACTTGTCCAGCCTAAGACATGTAAAAAAGCATCATGTGATATGTTTCATAATCTTTTTAAAGAAGAAACTTTTTACGACCATAATATACAATAAATCGATCGTAAATTTTCAGATTTTTTCGGGAAAATATTCCCGAACTACTTTTCGCGAATGCAATTAAATTCTGATGTTTTTTTTTATAAACATCACCGAAAAGTAATTTTTCAAAATATAATTTTTCTTTGATAGATTCCAGTGATGAAAATAAAATTATATTTTTAGCAGAAAAACAAACTAATAATTCGCAAAAAGCAATTGCGAAAATTATTTCGAAATAAAATCGATGCAAAAAAAATAATTTATTTTGCAAGAGATTCCTGAAGTACTTTTCGCGACTGCAAATATTCCTGTATATTCAAATTTTTTTATAATCATCGCCAAAAAGTAATTTTTCAAAATATAATTTTGATAGATTCCAGTGATGAAAATAAAATTTTATTTTTAGCAGAAAAACAAACTAATAATTCGCAAAAAGCAATTGCGAAAATTATTTCGAAATAAAATCTTAATTAATCAGAATAAACACACACATTGGTATATACAGGGTGTGCCGATGTATATCAAAGAAAATGGTTTTTATAAATTTTCTAATATTCGAAGAATGACTTTTTTTAAATCAAGCATCTATAAATCGGTTATTTTCTTAAAACCGACAATTTTCTGTGAAATTTTTTTAATTTGCAATTAGATATATTTTCATTTGATTTTTTTTTAAATGGTTCTCAATTTTCTAATAGGAAACAGTCTTAAAATGCGAAATCTGCAAATATTTTTGTTATCGGATTAATAGTTCGAGAATTTTTGAAAATAATAAAAGATGAAAATGAAAGTCCTTTGAATTTTTTTGGTAAAATTTTCAAATTCTCGAAAGTGAAATTTTCTAATGGTATTTGATCTCAGAATTTAGAATTTTGAAGTTATTTTGATGGGAAATTAAAAAAAAGATACAGATTTTTTAAATAAGCAATTAGAAAAATGTTCAAAAATTTCAATTTCTAATTCACATAAAAAAATAGTTTAACGGAATATTTTCCAATAGAAAAATTCTAAATCTGTAAAAAAATTTCCTGCACAATTAACAATTTAGTAGACACCATAAAAAAACTGAAGTTAAAAAAATGACAAGGAAAATTTTTTTTTTTGAGAAATTATTCACATTTTCGAAAGTGGGTTTATGAAAGTTTCTAATCGGATCTGATCTCAGAATTTAGAATTTTCAAGTTATTTTGATGGACAATGAATATTTCAAAAAATACAGATTTTTTTTAAATAAGCAATTCGAAAAATGTTCAAAAAAATCAATTTTTTATTTCACATGAAAAAAAAAGTTTAATGGAACATTTTCCAATAGAAAATGATCTGTAATACAACTAACAGTTTAGTAGACTGAAGTTAAAAGAAAAACGGAAGTTAGAAAAAATTAGAAGGAAATTTTTTTTTTTTGGGGGGGGGGAAATTATCACATTTTCAAGTCTCTGTTCCATTTTAATAATTTTTACCATTAATAGTTATGAAATTTGGAAAAATTTGAAAATGGCAAAAATTATAGCTTAATTTAAAAAAAACAAATAAATATTATTTCAAAAAATAATTTACTTTTTTGCAAATAAATTGAAATAAACCAACAATCGTTTTTCAAAAAAAAAAATATTCTACTATCCCACTACTAAAACTTAACCGAACCACCCTGTATATTATATAAAGGCACTATAATTATTTTTTTTCAGCGCATTGTTTATTTATGTTTATCGTAATTACTGAACCACCTGAGCAAAAATGCCATCCTCAGCATGATGTACACACAGCTAATGTATATCTTCTTTACCTTGACGGAAGATTTTTCTTTCAATCGCAGGGTGAAACTTTATGTACAAAAATGGATAATTAAAATGTCCGAACAGCGAATAATATTTATTATATATTATTACTGTCGCGGTGAAAGACAGAATTATTTTTATTCTGTTTTATCTTATGCTACTGTTGGTGGGAGTATAGTTTTCGAAATGCGCACCTAGCTTTTGTTCACGATATTCGAGTTATAATTTATAGCAATCACGGTCAGTGATTGAGGTTTTTTTTTTCTCGTTTTTATCTTGGGCTACTGAAGATGGTGGCATAGCCTTCGAAATGCGCGCAAATCTATTAAATGTTACGGTATTTGTTCTATAGTTTTAACGAATATTAAATCTGTTTGATTTTTCAACAATTGAGGAAGGTAGAATAATTATGTACATTTTTTTCGGCTGTGATTGTACATATTTAACGTTTGTGTAGGCAACATTAAACGTACACACGAACGACATGTTCTCACGCTATAGATTGTGACGAAGATTTTATGTCTATTTTTTTTACAATTTAACATGTCTGTGTATCATAAAATTATCAAGAAACTTGATATTTATGAAATATGCACAAAAAAATTAACAATTTAAAATATATACATAGATACAAATTCAGAGTAGAAATTTTTTTTTTTTGAAAAATACTAATATTTAGTTTAAAATATTAAATTTTCGAAATTATATACATAAAACATCTAGTGAAGATTCATTTTTTCATTTTCTAAAAATTTTCCAATAAATCAGAATATTTTGAAATAACTTAAGATATTTTATATTAAAACGCCCTGTATATAAAATATCAACTAGAAGTTTTATTTGAAGAATTTTCTCTATATCAAACCATAGATATATACAAAATATATAAAAAAAAAAATTGTATAATTTATAGCCTTGTGCAAAATATATTAATATATTTTAAAAAAACAATCAATTTTTTTAATATAAAAAAATGCGTTCTTCAATATTTTAAAAATAATTTAAAGTACAAGCGAAATAGAACTAATTTCGTTAATTTTTTAAATAATTTTGTTTGATAAATTTTTTTTTATAAAATATTTCCAATAAAAATAAAATATTTTTTAATAAAGCTATTAAATAAAATTTACAAATCAAAATATTTTTTGATTCTTGAAAAATTGAAAAATCTTAAAAAAATATTTATGCCGGAACAATATATTATATTATATTGCGAATAAAAATGTAATAATTTTTACTAAGGCCATAAAATTAAATTTACAAATCAAAATATTTTTTATTCTTGAAAAATTGGAAAAATGATGAACAAAAAAAAATGTAAAATTTTTTAGTCAAAACTAATTTAGGCTGCGAATCACAAAAAAAAAAATATTTTAAAAAAATTACATAGATGAGAAATATATATATTTTTTATAATATGTTGCGGATAAAAATGTAATAATTTTTACTAAGGCCATCAAATTAAATTTACAAATCAAAATATTTTTTTATTCTCGAAAAATTGGAAAAATTGTAAAAAAAATTCTTTGTCAGAACAACTTTAAATTGCAAATCTATAAAAAAAATATATATATAGTTAAAAAAGTTAAAATTAATCAAAAAAATATATAATCCTTCACAATAAACTTATGTGTAATTTAAGTGGTTACGATACTGAATAGCGTCTTTAGTCCTTAAGATTTGATAAATTTGTGTAACGGCGGGTTGTCATATAGAATAATTAGACGGGGTTGATAATTATTGAAACAATTTAAATATTAATTGGTTTTGTTTCGTAGCGCCGGATGTGCTCCGAAATGGTATAATTTAAAATGAAGACGAAAATAACATTCCGCCATAAGAAGTGGTAATGAAGAAAATTTAATTCTTTTATACACTATAGCAAAAAAAAAAAAACTTCATGAAATTTATTATTTTAAAATATTAACAATTTTTGGTTTGCGTTGTATTTTTAAATTGTATATATGACGAAAAAAAATGAAAAATTGGAAAAAATAGTACGAGGATGGTGAAAATTTAATGAAAATTTTAAATAGCGCAAAACAATTGGGATTTTCAAGAAAAAAAAATCGATTTATATACTGGGCATTTTTTTTTAGACATCAAAATGTAATAAAAAAAAAAACTTTCTGGGTGTAACGTTTATAAAAGGGTACCGAAATTATTTAATTATAAAAAACGCTAAATATATATATTTTTTTTTTATTTAAAAAAAAATCCTATTCATTAAAAATTATTTCAGCGAATAATAAAACAATATTATTCAAACATTTTAAGACCGGAAAATTGAATTTTCCACATTTCTACAAAAAAAAAAAATTCTTCCAACCTTTTGAGTGATTTAAAAAATTACTCCACCGAGTCCTGCATTATTTGGGATAGCCTGTATACACATATTTCAAATAAAAACAATTTTTCTGACAGAACCATTATATGATGCATATCATTCTTTTATATATATTTTTTTTTTGTATTAATTATTTAAAAAAAAAATTCTTCAAACTTTCTGAGAGATGTAAAAAATTACCTACATCATTGGGGATAGCCCGTATATATACACATTTAAAAAAAATGTTTTTTCTTCGACAGGGCCATTAAACGATTCACATCATTGTTTTTTAAATATTTTTTGTTCGTTCAAAAATCTTTGAACTTTTTGCGCGATTTAAAAAATTCCTCCACCGAATTATACATCATTTGGGATGACCTGTACACATTTATGTAAAAAAAAAAAAATTTCTTCTTCGAACAGGGCCATTAAACGATTCACATGACTGTTTTAATTTTTTATTTTTGTTCGTTCAAAAATCTTTCAATTTTTTGCGCGATTTAAAAAATTCCTCCACCAAATCTTACATCATTTGGGATAGCCTGTACAGACATTTATCTAAAAAAAAATTTTTTTTTCTTCGTACAGGGCCATTAAACGATTCACATGACGTTTTTTTAATTTTTTTTGTTCGTTCAAAAATCTTTGAACTTTTTGCGCAATTAAAAAAATTCCTCCACCGAATTATACATCATTTGGGATGACCTGTACACATTTACGTAAAAAAATAAAAATTTCTTCTTCGTACAGGGCCATTAAACGATTCACATGACCGTTTTAATTTTTAATTTTTGTTCGTTCAAAAATCCTTCAACTTTTTGCGCGATTTAAAAAATTCCTCCTTTATTTCCTAAAGAAATAAAGATTCGGTAATCTATATCATTTGGGATGGCCTGTACATAAACAAATCCAAACATATGTTCTTCAGGCCATTATATGATGCATATTATTCGTTTTTGTACCGAGTGTATTTATTTACTTGTTACCAGCCAAATTGTAATCGACATTTAACGACTTATGGAACGTTTTTGAATCGAAATACGCCTTATATAGAAAGATATTGTAGAATGTCCTTAACATTACAATTATGAAAATTAAGGTGCTTTCACACACACAATTTTATTTTTGTTTTTCTTCGGCCATTTTGTTGTTACATTATGTTTAAATAAAAAACTTTCAACAAAACAAAAAAAAAATTTAACCCATTTTCTGTGGATGGTTTAAAAAAAATTATATATATTTCTCTGTTGATATATTTCTTATTAACCTCACTGGAGAAAGTGAATAAGCTTAATTCAACACGTATTGCTTCTTGCAATTTTATATTTCTTAATTCGAGGTTCACATATCTGACCGTAAATATCCACGACATATTGTGGCATCATTTTAGCATTAATTACTTTTTTGTCTCTTCTTTGCACAGATCCAAATAAATATATACAGCAGCCCATTTCACGAATAAAACAATTCGGAAAGAACAGTCTTCTTTCTCAACCATTATTCAAAAAATTATACGTTTTACTAACTGGATCTATCCGATAAATATTTATTCTAACAAAAAATGTATTTATTCATAAACTATAAAACTTAAGCGTTGAAAAGGAAACCGCCAAAAATGTACATATGAAAGAAAGAAATCAATAAATTAAATTCAGACTAAAACTTTTTTCAAACAATTTTTTAGGTGAAATCGAGGATATAATATAAAAGAAAATAAATTATATTCTTGAGGGAAAAAAGTGAAAATTTTCACGGCTACGAAAGGTAATAAAAAAATTGGTATGTAAACTAAACATGTTGATTTTAAATTGAAATTATATTCGAGAAGGATTTTTTTTTAATTTTTTTTTCATTTTAAGAAGAATTTCGTCAAATTTTGTACATATTGGTTTTGCTGTTTAAACGAAAAAATATATATTTATTTTCAATTTAAAATTTTTAATTGAATACGTGAAAAGTGTAAAATAAAATTTTTAATATACTATATATTACAAGCAGATGTCAAAAATATTAGACAAAAAATTTTTTTATAATTTTTGCATAATTTCTTATGAATATATTTTATTTTAAATAAAATTTTGAATATATTAAAAATGTCAATAAAAAAATCAAATTTACTGTTTTTTAAGTAATATAAACAAAAAATAATAAATGTATAATTCAAAAAAATTTATTATATACAAAATATGCAAAAAAAATCAATCTTCTCTGCATTTTCAATCCCCTTTGAATTTTTTTTAATTTTTTCCCCAGAAATCTATGTCTATTAAAAAAAATTGAATTTCAGTTTGTTACTGTTTTTCTCAAAAATTAACATGTGAATTTTAATTTCTTTTGATATTCTTTAAATTTAAAAATACAAATTTGAAGTGTGTAATTAATAAAAAAAAAACAAGTCAGTTTGAGTTTTATTAATTTTTTTCTCCAAACTTAAGACGATAATTTTTTATTTTTTTGATGCCCTTTAATTAAAAAATGCAAATTTTTAGGTGTCTATAATTTTAAAAGAAGTTGACAAATGAGTTTATTAAAAAATATATATATTATAATTCTAAATTAAAACCATTTTTTATTTTAGTTTCTACAACTAAAAAAAAAAAAAAAAGTTTTTGCCTAACAATAAAAGTATTTAACATCCAAACGCAAATTGAATAAAATCTCTAATTAATTAAATTTAATTAATTAAATAAACTATTCAAAAAATCATTCCATTCATATCTTGTTCTTAAGTGAAAGTTAAATTACATGAACAGATAACATATGTTATGTTTAAAGATGTGCCACTTAATTGCATAAATTGCATAAATTGCTGAAAAGAAATTAAATACAAACAGTGACAAAAGTCAAACTAACCAAAAAAATATTCAACGAAGTTTTATAAAAAAAAAAATGTAAATTTTTTTAAGTAACTTATTTCCAAAAATTCAAAAAATATATAAACGGACAAATTAAAAAATTTGATTACAAAAAAAAAAATTTCAATATTAAATTGAAAATGGTATTAACAAAATATCCGTTTTAATATTTGAAAATTTTATAAAAATCTAAAAAAAAAACGCACTAAAGTGCAACCATAAATTTTAAAAAGATAATTCGAGTTATGTCCCTCAAAAATTCAAAAAATATATATATATTACTATTTCGATAATTAATTCTTGAATTTATATTCGATCATCTATTACGTTTCCCATGTATCAAGATAATACTGGCGATAAAATATCTTAAGACGCTGTTCAACACGGAGCATTACCAACTCTAAGAAAATAACACTCTAACAAAACGTGTAGTAATCATTACTCATCACTAGAATGGTTTATTGGTGACTTCTTGTAGGAGGGACTGTTAAATAACAAAAATTATTTGCACCGCGCACAGAAATTTGCATTCGTAATATTACAGAATTGTCTCGTAAATGGAAATTTAGATTTTCTCGTCTTCCTTGCGATTTATCAGTGGCGCCGCAAAAAAAATTAATTTCAAATTCCAAATTCAACAAACTTTAAAAAATATAAGATTTTCAGTAGAACAAGAAATATTTTCACAAGAAAAGAATTATAAATGCGCATTTCGAATATCAATACGCCATTTTCGCTACATCATTTTTTTTTTTGTTTCAAAAATTGCAGCACATATGGCAATTAATTAAATTCGTAGTGTTCAAAAAAAAAAAACAATCGTAAAATAAAATAATCTCTTATAAATGGCATCTAAAATATTTTCTTCTTGATATATCATTAAAAACGAGTATATTATGCCGTACTCGTGATTCGTGGAGTAAATAAAATTTATGCCCTTTTTCTCTTTGTTATTACGTGTAATGTACGTGTAGAGTACATATTGTATGTGATGATCCGAATGTGTACGCGAGATGATGGGACACGATGGTCGGTATGAGCTATATGTGGATACGCGTCTATGCGAGGATGGAAAAAAAAGCTCACAAACGAGAAATAATGATGAGAGCGGTGTTTTATACGCACGCAATAAAAGCTTATAATTTCAGTGGAGGCTTCGGTGTCTTGCATTTAGAAATTTTTATTCTTTTCGAATAAAAAAGTTTTTAAATAAACGTATTTTGGAGAAACAGAATTTTTTTCCCGCTCGAATAATAGATTTTATTTATAAAATTAATTTAAATTTTTTTAGAAAAATTTTAAGAAATATAATTTTCTTTGAAGAGTGGTTAATGGCCACCTGTTGATTAAATTTTTTGTTATATATAAAAAAGAATTAATATAATAGAAATAATAAATAATAAATATTGGTCATTATAGTCGAATATTTGATGTAAAAAAAAAATTTTACTTCGCATTTTGTGTGATTTTTTTTCATACATTTTTATTTAAAAAATCGTATTGTCTTTTTGGTATTATGGCCACCTGTTGATTAAATATTTTTTTAATATGATTAGGTTCTATATTTTAAATTTTATTTAAATTTCAATTTCATTTTTATTTATTTATTCATTTATTTCATTTATATTAATTAATTTTAATTTTAATTTTAATTTTAATTTTAAACAAATTTGAATTAATATAATATAAATAATAAATTATAAATATTGGTCATTATAGTCGAATATTTGATGTAAAAAAAAAAGTTTAAAAGTGTTTTGTAATTTCTGATATAGATTTTATAATATACAGTGTGATTAAAATTATATACTGCCAATAAGTGTGGAAATAATTGCTTTACGTAAAAGATATAAATAAACAATAAGGGAAAATTTTTTTATAGTATACTTTTTTCATTTTAAAATTTTGAAAAATCATACTATTTTTTTGATATTCAATGTTTAAGCAATTTTTTTTGGATTTTTTGCCTATATGTTTGGAGATTAATATTTTTTTTTTTTTAATATAAATAAACAAGGCAGAAAAGATAAATGTGATTTTTTTTTCATAAATTTTTATTAAAAAATCATTTTGGTATTTACCGTTTAAGCAAATAATTTTTTTAATGAAATTTTGAAGAAATTCAATATGAAAAATTAGAAAAAAATAATGAACAAGTTACGATTAAATACGTTTATGAAAAATTAACAAAATTTCAAATTGTAAATTTGAGGTTTGTTTCTTGTTCCTCTGTTAGAGTCCCCATGTTATTCTTATGGGAGAAAAATATTTGTTGCAGATTTTCATAAAATTCATAAATTCATAAAATGTTTTCTTGCGTTTTTTTTTAATTTAGCTTCTTTAGATTACGATTTAAGTATTTTTGGTCAAATATTTTCTAATTTTATAAAACATTTAGTTTTTAACTTGAAAAGTGTTTAGCTATTTTGAGTCAAGAATTTTTTTATAACCATAATAATGCAGTTTCGCCAATTTTCCACTGAACTGTTCAAAATATACCAACATAAGAATTTAAGGCTTCAAAAACAATTGTGATGATGTTTTGGCTACAAATTTTTTTACTAAAAATTATCTCGATTTTAAGATTTTTTTTTAAACTAACTAACATAGCTTATACCCCCAAAGTTTGTCATTATATAATTTAAACCTTTCTTAATATACGTCAAAAATATTTCGTCCTTACAAAATTTCAGCGAAGAGTTTTTCTTGCATCAAAATATACATGTTTTTATTGAGAATTTAAATGGCAAACTACTTCTTTAAGGATACTTCAATATTTAATTATCCTGTTTAATAATATTCAAAAAAATTCTAATAAATATCTCATTTGAATTTTACAAAAATGTGTTTATCAAAAAAAATGTTAATAAAAACACTTTTGAAGTTAAAAATTTAAAATTTATACTTTTTTACATCAAATATTTAGCTAAAAGTCGAATATTAAAAATCGTAAGTTCCCGATTAATTAATTACATCGCTCAAATTTTGTTTTTCAAACTTTTATCATGTACATTTTTTTTTAAGTCAACCAAGATTTTATAGATAAAATTGATGCATATCCACAAAAGAAAATTTTTTTTAAATAAAAATGATAATTTTATTCATATACACGGCCTCATTAAAAATACTATTCGTTATAGAAGGTGGATCATAAGGAAAATTTTCTATAAAAACATCATACCAACTCATATTAAAAAAAAAACATAAACATAACCCAAATAAACTACACCGAAGCAGACATTCTCTTCTTATCTTCATTCATTTTATTTGACATTTATATACAATGTACTTCCACACATCCTCTACTAGACCAACAACATTTGCTGCATATACCCACGTCTTCCTCTGATTAAGAATAACAATACGACCTTTAATATAACATATATCGTACCGCCATTCTCGGTTTGTTTATGATATTTCACGCCGAAGAACACAAGTACGTATACTACCATTGCATAAACACAATCCGTCAGTAATTTACCAACAAAATCATTTCTTTGCGGTCGGAAATGTCATTTTTTAAATTTTTTTTAAGCAATTTCTTAAAATTTTGTACATATAGTGTATAAAGAGTTGCATATAGGTTTGTATAATATTCTGAGGAGGTACTAATTAATGCTTAATTGTCAAAATTACTTCATTTAAGTCTGAAATGTCGGGATTTTTTTATTTTTTTTAAACAATTTCTTAAGATTTTATACATATAATGTATAAAGAGTTGCATATAATTGTGTATAATATTCTGAGTAGATACTAAATAGTTGTTTAATAGTCAAAATCATTTATTTGCGATCTAAAATATAGCATTTTTTTTTTAATGCAATTAGTTGAGATTTTATACTTATAATGTATAAAGAGTTGCATATAGCTATGCTTAATATTCTGAGAAGGTACTAATTGGTGTTTAATTGTCAAAGTTATTTCTTTTCAGTCTGAAATATCGGGATTTTTTATTTTTTTAAATCAATTTATTAAGATTTAAAAAATATAATGTATAAAAAGTTGCATAGAGATATATATAATATTTTGATAGGGTGTTTAATTGTCAAAATTACTTCTTTAGAGTCTGAAATATCAATTTTTTAGTTATTTTAAAGCAATTTCTTGAGATTTAAAAAATAGAATGTATAAAGAGTTGCATATAGATATGTATAATATTCTGACAGGGTACTAATTGGTGTTTAATTGTCAAAATTATTTCTTTTAAGTCTGAAAAGTCGGGATTTTTTATTTTTTTAAATCAATTTATTAAGATTTAAAAAATATTATGTATAAAAAGTTGCATAGAGATATATATAATATTTTGATAGGGTGTTTAATTGTCAAAATTACTTCTTTAGAGTCTGAAATATCAATTTTTTAGTTATTTAAAGCAATTTCTTGAGATTTAAAAAATATAATGTATAGAGAGTTGCATATAGATATGTATAATATTCTGACAGGGTACTAATTGGTGTTTAATTGTCAAAATTATTTCTTTTAAGTCTGAAAAGTCGGGATTTTTAATTTTTTTAAATCAATTTATTAAGATTTAAAAAATATAATGTATAAAAAGTTGCATAGAGATATATATAATATTTTGATAGGGTGTTTAATTGTCAAAATTACTTCTTTTGAGTCTGAAATATCGATTTTTTTAGTTATTTTAAAGCAATTTCTTGAGATTTTAAAAATATAATGTATAAAGAGTTGCATATAGATATGTATAATATTTTGACAGGGTACTAATTGGTGTTTAATTGTCAAAATTATTTCTTTTAAGTCTGAAAAGTCGGGATTTTTAATTTTTTTAAATCAATTTATTAAGATTTAAAAAATATAATGTATAAAAAGTTGCATAGAGATATATATAATATTTTGATAGGGTGTTTAATTGTCAAAATTACTTATTTTGAGTCTGAAATATCGATTTTTTAGTTATTTTAAAGCAATTTCTTGAGATTTTAAAAATATAATGTATAAAGAGTTGCATATAGATATGTATAATATTTTGACAGGGTACTAATTGGTGTTTAATTATCAAAATTATTTCTTTTCAGTCCGAAATATCGAAAATTTTTATTTTAAACAATTTCTTAAGATTTTAAATATAAAATGTATAAAGAGTTGCATATAATTATGTATAATATTCTGAGTAAATACTAAATAGGTATTTAATAGTCAAAATCGTTTCTTTGCCATCTAAAATATAGCATTTTTTATTTTATTATGCAATTAGTTGAGATTTTATACATATAATGTATGAAGAGTTGCATATAGTATTGTGAGGAGGTACTAATCGGTTTATAACAGTCAAAACCAAACTGATTAAGACAGACTATAAATAGGTAAATTTGAAGAAAAAAAAATAATATTGATTAAAAATTATGAAAATTAAAAATATCACGCGGAGATTTAATAATATTTTCTACAGTCAATAATATGTCAACTTGTCAGAGGAAATATAATGTACGAATAAATTCAATTGACTTATATATATATACAGGGTGAATATATATAGCGTATCAGCCCATTAACACCTATAATGATATAAGCCAATAATGCACCCGCCACTGAAGCGTTTAGGCGTTAAATTAAAACTCAGTCATATTTATTATACGGAACGTATGGACGTGTAGTTTGTTGCCTATATATATTATATATATATATATATATACACACACAGACACATCTGTTTGAATTTTAATATATATATATACACACACAGACACATCTGTTTGAATTTTAATTGTATAAAACTGGACGAAGGAACAAAGAATTGTTAACAATCAAAGCCCTGTTGAAAATTGATTGCTAAATTTAATTGTGAATAATAATCGAACTTAGTTTTTGAATTTTTTTTTTCAGTGAAGATAAAGTCAGTTGAAAAAAATTCTAAAATATTCTTTTTATCAACAAAACAGTAAAAATCGTGAAATTATGAAGAAGAAAAATTTTAACCAGACAAGACAATTTTTTTTTATCATTTTCACAAATTTTTAAATATTTCAATTAAAGTCAGTAGAAAAAAAATTGAAATAATCTTCTTTCAAAGAAGAACTATGAAAATACACTAGAAATGTATTTCAATTAAAAAGTCAATAAAAGAAATGGTGACTTTTTTCAAAAACAAATTCATTTTTTTTAATTACTAAAACATTAAAATCATGAAATCATGAAATTATAAAAGAATTTAAAAAAAAAAACAGCAAGAATTTTTTTATCACTTCCGATTTAAAAATATTTCAGTAAAAGTTTTTTAAGAACTATAAAATAGCACTAGAATTGTATTTCAGTTAGAAAGACAATAGAAAAAAACTGTGACTTTTTGCAAAAAACAAATTAATTTTTAAAAATTACTAAAACAAGAATTAAAAAAAAAAAAAGAATTTTTTTATCACTTCCGACGATTTAAAAATAATTCAGTTAAAAAGTCAGCAGAAGAAAATTCTGAAAGCCTTTTTACAAAAAGAAGCGATTAAAAGAACATTACAAATATATTTCAGTTAAAAAGCCATTTGAAAAAATTCTAAAACTTTTTTCTTTTAAAACTATAAAAATCAATAAATATATTTTTATCAATCAAAAGGTTAGTATAAAAAATTCTGAAACATTCATTTCTTCAAAAATGTATTTCAATTAAAAATCACTAAAAAAAAAATGTTGAAATATTAAATATTACTAAAACAATTTTTCAATTAAAAAAAAAATCTTGAAATATTAAATATTACTAAAACAATTAAAATCGTCAAATTCTTAAACTGATTAATCGATTTAATTTCAAGAAAGAAAATACCGAATTAAAAAAAACATTTTTTATTCTTTGACAGATTTCAAAATTGAAAGTGAAATCGGTCAATGAGTAAAATCTGTTAAAGGAGCAGCGTAATGCAAAACAATATTTATTCGCACAGATCAATGTTCCTTATTAATCGAGGCGAGTCTAACTTTCACTCTTCCGTAAAAAATGAAGAGATAAACTGCACTTGTGCGACCGTAATCTCGCTTTCAATTCGCGGTGGTTCCCTTGGAACTCGAGCCCATATCCTCTACAATCTTCAGATCGCCCTCGGAGGAATTTTGTTACGAGCAATTATCGGACAGAGCGACCACATATTTTTTCAGCGTTTTTATACAACTTTTATTATAAATCAAACAATATTTCATTTTATTGACTAAAATTGGAAGTACCGCAGAGAACTACCAAATATTTCAACCTGTCATCAATCAACATTTTTTTATTCTTTTTTATTCCAAACAGCGATAAAAAATTTCGAACTGAAACATTATTAATTTCAAATAAATTAAATCCAGACTAAACGTAGCGAAACAAACTGTAGTGAGCTTTTCAACTATATTAATAGCAATTTTCGAAAAATTTATTAATTCATTTTTATAAAATATATTATACATATTTTATTTTTTTTATATTATATATTTTTTAATATCACATATTAACTATTAAAAAAAAAATTTAATCATAAAAATCATAAATTAAAAACCCAAAATTACATTTTAAAAAAATCCAAAAAAAAATTTCAAGCCGCACCACCATTCAAAATTTTTTTAACAGCGATATGAATTAAACATATCCTCCGCAACAGAACAAAACAAGTGAAAAACATTCTTCGACTGACACAATTAGGGTAAATAAAAGTAAAAGTTCGCCATCGCGAGAACAGAACACTTCTTCCTATGTATATATGCTTCTATCTCTCTTCTGCGCACCGTAATTAAGTAGGAAGAATAAAGATGAAACATGCGCGGACTATAGTGTTAATTGGATAGTCGTCTTCGGTATGACACAGAGTTTTGCAGTCAGGCGGTGCCACGAGAGGTGCGGCAGAAGAGGAGAGAAAGAAAGATATGTCATCAGAAGAGATATGTACGTGCTCTTCGGCGAAGAAGATTTAAATTAATAATTTAAAAAAAAAAACGTCCGGACTACAAGATTATTTAATTAAATCCCCGCGTGAATTTAGTTTATTGTTTATTTAAAAAAAAAAAATAGGAAACCGTAAAACGTCAATATAAATTTTGAATGTAATTTTTTTTTTTGACTATTTGTAAAAAAATATTTCGAAAAAAATAGTTTGTCTATTAAAAATAGTAAACCACCAAATGTCGATATAAGATATCTATAGGAAATCTTAAAAAAAAAAAATTGATTAGTCTTTTAAAAAAAATTTTAAACAAAATGTTTTTTTGTTTATTTTTTGCATGAATAACTGAATGCAAGAAGTGAAAGAAGAGGATGAAGCAGGTACAAGATATCACAGTACAGGAGAGATGATTAGAACGGCGATGTTGCCAGATTTAATTTAATTTCCTTTGATTTATTTTTAAATATAATTTTTGTGTTTTTATGCAAAAAAGTGGTGCAACAAAAAGAAGCTGAAATATAATATATAAGAACAAAAATTTTTGATAAATTTTTTGATTATTATTTTGTCAAAAATAAAACATTTTGGGAATATTACTGAAACCAGAAATAAACTAAATTTTAGCGATTTATAAATTCAAAATTTAACGACATTAAAACTCAACTCAAAACTATTCAAAAACAATTTAAATTGTAAAAAAAAAAAATTTTTATTATTATATATTATAGTCTATATGAATAACTGTATTATAGGTGTTAAAGAATAGAACAACGATTCCAAACTTTTTTACCCCTTTTTGTGACGATTAAATCAAAAAAAAATTTTTTTTTAGAAATCTTATATCGTGAAAAAAATCATAATAAGAAAATTTTTATATTTTCAAAATTTAAATTCTGTATTATACCAATTTTTAAATAAATAATATTTTATTACGAGCCGATAGATAAAAATAAATCACAGCGGCGCTTCAAACAGAACTTCATAAAAATTGACTAATACAAGTAAAAAAAAAATTTTTTATTATTTTATATTTCTTAAGATTTCGCATTTAGAAGAAAAAAAAATCGTCGCTGGGGAAATAATTCTGAATATCTTTAAAAGAAAATATGTAAAATTAGAAAAATTATTATTGTCATACGCCGCAGGCAAACATAAAGAAGCCTAAAAATACCAAAAAACAAAAATAAATGTACATTCATTTTCGTCAGCCGTTGTGGAATTTTTTTTCACCTACCCCCGAAGTTATATACAAGTTGAGAAACGCTGGAATCAACAAACAACACAGCTGAAGGAAACGCGGTGTTTATATCATCAACTATCAACTCTTTTATATATATATACATGTATGTACAGACATAAACTCCTGCTGAAGAAACAACAGTGAAGCTCCGCTCAAGATGTCGCACGTTGTGAGGTGAACTCTAATAGAGACCATGCCACTAGATTCCAATATAATCAAGTTCCAACTTCATTTTCCCATCATTAGATATGATATATACACCGCATCTACTACGGCACTGGCATTCACGTCGACCATCGTACGCGTATATATAAAATAATTATATAATATGGCGAGTAAAGAGCGTAAGGGCATTATTTCATTGCCGTGCAGTGTATACACTACACTGTGCGCACGTTTTAAAACTGTTTGCGCTGTGGAGATTTTGCCCGGCTAAATAGCAGTTGAATAGTTACAGTGCGGGATCGTGAAATAAGGCCCTAATCGTACAGGCACCGGTTTGAGTGCTGCCGACGTCCAGTTGTTTTGTAGATCCGTATAGTTGATCCGCGAGAAAAAGTGCCGAGAAAAAGGTAGATACATTGTGTTTAACTTGCGATTGATTTAAGTCTGACGTGTATTTGGTGAATTAAAAATTGTGTTCTGCGCTGATGAAGAATTAGCTAACTATATTGATATTGTTTTACATGTTTTTTTTTTTTTTTTGTTTAAAAATACGTATATATTAATCGTTGATTTGATTTTAAAAATATATAAATTTTGTATGCTTTTCAATATAAAGTTGTAATAATATACAGGGTGTTCCATTTAAAAATACGATTGATTTAAACTTACATACTCCGAAAATAAGATTTTTTAATAATATTAAAAATTTTTGTTCTAAAAACTTGCAAATTTTTTTGAAAATAATTTCAAGACAGTTAAATATATCGGTGCCGCATTAATATTGTTTTAAATAAGTTTTTTTTTATTATAAAAAAATCAAAAAAATATCGTATATACTAATCGTTGATTTGATTTAAAAATATATAAATTTTGTAGTTTTCCATATACCGTTATAAAGTTTTTATAATATACAGGATGTTCCATGCGATTAAAAATACGATTGATTTAAACTTACATTTCAGAAGATGAGATTTTTTAATATTAATAAAAAAAATAGTTTTAAAAATTTGCACATGTACATTTTTTTATTAGAAATTTTTTAAGGAAATAATTTCAAGACAATAAAAAAATGGTTTATGTATAGAATTTTGTTCATTTACTTCAAATTTTGGTCATTTCTCAATATACCGTTAGATATGTAATGAAAATCAGCAAAATATTGAATTATTATTATACATGGTGTTCCATTTAAAAATATTAATTATTTGCACCATTATAAATGCCCTGTATATAATCACTTGCAACATATTTGTTAAAATTCACATCTTATTGCCGAAATAGAAAACTATTATTTTATTTTGGAAATTTCTTAAAAAAATTATTTCAAACGAATTTTAATTCATTTTAAATTCATTTTTAAATGAAAAATTAAATATTGATAAAGCATTGAACAGCTTTCTTTTTTTCTTCAGCGGTACTTATTTTAAAAAATAATATTGTATTAAACAAATTAAAAATTGGTCTGCATTTAGTGAAAATAGAACACCCTGTGTAGTTAAAATATTTTTTATACGCAGCTTTAAGCTTTAGTTGTAAATCCAAATTTTTATATCTAGTTGACTGCCATGATTTTTTTTTATATACAGTCTGATACAATTTCTGTGGAATAAATTTTTAAAAATATAAAAACAACGTCTATGATATATTTTTCGTTTCGTAAAAATATATTATAAAAAATATGTAACCATTTTTTTTAATAAATTCAAAACCAAAAATCTTCAAACAAAGCAAATCTACAGAAATCTACAATTTCTTGCATTCAGATAATTACGACAAATATCTAAATTGACTTAGTACCTTCTACACACATAGAATATTTAAAATCTTTAGTTTATCAGTTAGCCCTTTTCAAAAAAAATTAAAAATCTTTTCCACTCGAGGTAAACTCCATGTATTTATTATAACATCCAAGAGCGAAGAACTTTGCTTTTGTTCTCGTTATTATATGTTCTCTCTATTATCATAACTCCGATAATTCCTTCGGCATATACCGGTACTTGCGTACACCAATTTTGTGTCTCAAAATCATGTGAATTTATCTTGTAAGATGCTGAAGCTTTACTTGTATATTTATGCAAATTATCCAGTTGAAATTTCTTCAATTTTCTATTTATTCCGATTTAATTTGAAATGTACTTTTTATTTGGACGCCGATTAGTACCTTACAATAGATGAGTATATACAACCCTTCGTACATTGGTGTTTCATATTTTACATATGGCGAACACAACGGTACTGGGTATTTTGTTTTAATTTAGTTAAAAGTAATGAAAAAAATGGTTGCAAAAATATTATGCGATGACTATTTTTACAAAAACTAATTTTGGGAATTAATTATTAAAAAAAAAATTAATAAATTAATAAAACAAAAAAAAAACTGATTTCTTTAATTTTGATTTTTTTTTATATATATACTTTTAGTTTGGCAAATATTCAAAGCAATCAAGCTACCTTAATCAAAAGTAAATAATTCTCTCTAACCCTGTACAATATATACATTTTTCTAGGCATCCATCAAATAGCTCGTTTAAAAAAAGTTATGCAATGCCTCCAAACATTATTTTTTTAATCTATTAAACGTTAGAAGAAATTGAACAATTTTTTTATTTTTAATACGACATATTGCGACCATTGGCGCGCGCATGGACGGACCACGTTTCACCGAATGCCACGTACATGCACGGCATAGATATAGATATAGGGTCAGTTCACGAACGTTCACCTGCATTCAGCATGAACACACTCTACCTGACATATTTAGGCTCAGAAATACCTCGCATACGTACACTACAGACACACTCACACATGAAGACAACACACACACATATATACATACATGCGCGGACCAGCGAGAGAGAAGCAACAGATGAAGAAGAAGAGTCTCCGGAGGAAGAAATCGACACGCTAACGATAACACGAGAATAGGAAGAGAAGATGACGTTCGAGGTGTGTTTGTATTGATGGTGATCACGCATCGAATAAGAATTTATTTTTTGGAAGAATTTTCAATTTTTTTAATGTAGTATTAACTATTGTGTTATTGTTCAATTCGCTGCCCAATAAATCGTCAAAACTGTTTTTTAATTGGCGCCAAAAATCGCCAACAATTCAAAAAACATTATTCAATGATAAAAATAAAATTTCAACCGCTATTTCTTTTTTTCGTAAAACCCCAATAAACCTTTCCATACTTCACGTATATTATTTACCGAAACATTTCCCCATCTATATACCTGCGGACTAAAACTAGCTCTATTATTTGACCATCATCATCTGCCATGTCCTATGTCTATTATTTTGGGATTTGCAAACAAACTTTTGCCACGTACACGCTAAAAGCACGCGGATATCATGGTACCGGACCATTCACCAGGTACCGCCGCAGCGAACCAAATAAACACTCAATTCAAATCCATTTTACTTCTATTTGGTGATTTTTTTTTTGTTGATGTAAACACATTTCTTGGACGCAAAATTATCATAAGAAACAATTCACTCACCTTTAATATGCACCGTCCAACACCGTCGTTCTCAGCCACCGTCACGTTGTAGAAGCTTTGATCGAAAATGGGCTCGTTGTCGTTAACATCGTGAATTGTCACTAGCACAGTAGCGGTCGAAGACAGCGGAGGAAATCCATTATCGGTCGCGATAACGGTTAGTTCGGGCACAGGATCCGTTTCGCAATCGACGTGGGCCCGTGTTGTGATCAATCCACTACGCGGATCTATTTGAAACCAACCCGAATGCGTGCCGGGGGTTTCTGCGAGACTGAAGAACACGGCCGAATTGTTGCCCTCGTCCTTGTCGTGCGCTTGGACCTAACGAGGTGTGTTTGTGTTTTAATTAAATTTCTTATTCTCTTCGTCATTAGATAATGTAGATTGGGACATAATGTTTAGGATTTTAAAAGGAACAGGAATAGATTATAAGGATATCAAACGGCTTCAGTTAGAATTGACGGGGGAAGAAGAGGTAGCGAGAATAGGAAATGGAGTCAGGCAGGGATGTACACTTTCGCCGTTGATATACAACCTGTATATAAAATATGCAATAAACAAAGTGAAATAAGAGTACAGTGTAGGTGTGAAATTTCTTTCGGGGACAGAAAAAATATATATATGTTGAGGTTCGCTGACGATATAACTATCTTGGAAGAAAGGGAACGGAATTTAGAATATATATTAGATAAGTAATGACTAGCGATTATAACATGAAAATAAATATGGGCGGGACGGAATGCAAGCGAAAAATGAGGATACAAATAGGAGATGATAGAATAGAAGTGTCAAATTTTTCTTATTTAGGAAGTGGGATTACGAAGGATAACCGAAGTAAGTTAGGATAGCATAGGGTGGGAAGGCATTCGTAGAAAATGAGCCGATTTTCAGATCAAATATTGAGTTGGGTATTAGAAAAAGATTACTGGAGGCATATGTGTGGAGTGTAGCATTGTACGGGTATGAGGCGTGGACTATAAAAACAGAAGAGGAACGTAGAATAGAAGCATTCGATTAAATGTGGTGCTACAGGAGGAGGATGATGAGGATTGGTTGGGAAGATAAAGTAACAGATGAAGTCGTACTAGAGTTAGTAGGAGAGAAGAGAAGTATTTGGAGTGTTTTGAGGGACATCACATTCTCGGTAACTGAAGACTATAAACTCACTCCCAGATGAACTTAAAACAATACAAAATACTAAGACCTTCCAAAAACTTCCAAAGAAACATATCATGACACAGCGCATTAAGGAGGAAACCTAACGACTGACAAGAATATAGTATAGGATGATAATTAAGTGATTTCATTAACTTAAATAAGTTAGATATAAGACACTATAGAGTAAATTTTCACATTTAACACAAGTTATATTAGTGATTACACATGTAAGAATAGTGTAGCAAATAGTCAGCAGCAGCAACACTCTCTTATAGCAGTTTATGATACTGCCTAAGAGGTTGCCAAAAAAATATTGACATTACAATTGACATTAATTCATTAAGTTAAACATGTGTAATAGTTGTGTGAGAATTATAGGACCATTAGCCTACTATCACATGCATCGAAGATATTGTTAAAGATTATTTATAGGAGATTAGAAAATAAAGTAGAGGAAAGGCTAGGAGAAGATCAGTTTGGTTTTAGGAAAAACAGAGGGACGAGAGAGGCGATTCTAGCACTAAGAACGGTAGTAGAAAAAAGAAAGAGGGTAGGAAAGGTAACTTGCATAGCTTTTGTAGACTTAGAAAAGGCATTTGACAATGTAGATTGGGACATAATGTTTAGAATTTTAAAAGAAACGGGTATAGATTATAAGGATAGGAGAATAATTTTTAATTTATATAAACACCAAACTGCCTTAGTTATAATTGAGGGGGAAGAAGAGGTAGCAAAAATAGGGAAGGGAGTTCGGCAGGGATGTACACTCTCACCGTTATTATTTAATCTATATATAGAAGATGCAATAAACAAAGTAAAAGAAGAGTATAGTGTAGGTGTGAATGTACAGGGAGAGAAAATATATATGCTGAGATTCGCCGACGATATAGCTATATTGGAAGAAAGCGAAAAGAATTTAGAAAGGGTATTGAATGGTATGCAGGCAGTATTGACTAGGGATTTTAACATGAAAATAAATATAGGTAAAACTAAAGTGATGAGGTGTGACAAAAAGGAATGCAGCAGAAAAATGAGGATCACAATAGGAGATAATAGAATCGAAGAAGTGTCAGATTTTTGTTATTTAGGCAGTAGAATCACAAAAGATAATCGAAGCAAGGTAGATATAAAGTGTAGGATAGCACAGGGTAGGAAGGCATTCGTAGAAAAAGAACAGATTTTAAGATCAAATATTGACTTGGGTATTAGAAAAAGATTACTGAAGGTATATGTTTGGAGTGTAGCACTGTACGGGTGTGAGGCGTGGACTATAGGAAAGGAAGAGAAGCGTAGATTAGAAGCACTTGAAATGTGGTGTTATAGGAGGATGATGAGGATTGGTTGGGAAGATAAAGTAACAAATGAAGCTGTACTAGAGTTAGTAGGGGAGAAGAGAAGTATTTGGAGAGTGTTACAGCGTAGGAGAGACAGATTAGTAGGGCATATTCTTAGGCATGGGGGGATTATGCAATTGATCATAGAAGGTAGAGTGGAGGGAAAGAGAGGGGTAGGTAGGCCTAGATTGGAGTATGTGAGTCAGATAGTTGAAGACGTTGAGATGAATAGCTATAGGGAGGTGAAGGGATTAGCTCAGGATAGATCGGCATGGCGTGCTGTTTCCAACCAATCTTTAGGATTGCGGACTCTTTAACTAAATAGTTGTAGTGCAAATAAATAAATTAAAAATTATGCAACTAGTTATAGAAGGTAAGGTAGAGGGAAAACAAGGGGTAGGTAGGTAGGGCTAGATTGGAGTATGTGGGTCAGATAGTGGAGGACGTGTGGGATGAATAGTTATAGGGGGATGAAGGAATTAGCTGAGGATAGATCGACAGATGGCGTGCTGCTTCCAACCAATCCACAGGATTGACAACTATTTAACTAACATGTCTTCATCGCACGGTAAACGAATGACGATTAATCCGAACACACCATAAACTTCTACTAACCTGAATGACAGATGTGCCCGGGTCGGACACCTCCATGACGTTCGTCTGATACACTTGCCGACTAAATTCCGGCGCGTTATCATTGATATCGGTCACTTTCAAACGGATCGTCCTGGACGCGTGCAAAGGTGGCGTGCCCGTATCAGTAGCCACCACCTTCAACGTATAGTTCGGCTGAGATTCGCGATCCAGCGGCAATGACACGATCACCAAATAGATTATATTATCGCGGGTGGTCAGACCGAAGTGGCCATCGCCGCCGCTCAACGTTACATTGATGTTGGAATACTCCGTCTTCAAATCGGGATCATTTACCGAAATGCGCGCCACGAATTCGCCCGGCTGTGCCGATTCCGAGATTTTCGGCGTGGCATCGTCACTGAGGAATATCACGTGTATGATCGGTTGGTTGTCGTTAACGTCCGTCACTTTGATCGAAACGAACGCGGTCGTTTCTAGCGGCTGCAAACCGTGATCTTTGGCCACAATCACTAACTCGTGCAGTTCTTTAGTTTCGAAGTCTAAAGGTTTGTTCACCACAATTAAGCCGGTACTACCATCGATTCTGAACATGTTATCGCGATCACTTTGTCTACGGTTGATGGAATAATCGACGTGGCCGTTATCACCGGCATCGCTGTCAGTGGCGAACACTTGAAGGACAGTGGTCCCAACGGTCGCGTTTTCTGGGACAATGGCGAAGTATCTGCTTTGATTGAATATAGGTTGATTGTCGTTGACGTCTTGTATGGTGATGTTGACGGTCATTTCGCCGCGTAAAGGTGGCGAACCACCATCTAAGGCCTCGATGACCAAACTGTAAGCGGACGTCGTTTCCCTGTCTAGAAACCCGTTGATTTGGAGGTCCAAATACAGAACGCCATCTCTTTCGCGGTGCGCCGATAACCGAAAAGCATTGTTCAGATTACCAGCGATGATATTATACCGTTGCGTATTGAAAACATCCAGATCCGTATCCCTGGCTGGATGCAGAGTGCGTTTAACATCCCTGGGCGTATTCTCTGGAAACTCGATGCTCATCACCTCCGCGGGAAACGTGGGCGCATTATCGTTTTCGTCCATCACGCGCACCATCACCCTAACATTCTCGCCGCTCATTGGAATCGCCACCAAACTGTACGTGGATCTCGTCTCCCTGTCCAGAGCGACTTTCGTGCGGATCTCGCCAGTATTTTGATTTATATTCAAGTCACTATCGACGGCACTGCCAACCGGCACGATGAGATATGGTGGCCCACTGTCCGGTGAAGTGCCATCGCCGATGTAACCGATGCGGGTGCCCACCGGTGTGCCCTCGGATACCTCTAGATCGCGCACGTGTTCGGATGTGGTGGTCGTGAGCAGCCAACAACAGAGCAGCAGATGCAGCGGCCACCGATATGGGACCAGAGACTGCATCATTTTGACAATGCTGCTGCCGTAGAGATTGGTCATCGATCGGTGGACATTGTACGATCGGTCATGCGACGGTTGACATTCTGGAAACGCAAATCACTTCGTTATTTTATCGATATCGCGTATTGAAGAAAAAAGTCGATGAAAACGGTACAGAAACAACGCTTCAATAGAAGCCATTTTTAATTTGTGACATTTCTCGTCGACGTGGCTTATAGTACACCGAGCGTTACGTATTCGAACTACTGACTTAACTATTCTACATGTCACACATCAACAAATAATTTAAACGGAAAATAATAAACACACTCTTACTAAAATATAGGTAATTAAATTTGAAACAAATTTGAAGTACATTAGCTTACTAGAAATTCTGAAAAATTATATAATCCAACTAACGTTAATTGTCAAACGTTTATATATTAATCAGCTGTTTCATAAATGATAGATTTGACGTAGATATGCGTGTCAAAGTAAATATTGTTAGAATGCTCGTTGACAAATCAGTTGCAATTTTATAACGTGTCAAAAATTTTATTTCTATATAAATATCTATCCACATCTTAGATTAATTTCAGAAAAAAATTTACCAGTTCTAGTAAGTTCCATATCGATATCATGAAAAACCGTCGAAAAAGCGTGAGGGTACCGAACATTTCAATAGAATCCAATTTTAATTTGTGACATTTACGTATTTGAACCACTGACTTAATTATTCTACGCATCACACATCAACAAATAATTTAAACGAAAAATAAACATACTCTAACAAAAATACAGGAAATTAAACTTGAAACGAATGTAAAGTACATTAACTTGCCATAAATTCTGGAAAATTATATAATCTAACTAACGTTACGTGTCAAATATATGTATATGAATCAGCTGTTTCATAAACGATAAATTTAGCATAGACATGCGTGTCAAAGTAAACATTGTTAGAATGCTCGTTGACAAATCGGTTGCAATTTTATAAAGTGTCAAAAAAATAATTTCGATTTAAATATCTATCCACATCCTAAATTACTTCCAGAAACTTTTCTACCAGCTTTGTATGTTTTAGTAAGTTCCATATCGATATCGTGTATATAAGAAAAAAATCGTTGAAAACGTGTAAGGGGTACCGAACATTTCAATACAATCCATTTTTAATTTGTGACATTTCTCGTCGACGTGGCTTATAAGCGCACGAGCGTTATGTTGTTGACTTACGTATTTGAACTACTGACTTAATTCTTGTACATATCACACATCAACAAATAATTTAAACGGAAAATAATAAACACACTCTTACTAAATATAGGAAATTAAATTTGAAACTAATTTAAAGTACATTAGCTTGCCAGTAATTCTAGAAAATTCTATAATTGAACTAACGTTAAGTGTGAGATGTTTATATATTAATCAGTTGTTTAATAAATGATGGCCGATTGATGTGACGTAGACATGCGTGTCAAAGTAAACATTGTTAGAATGCTCGTTGACAAATCGGTTGCAATTTTATAAAGTGTCAAAAAAATAATTTCGATTTAAATATCTATCCACATGCTGGATTACTTCCAGAAACTTTCCTACCAGCTTTGTATGTTTTAGTAAGTTCCATATCGATATCGTGTATATAAGAAAAAAATCGTTGAAAACGTGTAAGGGGTACCGAACATTTCAATACAATCCATTTTTAATTTGTGACATTTCTCGTCGACGTGGCTTATAAGCGCACGAGCGTTATGTTGTTGACTTACGTATTTGAACTACTGACTTAATTCTTGTACATATCACACATCAACAAATAATTTAAACGGAAAATAATAAACACACTCTTACTAAATATAGGAAATTAAATTTGAAACTAATTTAAAGTACATTAGCTTGCTAGTAATTCTAGAAAATTCTATAATTCAACTAACGTTAAGTGTGAGATGTTTATATATTAATCAGTTGTTTAATAAATGATGGCCGATTGATGTGACGTAGACATGCGTGTCAAAGTAAATATTGTTAGAATACGTTGCAATTTTATAAGGTGTCAAAAAAAGAATTTCGATTTAAATATCTATCCACATCCTAAATTACTTCCAGAAACTTTTGTATGCTTTAGTAAGTTACATATATGCGCAAATCCCGTAGAAGAAAAGCAGTAATTTACCATAAATATTATAAGCCGATATATTATAAGTCATATATTTCCGCTTTATTTTCATCTATATAAATTACAATCTCCACTCCGCAATAATATTATTTATTCCAGTCTCATCGTTAATTATATTGCGCGAGTTCGATTAACAACACTGCCATCTACTTCTAATATATCAGGGCCGATTTGAAGTGATTTAAAAAGCTCCAGAGGAAAGTAATTTTAATTTTTAAAAGAAAAAATAATTTTTTTTAATGTAAAATCAACTGACATGGTATTAGATCATAACAAAACTATATTAGAATATAATATTTGTTTGTATATGGAAATCGGATCATTTTCGTTATATGCAGGCCGGATCTGATAACTTCTTCTAATGTTATAGGAAACGATAGACTGGAATAAAATAAATTACGACTCTTTATCTGTCTGATTATTAATAATTACGTCGTACGCTGTAGTCTTAGTTTACCAATTAATTGATTATTCATTTAATCCGAACGAATTGCGCTACACCTAGCCATTTGCTGGTGTAAATTTTATAAATATACGAACAATTCCATCAGATGCCTCTTTGGCCATTAAAAAGCGATTACAATAAATCAATATCTAATAACTAGTCCACGACTTCGGGAGCTAAAAAATTGCAATTTCACATTTTTAAGCGGTCTTTCGAAGCTTATTCGTAGATTATCATCGTTTCAATGCAAGTGCAAGAAAAAATCTTATTATTAGAGGTGTCGTTTAAACTTTTTTTTTTTATATAAGAAAGGCTAGTGTTTCTACCTGAAGTGTTCTATCTGTGAAAGAAGAGTTCTTGAGGGTATATGGGATTCCATGAAGGTAAATAGGGTTTGGTTGGTTCATCCCCTGAAATGGAAATGCTAATAATTACTACGAAGCCAGCGAGATATTATTTCTACCTGCGATTAGTAATGTTGGACCAAATATAAAACAGGCGATTTTAAGAATTTTTAAGGCCTTAGCGGAAATTTACGAAAAATCGAAAGATAATTAGTACAATCTTGTAAATTAAGACAAATAGGAAGTAAAAAAAACTGTAATTTTTGTATAGCAATCACGCTTAGCGACGGACGGGTATTAGTTTTTATCTTGTGCTACTGACGATGGTGGCATAGCCTTCGAAATGCGCATTGAATGCTTTATGTTAAGTAATTTTTGTGATTTGACAGTGAAAAAAAGAAACAATTTCAATTGCGATCGCGTCACTTGCGATTGTTTCAATTAGGCGATTGGGTGTCTCTTTCCCCCGCGAGGTATTGCGCGGTTGGGATGAAGAAGTTACGAGCGGCGCGCAGAAGAAGAGGAGAGTAATTGCCGGGCGCCTTAATTGGGCCCCGTGTGTACGCAACTGGCGACGGACCTTAAATGAAACGTCCATATATACTGTTTTAATTTAGAAAACTGTGATTATTTTCACTTGGCGAGGTAAAAAGTGGCTCGGTTACGATATAGTGGCGCGGAGCGCTGAAGATGTTGCGTAGATGGTGAGTGAATATTCCGAGGCCCCGGCACCTTCAAAAGAATCCGGTAAATTGACGAAGCATTACAAACATATTTGTGTGTGTGATGGAAGAAGCCAAAACGGAGAAAGACCGACGGAAAAATGATGGAGAACACTCTTCAGGCCAGACGGCGAAGAAGAGCCGCGTATACCGTGTGTTATTTACGTCGATTTAATGGAAAAATAGGCCGCAAATCATTTCGCACCAATATAATTTGCACCTCTTTATTAAAACTAACAAAATATTGAAATAAATCAACGACCTATTCGATTTTAATATAAAAAATGTTTTATTTATTTTTTTATTATATTGATGCCTTCGAAAATGATTAAGTCAAACTGGAACATTCGCGTTAATTTTTGTAAATTTAAATCACGGATGTATTAAAATCCGCACTTAATTATAACAGCCAAGATTCGAAATGTGTTTTCTTTTAATATATATAAATTTGTTATCATCATAGACGGGAGTTTGATTTAAACAGTAATTATGCATCGATTTAGTTTCGGTTTTTTTGGCTTTAGCGTACAAAGAACTTAACGCCGTATTTAATTACACTCGAATTCAAATTATAAAAATCCCATCAAACGATTATTTATTTAAACTAATGTTAACAAAGTTCGGAATTGATTTAGATTTTTAGATTGATTGATATTATAATGATCTGGATATAATTTATATTAAACTTCGATTTGAAACAGCTAAAATTAAAATTTAATTAGTATTTGAAAATGTTTTTTTATGGTATTTGAAATCTACCCGTCGAATTTTTGTCTTATATCGAAATGTATTTTCTTGTTAATAATCGACTATTTGCAGAAAATAACTTTTTTCAAACTTTTTTCGTTTTAAATTAAACTAAACGTTTTTTATACCCTATATATTTTCAATAATTCTTGATTAAGACCTGCTAGCGTTAAATAATTTAAAAAATTTTTTTATTTAATTATATAATTAAAATCTTACTCATTTATTTAAATCTCCTTGATCTTGGTCAGGATTAAATTCATTTTTGTCGATATTTTTCGTTAATTCCGTTCCTAAAAACGTCACATTCAAATTGACAGATTATAGGCAAAATCAACGCTCGTATAGAATTACCTAACCTAACAAAGACAGCGGAATCTTTGCTTTTTGATCTACTCTGTATCCAGAAAGCTGAATACGAACGCGGCTATCATTTTCTATATAGTATAAATAAGACAAGTCATGTCGATTCTGTTACAGGCCAGTAATTAATCGCAACTTTTACATCGAAGCAGAACATAGATCCAGGTACGTATGTTGTATTATTTTACACGTACATTGCAGCTGTACAGCTCAAGAGGAAGATTTAGCATCCACACGAGGCACAATACACCGACTTATAATATGAGCTAGCCGTTCTTCTTCATCTTCAACTTCTCTTCTATATACGCAATAACATAGCAGAAAAACACTCGGCTAAAATGTACCGTGCAATTATTATTATTGGTTACCGATCTTCGAAGCTCTCTAATGGTTCTTTCATTTCATGGTTACGATTTATTCAGTTTTTGACGTTTTTTTTTTACAGAAAACACAAGTAGAATTACTTTGAATGAATAACTTTTATATAGACATAAATAACGTACAATTATTTAAAGATGGTATTTCGGTGTAAATATAGCAATGAAGGAACCTTAAATTGCAAAATTCATTCTTTAAAATTACTTATTTCATTTACAAAGAACAATATTTATTAAAAAACAATTATTGAATAGTTCACGTGATACTTTCAGCTAACTTCGCGAGAATGATTAAAAGAACTACCGCGGGATGTTTGAATGTGAGCGTAAATCTCACGCTTTCTTAATTATACTTTGTTCTCAGCATATTTCTAATTAAAACAATAAAGAGCGAATTGTTAAGTACCGCATTAAAATATTGCAAATATGACAACCCGCCGAATCTTTCCACACAGAGCGCATTCATTGCCGCGATATGTATCTGCGAGCAAAATCACAAACGAATTGCGATCCAGAATTCAATTAAAGATGTACATTCTGCCATTTGTGATAACAATGCAATTTGAGCGTTAGTGGAGATTATTTCGAAGATTACAGAAGCGGAATAGAAGGGTCCATCGAGACCAAGAGCACCTCGCGGATACAGACTGAAGAGGAAGAAGACGAGGACGACGACGAAGAAGAGGCAAAGGTAACAACACACGAGTCGACTATGGCCAGGTTGTGTGCGTACGGCAAAACACAACAAAAAAAGAACAAGAATTTTTAGAAGCACGGCTTCCAAATTCAGTCACATCTCGGCGCATTCTCCGGGTATATATAGGTATTATGGTGGCGTATAAATTACGGTTTTGTATATCTATATAATCGCGCGCTAACTGCAGAACATATGACTTCGATATGGTATTTGTGATATGTGATGAAAATCATTCAAAATATTGTACAGCAATCATCCCATCCGTATCGGGCCATTAAAAAATGCTTCAAAAGCCATTCAAAAATCGGACCAATAAAAATTTGTTGATATTATTCGTAGGACACTTGAATTTTCTCCCGTTAAAGATATTTCTATTTGCGAAATGAAGAAATATCAGCAAAATACCACAATACCAATCAAACAAATAGATTTTATTGATTTTATTGATTTGAATAAAAAATCTGATATTTATGAAATATCTTGTTTTAGTTGTCCTGATTAATGTATATATAGAAGACAAACACGTGGACCTATTGAAACTAGATTTAAGGACCATTTAGCTCATTTCAGATTAAATAGAAAGGATAAAAGTGCTGTAGCCGAGCATATACATATTGAATCAGGTCATCCTATTGAAAGTAGTTCGCTTAAATTGCTTAAATGTGTTTTGAATTTTTCCGAGTTAAATGCTTATGAAAGTATATATATGCATAAATCTATCAAATCTATAAATCTATCAAATTTAATGAATTCAGATTCAAGCCCAATTTCATCTTGTTTAGTTAATTTATTTAATGACTATTTTTTATTTTTTGATATTTTAGGTTTGACAACCAATTATTTATTAGTATAGAATATCACCCAAATACCGTAATTTAAAGCATTAAATAGCTAGATGTACATTTCGAAGGTTATGCCCCCATCTTCAGTAGCACAAGATAAAAACTAAATAAAATACCTCTGTCACGAATTGTGATTGATATACTATTAAATAAAGAAGTCAACGTGACAGAAGTATTTCAAAAATGGCATATATGACCTATAAATCTTTTAAAACAATATAAATTAATAATATAGAATATCACCCAAATATATACCAATTAATGCTTGTTACGGTATTTGGGTGATATTCTATATTATAATTTAACACCGTAGTGATAATTTTTAAAATATAAATTAATAATTAACGAAACTAACAAGTTACAATAAACATTGTTTTGTCAAAACGAAAATAAATAAATAAAATAAAAATAAATTAAAAAATAGTTCTTATTAAATAAATTAAATAGACAAGATGAAATTGGTTATTATTTGTTAATTTCGTTAATTGTTAAAATGTACTGTTTAAAAGATTTATTATATACCATATTTTGAAATACTTCTATCCGCTGACTTCTTCGTTTAATTGTATAGAAAATTTACGAAAATTTGAAAGATAATTAGTAGAATCTTGTAAATTAAGTTTAAAAAAATAATAAGTAATTTTTGTATTTTTGTATAACAATCCCGATTAGTGACAGATATATTTCATTTAGTTTTTATCTTGTGCTACTGAAGATGGGGCAGCCTTCGAAATGCGCATCCAGCTATCTAATGCTTTTTGAGTTACGGTATTTGGGCGATATTCCATATAAATAGAAAAAGGTAAATTAGTATGTCATAATAAACCGTATTATTAACAAAAGAACCCACGGCGAAAAATATCTTGTAGAACAAGAGATAAATCTCACAATCCATAATGATCAGTTGCACATTGCGCGAGTATCTCCTACAATCGTACAATCCACTCGTAGACAAAGCGGCAGATAATTGCAGTACATACTTTAACACCTGCGGGCCGCAGGTAAATCCAGATCGATGGCATTTAACTCTTTAACACTGATTTAGCTTATGATCTAAATCGGGCAACAAACATCATCGAACGGCGCGGAAAAGTCTTCTGCGCCCGAGCTCGGGCACTACAATTGCACAGTATGGTCCTGGCAGAATCGTAGCACAATTGCCATCGACTTTGCCGCGCGGCTGTTGATGCGGTTTCTTTGAACTGTAGTTTCGTTCGGCGATGATATTCGCCTATAATGCCGAACATCATCAACGAATCAATAGAAATATTTCATTAGAAACGGTGCTCTTCTATGAGCGCCGTAATTTAACTTCGCTGCCACTTCTTGCAACTGGCAAGCCAGAAGAACACATGTCCATATTACTAGATCAACTGTGTTTTATCTGTAAATGTAAGCAACCCACCTGGATGAGTGGAGATAATCACACAACCAGAAGAACGAATGGTAAATCCAATGTAAAGTAAATTAACACCAACACAAACTCAAGACGTGAGGCAATAGAACTTTAAACTTTTCCGTATGAGCACAACACCAAAATCACCTCATCATCATCATCAAAGACACAAGATTTTATTTACATGGTGTTGCTACTTCCTCCAACTGACGAGTTGCAGATGTTACGTCGGTATCCAAATATTCACAATATTCCTGTGGGAATTACGAACGTTGATGGGGAGGGGGGGGGGCGCCGAAAACTAGGATACTTAAAGGAAAACACAAGATGACTTTGTTGGAGTTAAAGATACAGGAGATTTTAGTGCGCGTGGGCCGCGGCGGTCGCTCCGCGCAATCCGATTCTCTCGTACACTCGAGACGAGACCTACCAGTTGTCTTCGGGTCGACTGAAGAACGAACTGCAGCAGCAACAGCGGCAGCGGCAACAAGAGCGCGTCTACTCTAACCAAACCAACTGGAAATGCCCTCTCCGCATTCCAGCTAGCCTCCTCGCACCTTGCCTCACCCGACCCCGCCGCAGCGGCTAACCTGTCCCAAGAGTTATATTATAGCCGCGGCCACGGCAGCACCACACTCATACCTGGTGCTGCACAGGTTCTGTTCTACGAGAGGCTTACCTACCTTCACCTCCTACATGGTGTGGCATATATATATCCAACGATTCGCTAATCACGTAATAATAATCCAACTAACAACCCGAAAGATTAATCTTCTAAACGTAACAGCTAAAGCTAAATATTACACCCAAAAGGTCAATCTTCAAACAAGTCGAAAAAGGTTTATAGACAACCGGCAAATATCCAACGATTCGCTAATCACGTAATAATAATTCAACTAACAACCCAATAGATTAATCTTCTAAACGTAACATCTAAGGCTAAATATAACACCCAAAAGGTCAATCTGCAAACAAGTCGAAAAAGGTTTATAGACAACCGGCAAATATCCAACGATTCGCTAATCACGTAATAATAATCCAACTAACAACCCAACAGATGAATCTTCTAAACGTAACATCTAAGGCTTAAACATAACGTTCAAAAGGTTCATCTTCAAACAAGTCAAAAAAGGTTTATAGACAACACGCAAATATCCAACGATTCGCTAATCACGTAATAATAATCCAACTAACAACCCAACAGATGAATTTTCTAAACGTAACATCTAAGGCTTAAACATAACATTCAAAAGGTTAATCTTCAAACAATTCAAAAAATGTTTATAGATAACAGGCAAATATCCAACGATTCGCTAAAGACGTAATAATAATCCAACTAACAACCCAAAAGATGAATCTTCTAGACGTAACATCTAAGGCTTAAACATAACACCCAAAAGGTCAATCTTCAAACAAATCGTCAAAGGTTTATAGACAACAGGCAAATATCCAACGATTCGCTAATCACGTAATAATAATCCAACTAACAACCCAAAAGATGCATCTTCTAAACGTAACATCTAAGGCTTAAACATAACACCCAAAAGGTCAATCTTCAAACAAATCGTCAAAGGTTTATAGACAACAGGCAAATATCCAACGATTCGCTAATCACGTAATAATAATCCAACTAACAACCCAAAAGATGAATCTTCTAAACGTAACATCTAAGGCTTAAACATAACACCCAAAAGGTCAATCTTCAAACAAATCGTCAAAGGTTTATAGACAACAGGCAAATATCCAACGATTCGCTAATCACGTAATAATAATCCAACTAACAACCCAAAAGATGCATCTTCTAAACGTAACATCTAAGGCTTAAACATAACACCCAAAAGGTCAATCTTCAAACAAATCGACAAAGGTTTATAGACAACAGGCAAATATCCAACGATTCGCTAATCACGTAATAATAATCCAACTAACAACCCAAAAGATGCATCTTCTAAACGTAACATCTAAGGCTTAAACATAACACCCAAAAGGTCAATCTTCAAACAAATCGTCAAAGGTTTATAGACAACAGGCAAATATCCAACGATTCGCTAATCACGTAATAATAATCCAACTAACAACCCAAAAGATGAATCTTCTAAACGTAACATCTAAGGCTTAAACATAACACCCAAAAGGTCAATCTTCAAACAAATCGTCAAAGGTTTATAGACAACAGGCAAATATCCAACGATTCGCTAATCACGTAATAATAATCCAACTAACAACCCAAAAGATGCATCTTCTAAACGTAACATCTAAGGCTTAAACATAACACCCAAAAGGTCAATCTTCAAACAAATCGACAAAGGTTTATAAACAACAGGCAAATATCCAACGATTCGCTAATCACGTAATAATAATCCAACTAACAACCCAAAAGATGAATCTTCTAAACGTAACATCTAAGGCTTAAACATAACACCCAAAAGGTCAATCTTCAAACAAATCGTCAAAGGTTTATAGACAACAGGCAAATATCCAACGATTCGCTAATCACGTAATAATAATCCAACTAACAACCCAAAAGATGAATCTTCTAAACGTAACATCTAAGGCTTAAACATAACACCCAAAAGGTCAATCTTCAAACAAATCGTCAAAGGTTTATAGACAACAGGCAAATATCCAACGATTCGCTAATCACGTAATAATAATCCAACTAACAACCCAAAAGATGCATCTTCTAAACGTAACATCTAAGGCTTAAACATAACAGCCAAAAGGTCAATCTTCAAACAAATCGTCAAAGGTTTATAGACAACAGGCAAATATCCAACGATTCGCTAATCACGTAATAATAATCCAACTAACAACCCAAAAGATGCATCTTCTAAACGTAACATCTAAGGCTTAAACATAACACCCAAAAGGTCAATCTTCAAACAAATCGACAAAGGTTTATAAACAACAGGCAAATATCCAACGATTCGCTAATCACGTAATAATAATCCAACTAACAACCCAAAAGATGAATCTTCTAAACGTAACATCTAAGGCTTAAACATAACACCCAAAAGGTCAATCTTCAAACAAATCGTCAAAGGTTTATAGACAACAGGCAAATATCCAACGATTCGCTAATCACGTAATAATAATCCAACTAACAACCCAACAGATGAATCTTCTAGACGTAACATCTAAGGCTTAAACATAACACGCAAAAGGTCCATCTTCAAACATGTCGAAAAAGGTTTATAGACAATCTCCTTTTGAAGAAGCGTTAAAAGTTTGTATTATAAAATTTAATTTCAATCAGAATCAAAATTGAACATAAACAAAATTTTGTGCGACTTTGGAGTCGAACTAAAGACAGCAAAAGAAGAATTGTCTAACCAAGACATCATCTAAGTTTTGTCCAAAAAAAAAGTGGATAACCACGAAGATTATTCGCCTTGGAGGACCCTGTGTTTGTATACAGGTATTATATAGCAAAACAATCTACTCCAGCCGTACTCAACACGCCAATTACCAGTGATGCCATATACTCAGCAACTGCTGCACGCCTAGAGATTTTCCACGTGAAAGAATGATTACTAGGGTAGCCAACAGGTCTCTCTCGAAGAGAACGTGTTCTATTATTTCGTCGTTATTTAAATATACACCCTTGATTGTTTTATTTTTAATTTTCAAATGTTTAACTATTCAGTTGGAGGAAAACATATTTTTATTACTATACAATTCTCCTCGTATTTTGAAGCTGATTTTTAGATTTCCAAACATGTAGAAATATGGAAAAAAATATATGAAAATCTAACTTCCCGTTCCAAAAGGTTAAAATAGTTTCACACAAATATTGTCGAGTTTCAATTAGATTTAGTTACCAATTTTTTGCAACATCTGACCAACATGGCCAAGTAAAAAAATATTTGCTATAATCAGCAAATAGTGTAGCAAAGAAAAAATGTTAAGAATTCCATTGTCCGCAATTTTTTGACTGCAAGAAGAAAATTTACACGAATAAAAATTTGTATTCAATGTTTTCGTTTTTGTCCTCAACACCTGACAACCCTAATGATCACTTTTCGAGCCAATAATATATCTATAGTATGTATATATATATATATATATATATACACGATCTCTTCAAGGAGCTGAAGAAGCAGCAGCTAGGTCTCTGAGAATTGGGATAATATGTAATTCTCAATTGTTTTGACTGAAGAGATTAGTAAAAAAAAGTACCTAAAGCCAATAAATCTTCATATATAATGATTCATGTAAAGAAATAAATAAAATATTTAAAAGAAGTTGTTGCAATTGATAATATTTATTTGAGGATTTAGAAAAAAATGTCACTAATGCATCCATCATTAGTTAGTTAGTCATATTCACCTTCCTTTCCCTCTACACTACCTACTATGACTAATTGCCTAATACCCCGTGTCTAAGAATATGACTTATACTTGTCTATGTCTCCTACGCTGTAATATCTGCCAAATACTTCTCTACTAACTCTAGTTTATCATCATTTGTTACTTTACCAAGTGCACTTCCTCAATTGAAAATCTGAAATAATCATCTTCCATCAAAACCTTACAATATCTTCGGAATTATGAACGTCGCAGCAACACTATTTGCAGATTTGAATCCTGAAATCATTTCCCATTTTGACATCATTTTTTCTATCGAATTAAAAATTGAAAATTTTAACTTGGGACGTTCGTGTAAAAATGTTTCTAATCGCTCAATTTAAAAATATGTTACTTTAGAAATATTCATTTATCATCAAAATCACGCGCAGATTCTAAATTGTGTGATCAAATTTTATTGATAAATATCAAAAATAAACTGTGAAACGTGAAAATTTTGCTAAAAAAAATCAAAGGTATTTTCAAATTTTTGTTCACCTTCAGTTTTTTCACGATATCTTCCAAACTGTTCGTCCCACAGCAAAATTAATTACAGCTGTGGAATCTTGAGAACATTTCCCATTAGAATATGTTCCAGTGCATAATTTTATGACACAAAACAAATACGAATCGAACAAAACTACAAAGTTCACATGTAAATTCTTCAATAATTTGTTGCGGCGTTTTTTGAATATTTGGTATTTTGTAAAATTTAATTAACTAGTGAAATACAAAAAAAAGCAAGGATTTGTATTCTGGCGATGAACCAGGATTATTCCTTCAAACAATAAATTGACTTGAAAAGGATTTTAGAAGCAAAAAACGCATAAATTCTTTGACCAGAGTCAAATTTGTACCCCAGAGACACCTATGCACCATGAAATTATAGCAGTAAATACACAAGTTACGACCCGCACTAATGCCAATGTACTGGACAACAGGGCCGTATCCGAAATTTTAAAAAAAATTCTTTCGAGAACCAAAAAGATTCCTTTTTTAAAGGTAGAAATATTTTTAAACCAGATGTGCCCAACCATTTTTTTTTAATTGACAACAAAAAATCATCCTGTCTTAATATTATTCGGTTATTTCTCAATATTTTGCAGAATATACACAAGACGATTGTATATTGTAATTTATTTAAATTCCCTGCAAACTAAACCCCGTCTAAAAAAAAATATTATTAATCCGTCCGGATTAATAAACAAAGCTGAGGAGGAAATACGAACTCGGCCAGGCTCTGATCTATATAATAAAGTTGCCAAAGTGGCGATATAAAAAAAAATCCGATTCCGCTGCGTGCTTGGGGATTAGCTGGATTGATCTACGGACGGACAGTGCCCGAAGATCGTCCCTGTACGAGCACAGGGCAGCATTTATTTCGCGCATGGACGAAGTATTTAAAATGTTAGCCATATAGAATTTGCAGCGTCGGAGCCGCGGAGGAATCGCGGGAGCATTACCAGATGTAATAAATTCGCGCTTTACACTGGCGATGGGGGGACTAAAGGCCGCAACAGAATCGGATGACGATGAATACCACCGCTTAAAATTTAACATGACTTCTTTAAGGCGATATTTTTGTGTGTATTTTAAACGTTCGGATGGTTTACCTTATCCGCACAATTCGTACACTCCCGTCCAAAATCAATCGCGACAAAAACGCAATTTTTTGTAAAATCCAGAAATAGAAATATCTACCAATTCAGATGCTGACACCTAAAAATACAAATATCGAAAATAATAGGCGGAATAATGTAAATTTAAAAAAAAAAAACGCATGCGCACCAATGTGCACATTTAGTTGACGTTTAAATTTAACCACCAAAAAAATCAAAAAAACATTTTTTATGATCAATATTGTACTTACAAAAACCATAAAAAATATATAGGGTGTTCATTTAATCGAAATTTTCAAGAAATTAATAATATTTTCAGTGTAACATAATTACTATAATTAACAAGTAGCTAGATGCGCATTTCGCAGGCTATGCCCCCTATCTTCATTCGCTCTGGCTTTAGAATATATTTCTTGGCTTAAGGATTAAATTTCGATTTTTTTCTGAGGACATGTGGTAGTATAATGAATGGAGCTACTAAAGCACGGCATATACAAGATGTTGAGGATTTAGAGACACAGATCTCGGTGTATTTTAAACACACAAGACGATCAGATTTTATATCGAAATGTTAATTGTAACCAACGCAATAATATGATAATTTAATGTTTCGCGTATGTCGTATTTCAAAAATTTAAACCGAAAAACGAACGGTTAAAAAATGCAACATAAATAATGGGGGGGGGGGGGAATCGTTTTGGTATTGGAAGAGACAAGATGAAATAAAACAAAATTTTTATAATGATTATATATGGCGATTATACAGCAATATAAACCGCGGTAATTGTTCAAATTAATATTTAGGCATTAAATGGAATATTTGGCCAATACGGCGGTTTTAAAACTCTGTCATTGTTATCGAAAGAATACTGCAGAGCAGTTTCCATCCCCACTATTTTCGGGCAATTCTGCTGGCCGTACAATTCCAACGTATTCCGCCGAAATTTCACATCAAAATCAAAATTCCCAGTTAATTCACTCACATTGTCGCGGTCTCCATTTTTCGATTTTTTCGTGGAGGCGTTTCTCTTAATCCGCGATTTCTCGTCGCGAGTCTCTCTGTTCGGCCTTTCTCTATTTCTCGTCGAATATTCATTTAACGATCCTTTGATGCGCTGACAGCAAACCGACCTCACGACGTGATAAAGCATCTTATTCTCCGATTCCAAGCTCAAAGCGCGCGACTTCCAAAAAGCGATCTGATGCTGATTCTGCCAACTGGTGACCTCTGTGGACAGTTTCATGCAGTTGTTGTAACCAATATCGTCGCCGGAATCGGACGTGTCAATCTCGCGTGGATTTTGTTCGTCCATTTCCGGGTTTGATGTAGAAGAAACGTACGAATTGCGCTGATTTCGTACCTTCCGCTTTTCGCATTTGCGCGTTTTATTTTTCGTACGCATTTATAAATGGAATGCGTAAAAATGTTGGTTACCTTCCGTTTATACACTTTCTAAAACTGTATGGATCGAATATACAAAACTACTTGCGTTTATTTCTAGAAAATCACTCTGAACTTCTTGCAGAACTAAAACGATTGTCACTTTTCCATCGAGTTTTATAGGTTATGAGAGTATAAACAAGTAACATTACGCGCGAAAATTTGTGACACTTGGTGTGTTTGAATTAAAAAATTCTGTTGAATTTCAAAGTATTAATATATTCAAGTTCAAATGAACATATTTCGCGACAAAGAACGACGCTAAAAAAAAAATGTATATGGGGGGAGGTAGAGGGTAAATTGTAAATACTAATATATTAGGGAGGTAATAAAAGGGTGTTTTTGCACCCTTATTATAGTTATTTTAGGTGCAGAATTGAAACACCCTTTTTACCTCTTTATATTACACTGCACGAAAAATTGATAAATTCTACAACTCAATAATATATAGGAACTAGAAAAAAAATTGTTTTATTAATCTTTGCAATATAAATCACTTTTCTTGTTTTTGATACACATATTTTTCACTCGGTGAATTTTCTTCGAAGGATTCCGATTAATTAAATTTTCATAAAACTTTTACCACTAATTTGTTTTATCGTTCAATATTATTTTACATTCATTATACATTTTATGGTTTTTATATTTAACTAGTTGCAGATTCAGAATTCTCAGATCATTTTTCATGTAAATTAAAAAATTGAAAATTTTAGCATGGGCAGTCCATATAAAAATGTTTCTAAATGCGGACTTTAAAAATCTGTAAGTTTTGAAATTGAACAGGCAATTAACAGCGCGGATTAATTTGATGATGTAATAGTTAACACCGACTGAGTGAGTATCGGCGTCTGCAAATTCTAGTATTTAGGTGTGTGACGACGATGGATGTACACACAGATTACACTTTTTCATATCGAGTTTAGAAAAATTTTGCGACCACATACTCACAAACCGCTCAGTTTACGCTTAGCATACATTGTTACGTAAACGCAATCTCTTATCTGCACATGCTATTTTATATGAGCAGTTTCAATCGTACCTTGTCCGACAGTTGAAGCGATACTACCTTCGCTTCGACACCAAATCAAGAACATCTGCAGCAACTGTCGAGTATTGTTATCAACAATACGTGTGATTATTAACAGAATTTTATGTAAATATTGTCAGCTAGTTTGTTTTGATTTCCAAAATAAAATAAAATGATTATTACTACCCAATATTATTCCTTAGCTATTTTAGAAAAGAACTCTTTATTATATTGATATGATAAAATATAATATGATTTTTTTTTATTAAACAATATATTATATTGTTATCAAATAAATTGAAAAATTTTGATTAGAAGAAACTTTTTTCTTTCATTTATTAGCTAGATGACGCTTTTGCATATTTATTTTGTAATTTATAAATCCTACATATTTTGCTAAAAATTTTTTTGAAAAAATCAAAATAAAATATTTAAAAAATCAAAGTTTCGAAACAGAAACACAGTATCGAATTTTATTTGCAATTGGTAAACTTTTGCAGTAAACTTGGAAAGATTGACTTTTTTCTTTAAAGCGGCACATTTCAAAAATCTCGTGGGACCCGTGATAAATTACCGAAAATCGGGATTGTCCCGATAAAAGCGGGTCACTTTTAAAGGGATTAAAAGGAGCAAAAATGTACCGAAAAATACTTTTTTTACGTTATTTTATAACTACTTACATATAATTTTAGTTTTTCTAACTGTAAACATTATTATTACTACAGAAGACTTTAAAAATTTGTCACTTTGAAGTGTATTAATAAATTAAAATTCAAATTACAATCTTCATTCGAATACTTCCAATTTTTTTTAATTACTATTATTAAAATAAGATAATGTACCACACATTTTCTTAATTGACATCCCTAATCTGTCAAACTTGTCAATTATTTTTATAAATTCGTCATAAATGTTATCTCACTCTTGCTGTTTATCAACTGTTAATGGCGTGGCACCCAGCCTACTCGGATCCTGACTCGGATAATGCACCTGTTGCATCGTAACAGATGACGCTAGAGGCGCTGTGGAGAGCATATGCGCACTATTCACTAAATTCTCCGCCGCCGATATAGGAATATTTAAAGCGTTTGTTGTGCCGGGCGCAGAAATGTCAGACGCTGCTACCGCAGCAGCTGCTTGAGCCTGCGCTTGCGCGGCGGCTTGAGCAGCTGCAGCGGCGGCGGCACTAGCATTGGCTAGGGATACAGCTACAACGGCCGCTGCGGGCGATACACCTGACATGCCTGTAAAATGTGTTATTTTTTTACGAAAAACAATAGTTTATAATAAAACAAAAGGTCAAAAACCAAATTACGAAATCGCTAAATTAACACAATATCAGAATATCTCACCCGGTACGGGAACAATGCCAGTTCCAGGCGGGCCGATAATATTCTGCCCTTGGGCCGGCAACGGACCTGGCGGGGGCACGAATCTAGGGACCGCATTTGGGGCGAAGAAGAACGCGGGCGGGGGCGGCGGACACAGCATAGGATTGACCAATAGAGAGGGCGGGGGTGGTGGTAATGTGGGCAGAGGAATGTGACCGGGTTCGAGATTGAAGAAGTTATTGGTGAGTTCGGGGAGGGCTCGAGGGAGCCCGGGCACCGGCTCGTAGAGGTCGTGCGCGTGCGCGGAAGATACGGATGCTCCAGTGCGCGCTTGCGAACGACCCCATTTGATGGTGAGGCGACGGCCGCCGAGGACAACCTAAATTTTATTTTATCTTTGGCATGTTTCGAGTTTTTTTTTAGAGGTGCGTTTTTTTTTTTTACCTTATTGAATGTTTTTTCGGCCGCTGTCTCGCTGGCAGCTCGAGTTGTGTATTGTACGAAAGCGCATTGTTGTTTTGGGACCACTGACAACGAACGAATTTCCCCGTATTGGTAGAAATGATCCCTTTATATAAACAGTTCAAATAGAACATGTCTTAAATTAATGAATATATATCTGTTTGCAGTTATTAAAACTGTTTAATGTAACATTAACTAGCGGTTAACCAAAAAACCGATGGAAATACAACTATTCGCCACTTGATCTACAAATATTACCAAACACCAAACACAATCAAACATCTTTCATTCACGGAACCTCACTCTTACGTTTCCATCTAATTATATATAATATATATAATACGAAGTAGTAATCCGGGATGGTTCCGAGGAGCGTTCGAAGTTAACTGTATCCCAGAATTTATTTTGCAATAAAAAAATGGACTTACCTCAAGTCCTGCTCGGTCAACGTGCCAATATTACCCACGTACAAGGTGGTTATGGTTCGGTCCTCGGGCAGTGGCAGCGCCGGCATCGCTGCGGCCCGCTTGAGCAGCTTATCGGCCACCGGGTCGTTGACGCCATAGTACCGATCGCGTATATTCTGATCCGCGAGCGGATCGTCCGGATCGGTGGGCTTCTCGTGACGGTATGGGCACTCTTCGCCGCGCCGACACTCGCCCTTCACCCAGAACGAGCACACGTGCGGCCGGTTGCGTTTATAATATGGTGCGGTGCGCGCGAGGCGCAACAACACGTCATTGTGCTCGTTCACTTTGGACGATGATGAGGAGGAGGACACAAGAGCGCCCGAATCAGCTTTAATCAACTACACGTCGAAGTTGAGCTATTTATAATGTAAAATATTTTTTTAAACTCGCCTCGTTTTCCATATTCTGTATGTAATACTCCTTGTTAACGTCACTTTTGGGTACGTCGTCTTTCATACTTAGAGCGGCGTCCCTTACCTGAAATCAACTCGTTAAAATAACATTGGAAATACGATTCTGGCTGAGAATAGCCGGATAGGGAAACTGAAATATATATAGGCAACTAAAACTACACGATAAAACCCTAAAAAAAATCAATTGATTTAAATATTCTAGCTACATAATCGATAAGATATTAAATTAAGTAAAATTTAAAAAATACCCATATGTCAAAGTAAGTCTTAATAGTAGGTATTAAGGACCTGACCTAGGATCCATTGGTCAGCTGTCCTAGATGCATCGCAAATCTGACAACCTTAATACCCCTTGAGAGTAGGCCACTTCGTATACACAGCTGTTTGTACAATATATTTTATATTACGCAATAGATTTTTATAAATAAATAAATAATAACTACATCTGCATACTATAAAAAATTACAAATAAAATTTTGCGTATCATTTGCCTATATAAGTCCATATCACAAATGATTATATTATACAACCCACGTAGCAAATATACTTATCCCACGATTTACACGGTTTTCAAATTAACAATTTCCAAAAATAAAAACTAATAAAAGCAAAAATTTATGCTGCGTTTACACTGGCATTAAACTTAAAAATGGGAATTCCCCCAATTTTAGTACACAAAAAGCATTTATATTAATTACCGGAAGAAAAGATTAATAATCTACGATAGTGATGATAGTAATTAAACCTTTGGACTATTTTTTTAGGAATTTTATATTTCTAGTTTTTATAAAATGAATTATATATAGCTTTATACATTTGTTATTTCGTGAATTGACTGATAATTTTTGTTTTTCATTTGTATTTTACGTTGAAATAAATGAATTTAATTAAATAACTGGCTAAATTAAGCGCATTAAAATATTTTTTTACGCAGGTTTTTCATCCAAAAGGCAATGATTTCGATTTACACGGTATTCTGAGGAACCCATCTTCCGTGTAATAGGTGTATTGACATTTTAACTGTTATATTTAATATTTAAATACACCAAATTTAATTGCACAAATTAACTTTGTTCAATGAAACAAACATTCAACAACAAAAATTTTACAAATAAATTATCAAGTGTTATTTCAAGACCAGCTCATCTAAAAAACGATTACACGTGGGTTTGATCCCTAGAAACAGCCGTCGCTCACCCTCATGTATCTCTTCGACGAGAAATATATTTCAATTGTTACTGGGTGTGTTAATACAATCTTTAAACCTATACCGATACATTTAAGTTGCCCCAAAGAGACAGCTACAGTCAAAGTTGAATTTACACCATTTTAAACAACTTTTACGATTCATCCAAATCGTGGGGAACATGCACCGAATTATTAACCCTAATTCCGCTATTCTCGCACCTAACATTTCGTTTACAATCACGATTCGTATAAACGTACTTGAATTGGTAAACCATACTCCAGATCCAACAAACACGTTTGGCAAACATTTTTAAGTTTGCTGCAGGTTTGGCAGACTTCCGTCTTCTTAAAACGCATTCTCGCACCGGGACACCATCGGAACACGGTGAACGGTCGAACGCAAATCTTGCACTCTTTTCCATACTTCTCTTTCGTCTAAAATTACATTACCAAACGAAACTGTTGCTTCAATTAAACATTTATAGCGCCCATCCGAGCGCCGACTTACCATACGAATGTACGGGTTGTCTCCGAGACAGGTTTGGCACAATATCGGGAAATCCTGCGAGAAATAATCGGAAATAATTGCGGCACGATAGTACGCAAACGGAAACACTTACGCTATCTTCCCAGTTCTGTCGGTTGTACGTGTTCGTTGTTTTTGAGGTGGCCATTATAAACAAAACACACGTTGGATGTAGTACGGGATTAATAATACAATGAACAAAATGCACTTGCTAAGAATATTCTTGTAGAATATAAATGCAAGACATAACCTCGAACGCGCATTGAATATGTCACCATCTAGTGCACAGGTGACGTTTGAAGATGGCAGCACTTATGAATCCAGTCAATGACAATGTATATACCTAATATATTGTATTGATATTGATATAAACAACCAAATATCGGAAGTAGTTAAAATTACTAATACAGTCAAATAAATACACTTGCTGAGAAATTTATATTTGTAGAATATAATTGAAATATATAACTCGAATGCACATTACATATGTCATATCATCTAGTGCAAAGGTAACGTGTGGAGGTGGCAGCACTTATGAATCCCGTCAATGACAATGTACATAAATTTACATGAGCAATGTTTCTGTCAACAATTTCAGGTTAAGCTAATTTCCGGATTGTTTCAATTGTTTAAATAAACACAATTACAACGATAACAATTAAACAACATGTCTAACAAAGACAACATGGCTGAAGCTGTGAAGCAATCAGTCGCTGGTCTACTTAAAGGCATTGAAAGGTACATCAACAGCTAAATTAAACATTCACCATATTCTCAACTGAATCATCTTTCATCGCAGATATAACCCAGATAATCTACCAACGCTGGAACGTTACGTGGAAATTCAGTCCCGGGAGAATGCCTACGATCTGGAAGCGAACCTCGCCGTGCTAAAACTGTACCAATTCAATCCGCTCGCGTTCAACCAGGACATCACCTGTCTAATCCTCCTGAAGGCGCTCACTAACTTCCCCCATACCGATTTCATCATGTGCAAATGCCTGTTGAACGAGCAAAAGGTCTCCGAGGAGCCCATAAACCAAATCATGTACTTAGCGGATATTCTGGAGCAGTGCGATTTCCAGCTGTTCTGGACACGGATCCACACGTTGCCCGAACTGACGCAACGCATCACCGGATTTCTGGATTCGATTCGAAAGTTCGTGGCGCACGTGGTGGGTATTACATATCAGACGATCGATAGGTGCCATCTGGCGCAGTTGCTGGGCGATGTTAATGATAACACGCTCAGCATTTGGGTGAAGAAGTACGGATGGAAAGAGGATGGGAACTTGGTGTTTATCGCCAATCAAGATGAGAGCATCAAGACGAAGAATATCAACGAGAAGATCGAATTTGATAGCGTTGGGTCGATTATGGCTTCGTGTCGTTAAATATAAACCGTATTATATAAGAAAAGAAAATCTTGTATTAAAACTACTTTACTATTTACAACGCGACATGTTATTTAACCTTCCTGGGTCCCCCCATATCGTCCAATTCCTTCTTCAACGTGTTTAGCTCACTATCTGGAACGTACCTGACCTCATCGTGGTACTCAGCGTGATTTACGACACTTAAGTCAACCCCAGCTGGACAGCTCTCTTCTAGAACCCTTATTAAAATCGGTAATTGTACAGTCGATACGTCCGTTACCTGAACGACCCTTTCGTAGCTTTTCAATTGGTATGTCGACAGTATAATTTCGCTAAACGGTTTGAACGTGGTCACTTTCACGTTTTGCGCTGGCGTAGCCCACGCATCTTCCACATTAATATCCATGTTCTTTGCTATGGTGTGTATGAAGCCTTGGTAGCTCTCCAAGACCGAGTAGTCGTGACTGCGCAGTTGAATGTTCAGGGTGTCGTGTAAGGGTATTTTGGGTATCATATACTATGAAAATTAATTGTAAGTGGGAATTTTATAAAGTAGTGTATGAAGAACTAACCTCTAGGTAATCTGGGCTGTATAAATCGCTGCTGTAGTTTGCTTTCGGAAATTCTGCGTGGTTTTTAGCGTTGCGGAAGATGGAAATTAATCGCCTTAAACTACCCATTTTTACAACGAATTAATATTTTAATTGTAAATTATAAATGCCTGTATGTCTGGTTGCAGACAAACAAGACCCCTCGTCAGAGTAATCGCCAACTTTCTTTATTAGAGGAAATTAAAGTTATGTACTTATCAAAAATACCGTAGACTATATGCTAATATAAAGACATTGCAACCATAGACTAAATTTGTTAATGAAAATACTCTTGTAAAATCGTCACTACGGCGTTAAATAATAATTGTATAAAATATCACCCTCTGGAGGCATAGCTTCTGAAATGCGCATCTAGTTAATAAATGCTTTCTGTTACGGTTTTTGGGTGATACAATGAAAATACTAATAAAAATTACACTAACACGCATCATGTGCGTTACTTGTAAAAAGAATTAGAATAAATACGTCCAATGACGATGTATAATTTTAATTTTAAAATTCTTATTGTTGTTATTTATTGCTACTTATTTGTATTTTTTTTTTAATAATAAACGAGTTTTTCAAAATTTTTAAAAATTAGTAACGATATCCAGTGATTTCGAATCCATTCATTAAAAGAACTTGGTCAATCCAATCCCTGAACATAGGTAGGTATACATAAACACCCGGGACGTTATCTTCACCGCATCCAATCCCCCAAGAAACAATCCCCGCTTGGTGGTAACGTTCAGGCTGATTAGCCACTGGACATACCAAGGGGCTTCCACCATCTCCACCGCAGGTGTCTCGAAAATCTTCTCCTAAAATCAAATCCACTCACTCGGCGCGCTGAACGTTTACTTTTTTAAATTACCACTATGGTGATAAATAATAGTATAGAATATCACGCAAATACTGTAACTCAAAGTATTAAATAGCTTGGTGCGCATTTCGAAGGCTATGCCCCCATCTTCATTAACACCAGATAAAAACAAAATAAAATACCTCTGTCACTAGTTCAAAATCGTTCAATATATTGTACAGCAATCATTCGTATCGGATCATTAAAAAATGCTCCAAAATCGGACCATTCAAAATTTGTAGACATTATTCGTAAGACACTTGAATTTTCTTGCTTTATTAATATTTTTATTTGCGAAATGAAGAAATATCAGCAAAATACGGCAATACCAATGAAACAAATAGAAAAAGATTTTTTGATTTAAACAAAAAATCTGGTATTTATAAAATATCTTGTTCTAGTTATCATAAGGTATATATAGGACAAACACGTAGACCTATTCAAACTAGATTTAAGAAACATTTAGCTCATTTCGGATTAAATACAAAGGATAAAAGTGCTGTAGCCGAGCATATACATTTTGATCATTCAGGTCATCCTATTGAAATTAGTTCACATAAATTGCTTAAATGTGTTTTGAATTATTCCGAGTTAAATGCTTATGAAAGTATAGTTAGTTAAAGAGTCCGCAATCCTAAAGATTGGTTGGAAACAGCACGCCATGCCGATCTATCCTGAGCTAATCCCTTCATCTCCCTATAGCCATTGATCTCAACGTCTTCAACTATCTGACTCACATACTCCAATCTAGGCCTACCTACCCCTCTCTTTCCCTCCACTCTACCTTCTATGATCAATTGCATAATCCCCCCATGCCTAAGAATATGCCCTACTAATCTGTCTCTCCTACGTTGTAACACTCTCCAAATACTTCTCTTCTCCCCTACTAACTCTAGTACAGCTTCATTTGTTACTTTATCTTCCCAACCAATCCTCATCATCCTCCTATAACACCACATTTCAAGTGCTTCTAATCTACGCTTCTCTTCCTTTCCTATAGTCCACGCCTCACACCCGTACAGTGCTACACTCCAAACATATACCTTCAGTACTCTTTTTCTAATACCCAAGTCAATATTTGATCTTAAAATCTGTTCTTTTTCTACGAATGCCTTCCTACCCTGTGCTATCCTACACTTTATATCTACCTTGCTTCGATTATCTTTTGTGATTCTACTGCCTAAATAACAAAAATCTGACACTTCTTCGATTCTATTATCTCCTATTGTGATCCTCATTTTTCTACTGCATTCCTTTTTGTCACACCTCATCACTTTAGTTTTACCTATATTTATTTTCATGTTAAAATCCCTAGTCAATACTGCCTGCATACCATTCAATACCCTTTCTAATTTCTTTTCGCTTTCTTCCAATATAGCTATATCGTCGGCGAATCTCAGCATATATATTTTCTCTCCCTGTACATTCACACCTACACTATACTCTTCTTTTACTTTGTTTATTGCATCTTCTATATATAGATTAAATAATAACGGTGAGAGTGTACATCCCTGCCGAACTCCCTTCCCTATTTTTAAAGTATATACATGCATAAATGAAAATTAAATTCAATGAATTTAGTTCATTTATTTAATAAGGACTATTTCAATATTTATCTTTATTTTTTGTTATTTTCGGTATAGCAATACTTAAAACATTAATTGTATATCAATCACGATTAGTGAGAGAGGTTTTTTTAAAAATCTTGTGCTACTGAAGATGGGGCCATAGCGTTCGAAATGCACATCTAGGTATTTAATGCTTTGACGGTATTTGGGTGATATTCTATACTATTATTTACTTTTTTATTCGTTTATTTTTGGTACCTCCTGCACAAATGAAGCTTTTGTGCAATTGAAAGAATCCCCCCAGTCTGGTGTGCCGTAAAATATTCAAACACCTCTCCCGACCAACTATTGGCACATCCACCATCTTGAGATACGTTGTATCTTTCGCCCAAACGCTCACGGCGCATCTGTTACCATCTAACCGCACACCGACCGAAGGAATACAAATGAGATTAACTTTCGACGACAGCTCAACCGCAGAAGACAAAATAATCAACGCCAAATCGTTGTGTAGACTGCGATCGTTGTATTCGGGATGTAGAATGATCCGCTTTGCCTCCCTGGACATGTGGCCGACTCTTATCATCCAGTTTGGAGTGCTATCTTCGATTTCGAGACAATGCGCCGCTGTTAGAACGACTTGGGGATGGATTAGGGACACTCCGCATTTATAGCGGACTTGTCCGAAGGTCGTGTCTCCATTTAGTAAGGCCCCAGCCCAAGGGTATGTACCTGGGTATTGGTAACCGCATCCTTCGCCATGAGGTTGTCGTAAATGGCCATCTAAATTATGCGGCACGTTCGGACTAAATGGGAATTGCTCGTCCGCTTCTGTTGAAGCTTGAATTTCCGAAGAGTCGCAACAAACGTCGAAGTATCCAGTGCAAATCTCGCTTTTATTGAAATCTCTAACAAGAAAATGGATAAAATTTCATTGATTGAGGGAATGTTGCTTGTTTAATTTACCTAACGTCGAATAATCCACTTCCATCCGTGATTAATTTGCCTGTTTCTTCGGAACATTGGAAATATGGAACGCACGTGCAATTGGCGGAGTTTGGTGGGTCAAAATCGATTTGTTCAATTCGTGTACAGCAATTAGTCGAAATTGTCGAAAAAAGAATAAAAATACGCGTTAATAAACCCATTATTTGTTCTTGCATGTGCAATGCATATGCAAATTATATAATTTGCGAAATTTATATTGCAGATATTGTTGAATTTTTACGTTTTAAGTGGTGAGGGAGATAAGAATTTAAAAACAAACAAAAGTTATCATCTGCAGATTTTAAATACTGTATTAAAATGTTTACAATCTTATAAATTTAAATATTTATTTTTAAATCAATGATAAATATATTATTTTGGAATTTTCATTATATTGCTTCTAAATTAAGCAGTAATTAAACGAGATCATCATCAATCTCTCAACCGATCAATTGATTTCTTCTTCAGCGACAAGTGATAGAATTTCTCATTAAATTAAAACACCGAAAGAAATGGAAAACTACAAGAGCCTATTCGCAATTCTGCTAATCCTACTCATTAATTTTATAAACACTTTTAAATCTCAAGAAGACATTTCGAACGACGACGAATATGACGATTACGACGAACCATACATCGAACCTGAGAATTGTATTTGCGTTCCGTATTACCAATGCAAAGAAGACTTCAGCGGATTAGTTGAAGATGGTGTGGACATCATGGATCTAAGGTACAGAACTATCGAATTTATTATGAAAAAAGTACCAGGCGATTTTTCGAAAGGATTTCTACTGGCGATGCGTCTTCATTCCACGCCAATATAAAACCGATTCCTGGGATTCAAGACGCCCCAAGACCGTTGGGTCAAGCTAAATGTGGCGATGTGGACGTTTGCTGTCCAATAGAATGCGGAAGGACTTACAATGACTTGCCCCGATCTGAAGCGGATAATCTACGAAATGTGTTTACCAATCGGATGGAGAAAGGATCGCCAATTGCGTATCGGATTACAGATGATTTAAATAAAGTAAATGTTGAAGTAACTACGAAAGATGATGAGTAAACGTTAGGCGTTTGTATATAAATCGGAGAAAAAATCAAATTTTCGAATGAGTAGTTTTGGGGGTATAAAGTAATTTTTTGGTAGGATCAATATTTTGTAGGTGGGTGTTTTGCAAAAAAATACAGCGAATTTCGCGGAATTTCCTTGGATGTTAGGAGTCCTCCAGGGTAAAATTTATCGTTGCGGGGCGTCTTTAATTCACCCGCAAGTTGCTATTACAGCAGCACATTGTTTAAGCGACGAGCATTCAAATAACTTTAAACGAAGAAGTGGACCGGTTCTATCGTACACCATACGAGCTGGCGAATGGAACTGGGAGTCCACAGATGAACCAATGCCGCACCAAGACAGAAATACCAAGAAAGTAAACAAGAAGGTTTTTTTTGCGGCGCTTTAAGTTTCAAAAGTTAAATCAATTTCAGGTGATTATCCACACACGATACGACCCCCCATCTTTACGCAACGATATCGCCTTACTCATTTTAGAAACGCCTTTTAAATTAAGTGCCAACGTGGCGATAGCATGCATCGCCACAAGGCCACCATTCGCCACTTTAGCAGCAAGATCTGCTGTTGGTAAATGCATCGTGAGCGGCTGGGGTAAGAATGGATATCCCAACGGGTTCTATCAATCCACGCTCAAGAAGATGTCGTTGCCTTTAGTCGGCCCTAGAAAATGCGTGCAGGCCCTCAGAAGCGCCCGGCTGGGGCCAACGTTTCAATTGCACAGAAGCTTCGTTTGCGCGGGTGGTGAAGCGTTTAAGGTAAAAACTCCAAAGAATGTGTGAACACGAACGAAGATGATTTTTTTTTATAGGATACTTGTAAAGGGGATGGTGGAAGCCCTTTAATGTGCCCAATATCGGGCGTGGAAGGAAGATACGAACAAGTGGGAATTGTTTCTTGGGGCTTAACGTGCGGCGTTCAAAATACCCCGGGGGTTTACGTGAATGTTGGGATGTTTGCCAATTGGATTGATCTTAATATGAGGGAGAATAATTTAGATACAACTGTTTATAAATATCGGCCCACCAGAGAATAGATGAGATTTAATTTTGTGTTTAATTTGTCTGCGAGTTTACTTTTGTAAAAACGTGCTATAAATATATTGTAAAAATATAAACTTAAATAACATATACCCTAATATTTTTTTGTTTTTTTGGTATATTTACTCACTTGAAAATTGGCGATTCGAAGTTTTCCATTTTACAATGATGGAAGAAGTAGAACCTAGGCCAGAGTGACGTACGTGGTATTTAAATGACAGATATGGTGCGCATGTCATAAGCAATGACAATGTATATATAGACATTGCAAGTGCATATAAAAGAGAGAATCAACTTTGAGCGGTTGATTTTCATGTGGCGACATCTGTCGATATCTTCCCCACGAGAACTTGGTGAAGAAATCTGTAAAAGAAATTGTAATGAGTGACAAAAGTGAAATATTTGTTGATGGCGGAAGTTTAAGTTACGAATTGGGCATTTTAAAAATTGTTTTTAATGGAGTGCAAAAGGAGGAATATATTGAGGAGTGCAAGTTAATATATGGCTCGTATATTTATTAAATGTGCATTGTAACTAATGCCAATGACAATGTATTTGATCGAATTTTATCAATTCGATACATTTCTCCCGGATTGTTGAATGTTTAACACATTTTATTCATTGTTTTGATGTTGCTGATGTCGAACAGCTGATCGTATTTTGCCGCGCACAGTAATCGAATGCTTGGTTTAAGTCGATTGGGGACACAACGCGCGTATTGAATTCAATTAACATATTGCTTATGGGGAGACAATGGCGCCACACTAAATGGAAAATTGTCAAAATTTCGTTTGCGTGTATTTGGTCAATATACTAGCGCAGTCTTCAGTTATCTTCACCAAGTTCTCGTGGGGAAGATATCGACAGATGTCGCCACATGAAAATCAACCGCTTAAAGTTGATTCGTTTTCGTATATGGACTTGTAACGTCTATGTATACATTGTCATTGGCATAAGTCATATCCATCGTTGCCATTTCAATTCTAAATGCTTATGAAAAAAAGTTTTGAAAAAAAAAATTAGTTGATCATTATTTTATAATATATTTTATATATTACTAAAAGATTTTCTTATTAATAAACTACTGCATATTTTGCATATTTATTTTTTAAATAATGAAGCTATTGGCAACATTGTCCAAAAATAACATAATCGTAACACAAACATTTTAAAACTACCACCAAAAACATATTCAAATATTTTATAATCAGAAAATAAAATAAATGAAATGGTATAAATGATTTATTATCGACAACTTTCCTTAATAAGTTAAATTAAGATTATCTACCAATCCAAATGCTCAAAACAAGTGACATGTCAATAAAACGCCTTTTTTTTAAATAAAAACGTTAAAAGACGCTAAATAATGACGCCATTATATAAAATATTTCAATTTTGTTATTTTAAACTTTTTTTTTGGAATAACATCATTTTTAGGATTTTATTTCCTGAACAGCAACCGAAAAAGCGGAGCTGTACCTTAGGATATATACAATAAGACTAACTCTTTCCTAACATATACAATATTAGGTTAATAAATGTTAAACTAAGCGAATAGTTTAGAATATATTTACATTTTACAAATAAAGTATTATAAATATAAATTAATAAAATGGATATTTCAAAAGCAACTGAAGGTGAACTATATAAATATAATTTTGCTCGTCTTTCTGGCTAATTATTTTCGCATATTTAAGAATTACAAATCGCTGTGAAATCGTTGGACCGAAAAATTAAACAAGCTCTACACGAGAAAGCGGTTCTAACAAAAAAAATCGAATCTTGGAATAAACAGAAAGACGAACTGACGACACAAATAAATCTTTCGAACCTTCGTAAAAAATCCTCAATAAACTGGCTGGCCGAAACATTCCCCTGGTCAAATAAACTACCTCAAATACTAAACGACATTTTCAAACTAAAATCATTCCGCAGCCAACAATTATCGGCAATCAATGCGACATTAAGCAAAAACGATTTGCTCTTACTAATGCCAACAGGTGGCGGCAAAACACTGTGCTACCAACTGCCGGCCATCTTGGAAAATGGCGTCACATTAGTCGTGTCTCCATTAATATCGTTGATAGAGGATCAAATAATAAATTTGAAAAGGTTGGGTATATACGCTGTAGCGATGAATTCTTCGACGGAAAACGATGTTAAAAAAAGTACTTTTGAGTACTTGAATAAAGGGATGGGGAAAGTACCGCGCTTGATATATGTTACGCCGGAATTTTTGTCGAAGAGTAAACGGTTAATGGCCGGCCTGCAAAAATGTGCTGCTGCGGGGAATTTTAATAGAATCGCCATTGGTGCGTTTAAAAAAAGAATTAATTTAATCACTACGGTGTTAAATAATAGTATAGAATATCCAATAATACCCGAAGCATTGGATAGCTAGATGCGCATTTCGAAGGCTATGCCCCCATCTTCAGTAGCACAAGTTAAAAACGAAATAAATGCGCATTTAGATATTTAAAGCTTCGAATTACGGCAATTTAAAAAAAATAATTTAGTAACTTGTCGTTTTATAGACGAAGTGCATTGTTGTTCGCAGTGGGGTCACGATTTCCGTCCGGATTATAATTATTTAGGGATGCTCAAAGAGATTTTTCCAGCAGTTCCAATTTTAGGTGTAACCGCAACGGCCACAAACAACGTTATTTTAGATTTACAACAAATGTTGAATTTAGAAAACAGTTCGGTTATTAAATCCCCTTTCGATAGACCGAATATTAATTTTCAAGTAAGATTTATCAAGAAACAAAAATCCCCACAAATAGATTTCTTATTTGTTTATTTATTTGATAACGGTTACATCCAATTTACAAACATTGTTATTACATTATAACATATATATAATGTAAATAATAATTATAATAAAAGTTTAAGAATTGAACACTAACAATCTAATAAAAAGAAAAAAATCAATTCAGCTTCAAGAAACAGATCTCACTTAATTCATCAATAGTATAACAATATTTCAGTAATATTTGAATCATGAAGATGAACAAAGAAACATTTCATTCATGCAATGTTTAGGTTCAAACAAAGCCAGATAATCTCGAGGAATTGCACGCAAATGTTTCCACTTTATTGAAAACGAAATATAAAAATAAATCGGGTATTATTTACGGGGCCACGATAAATGATTGTATCGAAATTTCGAAGCAGCTCCGATCGAATGGTATAAAAGCCGGTTGTTATCACGCGCATATGGACAAAGAACCGCGCACTAAAGTCCATGAGAAATGGCTAAACGACGATTATAACGTCATTGTGGCAACAATTGCTTTTGGAATGGGCATTGGTAATTATATAAATAGGTTGTAAATTTTGCAGTTATGTTGTGATATTCCATATTAGGGAAGAGAAATAAAAATACAATGTTTTATATCACAGTTTTAATTTTAACTGATTTCTCTTCCCTAATTATTATAATTTTTTTTATCATGTAAATTGATTTATTTATTCTTTTTTATTCTTTGCTAAGTTAAGTTAAAGAGTCCGCAATCCTAAAGATTGGTTGGAAACAGCACGCCATGCCGATCTATCCTGAGCTAATCCCTTCATCTCCCTATAGCTATTCATCTCAACGTCTTCAACTATCTGACTCACATACTCCAATTTAGGCCTACCTACCCCTCTCTTTCCCTCCACTCTACCTTCTATGATCAATTGCATAATCCCCCCATGCCTAAGGATATGCCCTACTAATCTGTCTCTCCTACGCGGTAACACTCTCCAAATACTTCTCTTCTCCCCTACTAACTCTAGTACAGCTTCATTTGTTACTTTATCTTCCCAACCAATCCTCATCATCCTCCTATAACACCACATTTCGAATGCTTGTAATCTACGCTTCTCTTCCTTTCCTATAGTCCACGCCTCACACCCGTACAGTGCTACACTCCAAACATATACCTTCAGTAATCTTTTTCTAATACCCAAGTCAATATTTGATCTTAAAATCTGTTCCTTTTCTACGAATGCCTTCCTACCCTGTGCTATCCTACACTTTATATTTACCTTGCTTCGATTATCTTTCGTGATTCTACTGCCTAAATAACAAAAATCTGACACTTCTTCGATTCTATTATCTCCTATTGTGATCCTCATTTTTCTACTGCATTCCTTTTTGTCACACCTTATCACTTTAGTTTTACCTATATTTATTTTCATGTTAAAATCCCTAGTCAATACTGCCTGCATACCATTCAATACCCTTTCTAAATTCTTTTCGCTTTCTTCCAATATAGCTATATCGTCGGCGAATCTCAACATATATATTTTCTCTCCCTGTACATTCACACCTACACTATACTCTTCTTTTACTTTGTTTATTGCATCTTCTATATATAGATTAAATAATAACGGTGAAAGTGTACATCCCTGCCGAACTCCCTTCCCTATTTTTGCTACCTCTTCTTCCCCCTCAATTCTAACTAAGGCAGTTTGGTGTTTATATAAATTAAAAATTATTCTCCTATCCTTATAATCTATACCCGTTTCTTTTAAAATTCTAAACATTATGTCCCAATCTACATTATCAAATGCCTTTTCTAAATCTACAAAAGCTATGCAAGTTACTTTTCCTACCCTCATTCTTTTTTCTACTACTGTTCTTAGTGCTAGAATCGCCTCCCTCGTCCCTCTGTTTTTCCTAAAACCAAACTGATCTTCTCCTAGCCTTTCCTCTACTTTATTTTCTAATCTCCTATAAATAATCTTTAGCAATATCTTCGATGCATGTGATAGTAGGCTAATGGTCCTATAGTTCTCACACAAATTAGCTCCTATTTTCTTCGGCATTGTTACTATTCTACTACGCTGAAAATCCTGTGGTACTTCTCCCTTCTCATATATTTTACAAACTAACCTGTATAATCGCTCCTGCATTTTTTCCCCTGCGTGTTTTATTAATTCGGCTGGTATCATATCAATCCCCGCTGCTTTGTTATTCCGTAAATCATTTAATGCTCTATGAAACTCTGACCTAAGTATGCTAGGACCTAAGTCATCCTCATCTATCTGTTCCACACTTTCTAGCTCCTCCATGTCCTGCCTACCTTTATATAAATCTTCAAGATACTCCTTCCATCTTCTAGCTTTTTCCTTATTTTCTGTGAGTTCCTTGCTATTCTTTGCTATAAACAAAAAAAGATTATTATTATTTTTATTATTATTATTATTACAACAACTCTAATTATTTATAATTGGTGTTTAGTTTAGTTAATTTCGTCAAAATTGTATAGATAAACCGGATGTGCGTTACGTGATTCATTATTCTCTACCAAAAAGTATGGAAACGTTATACCAAGAGGCTGGAAGAGCAGGTAGAGATGGCCAACCAGCTGATCACATTATACTGTTCAAATTGAGCGATTATTTCAAAAATAGCGGCAATACCAAATCGAAAACTGAAATTACCAACGCTTTGGCCGTTTTAAAATACTGCCTTAACTTTACAAAGTACGCTTCAAATCGAAAATTTAATTCCAAAAAAAAAACATCACCCATAAAGCGTAACACCAAAACTTTTTTGTGTTACGCTCTGTGGGTGATGTTTTATACAATTATATAACGCTGTAGTGATGATTTGATAATCCAAAGAGTTTTATACATTTTTTTGTTAATATAGTTGTCGGCACAATCTTTTAGCAGATGCTTTCGAACAAGAATTGGATCAGACTCATTGTTCAGGGGCATGTGATAATTGTAATTCGCAAATTACAGCTGGAACGTATAATTTATATTTAGCCTGTCGAGAGATTTTCAAAATTATCGAAGATGCAAAAAAATCTCCGGAACCTAAACATGCCAATTTAACGCTATTAAAACTTTTAGCTGCGTGGCTGAAAATTAACAAAAAAGATGCTAATAAGCGACGCGCGACTTTGAATCAACAACAGTGCGAAAGAATTGTGGCGGAGTTACTATTGAAAGGATATTTGGTAAAATAATCGACTCATTTTTCATTTGTACAAAAAAAAATGATTCGACAAAAAATATGCTTTTCTTTTCTTTTCAGATTGAAGAAAAGAACTTTACACCGTACAGCGTTAATGTGTATTTAAGGAATGGTGTAAATGCGAGTTTGCAGAATGTTTCGAAGATAATTGCCGATTTACCTGCTAAATCAAATTTGGATCATTATTTTAAACGACAGAATTGCGATAGAGAGGAAACGAATGGCGAAAATGAAGAAGGCACAAAAAGGATTAAATTAGCCTAATAAAATATCCGATTGTTGTAATTTATTCCTAGTCATTTTGTATTTTTTATATTAAATGTATTCTTCAGAACAGAAATGACAATTCATTTTATAATGAATCAAAAATACAAGGTATTTTCAATAAAATTATTGAGATGGTCTTTTCAACGAGAAATATTTAAACAACATTCTACAATAATATAGAATATCACCCAAATACCGTAACAAGCATTAAGTAGCTAGATGTACATTTCAAGCACCATGCGCCCATCTTCAGTAGCACAAGATGGGCGCATAGTGCTTGAAATGTACATCTAGCTACTTAATACTTGTTACGGTATTTGGGTGATATTCTATATTATAATTTAACACCGTAATGATAATTTTTAAAACATTCTACAACTAAAATATTTGATATGCATTTAATTTATTTTTAAATAAATTCAAATATTTTTAATATAGGCATAAGATGGGTGCATTTATACGCATGTCACGGCAAAAATCGCACTCATCGTTGCCATATTGAATCTAGTTATTAAAAGGAAACATTTTTCAAAAAATACTTATATAAAATAATACACATTCTATTTGCAACTTAATGAAATTGATTAAAGAAATTGCTTTGTTGCACATTTTTTTAATTTACGAAGTTGTTGGCAATAATGGATGTACACTTTCACCGTTATTATTTAATCTATATATAGAAGATGCAATAAACAAAGTAAAAGAAGAGTATAGTGTAGGTGTGAATGTACAGGGAGAGAAAATATATATGTTGAGATTCGCCGACGATATAGCTATATTGGAAGAAAGCGAAAAGAATTTAGAAAGGGTATTGAATGGTATGCAGGCAGTATTGACTAGGGATTTTAACATGAAAATAAATATAGGTAAAACTAAAGTGATGAGGTGTGACAAAAAGGAATGCAGTAGAAAAATGAGGATCTCAATAGGAGATAATAGAATCGAAGAAGTGTCAGATTTTTGTTATTTAGGCAGTAGAATCACAAAAGATAATCGAAGCAAGGTAGATATAAAGTGTAGGATAGCACAGGGTAGGAAGGCATTCGTAGAAAAAGAACAGATTTTAAGATCAAATATTGACTTGGGTATTAGAAAAAGATTACTGAAGGTATATGTTTGGAGTGTAGCACTGTACGGGTGTGAGGCGTGGACTATAGGAAAGGAAGAGAAGCGTAGATTAGAAGCACTTGAAATGTGGTGTTATAGGAGGATGATGAGGATTGGTTGGGAAGATAAAGTAACAAATGAAGCTGTACTAGAGTTAGTAGGGGAGAAGAGAAGTATTTGGAGAGTGTTACAGCGTAGGAGAGACAGATTAGTAGGGCATATTCTTAGGCATGGGGGGATTATGCAATTGATCATAGAAGGTAGAGTGGAGGGAAAGAGAGGGGTAGGTAGGCCTAGATTGGAGTATGTGAGTCAGATAGTTGAAGACGTTGAGATGAATAGCTATAGGGAGATGAAGGGATTAGCTCAGGATAGATCGGCATGGCGTGCTGTTTCCAACCAATCTTTAGGATTGCGGACTCTTTAACTAAACTGGCAATAATGTCAGTCACAAGCATTTTATCCAAATACCATAAAATTCGCAACATTTTTAAAAATTATAATAAAAATCTGATATATTTTGAAAAGATTAATATCCGTCAAAAAATTACTAAATGTTGTAATTAATTTTTGTCGATGCTTATAAATAAAAAAGCAGAAGTTTTTTTATTATTTATTTTCAGATTTTTTTAAGTAATGTAAATTACATTATACATATATTATTATATAAACTTAATATTAATGGAAAGGAGTCGGCTATAAGAATCATCGTAATGAAAAAAAATCTTATCTTAATTTGCTTGTTAGTTAACGACACTAACATTAAACAAAACTAAACTAAATTAATTTTTTTATTCATCGCTTCGCCGTCGTTAAAATCAACACATATAGTGAATATTTATAACATAAAAGATTATTTATATAAACATCGATCATATTACCTTCTTACCAACAGTAATTACTATAAAAATCATGTTATTTAATTTCCGGGATAATTATTTACTACAATTACAATTATTCAAAGATTATTGAGACTGATTGTTGATTGTATGTTAGTTAAGTTGATGATTTTTTAAAAAATAATTACGCGTGATTAATCTATCTAAGAAGTCTTATCATTATAATACTGTCCTGGTTTCTTATGCCACAAAAAGAAAATCAGTTTAATATAAAGGATCGGAAAGCAAAAGATCAATCTATACGTATAAAATATAGTATCACATTAATATTTCAACCACAAGCAAACATCAAAATAATAAAAGATTTTTTCTTCTTCGAATTACATTTTCCAAGCTCGGTAAAAAAAATTAGAACGAATAATAATAATAAAATCACTGGTTATATAAAAGTACTGAATTTCGATTATTTTTCGACACTTGAATTACTAAATCCGCCAAATGCATAAAAAAGGCCTTTTAGCTTCGAAAATTCGCAATTATACAGACTTAAAAATAATCTGTTTAGTGTAATTAAAATTGCATACAGTGCAGTTTTAATTTTTTAATAAATTCATTTGTAGCGAAAAATAAGTAAACTATCATAAAAATAGTGTTTTCTCGATTTCTCGAATCGAAACAAACTTTCGATTTAAAAAAATACAATTATTAGAAATATATGAGCAGCTATTGGTCAATAAGTATACTCTAAAATAGCTACCGTTATTATTTTTTTGTAGAATATAGTTATATAAATTTTTCTAAATTTTATAAATGCGTATATTATGTAGAATTATATCAAGGAATAAAGAATTTGTATATTTGAGAATAATTTCAATATAAAACCCACAAAATACCCAATAAAAATTGCGTGTACAAAGAAATTAAATTAATACAGATTTTCGTAAAAATATTTAAAAAATAAAATTAATTATCTTAAAAATATATATTGTTTTAAAGCTATCTTCAGCATGATTGTTTCATCTAACTTATCAACTTTTTTCTCCACCTTTACATTGTTGCCATTTTTATTTCCATTTAAAATCGTTTACCTTAATGCCCATTTTATCTCAAAAAATATATATAAGAACGCATTTTTAAGTATCCAATATTCCGTGAATAAATTCCACACTTTAAGCGAATATAATTTCCTTCTAAAAATCTAATTATAAAATTTAGTTTGTAAATTAAAAAAGAAATTGTGTAAAATATGCTGTCAAAAATTCTCGACTTTATTAAATCGTGTATATATTTTAAATTTATTAATATTTAGTGTTATTTTAGAAAATAATTCATTTATAAAAATATATAATTGACAGTTCAAAAATAAATTGAGCAATATAAAAAAAAATATATCAAATATTTATCAATAAAAAGATATATATATATTTTTTTATACTAAAGTAGAGCAAGAATTTGTCGCAAGATTTAATTATTTATATAGGATTCAAAATTTTATCTCTAATAATTTTTTTATATTTTTTTGAGCACAACTAATCCCCATGCTAGTAAAAAATAATTTCCAAATTATAAAACCTTCTAAAATACAGCGTGAGTGGAAACAAACCATTGTGATTTTTTTAAATATTAAAAAGCGTCTTTTCTTTATACTATATCATTCAATCCCCAATATAAAATTTAATATTATATATATATATATAGTATTTTTTTAAGTGTAAATACAGATTGATTCAAAATTTGTACATATATATATATATGTGAAGATTGAATTTATTTTATTTAAAGCATTTTTGAATAAGAATTATTTGACGTATATCGTATTCTATCTGCACGGAAGCGGTTTTATTTTATATTATTTTATATTATATTATATTATACAGTCCGATTATAAAGAATATCTTTTATATATTTGGGTCTTCGAAAAAATTGTTCTTTTTAAACAACCGATATATAATATTTTTTTCGGATAATGGCAAGGATTCTAGGTATTTTTTATTTTATTTTATATAAAATTCTCTATTGACATATTAGCTAAAATTTTATTCGGCAAGATTTTAAATCTTAAAATTTTTTAATCGCTTAATTTGAAGATTTCTTGATTTTTTTTGTTAAAAAATGTGTCAATAAAGAAATTATTTAATTTTCGTTCAATATTTAGTTGAAAATTATTTACAATGAGATATATATGTATATATTATAATAAAATCTAATATTGTGTTCGGAAGTTCAAAATAACTAGTGAATTTTAAATATATTTCTTTATAATTTAAATATATATGTATAGAATTTATCGGAGTTATTTAAAGTATTTATATATATATATGTATGTATTTATATATAGATGCTATAATTACGTTTACTTATATATATAAACAACTGCAACTGCAATAAAAAATTATCGAAATAGTGCTGTACTATTTCTTAAGGCACCTTTTCATGTTTTTTTGTTTAAATAAAATATGTGCATATTTGTTATGTTCATGTGCAGTATTCTGTCATTATTTCGCCCACCCAATGATTTAAATCAATTAATTTTTTTTGAGAATTTCAAAGAAAAGTTACGTCTTTAAATAAAATAAAAATTGAGCACGAAGTGAGTAGCTCTTTTTCAGAGAGCTTCAAAAGGAACAAACAAATTTGTATGTGTTTTCTCTAAAAAACGTCCCAAACGTAAGTACGCTGTATAAAAAAAAATCAAGTCAAAAAATGAAATATCACTCTGCAAAATCCATCTAAATCAACCGCACAGTTTCCTTTGGTCCAAAAAACGTAAATGATTGCATTTTTCATATCACTGGAATTCGTCAACCTTTATTTACCTCGATAAAGCTATGTTACCTCTTTGTATAACCATATTACCTCGAGAAACTGTTTTCGAACTAAAGAAAACGAATCTACAAAACACAAATTTATTCAAACCTCAGTTCCATCCTCCGTTTCGCCTTCGAAAACAGCTGTTGTTGGCTTGTTTATAACATTTTTCTTCGGCTTCGGCGGTGGCAATGGCGGAATTTTATGAGGCCGAGCTGACATAAACATTTGGCTATTAGATGTAAACAAGAATATAATAATAAAAAATATGTGGTACCTTCGGATGAAGGTGTTTCTATGGAATTGTGAATTGGCGAAGCTTCTGAAGAGACTTCAGATAACGGAGCTGATCTTGGAGTTGATCTACTCAAAAAAAAAACATATTTATTTGAAAGATAAATAACATAATATCGCACATGTATTTCTAAAGTGACACAACTCAACAGTCGGTATTTTTGAGTTATCACCATGTAGGAGTTTCGTAAAAATGCCTCTATTAATCGTCAAAGAGTGGGTTTTGAAGGCTTAAAAATCGAAATAGACAAAAATTACCATTTGAACGTTTTTTTTTCGTGTCGTCCAACTTTTTTGGAAACACTATTTGTTTTTTCATGTTGGTTTCACTCTTCATGGTATACATATTCCTTTTTAATATTGGTTTTTCTTTCAATCTAAGATTGATTTTTTCATACTTTTCATGAAAGGTATTAAAAAATCAATCTTTCATTGAAAGAAAAACCAATACTACTTGTTTTGTAAGTATTTCTACGAAGCCCGCAAAAATAGTTTTTCACCTTTTCCCAAAATTTTATTTTTTCGAATTACGTCACTTTAGAAATACACATGCGTTATATAGTAGTGGAAGTTTCAGTTTAAATAAGTTTTACTAAAAATCAGCGCCATCTATAAATATCGGCGCGTAGCTTAAAATTGGGACGGTTCTGAGACAAACTAATGCTGGGTTGCCAAATCATACTTCAACAAGCGAACATAATACACTCGCATGTGTGTGTAAAAACGGTAGTGTGATCAGCTAGTTGCGAGCTGTCAAGTTTTTTTTTTAAATTAAATTGACAGACGGCTCTGAGGAAAACAAAAATTGAGTTACATAAACATTTTTCGAAAATTTTCATTTTAAATTCCGCCCCCTTCCCCATAAAACTACCAAGAAACCGCAATATTTTACTTTTGTAACACTTTTTCTTACCTTCTCGGCAATGTACTGTGCACAGTGGACGTCGGAATCGGGCTCATTGAGGTGTCATGCTCCACAATGGGCTCGATCGAAGGCACTGAGTGGGGAGTACTCGTTGATGATGCCATGGACAATAAGCCGCCGCCGTTTGTCCTTGCGGAACGCGGCGTTGACGGCTCTTTGTTCAGTGACAAAACTGAACTACCGGTGGCCGTTGTCCGTAAGCCAAGATTGTCGTACAAAGGCTCGGAAATCTCTGGTAAACCTAACAATGATTCTGTAGCGAGTTCAGTAACGAAATGAGTCATCTTCGCGGAATAAAAATGTTTGAAACGAAACGTGCAATTCAAACTGATTGAATGGCTATAAAACGACGATTTTGAAACTTAATCGACACAAAAAACGCGAGTATTATTTAAAATGAAACGAGAAACAACTTGTAAATTATTTGGCTCGAAAAATAATTAATAAATTACATAATTAAATTATTTTTATGGTTGAATCAATTTATTTTTGTTGCTTTTTTCGCAATAACTTGATAAATTTTATACACAAAGTTCAAATTTTGAAGTAACTATAGAATGTGTATTGCCATATTATTTCTTATACAAAAAAAGTTTTTGTTTCAAATTTCAGCTTTCTGTATAAGATATTTATCAAGTTATTGCAAAAAGAAACAATAAATGATTTAATATATTTTGCAAAAAGATTATTGTAAATATTTGCCAAGAAACATCGGATTAATTGCAAGAAAATGATTACGAACATAACGATTATCGAAGAATGTGATATACACTTGAATGTAATAAGGTCTCTATTATCTGACAGGAAAATAATTTTTGAAATTGTCTTTTTATTTTGAAATCATTTGTTTCATTTGTACTGTCATTTTTTTAAATATGTATAATTAAGATGTCCTGAACGAACTAATTTTGAAAACGATTATGATTTATATATTCAACCATATTTGGTTGCATAACTGCCAAGAAAGTAAACATAATCAAATGTCAATCAACCTTAAATTTGTTCAGAGCTGTCAGATATTAAATAAGGAGAAATTAGAAATATTTGGATTTTGAAATAGATTTTTTTATGATGAAACATCATTTATTTTATTTGTACGGTCGTTCTTTTCATCTTTTTAAATTATTTTTTATAATTAAGATGCCTTGAAGGAACTATTTTTGTAAAAGATTACGATTTTTTTATTCAGCCATATTTGGTTGCATAACTGTCAAGAACGTAAACATAATCAAATGACATTTAACCTTAAATTTGTTCAGATATTAAATAAGAGAAATTAGAAATTGTTGAATTTTGAAATAGATTTTCTAAGATGAAACATCATTTATTTTATTTGTACGGTATTTTTTTTTAATTTTTTTTTATAATTAAGATGTCTTGAACGAACTAATTTTGAAAAACATTATGATTTTTATATTCAACCATATGTCGTTGCATTAACTGTCACGAAAGTAAACATAATCAAATGTCATTTAACCTTAAATTTGTTCAGAGCTGCGTCAGAAATTAAGATTACGATTATAATATTATGTACATATTATATATTATAATAGTATAGAATATCATAATATAATATCATATTATAATGATATTAATTAATTATAAAGTTAAGATACGAGAAAATTAGAAATAATTGTATCCAAAAAAGTAGTACCGCGAAATATTTCATGTGGAGAAAATGCTCGTAACGTTGTTGCCATATATTTCCAACACCCTGTATCTTATTAATTTTATTAAACCATACAAAAAAAATAAAAATAAATATTTCGAGCCAAGCAATCTCTAGTTTCTTTTAATAAATCACCCTGTAAATGAACAAAATGCGCTCTATAATACAGTGAACTAACCACCGGGCGGTTCGCTGCTCCAACTGGTCCTGGGCTTCCTCGGGATGGTGACGTAACCGTGCCGGGGCACGCGCACCGGCACACCCAATGTGCCACCAAACGGCGACTGCGACCTACTGTACGGCAATGTGCCGTACCGCATCAGACTGACCGTGTCGTAACTGTGCTGGGGCGGATAGTGCACGGGCGATAGGGGCAACTGTGGCGACTGGTGGACGCTGCTGCGCGTCGGATTGGTGTCGGGCAGCAGGATCGTGGTGGCTGTATTCGAGCTGGCGTAACTGGCGGCGGGCGATACCTGGGCGACAGCCCGGTGATTGTGCATCGTCATCGTGGGGACGGCGAGAAGGTCGGGGGGGTAGTGTAGGGAGGCATCCAGATGGTCGTAGTTTACGATGTGCTGCGCGTGATGGTTGGCCACACCCACCGGGCGGCGGTGGGTGTTATGTATCAAGTGGTCCGACGAGAAGTCGAATATCGAATGCGATTCGTCATCGCCAACTGATATTATTTAGTTGCGATAAATATCACCCGAATACCGTAACTCGAAGAGCATTTAATAGCCAGATGCGCATTTCGAAGACTATGCCCCCCATCTTCAGTAGCACAAAAGAAACTAAATGAAATACCTCAGATTAACCGTGATTGATATATAACTGAATGATGACCAGGACTTATACAAAAACCTACTTTTGAAAAACCGGTTTTTAAATCTAAGTATTTCCAACAACAAAAAAAGTTAAAACCGATTTTCGAATATTTGCAACAAAAAAAATATGGTTAAAGTTATAAAATATTGAAAATATGAAAATAACATAAAATAAATCGAAAATTAACAAGTAAAAAAGAATTAAAAATTTCTTACAAAATATAAACTGTGCATAGAGCGCGGATCGGTAATACGTCTTTTTTATAGACTGGTGATAGAATGCGCCTTTAATTAGTAAAAAATATATAGTAAAAATATTTAGTAAAAAAAAAACTATTTTTAAAACCAGTTTTTCTTAAACTGACAAACCCTAATAGTGACAGAGGTATTTCATTTTTTTTCAATCTAGTATATAAGTAAATATTTTCTTTATGTAAATATCGGTTATGAGGAAGACCAGAGGTGAAAGATGTTTCACCAATTTGATCACAATCCTTTTGGTGATTTAGTTCTTAAGAAGACTATTATTGTATTTATTTTATATTATCATCACCAATAGAGAGAATTATTATTATTATTAAAAATAATGCAAGTATATTTACTTATATTTAAATTTTGTATTTAGTTTTTATATTGCGCTACTGAAGACTGGGGCATAGCCTTCGAAATGCGCATCTAGCTATTGGGTTTTGTTCTTTGGGCGATATTTTATACAATTATTTAACACCTTAGTGCCAAATTTACAATTTATTACTAGTTTAATTCTTCTAATAAAAATATTACTATACACGAATTAATATAAGAGTATAAAACAGGTGATTTTTTATTAACTTTGCATTTTGAGAAGAAATTTATTTATAACTAATTTCGCATTAATTTATAACGAATTTTGCAAGAATTTATAATAAATTTTTGATTGAAAAAAATTCTAACCCACATATAAATAAAAACGCGTACTTACTGCACGACTCATCATCCACCAGCATCTTCTTTGCCTCATTGATCTCCGTTCCACCACCACCACCGCCGCTGACCATCGGTGGCACCCAATACTGTCTGGGCGGTTTACTAACTGGATTCGCATTCGTTATCAGCGCCTTATCGTCCGTGGACCGGCTATCGAAGTTCATCATCTCGCTAGATCTGCTGATATTCTTCTTGGACATCTTCTGCTGCTGGCGCTTGCGCTTTCGCCAGCAACAACAGAGCAACAAAACGATGCCTACAAAGACGAGCATTAAGATACATATGAGAACGATCAACCAGGTGAATTGGGACGATTGTGGGGAGACGGTTACGATGCCTCCCGAATATTCGTATATGTCTAAGATGATTGTTTTTGCGGCCGAGCCGCCCGCGTTCGAGGCGGTGCATTTGTAGTCGCCCTTGTCGCGGTGGTTTATCGATACGATGGTGAGGTTGTGCCAGAATGGTGCGGATTCGCTGGCGGTGACTTGGAACTTCTTCGGGCTTCGTTTAAAGTCGATCTGGCGGTTATTGTGCAGCCACGCGACTTTCGGCCGTGGCTCCCCGTCAATGCGACAGAATAGCGTGTAGTTACTGTAACCGTCCACGCGAACTTCCGTATTCAGAGCGACCGGGTGTGAAATTTTCGGCTCGCAAGCGAATATATTGTTCATATCGGACCATTTCTTGTATCTCAGCCTCGGAGGGTCTGTACATTCGGGCGTGATCGTCGCCAAGTTCCTCTCTAACGCTTGCAGTCGAAAGTCTTGCAGATTGCAGTCGCAATTCCACGAGTTTCCCGATAAATCCAGACTGGACAATCTGGGGGTATTGTCCAAAAATCGCACATCAAGCGCCGTTAGTAAATTATTAGCGAGACCGACGTGGATCACCGGACATCCCGCGCTGAATAAATCCCAACTGATCGTAGTCAATTCGTTGTTATCCAAGAATATCTTATGCAGATGCGGCAGATTGGCAAACAGCTCCGGCTCCAACGTCGATAGCTTATTATTCCACAAAGATAACGTGCGCAGTTTCTCCGTCGATTTAAATACGTCCCTGTCCAATTTTTTCACATTATTATTGGACAGATCCAGCTCGATTAGCAACAGTAGATTTTCAAAGGCCCTACTATGGACCAGCTCGATACTGCAGTTGTGCAATTTCAATTTGTGCACGTCCGATAAATTGGCGTTGGAAAAAACGTGTCCCTGCAGTTCGTACAACGGATTATAGGAAAAATCAAAGTCCCGAATGTCCGAACTCATATCCGTAGGGATCGAACTCAATTGCGCATACGTGCAGTTTGCGAATTTTTTACCATCGGACCAAACGCATTTGCACCGGTTACATTTTGACGCCCAATCTGCATCACCCGACGTGGGTTCGATCAAATTTTGTTGTACCAATAAAAAAATTAGCAGATCGACATATTTTATTCGTACTTCCATAATTGTAAAGGCTGAACTTATTTATTTAGAGAGGATATCGTTTTGTAGATCTGCAATTTAAAAGAAAAAGAAAAGAGCGTATGAGAAAACATGGAAATTTGTACATGGATGGAAATGGAAGAAAATATAGAGCAAATATTTACACGGAATGTAAATATATACAAATAGAATGTATTTCTGTTGCTCTCGGAATGCTATATTTAAAATAAGGGTCCTTTTATGACCCGTTTATATACAGAGTGCGTCGCATCTCTTTCAAGTCAAAATAAGTATCATATTATTATTTTTTAAATATCTGTTTTTAATTATAAATTAAATACACGCGATATCGAGTAAATGATGCAATCAATTCAATTATATCCATGAACTAGTTAGATAGCCGCTGTTAATTAAATATGTTGTTTGTAATATGAGCACAGAAATGATTCATTGTACAAATGTAAGATGTTAATATATTCATCGACAATAAGTATGCTACGATAATATACGTGACAAATGGTGTTCTTTACGAGGCTATTTCTTTATTGGGTGATTCATAAATCGAGCGAAATTTAGTTATTAAGCAACTCCTTGCGAGTTGTTCAAAGAATCGTTACAGCAACATGCGATGATATATTATTATTTTCGCATTAGAATTGTAATGAAACCTGACCAGAAATAGAACAACTAACTAGGCGGTAAACTATACCGTATCGGAACGTAAGACACGGGAAAGATTTTCAAAGTGAACATTCAGATGTTATTTTACTCTTTGCCGGTTTACGAGTTTTATTGCGTAAACACAAACAGCGATGCTTTATTCTACAACTTACTGCGCAAACAATTGCAGTTATTGCTACAGTAAATATTCATTTTGTTGGTCAAACAATCTACCTAACCGCTGCACTTATTTCGTATACTTACTAAGTACGCCTGCATATTTTAAATCAAAACAACGCTCATTAGTGACTAATGACGAGATTTTTTATATCTTACCATCAAGCGGTCGGTACGTTCTCGCACGGATCGAACAAGAAACACAAATAATCACACACAACTTAAATTAAGGTGGAAATGCTAACAGTCTTCTTCGCATTTTATTATTCGGAGCCATTGACATCTTAATATAGCCAGACTTTGGTATCGAATGAAGTTAGCGCTCTTCGGTTTGACAGCTGCATTTGAACAAAGGATTAGAAATTCAAATAAATAGAAATAATTTAAGTAAAATTATATAAATGTTTATCGAGTACATACAATATTTATTGATCTAAAATAATGCAATTTGTGAATTTAAACACACAGAACTTAAATTAAATTGGAAACGCTAACAGTTTTCTTTGCATTTTATTATTGGTGCCATTGACATCTTAATATAGCCAGACTTTGGTATCGAATGAAGTTAGCGCTCTTCGGTTTGACAGCTGCATTTGAACAAAGGATTAGAAATTCAAATAAATAGAAATAATTTAAGTAAAATTATATAAATGTTTATTGAGTACATACAATATTTATTGATCTAAAATAATGCAATTTGTGAATTTAAACACACAGAACTTAAATTAAATTGGGAACGCTAACAGTTTTCTTTGCATTTTATTATTCGGTGCCATTGACATCTTAACATAGCCAGACTTTGGTATCGAATGAAGTTAGCGCTCTTCGGTTTGACAGCTGCATTTGAACAAAGGATTAGAAATTCAAATAAATAGAAATAATTTAAGTAAAATTATATAAATGTTTATCGAGTACATACAATATTTATTGATCTAAAATAATGAAATTTGTGAATTTAAACACACAGAACTTAAATTAAATTGGAAACGCTAACAGTTTTCTTTGTATTTTATTATTGGTGCCATTGACATCTTAATATAGCCAGACTTTGGTATCGAATGAAGTTAGCGCTCTTCGGTTTGACAGCTGCATTTGAACAAAGGATTAGAAATTCAAATAAATAGAAATAATTTAAGTAAAATTATATAAATGTTTATCGAGTACATACAATATTTATTGATCTAAAATAATGCAATTTGTGAATTTAAACACACAGAACTTAAATTAAATTGGAAACGCTAACAGTTTTCTTTGCATTTTATTATTCGGAGCCATTGACATCTTAATATAGCCAGACTTTGGTATCGAATGAAGTTAGCGCTCTTCGGTTTGACAGCTGCATTTGAACAAAGGATTAGAAATTCAAATAAATAGAAATAATTTAAGTAAAATTATATAAATGTTTATTGAGTACATACAATATTTATTGATCTAAAATAATGCAATTTGTGAACTTAAACACACAGAACTTAAATTAAATTCATTCGCATTTCATTATTCGGAGCCATAATATAGTCAGACTTTGGTATCGGATGAAGTTGGCGCTCTTTGGTTGATTCGAATAAGAATAATTTAAATAAAATTATATAAATGTTTGAGCAAAAAATATATTTATCGATCTGAAATAATGCAATTTTATACTTTGGAGCGATAATTTCCACGTGATTGAACTTTTAATAGAGAACTATTGATTATAGGCTTGTCTTTCGCGATAAGATTATTGTAATCTATATGTATTTACCAGATTAAAAATACTGGATAAAATTGGACATACAAATTTCAAAAACACTTTACGTACAAAGCAACTTCCGGTTGAGAATGTTTTTTTTTTTAATTACTTATTCACAAAGTAATTAAAGTATGGAACTAAAAAATTTATTATCAAAAAGATCTTTATTAGAGAAATACGAATTACATTAAAATAGCAGATTATTGCTATAGCGAAGCAAGTCTTTACAAATTGAGTAAAATTAATTAAAATTAAAAATGAAGTTACATTCACATCAATGTGTCAAATCGCATTATCACAACTTTCGTGTTGTTTGAGTCTTAAATTATAACTTCATGTTAGAAGGTATCTTTTCCTTACAATTGGGACACCAGTATTGTACACGAATCCATTGCTTGATACAAGTCAAATGGAAATAGTGATCGCACGGTAGTACAACCGGTACACTATCGTCGTTGAATAAATTTTCACAACAAATTGAACAAACTTCGATATTTTCTCTGCCAGAGTGTTCGCCGCTAAAATATAACGTTTCATTTATTAAAAAATACGTATAAGCTCGTACGCCGCTTACTTTGCTGATTTGCGTCGTCGTCGGACGGATGCAGGACTGCGTGTTTTCGGACGAGGTGGAGGTGCTTGCAAGGCACGGATTGCAGGTGGATGGTATTGATGTTGGAGAGGCGGCGGCGAAGAGAATAAATAATATAACATCGAACCGACAGCTACACCGGCCATAACCATCAGAACTATGCCCGGATAAGCCATTCTAAACGATTTAACAGCTACGAAATCACTTTTTTGGCGATTATTTCAATTGCACTGGCAGATCTACCCTGCTATTGTTCCCAAAATAAATAATAAAATGGCCGAAGAACTGTTGTGACGTTATATATGTCAAAGTCAAACGTGCGTCCAAAAGGATACTTTTAACTTCGTGGGCTCCGCGGAGCTGTTCGACTCTACGTTCACTACCACGTGTTTGCATATATGTAGAGATTCCGCGGCAAATTCAAAATATTACATTTGTGCGTTTTCGGCATTAGTTTCAATAAATATACAACAGATTATAAAAAATATAATAATCGTTCCAGTAGACATTATAAAAAAACATTCGGGTCAAATAAAACAATTTATTCTATCAAAACATTATAAAATGTTCAAGTGTAATATCGGGTGTAATAACATATCTAATATATATATTAATTAATAGCCTGATGAAGAGTATGAAATAAACCTCGAAACGTTGCTACATATCAACTATTTGTTTTGCTTGATTTTGAAATTGTCCGCACACCCAATATTACAATTCAAGATTGTCACAGGGACGTTACGATTATTATTATAAAATGTATTTCAAATGTATTATATAAAAATATAAATAATTTGGATTTTGGAACTCTAGCAACTGGATATAATGGAATTGTATAGCAATCTCGGTGAGTAACAGTTCATAGTTTTTATTTTGTGCTACTGAAGATGGGGGTATAGCCTTCGAAATGCGCATCTAGCTACTGAATTCTTTGAGTCACCGCATTTGGTTAATATTCCATACATAGGCGTCTTTACATATATTGTCAAGGGTGGGCAAAACAGACAAATTAAATCAAACCACGTATAATTTATAATAATAATATAATAAAATACATTTACAAAAATATTTAATTTAATAGTGATCAGTTAAGAAAACAATAATTTTATATTCCTTCGGTCAGCACCGAAAACATCAATAACAGAATATCCTCTAGAGCATTTCTGTTTAATGAACTGTTCAGAAAATATACGTATCGCCCTGTATTTTGCACTCCACCGAGTTTCATATAAAAGAGGAATGTTTTCGGAGTCATAGACTATAATAAATTTAAAACTGAGCTTAGGAGATTTATGCAAAACATTTATGCAAAAACGCATTTTATTCCATTGAGAAATTTTTTATTGATTACAATTTTAGCAAACTTATTTTTTGATGAACTGTGTTTTATATGTTTATTTTATTCTATGTGTTCTATATTTTTATTTTATCTATATGTGTTGATGTGTGTAAAAATTTGTTTAACTAATACATTTATTTATCGTTGTCCCTGTCATTTCCGAAGTAGTAACCCGAGAGACCGAATGCTTCCGAGGGGCGCTCGAAGTGAACGGTATCAATAATCATCGTTCCCGCCAATTTTAGAAGTAGTATTTATTTGGTTATAATCGCGTGACAATAAAAATGTCTGTAGTATGTAATATTCGCGGTGTACCCGTTTCCTTTCCCTTTGAACCATACGATCTACAAAAAGAATACATGGATAAAGTGATTCAATGTCTACAAAATAATGAAAACGGAGTGTTGGAGTCCCCAACTGGTACCGGAAAGACTCTGTCCCTCCTCTGCAGTTCGTTAGCGTGGCTTAAAGTGCAGAAAGCGCACATTCAAGAGCGACTCGCAATGGAAGTTTACAACGCCGACGAATTCTTTCTAGATTTTGCGCAAAAAGCGAAAGGAACTGGACGAATTAGTAAAGATTCATTCATCGGGGCTCCGAGGATTATATATTCATCTAGGACACATGCGCAGCTATCTCAAGCTATGCAGGAGCTTAAAAGAACGGCTTATGCTAATGTTAAGGCGACGGTTTTGGGTGGCAGAGAGCAGTTGTGTATTCATCCGGAGGTTTCGAAAGAAACGAACAATGCTGTTAAGGTGAATTGAGCTGAGACGTACCACCATTTCATTGTCTAACGAATAAAGCAAAAAAAAAATGAATTATCTTAAATATTAGTATAGAATATCATCCAAATACCGTAGCTAGATTAATAGTATATCAATCACGATTCGTGACAGAGGTATTTTATTTAGTTTTTATGTTGTGCTACTGAAGATGGGGGCATAGCTTTCGAAATGTACATCTAGCTACTTTAAGTTACGGTATTTGGGTGATATTCTATACAAATATTTAACACCGTAGTGATAATTTTTAATATGTTAAATAGTTTTGTAGATATGTACAAATATGTGAAAAATCGCATCAACTTTTGTAGGATACATTTTAATGTGAGTGTACTTGACGTTTTTTTTTTATGTTTTTAGACGACAATGTGTAATTTTAAAGTTAAAGCGAGAAGTTGCCAATTTTATAATCGCAACGAGGTGGTCCAAGATGATCCTAAAATAAAAAATATAATGGATATCGAGGATCTAATTTTAGAGGGGAATAAGCTAAAATTTTGTCCATTTTATATGGCTAGAGGTTTACATAAAAAAGCCGATATCATTTTCATGCCGTATAATTATTTATTAGACGCGAAAATACGCAAAAATCTCGGTAAATACGTAATGAAATGAAAAATATCGACAGCGATGTGATTACCTCCTATTTTGCAAAAATTCTAAAAATGAGATTACGTAAACCGATTCTTAGGTTTATTGCGCATGCTCAACAACACCCGAGTTATTAAAAGTTTGAAGCAGATAGGAGGTATTGTCACATCACTGACGGTATATATTTACACAAATTGAATTGAACTCGATATTAATCATTTATTCACGTATTCTTAGGTATTTTTCTAGGGAATTGTGTTGTAATTTTGGACGAAGCGCACAATATAGAACATATTTGCGAAGAATCTGTTTCAATGCAAATTAAAAACGCGGACATAACTCTTTGTATAGATGAAGTAACTACAGTTATGACAGCTTTAGCAGATATTGAGTCTAGTTCTATAAGTGCGGCCGCTTTTGATGCTCTTAGCAGCTTTAAACCGAACGAATTGTGCCTTTTAAAAGAGATTTTGTTGAAATTTGAGACGGTTTTCGATCATATCGATATTAAGGATAGTAATGGCGCTACATTTCCGGGGGATTATATTTATGAAGTCTTAGCGGACGCTGGTGTAAGTTTCGGTTGAATTTTTCAAATTTAGCTACCCGTAGTTCTTTTTTCCAAAATTGCGCATCGAAAAGTCTCCAATTTTTCGTTTAAATTTGGCCACTAAATGTCGTTCGTTTTAGATTAATTTCAATTTCAATTTCAGATAAATCATGAAAACAAAGGTCTTGTAATAAATCTCGTGGTTGAAATCGTTCAATTTTTGCCAACCTACACTGAAGGACGAATGCAAAGAAGTGGCAAAGGCCTTTCAATTCTTTTAGACCTTCTGCAGATGATTTTCGCTATCGCCGGGCAAGAGTATATGGAAAAAATTAGGAAATGTTTCAAAGTTCACATGAATCAAATAAATAATGACGGTAAAAAAAATACGTGGCTGTCCAAACACCAAAAAAACAATTATTCCGAGCGTGTATTGAGTTTTTGGTGCTTCAGCCCTGGATTCGGGTAAGAAAATAAAATTGAGCTACCCGAAATAAATTCGAATTATTTTTGTGGGATTTTTTTCAAAATTTCACATCAAAATATCTCTAATTAATATTTTTCGTGTAATTTTGCCACTAAAAATACATTTCCTTTTTACAATATAAATGAGTTTTTGCGGGAGACGCAAGAGACTGTCTTTTTAATATGGTAATGTACCATATTTTATTGTTATATTTGTGCACATGTTTTATATGCTATGCCATTTTATTTATAACGTGTGCTATCCAATAAATTGTTATTTTATTGTAAACAATTATCCATTGACGACCCAACGTTATTTATATAATGTTCTGGCAATAAATTTGAATTTGGAAATAATGTTTGTTGTGTAAAATATGTTTTTATTGGCGATTTTTAGAATGAACATGTTGGCGGATGAAAATATAAAATGTTTAATATTAACTAGCGGCACTTTGGCGCCACTAAATCCCCTAATCTCGGAATTAGAGCTAAAAGTCGACGTTCGTTTGGAAAATCCGCATATAGTTAAATCCGACCAAGTTAGTGTGAAAATAGTCACTAAAGGACCAGATTTGCAATTACTCAATTCCACTTTTCAAAACAGGTCAGGCGAAACATTTTTTTTTGCATTAGAGCAATAATTAAACAATAGTCAGTTTGGATTAAAAATTTCATAATAATTTACGATAAAAAATGTATGTGTAGAAACAACCCGGCGTACATTACATCCCTCGGCCGGAGCATTCAAAACATTTGCCGCGTTCTACCCGGCGGCCTATTAATCTTCTTTCCATCGTACACGGTTATGAACGTCTGTCAAAACGCCTGGCAAAATTGCAATATATGGGCGGCCATAACAACCATCAAAGTAACTGTTTTATACAATTATTTAACACCGTAGTGACAATTTTACACGGTTAATAAATGTTTAAAAAAAATTGTTTATTTCGAACATTTTTCCAGCCGATTTTTGTCGAACCGCGCAATAAAGACGAGTTTAAACAAAGCATGCGGTGTTTTTACGAACGTGTCAATGACCCAGCCTATCGCGGTGCTATTTTCATGGGCGTTTGTAGGGGAAAGGTATCCGAAGGCTTGGATTTTGCCGATGCGAATGGAAGGGGCGTTATTATTACGGGCCTTCCGTATCCGCCGTTTATGGACCCGCGTGTTGTCTTGAAGAAGGCTTATCTAGATCAGTGTAAAAAGGGCGATCAACAAGTACGGTGTTTCATTTTTTTTAATTCTCTATGTTGTGAAAAATTTCCCAAACATAAATTTTTTACAGATTTGACATTCTTAAATCGGTCAATTATTTTTAATATTAAATCCGCAATAAATGAAAATATCGTCTACTTTCATCTACCAGATGTTTATAAAAAAAAAATTGTTGTAAAACGATTTTTTTTTAACAACTTGATTTTGTTAGGATCTTTGTGGTAGATTTGACAAATACTTACATCGGTCATTTATTTTTAATATTAAACCCGCAATGAATGAAAATATCTTATACTTTCAATTACCAGATGTTGATCGAAAAAATACTCAATAATTTTGTTGTAAAACTTTTTTTGTAAAAACTTGATTTTTTAGTATCTTCGTGGTAGATTTGACAAATACTTAAATCTGTCATTTATTTTTAATATTAAACCCCAGATAAATGAAAATATCGTCTACTTTCATCAACCAGATGTTGATCGAAAAATTACTCAATAATTTTGTTGTAATACATTTTTTTTTTGTAAAAACTTGTTTTTTTTTTTAGTATCTCAGTGGTCAAACGTGGTATAATTTAGAAGCTTGCCGAGCTGTCAATCAAGCTATCGGTCGAGTGATTCGTCATAGTAACGATTATGGCATGATTTTGCTCTTGGACCAAAGATTTACAATGCCTAGCATAAAAAATAACATGTCCAAATGGTTGCAGAATAGAATTGAAGTTGTTGAGAATTTCGGTCCTCTCATTGCCAGCACTAAAAAGTTTTTCGAAGAAGCTAGTAAAAATGTTCGTTGTACTTTTCTTCTCTAAAAAAAAATTTTTAATGCAAGTTTGTTGCTTGTGCAAAAATTACCAAATTTTAGTTGATTGTTTCATTCCAACTAAAAGTGCATTTTGTGGCTTGTCATAAAAATCAATTTTTATTCTATAAATCAATGTACTTTTGTATTTACAAAGATACTTTTTAGTACCCTATAAATAAATTACAACCTGCAGAAAGTATAAAAGTGAATTCACCATCGACAGTAGAAGTAATTACGGTCAATTCTTCGGACTCTAACACAATGGAACGTTCATCAGTCGAACCAAAACACATTAGAAAACGTAGAAAAATTGTGATACAAGCAAATGTTGCTCAAAAATGTAGTACTTTGACGGATGATGCAAAAGATTTTATTTCAATGGTACTTTTCTTACATTTAAATTATCTTGCGCTAATTATATTTATTGCAGCTTAGAAATGTATTAATTAACGACGATTTTAAAAAAATGGTAGATACTATAACGGAGTACCGGCACGAAGGGGATATTGAAACCCTTATTACGCACGTGCAAAATATTTTCATGCAAAATCATCATTTGCGATATGTTTTGCAAGGGATTATGCCGTATTTACGGAGAGACGATAAAGAACGGTTTAATTTATTTTGGGAAAAATTCAAATAATTAAAATTATCGCCATCAATTATTTAAAAAAAAGTTGATTCCATTATATCACCCTATACTTTATATGTTTTATTTGTTACATTTTCAATTGATACTCTACAAGAATTAAAAAAAAATTACATATTTACAATATGCCTATTTGCAGATACCGACGTATTAGATTTTATTTATTTTTCTGTACTTGAAAATAATACTTTGCCAACTGCATTTTTGCATTTTCTGCTAATTATATTTTTTTTAAACCTTTGTCTTTGTTTAGATGTTAAGCAAAAGCATTACCGCCCAAAGTTATCTCAAAACTTATTTATATATAAAAAATACAAGTGAGAAAAGTTTCCAGAGAATCTTAAAAGTATCTTTTTGTTTATTAACTTTTTTAATCGTGCTTTTTTTCGTTGGCATTCGGCTTGTAAGCTTCTCTGCTTATCAATTGCATTTATGGACTTTTTATTCGCTTATTTTTGGGTATGTCTAATTTCTTGTCATTTCTAATTCTTAAGGTAGACTCAGTAGATTCGGCGTGAAGAATATTTTCTGAAAATAATTGGGCGTTGCAAAGGCGCAACTTCTGATGTTGAAGTTTTGTCGTTAAGATCTATATTTTGTATAGAATGAAGGATATGATATGGTTTAAGTTTGGACAGCTGATCTTTCATTATGACAATTCTTCGAACCTGATTACCTGAAATGGTAAAAAAAAACTCCACCTGTTCGTTTAAAAATAAAATAACTATGAACATCATCGTCAGTTTTTTGTCCATGTAAAACAACTTGCTGTTACTTAATCTGCAATTCGAAAAGTAGATTTTGCAATGTAACGTGTTCAGCTTTTAAATCCAAGATATCCACAATATCCTTATTTTACATTGACATATTCAAATTTGTATACTATCCCCTGTATAAAATAAAAAAAGTATTCTCTTTTTAACGAGTCACTCTGAATACTGGCACGTCCGCGCACTAACGAAATAAATAAGCCTGTGTCATTGCGCATCCGTTAGTTGTGTTGTGGATTTGTGGCGTTTTCATCAATTGAATAGATGCAGACAAGCAGGATTTATCCTCGATATAAAAGTTTTCAATATCACCATCAAAGTGCAGCACTTCCTGGCTTATAAAATTTGTGAAAATGTTTGATTCTATCCTTTACATCGACTGGCAATGTGTATATATATATAGTCATTGACAATATCTATACGAATCTCAAAATCACAGCGTAATGCCAGATTTTATATCCTAATAATTCCATTGGCGACTCCAAATGTTATTATAACTTAAACTATCAGTATAATAAAAAATATATATTAATTGCATTATACGGTGCTGCTTTATATTTTTTATTTGTTACATTATTAAATTCATTTATTTATTTTTCTATTCATGGAAATAAATGAGTAAAACTTAACCAATCGATTTTTTAAAACCGCCAGAGAGTTTCCTCATCTTATATATACTGTTGCAGATCTCTGATTACGCAAATGATTTATTTTCGCCGAATCTATCGCCTAAAGTTATCCCAATAATTATTCGCAGTTCGATTCCCCGATTGCGCCACCTGATTATTCAACGACCGTTCGTGCCAAATCTGCGGATTACTATTCCCCGCCAAATTATTGCCGCCGGGCATGACATTGTTCATATTAACGTTGCTCAAATTATTATTGCTGCAATTATTTAGACAATCGGACAGGGGGGTCATATTCGACCGGTGCACCTGCGCCGTATGATTGACGTCTAAACTATCGCCCATCATGGGCGGAGCAGCCGCGTTCGGAAACGAACTGGGAAACGACTGATTCGGGAGCATGCCCAAGATGTTCGGATTCGATTTGACGGCGTGACAGGACGTCGGATCGGCGGCGTTCGCGGGATACGAGCCACGAGCTGGCGGCAACTGTTGGCCCAAAGAAGCGCCCGCTAAAGAATAGGCGAAGGCGGAATTTGTTGCGTACGGCGTGGCCTGTAAATTCGAACTGAACTGATTAAAAGTCGTTGTGGAACGTTGCTGGTTATTCGTCGATGGAGCGTTGCTTTGAGTTTGGAGCTGCATCTGCCAAAAGAAAAAAAAACGAAACAAATCGTTGTTAATCAAAATCGAATCGAATTTATTACGAAACGCACATTTTGAACGGCATTTCGCAACGATTGGATCTCCCGCTGCTGTTGCCACATCATTTGGCAGCACTGGTTCAGTGTGTTCATAATAAAGGCCTGCGATTGAAGCGTGTTACTCACGAGCCATTGTTGCTGTTGCTGCCACATATTCGTCGCCTGATCCGAATTTTTTACCGCGCAAGATTTGACGTTTCTATTGTGGCCATTTCCAGACCCTGCAAATCGTATTTTACAAAAGATCCAATTGAAAGATTACTGAAGGCGTATGTGTGGAGTGTAGTATTGTACGGGTGTGGGGCGTGGACTATAGGAAAAGAAGAGGAACGTAGGATAGAAGCATTCGAAATGTGGTGCTACAGGAGGATGATGAGGATTGGTTAGGAAGAGAAAGTGGCAAATGAAGTACTACAGTTTGTAGGAGAGAAGAGAAATATTTGGAGAGTATTATAGCGCAGGAGAGATAGAATAGTAGGTCACATTCTTACACATGGGGATATTATGCAGTTAGATATAGAAGGTAAAGTAGAGGGAAAGTAAGTGTTAGGTAGGCCTAGATTGGAGTATGTGGGTCATATAGTGTAGGATGAATAGCTAGAGAGAGATGTAGGAATTAGCTGAGGATATAACGACAGATGGCGTACTGTTTCCGACTAATCCTTAGGATTGAGGACTATTTCACAAATTAAACCAATTGAAATTCAACAAGTTCTAGTTCCACATTTCTGGTTTTACTATACAAGGCTGCGCATCGTCAAAGCGGAATAAAATACGAGAACATCATAGTATTTGAAGGTTAAGAGAGTAAATCCTTATACGAATTCTTTAATATATATTGATGACCGGTTTCGGGTTTAGCCAATATATATTAAAAAAATCGTATTAGGATTCACTCTCTTAACAATCATTCATCAACTTATACCCCGGATAGAATTTCATTATCATAGTATTTCATCTAAAATAAACGAGTTCAAACGCAAAAATGGAACTCCCTTTATAGATGAATTTTTTTTAAACGTTTAGTTGTAATCTGGGTGTATAAATCCGATTTTTCAATTAATCTGGCATTATCTACGTAAATATCACCTTGCACCGCTTGTATTCCTTCATTATCCCCCCCACCTCCACCGCAACCGGAAGTGTCCATTCTGCCCCTAGCTCCGACGACCATCCCCATTTTACCGCTACTGCCGCCGCCACTCATCGCCGTTACAATTGGCGACATGGCGGCCAGCGGGTTACTCTGCTCTTCGATAATATTCACGTTCTGATTATCTGGCGTGGCGCACGTGTTGTTGTACGACAACGGTTCGGAGTACAGGGGCGACGGGGTGTGATTTTTGCGAAGGTGTTGCGCTGCTATAAGGGATTGTTGGTGGTGATGGTGGGCGGGTTGACTGTTGTAGGAGTCTTCTTGATCGGCCAACACAGCATTTTCCATGATCATAGAATCGCACACGCGCCGAATGATCTCTAGTTGTTTTTGCAACTAATCAAAAATCGTTTTGAACATAGAAATATAATGCGAGTATATTGAGTTGTTTTAAAAATGATCACAAAGAGGTATTTTATTTAGTTCTTATCTTGCGGTACTGAAGATGGGGGCATAACCTTCGAAATGCGCATCTAGCAATTTAATGCCGAGTTACGGTACTTTATGCAAGTGTTACTATAGTAAATTATATTTACAGTCTGACTTACAGTATGACAGTCGTAGACTTACTTGAATTTTTTGCATTCTAGCGGCACTTTGCTGCTCATTTCCATGGCCCCTCGGTTGCCTACAGTACGTATTCGGATCGATCAGAAAAATTCCCGCTCTCTTCGCTTCCGATTGAGCGCGCTCCTCGTCCATTAACTGCTGCTGATGCCTGTTCTCCATTGGCCAATCGCTCGTGCCCGCTTGTTGAGAATTATCGTACGGTAATTTCACGCGATTCGACGACGATACGCTGCTAGTCAACCGTTCCGGAATTAAGTGCTGCTGATTTACGTACGACAGGGATTGGGTAATTTGATTTTTCGCTAAAGATTCAACGCTCACATTCACCTCTGTGTTTATGTCGTTCGTTTCGTCGTCGGAAGCTTCGTCGCTAATAAAATTTGAAATTTTTTTTTTTTGCGATTACTTTTATGTTAGATCGAAAGCAAAAAAAGGTACCTTGAGTATTGGTCTTTGTGATTATAAGCGTTATAAATCGAATTGTACATTCCCAAACTCGATTTTTCCGAATTACCGTCATGATTTAAGTTCGAAGTGGCTGAAATAAAATATATCGTCAGCGATGTGACAGTACCTCCTATCTTACAAAAATTCTAAACATGAGATATTACGTCAAAACGATTCTTCGGTTTAGTGCGCATGTTCAATAAATCTTTAATAGTTCAAGGCAGATAGGAGGTATTGTCAAATCAGTCACATAGGACGTTATTTACAAATAACATATCGTAGGTGAAGTGACAATACCTCCTACCTTACAAAAATTTGAAAAATGAGATATTCTGTAGAACCGATTCTTAGGTTTATTGCGCATGTTCAGAAAAAACTCAGAAAAAAAAGTTCCTCGAGAAACTTAAACGTACCTTTTCGTTTGCTCATCAACTCTTCTAATTCGTGTTTTTTCGCCTGCAGTTCGGCTTGTAGGCTTCGCTGCTTATCGATTGCGTTCGTGGACTGTTTATTCACTTGTTTTTGGGTGTGTCGATGGACATTCGGCTCTTCTAAATAAACTTACCAAATGAATCACGTGATTTTGATTTCAAAAAAGGTGAAATACCTTGCGAAAGACCGGATCCCAAATAACGGCCACTATTTCTAACGTCATTTCTAATTCGTAGCGTAGCCTCAATTGATTCGGCGGGAAGAATATTTTCTGTAAATATTTGACTGTTGCAAAGAGACGCCACTTCTGACGTTGACATTTTGTCGTTACCGTCGATATTTTGTATAGAATGAAGCATATCTTTAAGTTTCGACAGTTGATCTTTCATCGAGACAATTCTGCGAACCTGATTACCTGAAATGGTCAAAAAAAAAAAACTTCTCCACGCTTCTCCAAATAAACAATAAACTCACCAACATCTTCATCGTCCGTTTTATGGCCGTTCAAAATATGCAATTGCTCGACCAACTGATCGACTTGCTGTTTCTTAGTCTGCAATTCCAACAGTTTATTTTGCAGTGAAACGTGTTCGGCTTGTAGAGACGAGTCTTTTTGGTCCAAAATGTCCATAATATCTTTATGAGTCTCAGAATCGCCGTGTAAATGCGAGATTGTATCTCCCAATAATTCCACTTGCGACTCCAAATGCTCTTGCAAATTACTTCGGTTCAGTTGGGTCTTATGCCAACTATCCAAACGCTCTTCCAACTCTTGGATCGCTTCCACCGGATTTGGGGCATTGTTCCGCGAGCTATCTGCACGAGGGTGATAGAAATAAACCTTTTAATTTAATATGTTTTTATTAATTTATTTTACTTTTTATTTAATTTTCGATTTTTAATTTAAAAGTACTAGAGTTAGTAGGGGAGAAGAGAAGTATCTGGAGAGTGTTACAGCGTAGGAGAGACAGATTAGTAGGGCATATTCTTAGGCATGGGGGGATTATGCAATTGATCATAGAAGGTAGAGTGGAGGGAAAGAGAGGGGTAGGTAGGCCTAGATTGGAGTATGTGAGTCAGATAGTTGAAGACGTTGAGATGAATAGCTATAGGGAGATGAAGGGATTAGCTCAGGATAGATCGGCATGGCGTGCTGTTTCCAACCAATCTTTAGGATTGCGGACTCTTTAACTAACTAATTTAAAATATGTTTATTTTACATTTAAAAAAATTAAATTTCGTCAGCAAATCGTTTTATACACAAACGTACCGTATACAGCTGCACAAGTAATTTTATTCCTGTCCAATTCAGCTTGCTGTAACCGAGGTAATATATTTTCCTGTTCCGCTATTAAAGGTTTTTGTAGTTCCAAACACACAGCTTCGTCTACAATCGATGTTGCCGGCGCAAGTTCTAATTCGTCAGATTCTTCCGGTAAAGATATTTGCACATTCTGATTCCAGTTTTCTAATATTCGCAATAGTTTATGTTCGCTGTCTTTTAATTCGTGCACCATTTGTTCCAGACGCTCGCTATCGTCCGGCGTTGGATCGTTCTAAAATAATATGGAATTATTTAATTCTTTGTAAAGAAATTTTCGCTAAAAGCAAAAGTGCGTTATTTGACTCGAAGTAGGCGGCGGTTAAACTGTCGAAATACGAATTTACATCATTATATTATTTTGAAAACGATTTTTGTGTGATATTTTTGTAATAATAATAATAATTTAATTATATCCAATAGTTTAAATTCAATAATTTTTTATAATTTCGTACTTATAAAATTGATATATATTTATATTTCTATCGAGAAGTTTGGCAACCGGTAGTACAAATTTGACAACTGTAGTGTTCAGTTGATACTGTTCGGTCTGTATTTTGTTCCGACTAAAATCTAATAAAATATCGTGAATCAAAACCCGCGAATAGCTCTCAAATGTGCATAAAAGGGTGTAGAAACGATATTGCATAAAAATCGCGGTCGGGCTATCGGATTTTACGCGAAAACGAAAAATAATCATTGCTAATTTTTCGGGCTATATAATAATAACAATAATAATTTCAAGCGTCAAAACTAGATGGCGCGCGCGGTTAATAGTTTTAAATTTTCAAGTTTGACAGAAGTTGCAGGTTATGTTTATTGTTAGTGCAAACACAAACAGAACCGAGTTTATAAATAAACGATTATATTATATAAGTGTTAATTATAACAGAGATATTAATATCGGAGAGACAACAATAATTCTAATAGAAGTTAGTGTGCAATAAATAATCTGTTCGTTAATGTGGAGCAACATATACTTTGTCTGCTGTAAAGCAAGCTATGAATTTGATAAAAATTTATATTCCTATATATATATCTGTGCTGGTAAAATAGGAAAACGACGACCAAGAAAACCTGGGTAGATGGATTAACAAACCCCCTTTTTAGACCGCCGAGTACAATGGAATGAGATAAGGGAAAAGCACAAGACAGAGCAGCGTGGAGAAAAATAGCAGAGAGGTGATTCTCGACCATCCGAAAGGTAGAAGAGGAAGGATTATGTATGTATTTATATCTCTCTATTGAAACGTATATCTATAATACATAAGAAACTCACCTGTTCATCCGATTTCCTCATGTTACAAATTAATGAACTCGTTATAGAAATGTATTCTTTAATTTGGTCAAGTTTGCCCTCTACTTGCCGTTTGTCCAAAAATTTAACATCGTCTGCTTTAATGGATTTTTTATCTTGATTCGGATGAAAATTCGCGGACATTGTGTCGTTTAAGCCGTCCTTGGATCCTAAATTACATCCACACTGCGAATTTAAACGTATTTATTCGCAAGTTTTTCTTACCTGAACTGGTAGGATCACTCGAATCGCTAGGTTTGCTGCTTATGTCCGTGTAGGAAGGTAGATCCATAATAACGTGCTCCTATAGCAGAACAGATAGGGATGTGTGCCAAAATACGGACGTATTTATTACGTTCTATTTTTGTTACGTTCGTTCATAAATATACGACAGGAATGTGGAACGAATATAACGTTTAGTAGAAACGAATTCGGTGGACAAGATGTTTATTTTATAGTTTGCAATACCTACCAAGTTGTTGGAGATATTATTCGGTATAGTATCTCGTTGATGCAAGATGTTACGTCTGGTAATCTTCGGTACCGTGCCGGTTCCGCAATTTGAAAACATTTTATTATATTTACTTGGCTCGACAATTAAATTAATATTGCCGTGTATTAGGAATTTGTTCTATTTATACACACAAAATGTTTGCATGGTTGGTAATAATACGAAATAGTGTACGCAACCATAATCACATCATCTAATAATATAAATTATTTTTAAATCTAATTTGGGTAATTTTTAGTAGACATAGTATGTGATTTTTTGTTAATTAACGTGTAATTCTATTAAATTAATTTAAAAGATTTTTTTTTTAAGAATTATTGCTTAATATAACATCATTTATTGTACTAGTCATTCCGTATACTTTCTATAAGGCTAAACAGCAAATCATATAATATACTTTTCTATTGCGCAAACTCGATTTAATATTTGCAACACTGTGTTAGTTAAAGAATCCGCAATCCTAAAGATTGGTTGGAAACAGCACGCCATGCCGATCTATCCTGAGCTAATCCCTTCATCTCCCTATAGCTATTCATCTCAACGTCTTCAACTATCTGACTCACATACTCCAATCTAGGCCTACCTACCCCTCTCTTTCCCTCCACTCTACCTTCTATGATCAATTGCATAATCCCCCCATGCCTAAGAATATGCCCTACTAATCTGTCTCTCCTACGCTGTAACACTCTCCAGATACTTCTCTTCTCCCCTACTAACTCTAGTACAGCTTCATTTGTTACTTTATCTTCCCAACCAATCCTCATCATCCTCCTATAACACCACATTTCGAATGCTTGTAATCTACGCTTCTCTTCCTTTCCTATAGTCCACGCCTCACACCCGTACAGTGCTACACTCCAAACATATACCTTCAGTAATCTTTTTCTAATACCCAAGTCAATATTTGATCTTAAAATCTGTTCTTTTTCTACGAATGCCTTCCTACCCTGTGCTATCCTACACTTTATATCTACCTTGCTTCGATTATCTTTTGTGATTCTACTGCCTAAATAACAAAAATCTGACACTTCTTCGATTCTATTATCTCCTATTGAGATCCTCATTTTTCTACTGCATTCCTTTTTGTCACACCTCATCACTTTAGTTTTACCTATATTTATTTTCATGTTAAAATCCCTAGTCAATACTGCCTGCATACCATTCAATACCCTTTCTAAATTCTTTTCGCTTTCTTCCAATATAGCTATATCGTCGGCGAATCTCAACATATATATTTTGTCTCCCTGTACATTCACACCTACACTATACTCTTCTTTTACTTTGTTTATTGCATCTTCTATATATAGATTAATGTGATGTTTTAAATTTTAAATTATTATAGCAACGAAGATACTTTTAACCATTTATATTTCTGCTACTAAAGATTTGCATAATTAGTTCGTTTTTTTATTCAATTTCTTTTTTTATTAAATTATATAACTGTTTTAAACAAGTATAACCACATCTTTCACCATAAAAATAAAACACAATTATTTTATCTTACGTATATAATATATTAAAAAAATTAAATGAATGATTTTGATGTCCAACTCGATCCCTCGGAATTATTCGCAATTCTGATCCGTATTTTAAAAATACATTTCCTGAAAATTTTACAGAAAATTTAGACAAAAGTAAATATATAAGAACATAAAAAAAAAATCACCCGCAGTTTGTTGTGGATTTATTCCAACACCATCGTCTGTGATTATTGCAGACGTTGCCGCTTCAACTTTGAATTCGTCAGCTGCAAATTTTAGTACCGCTGTAAAAGGCGTTGTATCCGGTACACTTAATCTAAAAATAATAATTTTTCAAAGCAAAAATGGAGTTTTATCTCGATTTAAATAAATTCTTTCATTAATTTTAGGTATTTTTAATAACTACTAAATAATAATACAAAAATCGCAATTTATTATTCGTTTACAACGACGAAACTTAAAAATGCTAGGCGAATAAAATACAATCAACAAACAATTTTTATTATATCCTTAAATATTTCGCTTTGAAGCATCTCACTCGCTTCTACCAATTTTTCTTTAACTAAACTCATATTACCATCATTTTTCACCAATAAATGAAAAACAACAACTAAATCGTAATAACTAATCTCAGAGCATGCGTTAGGTATGTTTTCGTCAATAACCCAATTTGCCTTTTTATCCAAAACCATCGAAGAAGCAATAAAAATGATCAGATCAATTAAAGCAACTGAAAAATCGGAATATTTTTCCGTCACTTTCGCTATAATTTTACAATCGACATGTTTCAAAATAGCAATCCATAAATATTTCGAGTTCTGTGCCGATTTGTCTGTCAGCTTTTGACAGATCATATGCGCAATGTCAATTTGAGTTTGATCTTCGTTTAAAGATAAATGCGTTGATAAAGATATAGCACCGATTAGTGGACTTAAATTTTCGTTGATTTTACAACCGTTTAGTGTATTTTCAACTTCATCTGATAAATTATCTTTCTTTAGCGTCAAGTTATTTAATAAAAGTCTATATTGCAATTCTGTAGAATTATTTTTATCCAAATTTTCCAAGGCAAATTGAGATATATTTTGAAATGATATCGATTTTGTTAACGTATCTCTAACGACATTTTGAAATCGTTTTTTTGGTAGCATAGTTTGATAAATTCTTATAGCTATGTCAACGTTATCTTTATTAATACGCTTCGTTTTAAAAATCATGATTAGTAAATAATCGCAAGCATTCTGCAAATATTTCAAATTATAATACCGAGCCTCGCTTTTTTCCTTATATAAAATTTCCTGCAGTTCTTCGGTACAATTATTTTCTTTAGCAGTTTCTACGACCCTTTCTATAAACCTGGCACATTTGAAGCTATTCTTTATTTCTTCTGCAGTTACATTTTTTAACCACTGCTTAAATTCGCACAGAAACATAAAATGATTAACAGATTTTATGAAGCTTTCAATGTCATTCATTTTGGCTGTTGCACTCGAAACGTTTCTTGAATTGATCTTCAAGCTTACAGTAAGTAACACTTACACTTTGAATGGTAATTTCGGGTCCGACGTAAGTGTGATTTTAAATATTACTTTCGATCTGAAACATATGGTTTGCGTATATTCTCCTGAAATTGTTTGAAATGTGTTTTTTGCAATTAACTTACGCCATTGTATAGAGCGATGTTTCAAAACCATCAACAATTTCTTTGTGGTTCAATATATTGAACAGCTTTTTCTTCTTTCTTAATTTCCCCAAAAGGAATTCTTTCTTTGGTTATTTCACAATTATGTTGTGACTAGCACTTCGTAACCACTATATAACTGGTCAACTATACTCATAATTTTGAGCTGACTGAACCGAGCAACGTATTGATGTATGAAGAGTTGCAGATATTACCACATAAGCAATTTAATAAAATTTAAAATAGCATTTTTTTTGCCAAATAACTATTCTTATAAGATTTTTTCGCTGACATTTTTTATTTTCATAAGTACTTACGCTTCAGAAGAAATTACTATTATATTTGCTAATAAAAAAAAAATTGAATAAAATTGCCTGCAAGCCACAAAATAAATACCATGGTTTAAATTAAAAATAAATCTACAAACAGCTTGATAGGACATTTCCTTGGAAAATTAATCACATTTAATCGCAATATAAATTTCGTCGCCACTTATAAAATTTTCTATTGACTATGAATAAACAAACAGTACTTTTCAATTTCCACACCATCAGCTAATAAATTTTAAAATATAAATAAATAGCTGCACCTGTTCCCTTTGAGTAATTTGTGTCGTCGGGTATTTTTTTTAATAAATACATCATTTATTTGCGACCAATGATTTTTTTTAAACAAACATCGGCTAAATTAAACACTGCGAAATAATTTGTAAAATCAAAAATGCTTTTTCGAAAACTTGGAGTTTTCTTTAATCTATAAATCAAACAGTAAACTATACAGGGTTTAGAATTACTATACAGGGTTTGGAATTAATTCGATATTATTATAGTACCTTAAAATATTGAAGTGTTAATATTAAGATTATTTTTTAGAAAGCCAAATATTTTTTATAATTAGTAACCTGTTTAATAATTTTTTTTTTTGACAATGCAAAACAATTATAGAATTGTTTTGCAAACCCAAACCTTCTTGATTTATTTCGAATGTAATTTGTTTCCATTGACAATAGAGGTCGCCGGCGTCGCACTAGGAACGCGTGTTAGAAATTCTTGCAGTTTCCTAACAAAAAAAAAATATTAATATATAAACGAAAATTAAATAAAAATGGGGGTCCTGTAGAATTAAATAAAATAGGGTGCAGCGCGAATATTTTCGACCAAATCTTTATCTAAATACCACTATCGGCGCATAATACTTATAATAACCTGTTGAAATGGCGGATTATGATTGGTTATTGATATTCGGATCGCATTTGTGCCGCTTATCACATTGAATCAATAAAGGTCGGGTACCTGCTAATATAAATCGATAAAAGCAAATGTCTATCTATCACGAAGATTATTTCACAGTTGGAAATCGTTCGAAAGTTCCAATTTTGTTTTTGTTTTTCAAATTGATAAGTTTTTGTGTTAACGCGAAATCAAAAAAAGGCGTAAAGAAGTTATTATAAGGTGGAAGATTGGGTCTTGCATATGTATCTATTTATCCGTGCCAGATCTAACTCTTCCATTTTATAGTTTTTCTTGATTATCAACAATTTTTTTTTTGGCACTGGTAAGCAATTTCAAAAAGAAAGCATCTTTCAGATTTTTCGATCATTTATTTTTGTGGAATAAATTATTTGCCTTTCGCGCACAATTTTTTTTTTATGTTGAAAATATCTAGTCATTTTATAGAGATATTTCCACGCTTGACAATTATTTATATTGCACAGCAAATGTTGATAAAATGATAAAATTTGTGACATAAATTTGATGGTTTATCACAGTTTTATTTAATTCCCACTGCAGTAATAAATACTAACAGATAAAGTTATATTTAAGTATCCTAGAGCAAGTTAAATTGCTTCATCGCCAAAATTAAACAATAAAAAAAAACGTTTGTCGCGTAAAATTATTTTAAATTTCGTAATTTGCGTTAATTTCGGATATTTTTCAATGTGTTTTTGAGTGTTTGTTCCAATTGTAGGTTATAATTTTTAAATTTTGTTTTGATGGTTGTTTTTTGGCGGGGTTATGACAAGTAAGTGGAGAAGTGGTCTCTTCACTTTGTATTTTGTTAGTGAGATTCAACTTCTCCGACTTATTTTGCAGACCTAAGTCTTCGAAAATTATAAAAAAAATAACTCAGTGCAAGTTGCTTTTTATGTTTATTATTTTTTGTCTCATTTCGTATATTTTTTGTTTTTATTTGATTAAATTTAAGGGTACGTATTGTAGTTAAAAGTTGATTTAAGAAAAGTTGAGTTTTAATGTTCACAAACTTTTAGTGTGAATTTATTTTAATTTTTAATTAAAAATTTTTTTTTTAAAAAATTTTTAAGCATTTTTGTAAAAAATGTTGTATTTAACAATTTCGGTATTAACCCAGTTTAGTTTTATCGCTTGGTGAGAAAAACATACAAATGATAAAAATATGATTCAAAAATGTTATCTATAATCTATGTCCCATGATGTAAGCGCAAATAAAATTTAAGAAATTGTATTTTTCAGTGACGAATTTAAAATAAAATATTTGGTTTAGATTTTATGCGGAAAATCCAAATATTGTCGCATTTTTGAATTATTAATCATTTTCTATTTTAATTTTTTTAACTTAAAACCGTTTTTTAATCCAACTCTTTTCTTGAAAAAATTTTAAAGTAAAATTTGTAATTTTTTTTTGTAAAAACCCATTGTAAATTTTAATTTAGACAACTATTGGCAATTGGCAAATTATTGATTTGTTATTTTTTTTCCGTTTCTTATTATTATGTAGTTTTAATTTTCTCTTTTTTTTAACTTACAAAATTGAAAGAAAAAAAATTTTCACTTAAAAAGATCTTTTTAAATCAATTTAAAACTTTTACATAAGCTATTTTGAAAATTTGCCCAAAAATTCAAACAATTTGAAGAAATTTTATATATTTTTCTGTTATTAACATTTTTACTTATTTTATTTCTTAATTTCTGAACTTAAAAAAAAAATTAAATAAAATATCAAAAAAATAAAAAAATATGTCCAAAATTAAAAAATCAATTTGTAAATTATAAATATAGGCAACTTTTAAGCGAGTTACAAAAAAATCGTCTATTTTTATTTATTAAACGCTTTTACTTTTATTTTTATTTTTTAAATTAAAAACTTAAAAATATTTGTTTCATGTTTAATCTTTAAAAAAAAATATATAATATATATTTAATCCAGTTATTAATAGTTGAGGGGGTCAGAAGCAAAGGCTCAGAGTTAAAAATTGTTGATTTTTTTGAAATTCTAAGTTTTCTTGCTCTTACATAAAAAAATAGATTTTATCAAAAAATTGAAAAATTAAAAAATGTAAAATAGAATTTTTCAAACTATAAGGAATAATATAGGCAATTTTGCTCCGAGTTAAAACTTAACCATAAGAAGTAATAGTAATATAGGCAATTTTGCGCAGTTATAAATTATTACAAAAAAATTAAATAAATAAAAATTATTGATTTTTTTTTTAATACCATCTTTTCTTGTTCTAATATTAAATATATATATTTTTAAACTAAAATTTGAAATATTTTTCTAAATTTAAACAAGGAATAATATAGGCAATTGCTCAGTTAAAAATTATTGATTTTTTTTTTGAAATACCAACTTTTCTTTCTCTTACATTAAAAAATATATTTTATCAAAAAAATGAAATATTAGAAAAATCTAAATTTGAAATATTATTTTTCTTAGATAGATCAAACCATAGGCAATTTTGCGCAAAGGTGAAAAAAAAAAATAATAAAAACTTTTTTTTTTTTTGAAATTCCCACTTTTCTTGCTCTTACATTAAAAAATATATTTTATCAAAAAATTGAAAAAATTTTAATATCTAAATTCCAAAAGTTTTTTTTTCTTAGATCAAACGATAAGAAATAATATAGGTATTTTTTCGGTCAAAGTTAAGAATTATTACAAATAAATAAAACAAATAAAAAAATCATTGAATTTTTTTAAAAAAATCCAATTTTTCTTGTTCTAATATTAAAAAAAAAATTGTAATATAAAAAAATTATGTAAAAAAAAATTTAAATCAAAATTTGAAATATTTTTCTAAAATCAAGCCACAACAATCAATTCATTTGTAAAACAAACTCGAAATAGCAACATTTCCTCATTGTTTAAGATGCTGCGCATATACGCGTTCAAATGCCTTTTTGTTTTCTTCTCAAGCGAAACTCAATCGCATTCGAATCTTACGCCAAAGCGCCAGTATTCAACAAAATGCGCTCTAATCAACAATAACGAGACAATAATAGCAAACGATCTGTGAGAAACTGCTCAAAATATCTATAAATTAAAATGTTATGTAAATACAAAATGTTATTAATACCATTCTATTTCGCGTGTGTTTTTGGTGCGGAAACATGGAGAAAACAATTAGATTTGGTTGAAATGTAAGCTATTTCCCGATAAATATTTTTTTAAAAATAAATATCCAACGTAAAATGTTCGAGTGAAGGTTCTATAATTGTATCGGTTTATTTGTTAGTAGAAAATATTGTTTAGATGGTTTTTTGGTTGTTTTTTTTTTGATTTCTATGCTCAGATGAATTCTTGGCGCCTGTTTGTCGCTCTTGTATCGATTTTGTGGGTTAACTATTCCCGTTTTAAGAGAAATTTGTCCTGGATTATAATCGGGATATGTAGTGAATATTAAACAGCAAAAAAATCTTTTTTTTTTGCATTAAAATAACGAAATATTGAATTAATTTAGCGATTAAAAAATTTATTTTTCTAAATAATTTTTGATAAGACTAATCTATTTATTTTTAGTTCAAGAAGTGCGTAAATATATTTTTGTTACTGTAATAAATAATTTATTAACGATAAATAAATACCTTTTTAGATAAAGAAAATGTTTAGTTTGCTATTATTTGAAAAGCACTTCAATTTATTTTCTTACAAAATTGAAAATAAATAAAATTTCAAAAATAGCACACTTCGAAAATACATTTTTATTTATTACAAATAGTTTTTTCGTTATATAAAATAGCCAATGAAATAAAATTTTCAAAAAATTCTCCAGAATTTCATTTTATTTTTTCAGTACGAGACAATGGGCGTCAACTTTAAGCGAAGAATTGATAAAACTAAATAAATACGTTCGAAAATTCGATGCCGAAAAAGTGATACAAATAAATATTTCTCTAAAAAATTTTTTTTTAATAAAAAATGTCGACGATTTTTAGACTTTCGAGACCACTGAGGATGTTGAAAATATTTCGGGCACTCAAATTAGGAACATGATATCGGAAGATATTATTAGAACGATGAATAAAACTGAATTTGCTGTCAAGGTAATGGTAAAAAAAATATTTAATTAAAAATTTAGAAAAAGAAACCATTCTTTAGAGGATTAGTAAACATGTAGAAGAATTGTCCACATACAGAAAACCGGATATATATGGAAATTCTAGTTATAATTATTATAATACTGATGAAATAAGCAATGATGACAATTTTAGTGATGATCCAGCTATTATTGAAGAAGTAAGTTCATAATATTTTAAATTTAAACTTTAACCAGTTTGAAAAATGGATAATTATATTATTGTTGCAAAATATCATCATTAATTTGATAAATTTGAATTTCCCTCCAATTTGGTAACAGTAACGACATCTATGACAGACCTGTCACACTACAAAAATCAAATATTGGTTATGGCTGAAGCCAGTCATCTTCGATTAAAAAATTAAAGCCAATGTGTAAAAATGACATACAAAAGTACAATAAAATGTTCGATATTTTGTTGATAAATTAAACGCGACGAAATTTATATCATATTTCCTTGAAAAGACTACAGAAACTGAACGAACGACGCAAATCATTCCACGCGCACTGACACTGACATTTTAGGTTAGGAATCAATGGAATTGCGACCGACCGAGCCATCTGCCCGAATTCCAATGTGTCAACGATCCTTCCGGCCGGTTTAAACGCGAATATGACAGTTTTAATTACTTACAATTGCCGGAAAATAAGATGTTCGAACGTAGCGCTAGAAATAAACCCGCCTGCAGAAATGTCTCCTACATCGAAAGGCACAAACACTTCTTTGACAGGATGAGGTTCGAGTCCCATCCGCGTTTCGATGTCCCGATAAATGTAAATTATAGTATCGTTAAAGTTATGAACAATATCGATAATAGAGGTATTCATTAAAATATGCAAACGAACGATTTTTGCAAATATACTCGACAAATCGGTATCTGCAAAAAAATATATATTTTGCAGATACCGAGGTCATAAATGGCATTAGATTTACCGAAGCGTTGGATCAAACGTTTAAATGTAATTTTGAAAGAGACCAGCAGGATTTTAGCGGGTCCAAAACGTCGTTTCAATACTTCGCTAGTCAGAGCGGTTTTATTCGATACTATCCAGGTATTTTTTAGATCATTTTGTGGGCTAGTATTCGACAGGTTTATTTTTATGCTTAGCTACGGAATGGTCTAAGGAAGATTACGATATGACGTACGATTTTAGAATTAGATCTTGGTATACGGAAGCCTTAACGTCCCCTAAAGATATTGTCATTCTGGTAGATAATTCGGGTTCTATAAAAGGCAATCGAAGGCTCATTTCCAAAGTCATTGTTAACAATATTTTAGACACGCTTACAGATAACGATTACGTGAATATTTATACTTATTCGAACTATTCGGCGCCGGTGGTTAATTGCTTCGATGATACGATGGTCCAGGTAATTGTTTCGCAACAGAAACTTTTTGTGTTGTAAAAAACGCAATTATATTTAGGCGAATGAAGAAAATTTGCGACTATTTCGCGAACGATTTGACGAGCACGCCGAAATGTACGTTTCGGATATAACTGTAGGCTTAAAAGTAGCGTTTCCATTGCTAATAAAACATCGAAGAACGAGGCGTAAAGGTAAATTCTTCGTTGTTTTATCGCGTAGCCATAAAATCATCAAAAAATTGCAGGTATTATTTGCAATCAAGCGATTATGTTGATAACAGAAGGCTTAGATTACGAATACGATGTAGACATCTACAAAAAATACAATTCCCAAGAGGGGAAAAACTACTACGGACCTATTAGAATCTTTACGTACCTTCTGGGCACTGAACCAAACGATGCCAGACGAATGGAGTGGATTGCATGCGCTAATATGGGCTTTTATGTGAATATCAGCATACCCGAAGAGGTTCAAGAAAAGGTGCCGTCTAACAACGAAAATACGCTACACTAAATTCCTTAAAATATATATATTTTTTAAAGGTCTTTAAATATTTGGAAGTAATGTCTCGATCGGTTAATCTTCAACATACGGACAGTCAGTTGAGCAAAGTAGGAGTTTTTACTCCAGAGGTGGCTTGGAGCCCTCAATATATTCATTTGGCCGATAGGCGGTTGAGTAATTGGCTGTGGAAGAAGAGCGAAGGGATTAGGCAGAGGGAGATCTTTATTACGTTAGGAAAAGATCGAATGAAGAGGTTCGGATTACATTTAAAAATTTGAAAAAATAAAGAAATAACGGGGATTTTTTATAGGTTCCACGATTCAGTTGATTCAAACCAACGTCATTATACAGCTAGTGAATACCACGTGAGATTTATTGTTTTTTTTTTTGTTTTTTAATTGTACGAATTATATTTTAGCCTTATAAACAATACGAAACGCCGAGGAATTATATTTTTCTAACAACCGCTTCTGTCCCTGTATATGACAAAAGAAATGAAAAAGTATATATTTTTAAAGTTGTGCTTAAATTTAAAATAATATTATTAATTTTAAGATGCCTTTGCTTGGAGTTGCAGCAATTGATTTACCGTTAGATAATATAAAAAAATTGACTAAACCATACAAGGTACAAATTGATTCAGTGGTTTAAAAAAAACATTAAAATTTTTTTATTAAATTCTAGATTGGCGTCAATGGGTACGCCTTTATTTTAACCAACAATGGTTATGTTCTTTCGCACCCCCATCATCGAATTGTAGTAAGATTTGTAGCATTGCGTTTTTTTTTTCTTCGCAACTTTTCAAATAATCTAAAATTTTAGTTCGGTAATAACATTTTAAAACCGACATTCAATAGAGTGGATTTAACGGAAGTGGAAATTACCATAAAAACGGTCGAGTCTCGTAAATTCGATTCCAGCATCATTGCTGTAAGTTTGAAAAGGAACAGAAATTGTACCTACAAAATTTTTGTTGTATAAAAATTTTAGCTTAGAGATAATATGGTTATGCAAAAAGGCCCCGGGAGTGGCAAATTAAAAATTAAAACGCCTTTAGAAGATATGGTAAATTATTAAAATGTATATTGAGTGGATTTTTGAGTATATTTGTTTTAGAAAAGGGTTATAATAAATTCTCAAACATATTTTTGGGATGCTATAGGTCCTTTTTCCCTAGCTGTTGTTTTACCAGACAAATATGGGCATCTTAAGGTTAATCATCCTGTCAAAATTAAATTCGAAGACCTCTTGGGCAGCTTGGGATCTGCTGATAATTGGACTATTCACCCAGAATGGTAAAATACCAACATTTTATAAACTTTCAGAATCTTCTTGCAAGAGTATTTTTTATAGGGAATATTGTAGACACCCGAAATTATATACTTTAATACAATTTTTCCGAGCTATGAGAACGAAATATATCGAACAATACTGTAAGATGGTTTTTTTTTTGTAAACAAAATTAAGTATTTACTTAAATTTTTGTTTTATTCAGGTAAATCCGAACTGACTTATTTATTACTCAAAGATTTATTTGCTACAAAATGGTTTGTGGAAGATTTTAGTTTCCCGTAAGTAACCACATATTTTAATTGTAAATTTATTTCAACCAAACAATTTTCTCTCTTTGCAGACCATCCAGAATCTCCACCGGAAACATCGTTTCCGTTTTTATTTCGACACATTCTGGTTTGACTCGTTGGAAGCAACTGGAAGTCTTCCCAAACTGGTATTTTCTAACACTCCTGTTTGATTTAACTTTTGCCGTTTGTATTTTTCACAGGAGCATTTTATCTCTGGGCGATAAATCGATAGACCAAGTTTGGTATCGCCGGGCAGTTGAAATAAATCATCATTTCGATTCGGAAATGTTTACTTACGCTCTGCCGTTTCAAAACGTTGCGACAGGTTTGTACGTTTCGAAACTAAACGTTGTTTTTTTGTCGTATTTTTTCCTTTTTAGAATCGAACGATTACAACAATTCGTTACTCACCGTAAGTCATGCGATTTTTCAAAGAGGTCGCTCTGGAGGTACCCCAGTTGCAGTTGTTGGATACCAATTAAAATTTAAAGCCTTGTTGGGTTTCTTCAAAGATATTACAAAATCTCACGTAATATCAAACGTACAAAAAAAAATTACATTTTTCTAAACAAAATTTCGTTGCTCATTAGTGTCGATCTGCTAAAAACTGCAAACTGTCTTGCGAATCTGATTCGTACAATTGCTACGTCCTCGATAACGACGGCTATATCGTTCTTCATTACAATGAGAGTTTGTTGGGACGGTCTTTAGCTGATGTTGATCAGATATTAGTCGACCATTTGGTCAGAGATAAGGTTTTAGAGTCGGTGAAGATGTTTGACTATCAAGGCACTTGCTTCCCTCCAGAACCGGAAGTAGAAGGCAGCTTCTACGGACCGGCGAAGGTACTTTATAATTTTTAATTAAAACTGAACTGTTGGAAGCGAAGTTTCATATCATTTTTGCAGGATATAGATCCTAAAAATAAATGCAATATTAATGCTACAGACATTAAATGCAAAACGATCGAATTCTTATTGCATTCGATTAAAAAAACAATTCCGACACCTTGCGACATGGAACATAGAATGTACCATATTCTGCAAACATTCGGAACGAACATCGATAAAGAGAAACCAAGTTTCTGTTCTTGGTAGAACATTTTCTCAAAAAAATAAAAGAATCATTTGTGATTGAAACAATTTTTGTTGTAGTCCTTATGTTGCCTCTCGAATTAACGGTACGAATCTCATGTTTCTTCTGCAACGCGGCAATTGTTGCCATTTTAATGAGACCCTTCGATCTGAGTCTGTAGTCAATAAGTACCCCGAAGAGATTAAATACAACACCATGTCGATGGCTTGCTATATTGGCACTCAAAATAACTACACCATTCGCAGTTACAAGACTTGTATTCGAAATAACGATGTGGTATTTAAAATTGCCAAAGCTTGGTGTGTTTGTTATTTATTTTTCATTTTTTTTTTGCAGGAGAATGAGTTGAATAATAATAGATTTTATTGTAAAATCTTATAAGTCATCCAAATAATAGATTGAAATAATAATAGCATTAAAGCTTAACGTATTATTTTATATTATAAGCAATCAGTGTATAATATTCTTTATTTAAACAAATATAAATTGTTTGTTATTATAACTCTGTTAAACAATTCAAATTGACATTTTTTTTTGCAATTCCCTCAGCAATCTTGGATTAAAAAGAAATTAATGACCGCGTCAAATCAAGATGACGCCCGTTCAATTTTAGGAACCCAACAATACACCATGAAATTTCTTTTATCATGCTTTGCCGTACTGTTAATTTCTTCAGTACAATTAACAGAAGGGACGTACTTTTTTCCAATATGTGGACCATCCGGTGAGAATACACAATTATTTTTGTTAACAGATATCAGCAAACAAGTTAAACATCAATATTTGATATAAAACTTTCTAATTACAGGATCGGCGTTTGAAAATGGAATTTCCTTCATTCAAGAAAGTGTAATGTTTTTTTATTATTCAAATATATATTTGTTATTGCTAAATGCTGTTTAAATCGTAGGTACAAGCGTGTGTTGACAAAATTGTCAAAAAGGAACCAAAAAGGGAACCCAGCTCTCTAGTACAGCGTTGATTTCTTTTAAAATTTAAATACATATTTGATATCTTTCGTTTTAGTTGGAGTGGATTTTTGGTATAGGCACAGTAGTGGAGGATGAATCAAATTTTCTTTCAGGCGTCTACAATTTCTTGTTAAATTTACAAAAACAACTTGTAAACAATCTTGTAATGATAATAATAATATCGTCCGTTCTTTTATATGTAAGACATTGCGAGAGTATTAACGAGGCATCTTTTAAATTGTTGCAAACATTTTTATTAGTGTTTCGCATCCAGATTATATATCGAAACATCCAAACAAAATCTCATCTTGGAGACAAGTGACAATGAAGAAGAAACATCTGGCAGAGAATCGGAAGTTGGCGAAGACGCTGAATCGGATTACGAAACGACATCTGGCAAATTGGAATGCAATAAATGCACATGCGGTTCATTTTCCAGTGTTTCAGAAAGCGGTGATGGCAAAATTAAGAAAACGAATGTATCCAATAATTAAATGTTTTTAACATACCGAGTTTTTGTGTAAATATATATATTATCGTTTCCAATGTCTTCTCGTATTTGACAAAAAAAAATGATGAATTTGTTTTGTATGATTAACACTTTTTGGGGGACGAGGAAGGAGCCTCCCCGAAGAATGTTATGTCTTCGTATTTTGACGTTGGCATAACATTCGGGCGTCCCCCGGGCAACGGAACTTAACTTAAACTTCAGTTTTTTTAAAACTGAATTGAAATTTTGAATTGCAGTTAAGTTCCGGCAAATCCTTCCAAGTGTTAACTAACCATAATTTTTATTTCTATTATCTAGCACATCTGCCTTTTTATAACCTGCGATTCACAGCAATAATTTTTCAAACTCGCTAAATTTATTTAAAATACACGTTAGCACATTTACAATTTCGACTATTCTTCTATAACATCGAATTTCTCCGCTAAATCATCTTCCTGATCCCCGATCCCGGTATCTCCGGCCGCATCCAATTCTACCGCATGTTCATTAGCATCTTCGTCGGCCTTTAACTCGTCATTAATCCCCGGCACAGACTTCAAATCATCATCTTGCTCCGACAGATTCCCATGACCCAAAGTATCGCCAAACTTCTCCAACTTATCTTGAATATTCAACGTGGCATCGATGCGACGTTGAATTGTTTCTTGATTCTCATCCGATCCCACCTCGATTCGAGATATTCTTTTGAGATTCAGTCCAAGCATTTCTATTTGGACTTCAGCTAGCTCTCGGAAGAGTTCCACACTAACAGCGGCGTAACATTGAGGACGTACCTTTGAAAAGGGATATTTTTTCGGATTTTAATTTGAGCTTCTAGTAAATTTGGCGACCAATTCCCTCGCAAGAAAACATAAGCAAACGTACCTCTTTGAGTACTGAACACAATGTGTCTAAAGCGGCACTTCTTCGTTGCTGGTAAATGTATTGCGACTCGATATCTGTATCGAAATAGGCTAAATATCGGTACAATTCGCTCAAGTCCAAAATACAATTGACGTGGATGAACGGGTGATCTCTTAAGGTGTAATACATTCTTGCGCGTTTCATCCACATTTGTGTGAAGTTGAATAAAGCCCTGGCAGTTTCCGGATTATACACAAGAATTGCTGGGACCTTCTCAAGTTCCACCTCATAGTTGGCAAAAAGCAAATTTTCATTCATGCAGATTTCTTGGTAAACCGCTGGATCTTCTAAATTAACAATAAAAAATAAATTGCCGAATACGCCTCCTCCTAATGACCTATACCTTCTGCCGCATCATCAAATAGTTTATTACAAGCTCTTTCCATCTCTTTACTTCGACTGCTATCAAATAATCTAAGGCCATAATAAATCCAACCCCTAGCTAATTCAGCGAAAGCTTTATTTAACATTGGATGTTCCATCATTTCTCTTTCTAAACGATTCATCGTTGTGTACGCAACTGACAAGTAATACCTTCAATCGGACTAATATTTCGACCCTTAAAATTTTTTTTTAAATCTTTACCTTGATGCTACCCAATTTTCTTGTGTTAAATGCAAAATTGCGACCCTAGCGCATTTCGTAGCCCATTCAATTGGATCTATCTCGGCAAATTTCAACTCTTCAGCTAAAATCAGATGTTGCTGAAGAGAAGATTCATTGGTTAAACCCATTTTACTGTAGACCCAACTGAGCATTTGGATGTTATTAATTTTTAGGCGATGAATCTTGCTGTCCTTTAAGCCTTTGTCAGGTTCTACACCAGAAAATAATTCTTCGGTACTAAAACGCGCAATTTTAATTCATGCGAAAAGAAATGACATTGGCAAATACTTGTAAATAGCGACATTTTCTTCGAATTTGATGCTTAAAACGTCTTCTAAAATCGAGCGGGCATTCGCATATTCGCCAATTTTAGAAAATATATACGAAACGTGATTCATAATCCTCAAATATAAATAAATAATGAACGAGTTGTCTTTTAATGGCGTGACGAGGTCTTTAGCTTCTTCCAAGTTCGCAAAACTATCCTGATTCAAATTCAAGTTCATGAAAATCTTCGCCTTTTCATACAGAATCGACGCTTTCATCGCGACGATTTTAATATAATTTTCATTACTTTCTGGCAAATCGTTAATGACTGCATTCAATTTATTTTGTATTGGCAAAAAGTACTCGGTCAAACATTCGACTGGGTCAGTGTCTGTGTCCGTGCCATTGCTGACCTTCTCGATATATTTCAATGAGTTTTCTTGCAGGTTCTTGTAGAGGATTGCGAATTCGGTGACGATTTCTTCGCTTGCCATATTTTAATCGGGTTTTGTAATGTTTGTGATATATTTGCTCGACGTACAATTTGAAAATAATGACAATTTCGTCAGAAAACATTGTTGTTTCGCCAAAACAATAAAATTCTGAGGTATTGCGATTTATAATCGTTTGTATATTTTAAAAATCATTGACAGATGTTTAGAGGAATTTTCGTTTTTGGTTTTATATCAAAGCCGTTGTGGTTTATTTTAGCTAGTTTTTAGCTATTAGCTTTTAGCTATTTGCTTATCAGTTTTTCCAAACTTCTGTGGTAGAAAACAAGATTGATATCAATTATCAAATAAATCGATATATTTCAAACGTTTAAAGTTCAATTATCACTGCAATCAATTTATAATTGCACGATCATTTGTAAATCAAAGCTTTGATACAATCAAACAATTATTTACGTAATTATTGTTACAAATATCGTGATAAGCAAAAATTTGTATTGATCTAAGATTATTGTATTGATTTGTATCGATCACGATAACACCAGCTGCCTTCTTCAAACAATTTATTAATAGTACTGTACCTCTTACAATTAAATCAATTACTAAAATCAGTATCGAACTAACCATGGAGGTTTTTGGTTGTAACTTTTGCAACACCACATTGCTCTTCACAGTATTGGCCATATTAATAGCCTACACTTACTACAGCTTCAAAACGTTTTGGGGCAAGCAGAAAATTTACGAGGTGCCCTTTAAAATCGCCTACAATGCCGTTAGAAACTTCATACTCCATAAAGAGCCAGGCTTTCAGTGTTGGGGCAAAATTTTGGATCACCTCAAAGAACAGAAGCAAAAAATTGGCGGTTTCTTCATCTTTAGTAATCCCTATTTAATCACCTCCGACGTGAGTATCTTGAAGGATATTATGAGCTCGTATTACAGCTCGAATTTCTATGGGCGCGGTTTGATATATAACGAAAAAATCGACCCGCTGAGCGGTAATATTTTGAATTTGGAAGGTGCCAAATGGAAAACGGTCAGAACGAAGCTATCACCAACATTTAGCACGGCTAAATTGAAAGGCATGTTCGAGGCGATTGTCGAACTCAGCAAGAACGTCGAAGATTTCGTTAAGGAACATTCCGCAGCGAATAAAGACTTTGATATTAAACAGTTGGTGATGTTATACAGCAGTGATGCTTTCGCTAGTTGCGCGTTTGGTATTGAAACTAACTCAGTGAAGAAAGAAGAAAGTGAATTCATCAACGCATTTAAGCGTATTTTTGTCAGAACAACTTGGGATACAATCCGAATGATGCTCATTAAAAAATTCCCCAAACTTTCCGAACTGCTAGGACTTAAAATGTGCGATCCGAAATTAACAAACTTCTTCTTAAAAGTTGTTAAAGATATGATTACATACCGCAAGGAAAATAACGTCGTTCGGAACGATTTCATCCAAACTTTAATGGATGAAATGGATCCAGAAAAAGCGGAAAATCCATTTACATTCACCGAAGCTGCGGCTCAAGCGTTTGCAATGTTCTTAGCAGCTTATGAAACAACATCAACGGCTATGATGTTTTGTTTGTACGAAATGTGCATAAAACCGGAGATTCAAGATCGAGTTCGTCGAGAAATTAAAGAAATCATTCAAAAACACGATAATAAAATAACGTACGATGCCTGTCAGCAAATGACTTACATGAAACAAGTCTTTAATGGTATGTAAATGCACAAATTTAACGGAACACGATTTAAAGGAAAACGCGTTCTGATTTTAGAAGTCCTCAGACACTATCCGCCGATCCCAGCAATTTCCAGAAGATGCTACAAAGACTTCCAAATTCCCGGAACTGCATCAGTCATTCCTAAAAACGCTTACATTATCATACCGATTTATTATGTCCATCACGATCCAGAATATTATCCAAATCCCGATCAATTCGATCCAGAAAGATGGTCCGAACAAAATAAATCAAACATTGCGCCATTTACTTTCTTGGCTTTTGGGGAAGGACCCAGAATTTGCATCGGTAAGAACATTCACTATTTGTTTGTGAATTCTGTGTTTAATAATGTGGTTTTAAGGTATGAGGTTCTCCCAGATGCAAATTCCATTGGTCTTGTCGAGATTGTTGTTAAATTATAAGTTTACTTTGAGTTCCAAAACGAAATTGCCGTTGGTATTTGATAAGAATAGTGCCGTTTCTTTAGATATCGTCGGTGGGATTTATTTGAAAGCAGAGAAGATTTGAAGATGTTTCAATTTATGGGGAGGAATTAATTGTATTGGTAGCTTAGAAAGTTTATGTATCACCAATAAAATTATTAAAAGTATGCGCATACGCGACGATTGTTTTGATTACGAAAAATTCAAATTGAAATCTTATATTTGAACAATTATCATATATTGTTTTAAGAGGTTTATAGGTCATATTATATGGCATTTTTGAAACACTTTTGTCATGTTGACTTATTTATTTAAAAGTGTATCAATCACGATTCGTGACGCAGGTATTTTATTTGGTTTTTATCTTGTGCTACTGAAGATGGGGGCATAGCCTTCGAAATGCGCATCTAGCTACTTAATGCTTGAAGTTATGGTATTTGGGTGATATTCTATACTATGAAATTTTTGTATATAAGTACCTTCTCGGTTAGTGTTAACTATTACGTAACTCAAATTAACCCGCGCTATTAATTGCCTCTGCAATATCAAAAGTTACAGATTTTCAAAGTGAGCAATTGTAAACATTTTTGTATGTTCAATTTTTCAATTTTCTATTTTACGTGAAAAAATGCCTGAATAGGACATTTTATAGTGGTGAATGATGTGTGGATTCTAAATCTGCAACTAGTTGAATATAAAATTCATAAAATGTAGAATGAATGTAAAACAATATTGAACAAATTCGTGCCAAAAGTTTTATGAAAATTTAATTAATAATCCGAATTTTACGAAGAAAGTTCACCAAGTGAAAAATATGTGCACCAAACACAAGGAAAATGATTTATATGGCAAAGATTAATAAAGTAATTTTTTTTCTAGTTCTTAATATATTAGTTTATACAATTTACCCTCCAATTATCTCTCTACCCCTAAACTTTAAGTATCCCACACTGCATTTATTTCAATTTTCACAAATTTTCACTTACACCACTTTGCTTCTGATCCCCTCAGTTGATAATAAATTGCAACCCAGCATTTGAACAATGACACGTATAATTAAACTGAGGCGCCATCTGTATTTCTACAAGTCAATCATGAATTTATGATATGAATTAAACGGTATCCTTTAAAATATTTGATGTTCAATGTCTCGAAATGTAACATTTATCATTTTAACCTTCAAAGGTGTTTTGCATGCATTTTGTGAGTTTATTTTTATAAACATAGTTGTAAATTCGGTGATTATTAGCTTAAAATATACTTTATATAGCTTTTATATAGCTTTATAGCTTTTATTGGTATTAAGAGTTCGGCAATTTTTTTTTCGGTCGGTCTTCATTTTTCGCAGTAGCAAAGTAAAAATAAGCATAGGCAGAAAAGCTCAGCTTTAAACTTCTTTGAAAACTATCTTAGCTATCTAATATATTAGCTAATATCGTCAGATTCTCTTATTACTTAGTACAAAAAATGTTTTATGTTTCTAATGGAAAATTAATATGGCAAAATATCCAATTGAAGCGATAAGGAAATAAAAATACGAATTGCGCGTTATAATTTTTTTAAATTATCAACTAATTTTTTAAATCCATCCGAAACGAGGTGGTTTCCCATCGCTATTACTACCAATCTTTTGAGTATTCCCCGCATCATAATCATCCAAATCGAATTCTTCCTTTTCATCCATTTGATCGAAATAATCAAAGTTGTCACTTTTACTCAATTGGCATTTAACTTTAACTTCTGGCGTTAACGGTTGACTTGATGCTTTTAAAGGTAATTTGATGACGTTCAAAATGCTTTCGCCGGAGATATCCGGCAGCTCAATTTGGGACGAGCAAAGATCTTCCGAAGCAGCGTCACTTTCTAAGAAGCTCTTAGCTTCGGCCATCGCTTTTTCCAAGTTATGAATTTTTTGGATTGAGGTTCTTGTATGAGATTTACCAATATGCGAACTAAAAATAACTTCATTACTCTTTTTTTTTCATTCGTTTCGATTACTTACGCATTGCAGACTTCTTTTACAACTTCCTTCCATTTGCGTAAATTTGGATTTAATGTTGCCAAATTTGCTAATCTGCGAAATCTACAAGTAATAATGTGTAGTTATTGTTGGTGCACTAAAAATTGTTGTTGCTACTTAGTTAGGGAATCTTCTGGACTTCTAACAGTTTCTTCGGACGTTGTTTCTACATAATCTGATTTATTAATCGGCGCTACTTTGAAATCTTTCATCAATCTGCGCTCCCAAATTTTCATTTTCTTCCCCAAAATTGCTACAAAAATACAACGATCGTACCGAAACATTTTCATTATTTAAATTACCTTTTTCCTTTCGATTAGCGCAAGAACAATCCATTCCATTTTTGCTCAAGACATTCAATATTTCGTACCTAAAAGCTGATATATCTCCCTTGACCTCATTAATATCATCTTCAGTGACTGAATTTTCCTCCTGCTTTCGGTGAGTTGATGTTATATAGCGCCAAACCAACGCCCTCATGATGGTAGAGTATTTATTCTGCTCAATTTTGTCTATTGCGCAAGCTTGTAAAGGTTCTTGTAGTTTATCTCGCTTTTTTCTAAGCCCGAATAATTTGCACATTAATTTAAATGTGGGCAGAATGTTAAATGGTGGCGGTAGAGTCACGCGATCTTCAAAATAGCTCATCCAAAGTTTGGTACGAGCAAATTTCCACTCTGTATCTGAATGGCACTTTAAAAAATTTGTTAGTAAAATCTTCGAAAAAATATATTGACATTTTTTTTTACATGAATTACAGCGTACGAATTGGACATCATCGCTATTAAAAGATTCAACAAAACGATAATATTAATCACGGAATACGATCCGAACATTAGCAATCCCCAAAATCGCGTATACGCTTTGATGCCGGTCAATTCAAAGTGGTTTAAATCCAACAGTCCGAAGCTAGCCCAAAATAACGATTGGGACGCTTCGAAAACACTACGAAATTATGTTTTAATCTCCAAATTTCGGATTGAATTTTAAATCTTACTTGGCGAAACCTCTCCATCTAGCGCAAGCTTCTGCAGCACATTCCCAATCGGCTTCTTCGGGAGCTTCTTCATTGTGGTAGCATTTCTGACGTTCAAGATCAGAAAAATACCATAAAAGTTGATTTAGACCTAAAATTTAACAACGTAAATTGAAAGATCGTAAATATTTTTTAGGGACTTACCGCAAGCGAATGCGAACAACACCAAAGCGTAAATAAAGAAGAATTTCACAATATCGATTACCATTCTGCCCAAACTGACTTGTAAAGGTCCTAAGTACGGATTTATTGAAAATAAGTGCACCAACTTCAAGGCACTAGCAGAGCAAGAAAAATAAATTTGTTTCAGTGTTAAATAAAATTATTTACGAATATTCGTTTGATTGCCTAAAAATATTGGCCGCTGCAAATAATCCTTCAGCAATCAATTGCGGATCAAAAGCATCCCAATCTTCCCTCGGAATAAAAGCATGTTCTGGATTTCCAGATATCTCTTCATGCTGTTGTAAAAACGCCGCCAAGCGAAGAATAAACACGGCAAAATACAAACTGTTCCTCGTGAAATAAATAAAGTTCCACAAGTTGCGAAAGTACGTTCGGAATCCTTGTTTGAAGAGCGTGTACGTTTCCTCGTAAATAAATCCTGAAAAAGCTCCTTATAGAATACATTTGTTCGCTAGATGAAGGCTAAGCCCATATCTTCAGTAGTAGCCCAAGAATCAGACAAATAATAAACTTTTTCCGCAAACCATCGAAGATGATATATTATTGAAGAAAATTATATTAACAGCAGTTTCGAGTGATATTAGATTCGAGCAATGATGGAAGTTTTCTCACCAATTACATATACGAGTATAAAATACTCTAAGAATGTTGGATTGTTGCCACGTTGAGGAGAATTGTGTTTTAGTTGAGATTTGTCTTCGGAATAGTTTGTTGACGAGATGTTTAATGGATTGAGATCTTTGAAGACCTCTACAATTTGTTCTTCGACTCGTTGGGAAACCAAAATCAATATAACTTGAAAAGACAAGTCAATAAATTGAAAGCGAATTTTAATATTGCTGACCACATACTCAGGAAATAAGCATACGAAGAAGCGTGAATCAAGAATTTCACGTAAGGTTTTCGAACTAATTTTGCCGTGTCACTATGAGGCGCCACCATGTATAAAATACAATAAATCGGGAGCATAAAAGCCACTTTTAAGATGATGAAGCTTTTTTGAAGGGCTGATTTTCGCCTAAATCCCGGCACGCCTTCGTACCAAATGGCTGCTAAAAGTTGTTGGATGTTCGGATGAGCTACAAACTTTTTTTAAAACACAACGTTTGCCTGTAACACTTAACAGCTCGTCATACAAACCTGCTTCTGTTTGAACTGAATCGCCAATGTCAACCTACTCAACCTCATGTCTTCCGAAACCGTTTCCAAGTCGGAATTATGGTTCAAAATAATCGCCAATTCCTGCGAATCTCTCGATTGATGCAACAAATCGACCGCGAATTTTTGGCATTGCCTACGCAACTCTAAATATTCCGATTTACATTCCTAGAACGAAATGTTGACGGTGGAGGCGAAATTCGAAATTGATTTATCAAACAAACAAAAAACGAACCGGTTCATCAAATGCCAACGAGCGCATCTCCCAACTTAACTGAAATGCTGTTAAAATTGGATCTGTTGAAGACAGCGCGATTAAAGATGGACTCGCTAAGGCTTTGTAAATATTAACTCGAGATAATGAGTGTCGTAATGAGTCTTCAAGTCGTTCTCGAATGCAATCTTCGCAACCGCATCTAGAAATTTGTATGAAATAAACAAATGGATTTAAAGAACTGATTTCGCGCGCACTTTATATCATGAGGCAATGGTAAAGTTGCTCCTCTATCCAAAAGAATTTTTATAATTTCGTAATTATTTCGATGAGCCGCCAGAATTAATGGCGTCATGTCCGATGTGAACGTTGAAGTCGTTGAACAAACTTTTTGCCAACTCTGTAAAACAAAAATGAAACAACCAAAGCATTAGTTAAACACCCCCCCTTCATCTTTAAAGTAATCTTACATATGAATCGGTGTCTTTATGCACCAATTCTTCATGTTCCAACAGCAACTCGACTGCCTCAACAAACTCCACATTAATAGCGTGAAGAAGACCATCTTTAGTTTCAACGCCCATAACCACGAGCAGCTCGACCATTTCCAAATTCTCGCCATCAACGGCCAATGTTAGGCCACTTCTGCCCAAGCTATCGACGCAGTTTATGTCGAGGGATTTGTATTTGTGCGCTCGTTGCAGCATTCTTGTAACAATTTATGAAGATTTTTTAACAATAAACGTTTGTAAATTAAAGAAGAAAGTACCTCTTCACATTCGCTAAATCGCCACGTTCAATCGATAGAAGATACTTCTTTTCTTCGATGGTGAGGCCTTTGCGAAATGTTTGGGACATTTTGATTTTGCGACCTTTTGAAGACTTGAAAAATGCTGTATCTTTAAAAGGATTGAATGGATTATGAATTATCTCCTCCGATTCAACATGCGTTCGTATTTAAACTGATCACTTTTATTACAAATGGTATTAAACCATCCCAAAATATACTACTTCAAATTAGTGGGCGTGTACAGGATGATGCTGTTTTAGAAGATTTTCAATTGTGGAAATTTATATGGTTGATGTCGTCTTGCTTATTTTTTGATTAAACTAAACCATCGTGGTTTAAATTATTTTAAGGAATTCGACAAATTTATTGATATTAGCCAGTTTTCTTCGAAAATTTAAAATATTCCCACAAATTAGTCAAAGACCTCTAATTTCTTATGTACATTTTTTTTTTCTTCCAATTTTGTGTTCTTGTAAAATAGTTCGATGATTAATTCATTGGCCAGTTCAATACTGGGTCGGTTAATGTCGGTCGGAAATGTTTTTCTATTTTCTAGTTAATTAATATAAATAAATTACGAATATATTATTCAAATGATCTATTTATTCCTTTTGCATTTTATTTTAAAGAAAATTGCGAAAAAAGAATTATATTGCAAATTAATTGTGGTGCCATCTCTGATAGAAGCCACCAAACTTTCTTATTGTGACACATTCTATTGAAATTGTCATTTGTTATGTATTTACATAAATTTATAGTGCCATCTCTGATAGATGCCATCAAACTTTCTTACTGTCATACGTCCTATTGAAATTGTTATTTGTTACGTATTTACATTTAATTGTAGTGCCATCTCTGATAGAAGCCATCAAAGTACCTCTACTGTAAATATGTAACTAATGACCATTTTTCAAATAGATAATTTGAATCTCTTTTTATGTTTTTGGATACTTTTTCTTTCCTTCGTTAATAGTTTCGTAATAAAACGAGGTCATCGCGAAACATTGAAAAAATCAATTACTCAGTACCCTGTATATTTATTACTAAATGATAGAATACCATGAATATAGGTATAAATGTTGATGGTTTATTCGGAGCTGAAACAATTTCTGTTATTACATTCGCCTTGTGTTGTGGACATAGTGTTGGTTTCGCTAATCAATAAGTCATTATATTAAGTCCTGTATATCTATAGATATAAATAGTGGACTGAGGAGGATGCATTTCTATCGAACGCAACAGGTGGAGCTTGTCGGACTCTCCATTTGCTGACGAAACACTTTGATTAATGAAATAATCCGCCGCTGTTATTTGTCACATTATTGTACTTTTTCGTTAGTATGTATATGAAAAAAAAAGGTTTGAATTTATTTTTTTGCCTGGGATAATAATAATTTTTGTATTTTTTTTATTTGTAAATTTTGATTCAAAACCTAGAAAACTTGCCCACAAGAAAATGTCCCACATTTCTTTAGATATATGAAGATTAATTACAATATACATCTTCTGCCATAGATATTTATCCTCATATTCCCCATGTCCTGTCTTTATAGTCACTGTGTCTTTTGCACAAGGCCAGAGAATCCTACGAGCTAGACATAATTTTGAACTATGATCCAAAGAATGAAACGTCGTGGGCGTCAGCTGATTATTAGTCATTACAAATTATCTAATAAATTTCAACAGAAATTGGTTAAGTAATAAGGTTTTGCATGTATTTTATTGTAAAATCATCTAATTGATATATTTAATTGTTTGACAGAATGCTAAAAACAGAATCCTTGCAAACATTTTTTATATATATTTATTTCTTATTATTTTACGCCATTTATTAGTAAAATCTTCACTTTTAAGAAATTTATTAATTGCCGATAAATGGCAACATAGCATTTGATTAATGACAACAATAATTCAACTTAGACTCCATCTGTATTTCAATAACTCAATCATTAATTTATGATTTCGAGAGATCTTGACCAAATAAATATACGTCGAATTGTCATTTTAAACTTCAAAAGTGTTTTGTAATTTTTGAGTCATGAATTCATTCGCGCATTTGCCATTTTATTTTGATTAGGTCATAATCATAAATTCTAGAAAAATAAATATAGAAGCTGTAATGATAATATTATTTTTATAGAAAGTAAAGAAAATAAATTTGCACAGAAATTAAACATATGCTCCGTTTGATTTGGAAAACCCAAAAAAAATTTTTGGACAGATATTGTTGTTAAATTTGTGATTTTAAAGCACAATAACGATCTCATATTAATTTTTATAGTTTTTTCTAACTTTATTTTTAATACGTTCTTATTAATTTTTTAAGAGCGTTTATTACTGCATTTTGTATGAGTTTTTTATGAGACGATTTCCATATTTCCTAAATACTTTTCATGAAATTGGTTTGTAAAAATATTATTTTGAATTTTATTCCCGTTTTGTTGCTTGTAGTAAAAAAATAAATAAAATACGAAATATTTCCCGAGAGTGGAATCAATAAAAATTATTAACTAAAAAAATTGATAAAAAAAGTAGATTATTAACAAAACATTTTGTTATACAGGGTGATTTTTTTAAACAATACGTTTGAAGTAGTTTCATTTTAAACACGCTTTAAAATTTTGCATTTTTTTTACACTCGACACGATTTAAATATTTTACAACTCACATAAATATAAAAACACCAAATATTAATATCACTGATCCACTGTTGGCTTCTCCACTAACACTCAGCACCATAAATACCCATTCGAGTTATTTTTATCATATTTTATTAGTTCCGAATCTCAGCACTTGTGAAAATATTTCGATATTTCATCGCAGCTGAAGAATCTTCCACTGTCAAACGATATACGGTAACGAATATATATATAAAGGAATCTGCGGATTTTCCTGTCAATTCTCGTGCGACGATCGTACGAAAGAATGACGTGTCCACAATGAAAAGAAAAATTGTTTGTTTACCATTTGCGATGGAGTTTGAGTAAATGAGTTAAGTTCTCGGCGAGGACATGTTTATTGCGGTTTGTAAGTTTCGGAGCATATGGAAAATGTACATTTATATTTCGTTGGTAAACATCCTTAGCTAGTTATTCTGAAAAAATCAAATAAACAGCATGTGTAGTTTGTACGCAAATGGTTTTTGCGCTTCTTTTGATTTTAAGTTACGTGCCAAATGATTTAGTTTATATTATTCATTTGATTGAAGTTTGAACTAATTTTTTCTTGAATATTTGGCTAATCATATTTTATTTTGCATACTATTTTGTTATCATTTGTCTCTCCTAATCTTTAATCCATTGCAATTAATCCATAAACAATATAAATTATTTCCAATTTGGTAATTTCGAAGTTTGAAAATTAAAATGTAACTGAGAACAACTGACAATCTTTCGCTTGATAAATGCAGTTTAACTGGTTTCACGAAAGATGGCACTACAATCAATAATTTGGTTTATTTTTATTTTTTATGAGATTTTTCTTTAAAAAACGTACAAAAATATATAATTCTTTCATTTCTATTATTTAAAAAATTTTAATAGAAAAAAAAATGAAAAGAAGCAGGATCGAAACCGTTTCCAGAATTGATTGACCAATTTTTTAACAACTGCATTATTTTTCTAGGTTATAAATTGTATTAAGTTAAACAGTCCGCAATCCTAAAGATTGGTTGGAAACAGCACGCCATGTCGATCTATCCTGAGCTAATCCCTTCATCTCTCTATAGCTATTCATCTCAACGTCTTCAGCTATCTGACTCACATACTCCAATCTAGGCCTACCTACCCCTCTCTTTCCCTCCACTCTACCTTCTATGATCAATTGCATAATCCCCCCATGCCTAAGAATATGCCCTACTAATCTGTCTCTCCTACGCTGTAACACTCTCCAGATACTTCTCTTCTCCCCTACTAACTCTAGTACAGCTTCATTTGTTACTTTATCTTCCCAACCAATCCTCATCATCCTCCTATAACACCACATTTCTAATGCTTGTAATCTACGCTTCTCTTCCTTTCCTATAGTCCACGCCTCACACCCGTACAGTGCTACACTCCAAACATATACCTTCAGTAATCTTTTTCTAATACCCAAGTCAATATTTGATCTTAAAATCTGTTCTTTTTCTACGAATGCCTTCCTACCCTGTGCTATCCTACACTTTATATCTACTTTGCTTCGATTATCTTTTGTGATTCTACTGCCTAAATAACAAAAATCTGACACTTCTTCGATTCTATTATCTCCTATTGAGATCTTCATTTTTCTACTGCATTCCTTTTTGTCACACCTCATCACTTTAGTTTTACCTATATTTATTTTCATGTTAAAATCCCTAGTCAATACTGCCTGCATACCATTCAATACCCTTTCTAAATTCTTTTCGTTTTCTTCTAATATAGCTATATCGTCGGCGAATCTCAACATATATATTTTCTCTCCCTGTACATTCACATCTACACTATACTCTTCTTTTACTTTGTTTATTGCATCTTCTATATATAGATTAAATAATAACGGTGAGAGTGTACATCCCTGCCGAACTCCCTTCCCTATTTTTGCTACCTCTTCTTCCCCCTCAATTCTAACTAAGGCAGTTTGGTGTTTATATAAATTAAAAATTATTCTCCTATCCTTATAATCTATACCCGTTTCTTTTAAAATTCTAAACATTATGTCCCAATCTACATTATCAAATGCCTTTTCTAAATCTACAAAAGCTATGCAAGTTACCTTTCCTACCCTATTTCTTTTTTCTACTACCGTTCTTAGTGCTAGAATCGCCTCTCTCGTCCCTCTGTTTTTCCTAAAACCAAACTGATCTTCTCCTAGCCTTTCCTCTACTTTATTTTCTAATCTCCTATAAATAATCTTTAACAATATCTTCGATGCATGTGATAGTAGGCTAATGGTCCTATAGTTCTCACACAATTTAGCTCCTATTTTCTTCGGCATTGTTACTATTCTACTACTCTGAAAATCCTGTGGTACTTCTCCCTTCTCATATATTTTACAAACTAACCTGTATAATCGCTCCTGCATTTTTTCCCCTGCGTGTTTTATTAATTCGGCTGGTATCATATCAATCCCCTCTGCTTTGTTATTCCGTAAATCATTTAATGCTCTATGAAACTCTGACCTAAGTATGCTAGGACCTAAGTCATCCTCATCTATCTGTTCCACATTTTCTAGCTCCTCCATGTCCTGCCTACCTTTATATAAATCTTCAAGATACTCCTTCCATCTTCTAGCTTTTTCCTTATTTTCTGTGAGTTCCTTATCCTGCTTATCACATATAATGTTACCCTTTGGTTTTACTTTAGAAAAATGTGACTTAATTTTCCTGTAGCCCAAATCTACTTTACCTCTTCTCATATCCTCCTCAATATCCTCACAGTTTCCTTTTATCCACTCTTCTTTCGCTAGCTTGCATTTCCTATTAATTAAGTTCCTTAGTTCCTTATATTTTTTCTGTCCTGCTTCTGTGTTTCCTATTTTAATTTTCCTTCTTGCTTCTATCATTTCAACTATTTCTTCCGTGATCCATTCCCTCCTACCTGCCCTTTTCTTTGTGCCTAATACTTCATTTGCTGCTGTAGTTAGCCCATTTCTAAATTGTATAGGTTTGATTAAGAAATGATGAATAAAAATTTAGATTTATATAAAAAATTAAATTTTCAAATAAATTTGAACAAAAAAAAACGATCGAAATGGAAATCGATGAAGTAAATTGACAGAAGAACGCATTCAAATGGGTTCTAACCTTAAAATACTGAATATCGACGAAAAAAAGATACATTTTTGGTTTTAAGGTTAGTTAAAATTTGCAAATCGATGGAAATTATATCAATTCTCGTACAATATATATTTTATTTATAAAAAACACTAACGAAAATAATACACGATTTGATTCCAGCCACGGAAAATATAATTTCAACATTCATAATATCATAGAGGAATTATTTAAATAGTATACACCAACATATTTTACAACTAACAGTCACAAATATAATATAATTGCAATCCATTTAGCGCAAGAGATCATTTAGAGCCGTTCAGAGGTTGTTCATACCAACAGTCTTTTAACAAGGGGGAACTTTATCAGCGACTTTGAAACAAACAAATACTGAGATTAAATCGTTCCTTCGCTTTTGCCAACTCCTCCTCCACCCGGTGCCGCCGTCCGATGATTCTTCAACGCCGCGGATATTTTCTTCAGCAACACCATCAACGGACCATCAATCTTCAGATCATTCTTGCGGGCGCCGACCGTTGTCGAGTTCGTGTCGGATAGTTTCGTTCTGTCCCGTCCGAATCGCATGAATTCGTCCGGCCTGCCGCGGCCGAACCTTAAAAAGTCACCGCTGGCCGCCTTCCTCTTGTACGCGCTGCGCTTCGGGCGAATTGTCTTCAACTTCCGGCCGAAACGCATGAAACTGTCCTTGTTGCGCAGGACTCGCGACATTTTGTAACGTGCAGTGTTGCCGCCGCCCCGTCCGAACCGTATGAAATGATCCGTTTTCTCGTTGCCGGATCTGGTCGGTCGTGCAAAATTCGCCATACCTGACCAAAAAAAGAAATTTTTTAAAAATTGTCTTAATTTCAAGTTTATCGAAGGGTTCCCCAAGATTCATACCTCAGCACACTATTATTAGTTAAAGAGTCCGCAATCCTAAAGATTGGTTGGAAACAGCACGCCATGCCGATCTATCCTGAGCTAATCCCTTCATCTCCCTATAGCTATTCATCTCAACGTCTTCAACTATCTGACTCACATACTCCAATCTAGGCCTACCTACCCCTCTCTTTCCCTCCACTCTACCTTCTATGATCAATTGCATAATCCCCCCATGCCTAAAAATATGCCCTACTAATCTGTCTCTCCTACGCTGTAACACTCTCCAAATACTTCTCTTCTCCCCTACTAACTCTAGTACAGCTTCATTTGTTACTTTATCTTCCCAACCAATCCTCATCATCCTCCTATAACACCACATTTCAAGTGCTTCTAATCTACGCTTCTCTTCCTTTCCTATAGTCCACGCCTCACACCCGTACAGTGCTACACTCCAAACATATACCTTCAGTAATCTTTTTCTAATACCTAAGTCAATATTTGATCTTAAAATCTGTTCTTTTTCTACGAATGCCTTCCTACCCTGTGCTATCCTACACTTTATATCTACCTTGCTTCGATTATCTTTTGTGATTCTACTGCCCAAATAACAAAAATCTGACACTTCTTCGATTCTATTATCTCCTATTGTGATCCTCATTTTTCTACTGCATTCCTTTTTGTCACACCTCATCACTTTAGTTTTACCTATATTTATTTTCATGTTAAAATCCCTAGTCAATACTGCCTGCATACCATTCAATACCCTTTCTAAATTCTTTTCGCTTTCTTCCAATATAGCGATATCGTCGGCGAATCTCAGCATATATATTTTCTCTCCCTGTACATTCACACCTACACTATACTCTTCTTTTACTTTGTTTATTGCATCTTCTATATATAGATTAAATAATAACGGTGAAAGTGTACATCCCTGCCGAACTCCCTTCCCTATTTTTGCTACCTCTTCTTCCCCCTCAATTCTAACTAAGGCAGTTTGGTGTTTATATAAATTAAAAATTATTCTCCTATCCTTATAATCTATACCCGTTTCTTTTAAAATTCTAAACATTATGTCCCAATCTACATTGTCAAATGCCTTTTCTAAGTCTACAAAAGCTATGCAAGTTACCTTTCCTACCCTCTTTCTTTTTTCTACTACCGTTCTTAGTGCTAGAATCGCCTCTCTCGTCCCTCTGTTTTTCCTAAAACCAAACTGATCTTCTCCTAGCCTTTCCTCTACTTTATTTTCTAATCTCCTATAAATAATCTTTAACAATATCTTCGATGCATGTGATAGTAGGCTAATGGTCCTATAGTTCTCACACAAATTAGCTCCTATTTTCTTCGGCATTGTTACTATTCTACTACGCTGAAAATCCTGTGGTACTTCTCCCTTCTCATATATTTTACAAACTAACCTGTATAATCGCTCCTGCATTTTTTCCCCTGCGTGTTTTATTAATTCGGCTGGTATCATATCAATCCCCGCTGCTTTGTTATTCCGTAAATCATTTAATGCTCTATGAAACTCTGACCTAAGTATGCTAGGACCTAAGTCATCCTCATCTATCTGTTCCACATTTTCTAGCTCCTCCATGTCCTGCCTACCTTTATATAAATCTTCAAGATACTCCTTCCATCTTCTAGCTTTTTCCTTATTTTCTGTGAGTTCCTTACCCTGCTTATCACATATAATGTTACCCTTTGGTTTTACTTTAGAAAAATGTGACTTAATTTTCCTGTAGCCCAAATCTACTTTACCTCTTCTCATATCCTCCTCAATATCCTCACAATTTCCTTTTATCCACTCTTCTTTCGCTAGCTTGCATTTCCTATTAATTAAGTTCCTTAGTTCCTTATATTTTTTCTGTCCTGCTTCTGTGTTTCCTATTTTAATTTTCCTTCTTGCTTCTATCATTTTAACTATTTCTTCCGTGATCCATTCCCTCCTACCTGCCCTTTTCTTTGTGCCTAATACTTCATTTGCTGCTGTAGTTAACCCATTTCTGATTTCCCTCCATTCGCAATCTATGTCGCTCCTAGATGTTCCATTAGCCATGATTTCTACTTTCTGCTTGTACTTTTCACATACATCAGCTAATTTTAACCTATCGACATCTACTCTGACCTGTTTAGACTTCTGTAATTTCTTGAATTTGACCTCTGAGTCCAGGACTACTAAATTATGGTCACTATCAATATCTGCTCCAGGGTAACTCTTACAATTCTTAATCTGGTTCCTAAACCTCTCTTTAACCAGTATGTAATCTATCTGATACCTCCCTATATCTCCTGGCATTTTCCACGTATATATCCTGCGCTTGTGATTCTGAAAAAGCGTGTTTGCTACCACTAGCTTATTCCTAATACAAAACTCTACCAATCTATCCCCTCTATCATTACGTGTTCCTATTCCATATTCTCCTACTATTGAAACTTCCTTTCCCTTACCTACTACGGCATTCCAATCTCCGGTTACAATTAGATTATCCTGTCCTTTAACGTTTGCTAACCTAGATTCAATCTCCTCATAAATGGATTCTACCTCCTCATCATCGTGACTTGAAGTTGGCATATATACTTGCACTATAACTGTGTCCGTTGGCTTCGTGTCTAATCTAATAGTTATAATTCTATCACTAACTTGGCAATAACTCTTTATTCTACATCCCAACTTTCTATTCATTATAAAACCTACACCGGTATGCCCATTATCTGATGCTGTGGTTATTAATCTGTATTCTCCTGACCACGTATCTACTTGATCTTTCCTCCTAACTTCACTAATCCTCCTAACTTCACTATTATATAATATATATATACCAAACATTGCGACAACAATTCATTGCAAACGACGTTTTTTTTAATTGGAAATGTACCTATTCATTGGGGGGGGGGGGAGTTCCCCAAGTCTCACAACTGAGCCCGCTATTATCTACTATATACATACACCAAACATTGGAACAACAATTCATTGCAAACGATGTTTTTTTTAATTGGAAATGTACCTATTCGTGGAGGGGGGGTTCCCCAAGTCTCACAACTGAGCCCGCTATTATCTACTATATACATACACCAAACATTGGAACAACAATTCATTGCAAACGATGTTTTTTTTAATTGGAAATGTACCTATTCATGGAGGGGGGGTTCCCCAAGTCTCACAACTGAGCCCGCTATTATCTACTATATACATACACCAAACATTGAAACAAAATTCATTGCAAACGATGTTTTTTTTAATTGGAAATGTACCTATTCATGGAGGGGGGGTTCCCCAAGTCTCACAACTGAGCCCGCTATTATCTACTATATACATACACCAAACATTGGAACAACAATTCATTGTAAACGATGTGTTCATGGGGGGTCCCCTAAGTCTTACAACTGAGCCCGCTATTATCTAATATACATCAAATATTGAAAGAACAATTTTTCATTCAAAACGATTTTATAAATTGGAAACATATTGAGGGAGGGTTCCCAAGGTTCACACCTAAGCCCATTGTTATCTAATATATATGCCAAAGACCTACGAATTGATATACTGAAAATACGTGGATTTTTACCATAATCCATATCGTAATCGTAATTATAGGCAGGCATAGTGTCGCCTCGTCCAAATCGGGCAAAGTTTTTATCCAGAATGCTTCTACGGCGCGCCTCTGGCTTCTCCTGTTCGGACCGGATGTCCAGATAGGTGTAGATCGGTTCATCTTCTTCATTGACATTGTTCAAGCCGCCCATTAAGGACGGTTGGTAGTATTCCTCCGGTATGCTTAAGACTTGTGCCGCCATCGACAGGAGAACGTACAGACAGTGGTGGGATTTCATTGTTTGTATGGATGGTAGATCTGGAAGAAAGGAGGAAGAGTTGATAAGATGCGTGTGTGTGTATGTATGTATTTTTTAAATTTTTTTTTGATTGGTCGAATGAATTGTTTTGTGTCTTTTTGAAGATTTGGTGATTGAAAGGGAAATGTGTTGATAAAAAATATTTTTTTATGTATTTTTTATTTGAGAATAGGATTATTTAATTGATTTTATAATATAGGGAAATAAACAGTTTTATTAAATAATCTTCCTAATTTATTTACAGCAACAATAAGTTGCATAACAATATAGAATTTAATATATTATAAAGATTAATTTAGTTCAGGCAACATTAATTTGACTAACACTAAAATTGTCTACTTTTTCTTTCAATGTCTGTTTATATCTGCTTCTCTGTCAGTGAGTATAAGTTAGAGTGAGAAAACTATGTTCACTAAGAACAATTGATTTGGCACGAGTGCACTGTAGTCAGGACCTGAGTAAGGTTGAATTTATAAAATAAACTCGTATTATTAATAAATATGCAGTTTATAAAGAACAAATAATTTTTATGATTAAATTAATGATTCACTCATTTGATAAGTGCTAAAAATATGTAATTAATTCAATATTTGATATTGCTGAAAAATTTATCAAATTTTGGTTGTATTCAAACATAAATCAAGGTAACACATTGAATAAAATGTTTTTTATATGTATTCTATGAAATCATATTGTAAAATCACCTTATTTTAAATAATACTATCGTTATTTAAAGAATCTTCGATTTTAGGAATTTGTTAATAGCTAATAAATTGCAACGTAGGTTTCAATCAATGACAATAATAATTCGATTGACAATTTCCAAGAACTCTTGATCTTATATTCGATGCAAAATGTGTCAAATCACATAATTTTGTGAATTTAACATTAAAAAAAGTTCTAAGACGAGATTTTTTTTAATAAATATTATGCAGTGATGTAAATTCGCCTCTTAGTTGCTCCAAAAATTCTACTTTAGTAGAAAATTCGAGAGGGCGCGATAAACTTTTGGTAGAGACTCGAAGTTAACAAAAATGGCAAAGAAAGAAGCTCTTCTTTACGATTTTTTTAACAGGTAACTAACACAGCTAATTCCTCCAAATTTTGTCAGTATTAAAATCGAGATTTTCTTAATATGTGTTAAAAAAATTAAGTCCAGATCTGTAAAAATTAAGTCCTAATCTGTCATTAAGTCCTTATCTGTCAAAAAATTCTGGACATAAATTTTGCGTACCTTAAATAAATTAAAATAATAAAATGAATTTGGTACAACTAACAACGAACTGAAAATATTTTTATATATGAATTAATAAAGTTTCATTTAATATTTTCTCTTATACCATGTATATTTTTTATAATCCTCGTGCTTCGGAATTAATATATCGAATAAACCAATAAAATAAATTTGCATGTTTATAGTTTGCTAAAACGTGTCTATTTATAATCACATAGCTTCTGTGTGTAAAATTATTTAAATTATTGTGGTTTCTGTTTGTCCAAAAGATTTCTCAACTTGACGATTCGATGCAACGCTAAAATTTTGCACAATAATTACTAAAATGTCGTAGTTTATTAAAAAAATCTTTAAAACGATTTTTCCTGCCGGGAAATGTCCTTATAAGCGATCCTTTTTTGTCTTTTTGTAATATTTTGACAGTTCAATATTGGAAAGTGATAGATGTCATTGTGACAGATAAATATTATGCCATCAAATTGTCATCTAATGTCAGTAGATTCGGCAGATTCGATGCAAATTAGTTTCTTATCTACAAATAAAATCTTTTATTTAATTTTTTTTTGTAATATAAAATGCTGTAGTTTATTAAAAAAAAACTTTAGAACGATTTTTTCTGTCAGGAAATGTCCTTATAAACGATTATTTTTGTCTTTTTGTAATATTTTTACAGTTTAACATTGAAAAGTGATAGATGTCATTGTGACAGATAAATATTATGCCATCAAATTGTCATTTAAAGTCAGTACATTCAATGTTAGTAGATTCAGCAGATTCGATGCAAATTTGTTTCCTATCTACAAACAAAATCTATCATTCATTTTTTTTTTGTGATATAATAAAAATGCTGTGGTTTATTAAAAAAATCTTTAGAACGATTTTTTCTGTCAGGAAATGTCCTTCTATAAGATTCTTTTTTGTCTTTTTGTAATATTTTGACAGTTCAATATTGCAAAGTGATAGATGTCAATGTGACAGATAAATATTATGCCATCAAATTGTCATCTAATGTCAGTAGATTCGGCAGATTCGATGTAAATTAAATATCTTATCTACAAATAATTTACAAAACTTATAATATCTTATCTACAAATAAAATCTATTTTTTTTTTTTATATATATAATAAAAATGCTGCAGTTTATTAAAAAAAAAATTTTTTTCTGCCAGGAAATGTCCTTATAAAAGATTATTTTTTGTCTTTTTGTAATATTTTGACAGTTCAACATTGAAAAGTGATAGATGTCATTGTGACAGATAATTATTACGCCATCAAATTGTCATCCAATGTCAATAAACGCAGATTCGATGCAAATTAGTTGCTTATCTACAAATAAAATCTATTATTTAATATATTTTGTGATATAATAAAAATGCTGTGGTTTATTAAAAAAATCTTTAGAACGATTTTTTCTGTCAGGAAATGTCCTTCTATAAGATTCTTTTTTGTCTTTTTGTAATATTTTGACAGTTCAACATTGAAAAGTGATAGATGTCATTGTGACAGATAATTATTATGCCATCAAATTGTCATCCAATGTCAATAAACGCAGATTCGATGCAAATTAGTTGCTTATCTGCAAATAAAATCTCTTATTTAATATTGTTTGTGATATAATAAAAAAGAACATGCCTCACATAAACGTTATTTTATTTCATTTGAAATTATACACTTTTCAGCAACGAGTTATATGAATATACCTTACGAGAAGCATTGTGACATATTAAACATCGTCTCATATTCTAATCACATATATCGTTGTGGTTTTAGTAAAACGTAAAACCACGCGCATAGCGATGTCCTTACAGTCCTCAGGATCATCCTGAATCAAGGTACTTGAAATATAACTCGAAGAGGATGTACCGTGCGATTTATTTTCGGTTGTTGTAAAGAAATTTATAATTAATGTGCGTTTTCAAAGGATGGCGGTGGATTTGTTTTGTTGGTAAGTTTGATCCAAATAAAAACAAGTCATAAATATACTATATGTGACCAACTATGCACTGTGGATAATATTTCACATACGTTGCAGTAATTAATTCAAAGTGTTTTGCGATTTGTGTTTTTTTTAGAAATTTTTATTAATTAAATGATATAAAAAAATGTAAATAAATAAATACATTTTTCTATAGAAATTTCGCACACATAATTTCGCAATTATAAACCTAATATAAATAAACTAAATTATTTTTAGAAAATTTCTAATTTTATAATATTCTTAGCTGTAGTGTTGAAATATATTCGTGGTTACGTATGTAGTATTTCTAGACATAGTTGCCAATACTTTTTTTTCTTCAGCTATATATATATATATGTGATATGCTTGAATAGGCTAATTTTTTGCAATAAAAATATTTTCAAGGCGAATAAATATTATAAATCAGAAAAATGATAAATGATTTTTTTTTATAAAAGTAATTTTTTTAAATGTTTCTTTTAACATCAGCCGCATTTAGAATCGATATGGCAACGGTGGATGGGGCATTTGCTTTATGACACAAGCGCACCGTGCATGTCAGACATTTAAATGCTTAGTACGTCATCATATGGACATTTACATTGAGTAAAATGTTATGCAAGTTGCCTATATTAAAAATATTTAAACAAATGAACGATACAATTTTCTGCTGTGAAATAGATTTAAAAAAAATCGTTTTTTGTTCCTGAAAGAGTGAATAGTTGCCTACGACCTTCCAGCTGTTGATACATTAACATTGGCAACATGTTATGCAAGTTGCCTATATTAAAAACATTTAAAAAAATGAACGATACATATTTACTGCTATGAAATTTAAAAAAAAAATCGTTTTTGGTTCCTGAAAGAGTGAATAGTTGCCTACGACCTTTCAATTGTTGATATTCCATTATATCTCTAAATTTGAACACACCTAGTAGAGATAAACTACCGTTTGTATACAGCGGGTCTCTTTTGTGGTGTCTGTTTTATATAAACGGTCTAATTAACTGGTTTATATCAGCGCTGAAGCTGAAGAAGCTGACTCGTAAATCAGTTTTACGCCACACTGCTTCAATTATAAATTACATAATGTTCCGTTTCATTACCGTTACCGTTCCGCTCGTTCTCGTACATAAATATACCAAGTGTCCAAAATTTAAATAATTTTTTTCCACCGTAATTGAATAAAATATTCGCGAAAATCGAGATAAATAATATATTTTTCGAATTGGAATTTTTTTTTGTGATTACGAAAAAAATATATTTTTTGCAATAGCTACGTTTTTTTTATATAATTTCGATTTTTTCTATTAATTCTCTAATATTTGTATAAAACGCACTGTAAATTTTAAGGTATCACCCAGTATAATATATAACACATATCAACCAACATGTCAAGATCGTTATGGTAACGTGAAACGGAAATATGCCATCAACAGACAGCGATGCCAGATAAGACAAATAAAGTACCTTTTTTTAATACAATTGTAAATTATATGCAAACTAAGTAAATAATACACGTAAATCTATCTAATAAATCCACATAAAAAATTTTTTTTACGTATTTTGTAAAAATTTGTTACAAAAATGGATAAAAATTTAAATTAAAAAGTTTTATTATAAAATATAATTGTGGCAACACTGTGCGCTAGTATTGGAATTGGACACGTCCTTGCTCTTTTAACAGGACCCTTTTAGACAGCAAGGATGTATATTTCGTATTTAAAGTTTCAAAGATGTATGAATTGTATCCTTCAAAAGTTTTGATTTAACATTGTCGACATTGATATAAATAGGACAATTTTTTTCCATAGAAAAAGGTTAGAATTTAATCAAATAATAATGTTTACTTAATATATAATTAATGTTTACAGGCAACTTGCATAACACCTGGGTGCATTTTTGGGCATATACGTCTATTCTTAATATATGCAACTTTATATAATACTTGAATGATTTATATGTGCGTATGTCATAGTCAAAAGTCCCATCCATTGTTGCCATATCGAAACAAAATGAAGATATTTGAAGAATTATTAAAAAAAATACTTTTATAAGTTATTGCACATTTTTTAAATGAATATAATGAATATTTAACATATAAAAAGAATATATATTTATATTTAAGAATTTACTAATTTTGTTATAAATATTTTAAAATTCCATTATTATTTTTATTATTTTGGAGATACATTTTTTTTTATTTTTTTTAAATTTATAGATATAATTTATTTCTTATATTTTGTTGTTTTAATATTTTATTTTGATTTTTTTAAATATTTTATAGCGAAATATGTAGGATACGAAATTAAAAAATAAATATGCAAAAGCGTCAATAAATGAAATATATTTAAAATATTTAAAAAAAAAACTTTTTAAAACTAAACATTTACGTCTGATCTGCTATATTTTGGCAAAAGGTTTATTTCTAAAGTTTTGTTTACTTTTGCTGTTAAAACTAAAGTGCGGATAAGTCCGGGCATGTTGTTAATTAAATTTAAATACCCCAAAGTAAGTAGTTGGTTAAATTGCTTATTTTCTAATCGGCGTCGCTTTTAGTGGACCCATAATTTTATTTACATCAGAAATTTATGTAAATAAAATGGATACAATTTTCTAGACATATTTTTGGGAATTTAATTTTTTTTAAAGATGGTTTTAAGCAAAATATAGTTCAAAAGCAATTAAAATTAAGTTTAAGTAAGGACTTTAAATGAAACTTGCAAGCAAATAACAATATTTTCTAGTTTAAGAGTTTCTAACATAATATGTTGCATAAATACGAAGACTTTCAGAATTTCCAGCAGTATATTGTGTTGCATATATCAAATGAATATTATATAGTATACTATATCTAGGTAATGTGTCCGTCAAAGTTGGTCGAAAGTTTGATTTAAATTGGTTTTTTTATTTGACATGCAGGGAGAAGCTAGAAATTTCATTAAAAAACAATAAAAGAAGCATAAATACGAGCTTTTGCAAGAATTTAGATACAAATGAAGTATATATTGCCGGATTTGTAAAAAAGACGTTTTTGTAGTTATTTTGGTTTTGACTTTTGCTCTTACATTAGGCAACTGTTCATACATTGACGTTATATTGTATATTATTGAACAGAACGGTACTTGGGATATTAAAAGTAATATTCTTAATGAATCGTGAGCTTATTTTAAAAAATATTTTATTTTATATACAAAAAAAATATATTTCCGCAATTATTCTACTTTAGAAAAATTATAAATGCCCATAAATTGCGGTGTTGCCAATTTTCGTTAAAAATAATTTCTTTAAAAAAAATGTTATATTGCGAAATGTTTATGGTATATTTTATTGCAAAAAATTTGTTTTGCTTTAAAAAGTTTTAAAATGCCTGTAAATTGCCATGTTGCCAATTTTAGTTCAAATACTTATTTAAAAAAAAAATTCTTTAGATTGCAAGTCTTTTATAAAAAAACATTTCGTACACATTTTTTTTTACTAGAGAATTTAAAAAAATAATGGTTATAAAATGCTAGTTTTAAAAATTATCACTACGGTGTTAAATTATAATATAGAATATCACCCAAATTGCTTGTTACGGTATTTGGTGATATTCTATATTATAAAATGCTAGGTTTTTAATTTTAGTTGAAAATAATTTTTAAGAAAAATTTAAGAAAATTCCGATTATTTTTAGGCAAATGAATATTGGTTCTGAAAAATTGATTTTTTTTTAAGTACATACTTTTAGTTTACCTAATATTCCGTCAACGTGTTAAATTAAATTAAGTACGGTCCTGTGAAGACATGCAATCGCAATATACAGGATAGATAAGATTCAAATTTTATATATTTTTTAAATTAAATGTTGGAATGTCCATGGAAATTAAATAATTTTTTAAAACTATCGCATATTTCTTTATTGCAATTTTTGAAATTTTGTTGAAAAAACATATTTCTCCAGAAAAAAATACCGCCATCTAGCGTGAGTTGCTAGAAAGTCGAAACCAAAAGGCTAGGACAAAGTATATAGCGGAGAATTGGAAAATATTTGTTTTTGCAACTTCACAGAAACGAAACAAGGCGAAAATTTGTATTTGCATAATATTAATAGCGAAATGCCTGGAAGGTGTTTGAATGTAGATTTTGTATTTTCAAATGCGTATATCATCCAACCATTCCTTTGTACAAAAACATCGTACGAAACAAACTACAAAATAATCTTTTTCAAAAAAAATCCCTTTTTCAATTCTCGTGTTTTCTCATCTTTTAATTTGAGAATTTCCGTATTTCTATATTAATTTCTGTTGTATAATTTGAAAATTTGCGTTTTTTTTTCCAAACAAATTAATTTAATTAATCTTCCAAATAAAACGGTGGTAAATAAATTTTGTATAAACCATTTTTAAGACACGCTTTGATCGTTTTTCAAAAATTACATTCTATCGGCGAAAATTCGTGAAATAATTTTTTGTACGATTTTAACTAAATTACACGAGGGAATTCCTCTAGCGGAAAAATTCATAAAATATCAGTCTAAAATATTTCATGGTGCATTTCAGAGGAAATTTATTTCACTTAAATTATGCCAACTGTATATAAAATATGCACAAAAAAATTTAACTGAATTTCCAATTTTCTAAATTTCCAAATTTCTACATTTCTAAATTTCCAAATATATTTTTTGAAAACATTAGAAATGATCAAATAAATAATTTTGTTTTAATACTAAAATGGAAAAGTTTAAATATTCATTTAAAAAAAATAAAAATTTTAAGAATAATGCAGAAAAGCAGCATTTCGTCTCAATTTCCACTGAAATGGGAAGCTTTTCTTGTTTGATCTTATTCGTTTATTCCCCAGAGATTCCCGGAAAAAATAAATATTTCAATCTATTGTTTCTTCGGTTGCATACGCTGAAATAGCTTCCCGCGATTTTCTTGGAACCATTAAACATAATACAAAATAAATGACTTGAAGAAAACTGATTTATATATATATATTTTTTTTAAATTAGAATTTATAAGCGCTATTTCAAAAGAAATTTACAATATCAAAATTAAAATAGAGGGTGATCCATTTAAATAACAAAGTTTTTTTAAAATATAAATAATTATATTTTATAACTACATATATAATTTTAAAAAATATTGATAAAATTGTACATAAAAAATATATAGGGTGTTGCATTTAAATATATACATAATTTTTATATTTGACTAATATTTCTAAAACAATAATCAAATGGTGTCGTTTTATTTTTTAAAAAGATCACTAGCTAGTTAGTTAAACAGTCCGCAATCCTAAAGATTGGTTGGAAACAGCACGCCATGCCGATCTATCCTGAGCTAATCCCTTCATCTCTCTATAGCTATTCATCTCAACGTCTTCAGCTATCTGACTCACATACTCCAATCTAGGCCTACCTACCCCTCTCTTTCCCTCCACTCTACCTTCTATGATCAATTGCATAATCCCCCCATGCCTAAGAATATGCCCTACTAATCTGTCTCTCCTACGCTGTAACACTCTCCAGATACTTCTCTTCTCCCCTACTAACTCTAGTACAGCTTCATTTGTTACTTTATCTTCCCAACCAATCCTCATCATCCTCCTATAACACCACATTTCTAATGCTTGTAATCTACGCTTCTCTTCCTTTCCTATAGTCCACGCCTCACACCCGTACAGTGCTACACTCCAAACATATACCTTCAGTAATCTTTTTCTAATACCCAAGTCAATATTTGATCTTAAAATCTGTTCTTTTTCTACGAATGCCTTCCTACCCTGTGCTATCCTACACTTTATATCTACCTTGCTTCAATTATCTTTTGTGATTCTACTGCCTAAATAACAAAGATCTGACACTTCTTCGATTCTATTATCTCCTATTGTGATCCTCATTTTTCTACTGCATTCCTTTTTGTCACACCTCATCACTTTAGTTTTACCTATATTTATTTTCATGTTAAAATCCCTAGTCAATACTGCCTGCATACCATTCAATACCCTTTCTAAATTCTTTTCGCTTTCTTCTAATATAGCTATATCGTCGGCGAATCTCAACATATATATTTTCTCTCCCTGTACATTCACACCTACACTATACTCTTCTTTTACTTTGTTTATTGCATCTTCTATATATAGATTAAATAATAACGGTGAGAGTGTACATCCCTGCCGAACTCCCTTCCCTATTTTTGCTACCTCTTCTTCCCCCTCAATTCTAAATATATATAAAATATCTATTTAAAATAGATCACTAGCATATACAAAAAAAAAATGGAACACTCTGTATGAGTGAAAATATTTTTAAGATGTAGAGCTCAAAGTTATTTATCATATATTAAATTTTCTCATATTAGTGAAAAATAAAACACTAAAGGTCTAATTTGCATATACAAAATTAAAATTTCAGATTTTCTTTTTATTCGTGTTTGCCAAAAATTCGGTTGCGGTTAAATGGATCACCCTGTATATTGTATATTTGCAGGAATTATTTTTAAAACTAAGATATAAGAAAATGTTCTTATAAAGAAACTTTCAATTTCTTTAAGGTGAAAAAATTTGAAATTTTGCTGCAAAATTTTATGCCTAAAAAAATAATTATTAATTACAAAATTTCATTTGTCAAAACTTAGTGGCTGAAATTATTTACAAAAATACATTTATTTTATATTTTTAAATTATGCTCTATTCCAAAAGAAAAGTTTGCTTTTTTATTTTTCACAATAGTAAAGTTAAAATGCATTTAATAAGAAGTTATTTAATTTAGTTTTTTTATAAAAAAATTTAAAAAATTAACTATATTATGTTTAAAATATATAAAATAAAATTTTACATTTGAAATATACTGTGCGGCTCAAAAAATATAATTCCCTGTATATATAAAATAATTAAATTTAACATTTCTATTTTGTATATACATATATTTTTTAAAATCGGCAAATGTTATATTTTACAAAAAACAGTTAGTACAAATTTAAATTACTTTACAGAGCAAATTAAGCATTTCCTATTATATATAAAGCTCCTATTTTCAAGGATAACTCGTCCATATTAAGGATCCTGTATAAACATTATATAGATGCTGTTTTTAGCCTTTAAGCAAACACAAAAGTCTCTTCATTACATCTTAATTGCTTTAATTCTCTCAAATTGGGCTTTATAACAGTTAAACTTCGTAAATTAATTTTTGCTTAAAATAAGTAAAATTCGTAAAATTATTTTTAAGAGTTGATTAAAAAAGTAGTATAAATATTAACATTGTTTACAAACATCAACAGAAAAGACTTTTACTGAAGGAAGGAAATTATAAAAACTCATCAATGTCTACATTTTTTTAAATCCTTATTTTTTTGATTAATTGCAATATGTGGCAACGTTTCGCAATTAATGAGTTAACATTAATACAGGCTACCGTTTAAAATCGAAATTTTACAATTATAATGGATCTATTTAAAATTAGGTGGCGCCACAATTCAAAATTATAAAATAAATTCAAAACCTTTGAAATCCACTTAATTTGGTTTGATAAAAAAAAAACATTAAAATGATTTTTAATTTTTCTTAAAAAGTGTCATTCTTATAGAATCGCTTACAGGTAAATGTTGAATGCAAAATTGATGATACGATCTAATATTTTATTTGAATATAAAGCTGGAGCGATTCGTTTTATCGCTCAAGAAAACTGCTCGAAAAATGATCGAATGAATGACAGTTCAAATTTATGACAAGTGAATTATGAACTCGATATTTTTACTGCTGCTAATCTGACATTTGATGGATCAACATAAAATTATCAAATCAATTATCTAGACATTGAATTTCGCATGTGGAAATTAATTTATAGTTAATCCAAAAAAAATCTTTTTTGTTAATTTTTTTATATATTTTTTCGCTTATTGGTAACGCCAAATAGTAATAAAAAAAAACATATATATATATATACTATTTATATATATGGTGGAATCGCTTTGAAATTTTTTTTAAATTTTATTTAAGAATTAAGAATAAATAAAATTAAAATGAATAGAGAAATAAATAGTAAATAATTTAGAAAAAAAAAGTAAAAATTAAATTAAAAAATATCTTTTTTCAAAAATTGGAAATTATTTATGAAGATTCTTTTAATTTATAATTTTTTAATGCGTTTTTTGTACGGCGCCTTGAAAATTTTATTAAAATATTATTTAAAAAAATTAATACATCTTTTTTTTTTAATAAATTCTAATTTGAAAAAATAATAGTTTTAGAAAAATTGAGACAAAAATATTTTTTTTACAAAAAAAATATCAGCATTAAATTTACAAATTAGGTATTCAAAAAAAAAATTTATAATTAAAAATAAACGATTTTTTAAAAAATGTGTATGAATATAAAGGAACAATTAAAAATTGCTTGCTTGCCCTATAATTATACAGTCAGTGTGTTTCTATGATATTTTAAAAAATGAATCGTAATATAAAATATATTTTGCTTCAAAGGAGTTTGTGTGCAATAAACGATGTTCTTTATAAGGTAAACATTGCAAATTAAATTATTTGTTCTTGAGAAAATATAGTCCAGTCTAGAATTAATTCGTGAACTTAATTATGAAGATATAAAGAGGTAGAATTCAAAAGAAAATTTTTTTTTTGAAGAAATAAATCGATTTAATTCAAAAAAAATCGATTCATATAAAATAATAATTTCAAAGCACTTCTTTTGATTTTTGCAGAAAAAATATGAAATAATTTTTTTTTTGTTTTTTTGAAGCTACTCGAACTTACATTATAAAAAAAATTGTTACAAAAATTTTAAAATGAAATTTAAGACGCTGAATCTTTTGTAAAATAATATTTAAAAAATATATATTTTTGAAAGATTTATTATTAGTCAAAAAAAAATTAAATTTATTTTTATTAAATATATTTTATAATAATTAAAAATAATTTGGGTGATATTCCATATTATATAATAAATAATAATTTAAAAAAAAATTTTTGCCATTGCTAAGTATATATATTTTTAAGTAATATTAAGTATTAAATATATTTTTGAAAAAAAAATTATTTCTACTATTTATTTCGTTTTTTTAAATTTCTACTGAAAACTGAAAAATAATTAATATTTTTAGAATGTAATTAAGAAGATTATTGTTACAATTAATTAAAATTATTTAAAAACAAATTTTTAGTAATTTTTTTTAAATAATTTATATTATTTTATTCAAATTAATTCCAAAAATAATCTTAATAATTACCTTTAAAAAAACCAATTAATTATTCTTTTTTATTTAATTTTTTTTTATTAAAAAAATACATAAAAATTAAAATTCACAACTCACCTTTCAAAAAAAAAAATGTTTGAACCAACAACGAAATCTCTTCTCAAAGCCGCACTATCCTCCCGAAATCCCCAAAACCGTCACCAACTTCTTCTTCTTCTACGCAGAAACACTAATCCTCCGCAGCAGCAATCCAAATCACTTCTTCAGCTAGCCAGAGGCCACTGGCGAGACCGACTCCTACCCAGGACCACAAAGATCTATCCGTACACACACCCTCCACTTAGCTACGCTATCCTCGGACAATCCTCCGACGCGAATACACAAGAACCACCTATGCGCTTCACGCTTACTCCTCCGGAGCTCCAGAGGGACGATTCTGAGGTCCTGTTGGACCGTCGGTATACCACCAGTATATGGGCCTTGCACTTCCATGCCAGCCGCGTTTATATACCCTCATGTGAGGCCGAAGAAGAGCCGTGCCTCACTTTACGCGGTCCGAAAATCGATTTTTTTTTTAAGAATTTTCAACATCTTTACAAAACTCGTCAATTTTTATATAAAAAAATGTATCGTCAAAAAATTAATTTATATGAGAAATCTCGTATGTCGCGCTAACTGAGGACCGGTTATAATAACAAGTGGTTTTCGGTGCTAACGCATGGTTTGGTGTAGGTTTGTTGGTGACGTCATTTTAAATAAAGTCAGTGTAGGAGTTTCGCCCTTCATCAGAGGGGGGCATACCCCCCCCCCTCTTTCGGTTTTCTGTAGGAGTGGTTTATGATGACGATGAAGGATAATTTTTGGGCGGTAATAAAATTTTGCGTTCGATGGAAAAGGAGAATTTTGGATTTGCATTTTTTTTTAAATACGGTCTTGGGTAATTTGGCGTATTTGATCGACTGGTAAATGAAAAATTGGCTTAAAATGAGGTCGATTTTAAGATTTTTTTTGATTTATTGTGCATTTGGTATGTGGATGATTTTTCGGAGGACAAAGAAAAATTAAAAACCAGCGATCAAGTTCTTATTAATATTTTTTTTATTAAAATTGACAAAATTGCTCTTTTACAGTTTTATTTAAATTTTTTAATTTTTTTTTAGTCTAAATTTAACATTACATTCGTTTTTAGTGGATTTGCAATGGATATTTTTTTGGATGACAATTGATTGATTTTTTTTTAAATTAAATTGTACAAAATCTCTTTCACAGTTATATTTTTGTGATTTTTTTTTAAATCAAATATCAAATAATAATTTTTTAGAAGTTTTGCTGACGGCCAATTCTTCATATGACAATTAATCAATTGTTAATTAATTAAAAATAATAAAATACAAAAAAAAATCATTTTTACGCATAATTTCTTTAATTTTTTCAGTAAAATAAAAAATTTCTTTATCCAAATCTGCATTACACTTTTTTAAATCTTGGTCTTGGATATTTTTTCAATAGACAATTGATCGGTTATTAACTGAAATAAATAAATTTTTAAAAAGTTCATAAAAATTCTTCAAATGACGTTCAAATAAAATTTTACAAATAATCCCAAAAAAAGTCTCTTTTTAGGTTAAAAAAATATATAATTCATTATAGATTAAAAAAAAATCAATTTGATTGTTGGTACATATTACAGGTCAGGCCTGTGTTTTTATATGCTAATTTCTAATGAAATTGAGCTAATTTTTTCTTATGGATTTATTTAATATTTTCAAACACGCACAATATGACAATGCGGATATCCTTTTTTAGCTTTTTACTACTGCATTTGTGCTTTTAGTTAATTTCATTTGAATTTCTGTATAATATTCAAGGCAAAAAATAATTACAATACATACAATTTGGGTGATTGAAATTTTTTCTAGAAAAAAAAACTATACATCTGAAATTATAAAAAAAAATGCAAATAAATATTATGTATATTTAAAAGTAAGAAATAAAATACAAGAACACGCCTATTTCTTAAGTTAAATTCTTGAGCAACTTCTTGAATAAATTCTGAACTTAATTATTGTACTAAAAGGTGTGAAATTAGTATAATTGCGATGTAACTTCTTGAAGAATGTTGAGGAATAATCCTCTCGAGGAATGCTACTACTTTCATCTGCTAAAATAAAAACTTTTCTGGATTTTTTTGCGTTTTAAGTAAGATAAATTGCCTATATATAAAATACGTAACACAAAATGCCTATATATTGACAAATTCTTCTTGAGGGCAATTAATCAAATAATTAGATTAGCTAAAAATTGTTCGGCAGGGGCTTGAATAAATTATACGTCTAATAAACATCGATTTTGCCCTTAATCAAATTATTTATGAGACATCTTGTTCGATAAAAGCAGCATTTTGGAATTTTTGATTTTACATTGGATCAATAAATCATTTATATCACTATGTAATTTAATATTTGCGTTTCAAAAGCAAATGTTTACATAATCGTGTTGTTCATTTATGTTTATTTGTTTAAAATATGAGTGGGTTATATTTTCTAAATTGAAAAATATTTACAATTTAGCTTTTTATTCGAATTTTGATCCGTTATTATATTATTACGAAAACTATTGTATTACATTTTATTATATTTAAATTAAATGATTAAATCGAAATAACGGCGTTGTATGATGAAATATAATATCAAAGAATTATATTTTGTGCAATTATATGTATATTGTATATGTATATTGTGTAATTATATTTGATATAATTATAATATAATTATATCAAAGAATTCTATATTATATTATTCGTTCATGATGACAATTATTGTCAAATCACACATTTGCATTTTTCGAATTTCATCAAACTTTTTTTTATTTTACAGTTTATTTTCTAAAGCCGTTGCACAATTAAAATATGCCTTCCTTTTGACGAATATTAATTAATTTACCATAATTATCTAAAATATGATGATGAAGCAGCATTTAAAAATAACATTCTGCTAATGTTTGCATTTAACATATGTATTTTAAGTGCGCAACCGAACGTACACGACATAATATACGATAGCCTATACGCCAAATACTTTGAAAAATAATCTGATCGAAGTACCTCAATTTGATTGTGGTTTGCGCAGATTTTTCTAGTAATTGTGTGATTTTACCATAATTTTCTAAAACACAAAGATGAAGCAATTATTTTATTTGAAGGGCATTTTGTTGTAATTTTTTTATGTTAAGTATCTAAATGTAGTTCCACGATATTCTAAAGAAGATTATTTTATTTTATTTTGAAGCCATTGAAACATTCAGGCAATAAAAATACGATTCCGGCAAAAACTATTGTAAAAAATATCCGCGTAATGTCAAAATGTGACTCCTCTGTATATGAAACTATTTTGCCGAGATTTTTTTAAAGGAAAACCATTAAAATTATTACGAAGAGAGTAATTTAAAAAATAGAATTGTGTGATTTCGAATTATCTTTGTGCAAATATCCATAATTCCCTCAGGATATTTAATGGCACTGTATGTAATCAGTTGGTAGTTAGAATCAGCAAGATAAACTTTGAAGTTTCCTAAATTCGTGGTAACTATTTGTTAGGTCCTGTAGGAATTTAATATTAGCTAGGAGCATTAAGGATTAAAAGGATTAAAGGATTTGCTGGGAAGTCGTACTATTTATAATCGCATGATAAGTTAAATTTCATTGTTAACTGTAACAGATGATTTGATATAAAATTACTAAAAGATTGTTCAAATTACGTTTTAAACAATTTTTTTTTTTTCTAAAAATAACGTGCAAACGATAAAAATTGTTTTCAACAAACAAGTCAAATGAAATAATAAACAACTGTTTCATGACGAATCTCATAAATTACACAAAAGCTTCTAAAGAGAACAACCGGAAAAATATTTACCTTTGTGGAGGTCGGAAATATGGCAACCCTGGCACGCGTGCCAGAGGTGGAATGTACAAAAATTATTTCGTTAAAAAAATTTGAAAATTATTTAAATACAAATACCCGAGTCCTCAATATACGTAATCTATAATTATACGTCACGAGGACGTAAATCACGCGAACTTTTAATTGTAATTTATGCGCCCTGAAGATAGCAAATTATAAATAGTGTTCGGGCGGTTGTCTATAGTCGAATATCACCATAAACATGGGTAATAGAACCGGATACTCGCTCGTGCTTCCCTGGGGAACCCCGATCGATCCACGGCGCCACCACTCATATAAATATCCCTTTAATTTGTTGTTAGGAGACATATTTGAAATTGAATACGCAAACAAAGCTGGACTGGTATTTTGTTTCCCTCGAACCGATTTATTTTAATTCGCTTCTTCATTTCAAAAAATGACGTTAAATATTTGCCAGTGACAAGTTTGATAGCTTTCAATTTGACAGTTGTCATGTCATGTGTGTTTCAATCGCGCATAATCGCATGAAATCGTTCAGTTTCGTATACTTTGAAGCAATAATTTGACTTTTTTTGACGCAATTTAAAAAAAAAATACTATTTCTATTATTGACATCCGAAAATATAAGTAATTTGTAATATTTCTTACGTTATTGCGCAATGTGTCATTGAGGTTGCATAGTTTTTATGCTAAACTCTTGTTTCATAATGTAAATGTCTATGGTTCACATCCCCGGCACAAAAATAACTTTTTTTTCCAATTAAAAATTTATATCAAAGGAAAATTAATTATAGCTACTTCATTCGTTGCTTCCTCGAAAATTCAATCCACGATATAAATATACATATTTATTTACTTATTCAGTCATTTTCTACGAAATTTCCAGACAATGTGACAATTCCTTCATGTCCAAAGATGTTTTAAGTACACCATTACATCGCTGGTCAGAAGTTTTTCGTTGAGTACTCAACAGTAAGCCATATTTATCGTTTTTATTTCATTGTAAGTGCGAAAATGTGAAATGGTGGAAATAATACAAACACTATAAATGTGCGAGTAAAAATGGACTTTTCGTGTCTTCTTTGTTTGGATGCGTCAGTAAATAATCCGAAGCTTGAATAGAACGCATTAAGATCAAAGTTATCGTCGTTGATGGTTCATTATGGTCATGTGAATTTTTTTAAAGTTCGAATTTTCCAGTTCTCGAAGAAATTATAAAAATAATTCTTGAATTGCTTTTTAAAACACATCCGAAAAACCAACTAAAGTTACACGTCAGATGCGTATTTCGAAAACCACACTATTATCTTCAATAGCTAATTTACAAAAATATTGTCATTTAATAACGTTTATTTATATAATCAATAAAGTTAATTATATTTTTTGTTTAAATTGTAATAAATTTATGTAAAAACTAAGTCGATCTTCCATTAAGACTTAAGTTGTTAAATATCTTATGCAACTAATCTTACATGTGCGATTATATAAAAGGCATTACAATTTGCGATTACCTGAATTGGTATTCAATCTAGAATTTACCGCAACGTTGGAAATAGAAGCTTTATAAGGGTAAATATAAGGGGCTTAAATAAGTATTAAGGGTTGCAATAATGTATTGTTAGTCTAGAGGGTATATTAATATATACAGAGTGTTATACAATAGTTTATTTATTTATTTAATGTTGATGGCAAATCATTTTTGTTTGTTAATTCTGTGAGATAGTTGAACAGCTGATCGTAACATTCACTTGTGTCAAATATTTTTAAGAAGTTTCTCACTGAATTTAAGCGAAATTTGATGGTATTGAAGAAATATCTTAATATTAGACAATAAATAACGATTTTAAAAATCGTGTGATTGCGAAACGGTTCGAAATTTAATAAAAATGGTTGCCCAGAAAATCGTGGATGTGGTATGCATAATATCAACAAAACCATTGATCTTGTATAAAAAACTAGATAGTCAATTAATTATTTTAATTTGTTCAAGTAGGCAATTAAAATTGTTCTGAACTGGAATCATTTTTTTTTAGTCAGTTATAATTCCAATTTTTAACGGTTCGAAATGGATAGACAAATGTTTCGACAGCATTTTACAACAAACTGCTTTGAAAAATCTTGGATTAGAAGTTTGCGTTTGTGATGATTCAAGTAATGATAATACCGAAGAAATTTTGAGAAAATGGAACGAGAAATTTAAAAAATATGAAATAAATTTGAGAATATTTAAAAATACAACAGGGGCATGCAAAGGGGGTAAATTTAAATGCGCAGGTGTATTTATTTTTAATTATTTTCGTTATGTTTCAGTTGGTTATGGAAAAAATAAAGCTATAAGCAGCAGCACTGGACAATATTTATGTTTTCAAGATATCGTGTGTTGGAAATAAAAAAATGAATTAAAGTATACTAATATAGATTTTTTAGGATGATTATATGTTGCCGAATCGAATTTTAGACCAATATAATTTCGCTAAATCAAAATTAAATCAAAATTATGTAAGAATTTGTTTGTTCAAAAAATTGCGACTCGAAAGATATATTTCAAATATTATTTCGTTTAGATTATTGGTAGTAAGTTTATTAGACAGCCTGTAGACTCTACAGTGCGTTATGCAAAATGGGCGAATTCTTTAAGTGAAGAAGAACTAAAAATTCAAATTTACACTGCTCATGGACCTACTGTTATAATGCCTACCTGGTTTTGCCACAAGGATGTTTATAAAAAGTACAATTTTTATGCTATGATTTTGAAAAACAAAAATAAATGATAAAATTTTATATTGTTAAAGCGTTGGATCATTCTCGGAAGAAGGTCGAGGGACGCCAGAAGATTTGATATTTTTTTATGAACATTTAAACAGAGGAGGACAAATTGCGCGAATCGACAACGTGTCATTAGTGTACGTTTATCATCAAGAAGCAACTACATTTTCTATAAAAGAGTATAAATGCAAAAAAAAACTTATTCTAAACATTTTATTCGTTTAGAAATTATTTTTAGGGACACTATTTGGAACATAAGGATGTCCCAGCTCGAAAAAAATGTCTTAGAGAAATGGGACGCGTTCGCCATTTGGAATGCCGGCAGACAAGGCCGAAAATTTTACAATTCTTTGACAACGGAAAATCAAAATAAAGTTACAGCAATGTGCGATGTCGACGTTAAAAAGATTGGTAAAAAATATGTACCATTTTTTAATAGGAAAGAAGGGCGACCTGTGGATATTTTACATTATAAAGATGTCAAGGGACCATTTATAATTTGCGTTAAAATGGTTAGCAAAATTCAACCCAGTTATTATTAAATCTTTATTAAAAATATTCTTGAGCAATTTTTTTTTCAGGATATGTCTGGTGGAAGTTTCGAATTAAATTTAAACTCGCTAAATTTAAAAGAGGGGGTCGATTATATTTTATTCAGCTGAAAATTATAACAAAAAATATTTATTTTTTTATATATTTACAATATTTAATTTTGATAATAAATAGCACCTAACGTTTATATATGCAACAGTTGCTACACATCTGTTCTAAGGGCAGGCTATATGTCATCAAAATGACTTCACTAAAAATAATACGTACTCGGAATTCAAATATTTCTTGTAAAAAAAATGTTAATAGCTTTATTTAGTGATTAGCAATGCATTTTACTTCTAATTATTGAAAATACGTTTCGTGAGTGCATTCTTTCATTGTACAACCGAGTATTGATTTTTCGCATTGCGTAGGTAGAGGAAATATATCAATGTTAATTGTAAAGGCTGACGAACCAACTGTTTCTTCAGTACGTACAAAAATACATATATTGCGAGGTAAAGTGCGGTTTAATTTGCGCTTTTAATTAAAAGCGTATGTAAAAACTTCCACAATGAGTGCGATTACATTGGCTGAAGCTACCAGCTCAAGTAACTTCGACAACAGTTTGACAATCGAGTTCGGTCCTTCCGAGACGGTGCACAGATGGAGACGGATGCCAGAATGCGACGAATTCGTCGGAGCTAGGTGAAAGGATTTACTTGCCCTCTATTATTATTTCAATCGAAACAAACATCAAACGGCTTTATATCAAATTGAGAAGAAAGAAAAGGTGGCGAGATTAGGAAAGGGAGTCGGGCAGGGCTGTACACTTTCACCGTTGTTATTTAACCTGAAAATAGCATATGCAATAAACAAGGTAAAAGTGTATAGTGTAGGTGTGAAAATTCATTCAGGGAGAGGAAATATATATGTTGAGGTTCGCCGACGATATAGCTATCTTGAAAGAAAGGGAGCGGAATTTAGAACATGCATTAAATGATATGCAGGAAGTAATGACTAGGGATTATAACATGAATATAAATATGGGCAAGACCAAAGTGATGAGGTGTGATAAGAAGGAATGCAAGCGAAAAATGATGATTAGAATAGAAGAAGTGTCAGAATTTTCTTATTTAGGAAGTAGGATCACAAAGGATAACCGAAGTAAGGTAGATATAAAATGTAGATTGGCACAGGTAAGACGGCATTCGTAGAAAAGGAGCAGATTTTAAGATCAAATATTGACTTTGGTATTAGAAAACGATTACTGAAGGCATATGTGTGGAGTGTAGCATTGTACGGGTGTGAGCCGTGGACTATAGGTAAACAACAGAAACGCAGAATAGAAGCATTCGAAATGTGGTGCTATAGCAGGATGATGAGGATTTGTTGGGAAGATAAAGTAACAAATGAAGCCGTAGTAAAGTTAGTAGGGGAGAAGAGAAGTATTTGGAGAGTATTACAGCGCAGGAGAGATAAACTAGTAGGACACATTCTTAGACACGGGTTGGTATTATGCAATTAGTTATAGAAGGTAAAGTAGAGGGAAAGCAAGGGGTAGGTAGAGCTAGATTGGAGTATGTGGGTCAGATAATGGACGACGTGTGGGATGAATAGGTATAGAGAGATGAAGGAATTATATATAGATAGATAAAGTTTATTCCCATCAATACGACAGTTTACATTTAAGCTCGCATTTACAGGTACGAGTATATATTTGGTATAAAATAATTTAGTATAAAACTATTTCGTATAAAACAGTCAAATATTAGAAAATATATTAGCTGAGGATAAATTGGCGTGACATGCTGATCCTTAGGATTGACCACTATTTAACTAACTAATTCTATTTTCCTTTAATTATCCCTTTATTAGACGTAGCAAACACACCATCGTCCCGTACAAAGACGCCATTTACGTGTTCGGCGGTGACAACGGCAAATCCATGCTGAACGACCTCTTGCGCTTCGACGTTAAGGAGATGTCGTGGGGCCGTGCCTTTGCCACCGGCACCCCACCGGCGCCGCGTTACCATCATTCCGCGGTCGTCCATCACCAGTCCATGTTCGTGTTCGGCGGCTATACGGGCGACATCCATTCGAACTCCAATCTACGGAACAAGAACGATTTGTTCGAGTACAGATTCACGTCCGGTCAATGGCAGGAGTGGAAGTTCGCCGGTAAGACGCAACAGCCGCCGGTGCCGCGGAGCGCCCACGGGGCCGCGGTGTACGATAATAAGCTGTGGATCTTCGCTGGGTACGATGGGAACGCGCGATTGAATGACATGTGGACTATTTCGTTGGTGGTAAGATGGGGTGCTGAGCGTTTGTGTGGGGGGGGCTTTTTGTCGAGTTTTTCCGATAACGGAAATCTATTTCGTTTCGAGTCTTATTAGGGTAGAGAAATAAAAGTACGATGTTTTATATCGCAATTAAAAACGAGGATTTATTTATTTCGCTTATTAAGCATTATCAAGAAATGAAAAACGAATTACAGAAAACTTATTTATATATAAACAATCTACCTACAGATAATATCGAATTATGGGGAGGAGAAAATGTAATATTCCTAATATGGAATATCACAATGGTAAAATCTATAACCTATTTAAGTCTTATTTGTGTAGGGTGAGGCAAAACAGTGGGAAGAGGTTGTGCAGAAGGGTGAATGTCCACCGACTTGTTGCAACTTCCCGGTTGCAGTAGCTAGGGGTTGTATGTATGTCTTCAGCGGGCAAAGTGGAGCGAAAATTACGAACGCTCTGTTCCAATTCAATTTCGCTGAAAAAACGTAAGTTTCGATACTCCTTCCCAACCCAAATGTTGATTTACTACATTTCCGCTTCCGATTTCTTTCTAAAACTTAAGTAGTAACAGGCTTCCCAATCTTCCCATATGTTCCTAATACCCCCACGATCTAAGATATTCTCATTCACTGACTTTCGAGCTATTTGTAATCTGATCCCATAACATAACAAAACCCTACCACCTCTTCAGTTGGACTCGTATCTCCACCGAACACATTCTCCGGCGCACGGCTCCTCCGCCAGCGCGCCGCTACGGCCATTCTATGATCGCATTCGACGATCGTCACCTGTACGTCTTTGGCGGAGCGGCGGATAGTACTTTAAGTACCGATCTCCATCACTTTGACTTGGATGCCCGTACTTGGTCCGTTGTTGCGGCGGCCAATGGGTCGATTACTCCGTCCGGCAGGTTATTTCATGCGGCGGCAGTTGTTGGGTACGCGATGTTCGTGTTCGGGGGCACGGTGGATAATAATGTCAGAAGTGGGGAGATGTACCGCGTTCAATTGGCGCGATACCCCAGGTGCACGTTGTACGAAGACTATGGTGAGGGCTTGTTTTCGCAAATTCCAGTTCAACAACGTTTTGGGGTTTAAAGTAGATTTGGAGAGTTCAAATTTTGAAACATCGAATGCAACTCCCCTTTAACTGTTTTTTTTGGATCAATCGTTTAAAAACCATTTTATTGAATGGTACCAAACATTCGATGCGTTTTTTTAGGTAAAATCTTGGAGAAGCGCCATTTTTGTGATATCCAATTCGTAGTTGGTGAAGAGGAAGTGAAAGTTAATGCTCATTTAGCGATAGTAGCTGCGAGGTATCGCGAATTTTTTTAATCACCCTCATAACGTCTATATTGTTGTTTTATATTGGTTTAGATCTCAATATCTTCGCCTAAAAATTCGCCAAGCCATCGACGTTTTTTCCCAGACTATTCCCTCGACAAGTTCAAACACAAACATTGATAAAGACAAAGAATCTACGCAAACTCCCGACATTGACAAAGACAAAACTGATAAACCTGAAAAAATTGACAAAGACAAATTTAAGAAGGAACTTATAAAGCTACCCGAAAACCCGTTATTAACGGTTCATTTACCAGATGCTCACCCGGAGGCATTCGAAATGATTTTGAACTATATTTATATGGATTCTATCGATCCTACGAAAAATAACGAACAAAATAATAAAGACCCAGTTGATAAACAGGATATTGCGAGCGATAACAGAATCGTTTTATTGATGATGGATGTTTACAGGTCAGTAACGGTTTTAAAAAAACAACGCAAATATGTTAGGAAGCCAACACAAAATCTCTTTGTAGACTCGCTGTGAAATTTAACATGATTCGTTTGGAATATTTATGTGTCCAATATTTGAACACAACGATCTGTTTAAAGAATGTTTTAGAAGCTCTGCACAATGCGGACCAATTACGGTTAGATTTTATTAAGGAATTTTGCTTGAGGTAAATGTATTAAATGAAGCAAAGATTCTTTGTATAGAATATCACCCAAATACCGTAACTCAAAGCATTCAATAGCTAGATGCCCATTTCGAAAGCTATACCCCCATCCTCAGTAGTACAAGATTTAAAATAACTAAATAAAATACCATCTTTGAAACTAACAAGGTAACAACAATATATATTGGTTTGTCGAACCTAAAAACACGTGGTTTAGATAGCATTTTAAATAAATATAATTTTAAAGTAACATATAATACCTCTAATAGTCTTGCGTTAATTTTCTAGAAAATCGCAAAGATTTTAATAAAAAAAAACTGGTATTTATGAAATATCTTGTTCTAGTTGTCCTAGCTAAGGTATATATAGAAGACAAACACGTAGACTAATTGAAACTAGATTTAAGGAACATTTAGCACATTTCAGATTAAATAGAAAGGACAAAAGTGCTGTAGCCGAGCATATACATTTTGAATCAGGTCATCCTATTGAAATTAGTTCACTTAATTTGCTTAAATGTGTTTTGAATTATTCTGAGTTAAGTAATTATGAAAGAGATAAATCAAAATCAAAATTTAATGAATTTAGATTCAGGCCCAATTTCATCTTGCATATTTAAAATTACTATTTTTTAATTTATCTTTATTTTTTGTTAATTTAGATATAGCACTATCTATAATATTAACTGTATAGCAATCACGATTAATGAGATAGGTTTTTTTTTAATATTGTGCTACTGCTGATGGGGGAATAGCCTTCGAAATGCGCATCTAGCTATTAAATGCTTTAAGTTACGGTATTCGGGTGATACTCTATACTATTATTTAACACCGTAGTGATCATTTTAAAAATGTTCTTTGATAGAGGCACAATTCGCTCAATCATTTTACAGATTTATTGTAAAGGAAACAAACTACAATCAAATCGTTATGAGCACGGAATTTGAATCTCTAGACCGTCGCCTAATGATCGAAATAATTCGTCGGAAACAAGTACCGATCCCACACAAGCCCCAAACGCTTCCTTGTCCAAAACACGCTCACAATATAAATTCCAACTCCCCATCTGCTTCGGGCAATTCGAACGCATCGTCTAATTTCAACTCGAGCTCAAATCTTCCCGGTACTTGTTCCTCCGATGATTCGAACTTTTCAGGCGGTTTAGATATCCCTGGTTACTCCCTAGAGCAAGATATGGCGGCATTTCTGAGCACCCACGGTACGGAACTGTGCGATATTAATTTGGTTTTAGGTGAATCGGTTATACCGGCGCATAAAAGTGTCCTGGCCGCTAGATGTGGATACTTCGAGGCGATGTTTCGTAGTTTCATGCCCAGCGATAATATTGTCAACGTAAGTTTTTCGTCGATATATCGCGAACGGTAGCTAAAGAATCGCCCAATTGACTAACATTTTTCCAGATCCAAATTGGCGAAATGATCCCGTCGATGGAATCGGTCCATTCGTTACTGCGCTATATTTACTACGGCGACATAAATATGCCGCCCGAAGACTCTTTGTATTTATTTTCAGCGCCGTATTTTTACGGCTTCGCCAACAATCGCCTGCAGGCGTTCTGCAAACAAAATCTCGAAATGAACGTAACGTTCGAAAATGTTGTTCAGATCTTAGAAGCGGCTGATAAAATGCAAGCCATCGAAATGAAGAAGTACGCTTTGGGGCTGATTGTACATTACTTCACCAAAGTGTCCAAGCTGCCGCGATTGAAGCTGCTGAGCAAAGAGTTACTGTTGGATATCTTAATGGCTTTAGCTAATGATATGAATGACACGAAGATGTGTCAAGATGTTTCTTCGGCGAGTATTAACAGTGAACCGTGACGAGAGTAGCAGGTTTGAAAAGAGGATTCAGAATTAGTAAGTTAATTAGATTTAATTAATTTTTATCGAATATATTTTATTGTCACGGCGAAATATATTCTTTTATTCATTTCCTCAGGTAAAATTAGGATCTCAGCGCGTTTCAATACCAAGCGACTTGTTTAACACCAGACATTATACAGATTATTATAAATAAAAATTTAATAAATTTTAAAAAAAGTAACCGACTCGCACCTACTAAATATGGTGTACAATTTTCATAAATCCGAAAAAAAATCGGCAAATATTTACAAATCCCAGTAAAAACCTACAAATTTTATTAAGGATTGGTGAATCTGGCGTACAAATTTTTAATAGTGTAATTTAATAGTTTAGCCCCTCGACTAAAACTATCGTAATATTTGTAATGAATAAAGGTTTGTGGGAAAACATTTATATGACATTAATCCATTAAGAAAGCCATGGTTTAATACAATCCGGAGTAACAGATCGTCATAGTATGCATTATTAGGTCAAGATTGGCCATTGCACAACCCCAGCACACTTGCATAGAATTTATATTGTTCCAAGTCCATTATGCGACTGATAATATATCTATAGGTGGTTTAGAACACACAAACTTCACATGCAATAAATATAACAGAATAAACCTGATTAATAACTTGAAAATGGCTAGGTTTGGACCACCCCCCATATGAACTTCCATTGATATTAAGAAATACAACGAAATCTTTAAAACTTTTTCTTAAAGAAAATGATATCCATATTTGACATAATGTTCAAATAACTGGTAATACAAATTGAACAAAATGTACAAGATGTTCCTTTAAATCTATTTAACACTTTGATAATAATGTAGATGGTATATCAGCCCAAATCCAAGAGTTATATTTAATAAGAGAAAGTTTGTGCAAAATTGTTTATATTTTTCATTACTTACAATTCAACTAAAATTAATACGGCCATCGTTTTGCTATATCTGTCGAAAATGCGGTCTTAATAAATTCGCTTCGAACGTCATTTCTTCGTTGGATCTTAACGGTTGCGGATTATCATCTCGGTCGTGCTCGGACATTTCGCGGTAAATATCGTCGTTTCTTTTGAAATCACCCCGCTTCCGTGGCAGAATATGACAATGCACGTGCTAAACAAAACCCGTCGAAAGTTTGTTTTAAAATATTGCGTACTTGAGAGGCGTAAACTTACAGGTACTGTTTGTCCGGCAAATTTGCCATCTTGCACGCAAATCGTCGACGAATTCGATTTATGAATCTCCTCCATAACTCTCTGCACCGTGACAACGGTTTGAAATAAATCGGCAACTTCATCCGGGTTTAAATTCTCCAATCTAGCGGCAGGCCTTATCGAACACACCAACACATCTAAAGTAAACGCACACGCTCAGGAAAATAATTCTGCAATCCGAAAAAATCTTGGCAAACATTTACAAATATCTAAAAATCCCACTAAATATCTAAAAATCTTATTAAAGATTGGTGAATCTCAAATCTGGTATATAAATTTTTAATAGTGATGAAAAAAATGAAAAATAAATTCATGAAAAAAGCGAAAAATAAACTCATGAAAAAAGCGAAAAATAAATTCATCTTCGAGAGGATACGGCCGGGCACAACGCATCTTATGTTCGTGAACGCGAAACTTAAATTGCTCCTGTAGAAAACGGTGCTATTTGGAATCTTCTTCGTGGCGAACATATATTGATCGAACGAGTCGATGTCTTGACTGTTTGATTTCTGCAGGATTTGGTAAATATCGTCGCGGCGGTGATTAAAAACGGGCATTTCTTGGCGGATTTTTTGCAGCGGGCTGGATTCTATCGTAGCTATTGCGTAACTGTAATCTGTCGCAGGAATATTCATCGCCTCTTGTTCCGTGTATTTAGGACATTCTGCTATTATTCGGCCCCAAGGATCTATAATCTAAAAGAAATTGTCAAGTTTATTCCAGATACTTCTTTGGTAATCATGGCATATTCTAAATTCTTCGTTTAAATATTAGAAAAAATGAAAAACTTGCGAAAATGTTATATATAAAAAAAGTGTGGAACCGTTTGAATTATTTAAGTTTTTTATTAATAAAATAGTTAATAAAACAACAAAACTTCTTGTAGATTTGAAATACTCGTATCATTTTTACTAGAAAACGAGTCTTTGAAATATAAAAATGCAAAATAACGACTCAGTTGTCAAATTCGATTTTCCCGCGTGTTTTAAAAATACAAATGGCGTTAAGCGCGCCCTTACAACGCCGTAACTAATCAGCTTTTTTAGGTTATATTTCTTATAGATATTTTTAGGTTAATAAATTAAATAGAGCACAATGAACATAATCGGACGAATAATCTTCAACAAAATCAAATTGCAACACTTAACAATACCCCCGCAAGTAAGTACACACAAAATAAAGGCCCCACGAAATGAATAAAACTTTAAAATACACTGCAGATTCGCCCGTCCAGTTACAACTCATCCCCATTGCTATCCGACCTCCAACAAGCCCCTCATATCGTCCAATACGACAGAACACAATGTCCCATCGAGTGGTTATTCGTCGAACGAATCCTTCCCCCGAAAATCGTCCCCAATCCAACACCGAAATCGTTATACAGCTCCGGCTGGAGACCAGCCGATATAGAAACTAGTCATAAAGCCCCCTATTTTATCGAGAGGAATAAAAACCACATGCTGCCGGTCTACATGGAAGTGAATAGATTCGGCACTAGGAAAATTACGAAGGTTCGGAGAATCAGAGGGGATATATGGGCGTTATTTGGGGTGATGGAAGGGTTCTTACAGAAGCACCAAGTGCGGCCGATTCGAGGCCAGGTCAATGAGCTTACTAGGTGTATACAGTTTTATGGTGATTGGGTGAATGCGTTGAAACATTGGCTGACTAAGAATGGATTTTAAAGTCGACGAAATAACCGTTTTTTTAACGTTTCATTTTTGGTAGTTAAGGATGTTTATATTTATGCACAAGCTATCCGCTTCTTTCGTTATGAATTTGATATCTAACGTCAATTGTCGTGAAATTTATTTATTTTACTCAAAAAGGATTTTCAAGTCGACGAAAAAACCGTTTTTCTAACGTTTCAGTACTTTTAGTAGTTAGTTAGTTAAAGAGTCCGCAATCCTAAAGATTGGTTGGAAACAGCACGCCATGCCGATCTATCCTGAGCTAATCCCTTCATCTCCCTATAGCTATTCATCTCAACGTCTTCAACTATCTGACTCACATACTCCAATCTAGGCCTACCTAGCCCTCTCTTTCCCTCCACTCTACCTTCTATGATCAATTGCATAATCCCCCCATGCCTAAGGATATGCCCTACTAATCTGTCTCTCCTACGCTGTAACACTCTCCAAATACTTCTCTTCTCCCCTACTAACTCTAGTACAGCTTCATTTGTTACTTTATCTTCCCAACCAATCCTCATCATCCTCCTATAACACCACATTTCGAATGCTTGTAATCTACGCTTCTCTTCCTTTCCTATAGTCCACGCCTCACACCCGTACAGTGCTACACTCCAAACATATACCTTCAGTAATCTTTTTCTAATACCCAAGTCAATATTTGATCTTAAAATCTGTTCTTTTTCTACGAATGCCTTCCTACCCTGTGCTATCCTACACTTTATATCTACCTTGCTTCGATTATCTTATTAGTAGTTAAGGATGTTTAAATGGAATATATTTATACACAATCTTACCACTATTATTATTATTATTAACTTAACATCTAACGTCAATTATCGTGCGTTTTTTTTTTTACTAACGGATTTTAATGTTGACGAAAAAACGTTTTTTTTTACATTTTGATTCTTTTTTTAGTTAAGGATTGTGGATAAATATGAAATATATTTATCCACAATCTAACCGCTTCTTTAATTATTATTAACTTAACATCTATCGTCAACATTTTTTTTACTAAGAATGGATTTAATGTCGATGAAAAATTCTTTTTTAAATTAACCTTTAACCTTTCATTTTTTTTACTAGTTACGGATATTTATATGAAATATAAACGTCAATTACCGTAAAAAAAAAGAAATTATTTTTGAAAAATAATCTTACCATAGACTGCCCGTACGAACTTCTTTTCACATTATGTTTCCCATATTGATTGGCAGCGATGACATAACACTGATTCTCAATCGCTCTCGCCCTGAGCATAATTTCCCAGTGTGCCGCCCCTGTAGTGCTCGTAAAAGCCGAAGGAAACGTCAAAATATCCGCTCCGGACTTGCGTAAAATCGTACTGGGCTCGGGGAACCTTAAATCGTAACACTGGCATATCGAAGAAAACAATTGGAAAATACTTTTATACCATATAAATCTAATAAAAATTCTCTCTTCAAATTATCTTAGCCCTGATGAAGAATTTGCAATAAATCGATACATTGGCCATACGTTCGATTATTAGGAATAAAAGTTAAGGATACGATTAATTGTCCTAGAAGTCCCGCGGGAGTTTTCACCGGAGGAATTAGCTCCTTCCCACCTAAAACGTACTCGGATTCTTGTAAAAATATTTTTTTTTCCGGTATTTGTACGTCGAATAAATGCAATTTGCGGTAAATCGATTGCATTTCACCGTCGCTGTTTATTAAAACGTGAGCGTTGCGCATTTTATTCTATAAATATATTATTTCGACATAACTAATTTTTAAAAAAGTACATTTTTAACGGTACTTCTTTGGGCAAAGCTCCTACTTCAGCGATCTCATGAAACCCACCAATTGAAAACCACATTTTGTGCTCTTTCGCCAAATTTCGATAAGCGTTCATTAATGGTCCATCGAACGGTTCCGCCATTTCTCTGGACTCGTCCTTCGTGTTGCCAATGTAATCGCAACATTCAGGAAAGAACATCATCTTCATTCCCAAATACAAAATTATGTCATTGATTAAACAAATAATTTCAGTTACATCATTCAACCATTAAATCACAAAAGATAATCGAAGCAAGGTAGATATAAAGTGTAGGATAGCACAGGGTAGGAAGGCATTCGTAGAAAAAGAACAGATTTTAAGATCAAATATTGACTTGGGTATTAGAAAAAGATTACTGAAGGTATATGTTTGGAGTGTAGCACTGTACGGGTGTGAGGCGTGGACTATAGGAAAGGAAGAGAAGCGTAGATTAGAAGCACTTGAAATGTGGTGTTATAGGAGGATGATGAGGATTGGTTGGGAAGATAAAGTAACAAATGAAGATGTACTAGAGTTAGTAGGGGAGAAGAGAAGTATTTGGAGAGTGTTACAGCGTAGGAGAGACAGATTAGTAGGGCATATCCTTAGGCATGGGGGGATTATGCAATTGATCATAGAAGGTAGAGTGGAGGGAAAGAGAGGGCTAGGTAGGCCTAAATTGGAGTATGTGAGTCAGATAGTTGAAGACGTTGAGATGAATAGCTATAGGGAGATGAAGGGATTAGCTCAGGATAGATCGGCATGGCGTGCTGTTTCCAACCAATCTTTAGGATTGCGGACTCTTTAACTAACATTCAAACAAAAATACAATAGGAAAATACACGTAATTTCTCCTGGGAAATCTCAAAAAAGTCCACAATTTACTATTGATAGCTTGGAAAATGTAATGCAAAAATATATTTAAAAAAATATATTTAGGTTCTTTTTATTTCATATTTTATACATGTTCATTTATTTGTTTTTAAAGCTTTTTTTTGGTGTTTGTAAAATTTGAAAAATATCATTTTTATTTGTTTTCTTGTCTATTTTGGACCAAATATTCCGTGAAATATATTTTCATTCCATTATATATTTGTTTAATCAATGCTGTTCTAAAATGTTTAATCTTGACTAGGTGGAAATTACATTTGTTTCGATATTCGGATTTTTTTTACAACAGAAAACCGCTCAATATTAAATTATAAGAGATAATTAAAGCACCCCAATTTTAGAAATGCTATAAACAATAAACTACTTAAATACGCCACTTTGCTACTAACTATTGTAAACATGTCAATAACTTTTTTTAGACATTTTTCAAATATTATTTAAACAAAAACTATAATATGCTACACCACAGATTTTTTTATAATTTGTTAATAAGGGTGTGTTCTATAAAAGGGCATATCAGCTCTGTACCGCAGCCCCGTACGAGTGGCGCTACAGATCATCGAACGTACCCTTAATATGCGATCGTATATAAAGTGTTATCTTTGAAACACATTACACCATAATTGTAATAGTTAGTAGCAGAGTGAAGTATTCTATCGATTAAAGTATTCTATTGTTTGTAACATTTATAAAAAATTAGGTGCTAAGGTCTTTAATTATAGTTTAATTCCTAATTTAATATTGAGCTGTTTTTTCGAAACAAATGTAACTGGTTGGAACTTGTGTTTACCTCGACGTTTTCTTTAGCTGCGCTTGTTACTAGCTTTGTGAAATATATCAAATTCTCTTCTTTGTTGTTGGTGCTGGTCATTTGACAAACCGCTACCTTACAGGCGAACATTTTCCTTTTTACTTCCGTTGGGCGTAAGTTCTTGGTAAAGTACGATGTTACTCGATTACTTAAAAGACAATTCAACGTTTGATTGCACTTGCCCAAATTGGACGACAAACTAAAATGTATTCTGTTCCTAATCATGACGGATTTAGTTTAGGATCCGACTGTAAATGATTAATTAATTAATTCGCGCATTGATTTTGATTACAATTTCATCTTCTCGAAGACGCGTAAATTGGATTTATTGAGGTTTTTTTTAGAACGTGATTATTTTAAAATTACCTTCGATGTGTAGATTCTTTGTTACAAATTTCGTTTAGGTACTTAAATATTATTAGTTCATTGTATATTTGGAATTTTAGATATAATTTTTAGGGAGGTTAGGATTTTGAAGGAATTGTCACTATTACGATTGACGTTACTTTATTTGATTTATTAAATTAGAAATTTCTAAGAATCGACGACGTTTTTTGATTGGCTATCAAAAAGAGATTAGTTAGTTACAGAGTCCGCAATCCTAAAGATTGGTTGGAAACAGCACGCCATGCCGATCTATCCTGAGCTAATCCCTTCATCTCCCTATAGCTATTCATCTCAACGTCTTCAACTATCTGACTCACATACTCCAATCTAGGCCTACCTACCCCTCTCTTTCCCTCCACTCTACCTTCTATGATCAATTGCATAATCCCCCCATGCCTAAGAATATGCCCTACTAATCTGTCTCTCCTACGCTGTAACACTCTCCAGATACTTCTCTTCTCCCCTACTAACTCTAGTACAGCTTCATTTGTTACTTTATCTTCCCAACCAATCCTCATCATCCTCCTATAACACCACATTTCGAATGCTTGTAATCTACGCTTCTCTTCCTTTCCTATAGTCCACGCCTCACACCCGTACAGTGCTACACTCCAAACATATACCTTCAGTAATCTTTTTCTAATACCCAAGTCAATATTTGATCTTAAAATCTGTTCTTTTTCTACGAATGCCTTCCTACCCTGTGCTATCCTACACTTTATATCTACCTTGCTTCGATTATCTTTTGTGATTCTACTGCCTAAATAACAAAAATCTGACACTTCTTCGATTCTATTATCTCCTATTGTGATCCTCATTTTTCTACTGCATTCCTTTTTGTCACACCTCATCACTTTAGTTTTACCTATATTTATTTTCATGTTAAAATCCCTAATCAATACTGCCTGCATACCATTCAATACCCTTTCTAAATTCTTTTCGCTTTCTTCCAATATAGCTATATCGTCGGCGAATCTCAGCATATATATTTTCTCTCCCTGTACATTCACACCTACACTATACTCTTCTTTTACTTTGTTTATTACATCTTCTATATATAGATTAAATAATAACGGTGAGAGTGTACATCCCTGCCGAACTCCCTTCCCTATTTTTGCTACCTCTTCTTCCCCCTCAATTCTAACTAAGGCAGTTTGGTGTTTATATAAATTAAAAATTATTCTCCTATCCTTATAATCTATACCCGTTTCTTTTAAAATTCTAAACATTATGTCTTATTATATATTAAAGAGATTATCGCTCGCTTTTTTAATATTAATATTTTAAAATTTAGGTACGATTCTGACTGAGAATAAATGGAAAGGGAAAGGAAAATGAATATAGGCAACTAAAACTACATGCTAAAAACCTACAGTTGCCATCAAATTTTTTCAATTAATTTAGATATTCTAGGTACATAAATGATAAAATATTAAATTAAGGAAAATTATAAATATATCCATATCTCGAAGTATATCTTAATAATAGGTATGAAAGACCTGATCTAGGATCAATAAGTCAGCTCTTGATGCAAAGAAAATCTGGCAACCTTAATACCGCTTGACAGTAGCCTACTTCATAAACACAACTGTAGCGCGGAACACGCACTAAATCATTCCATTTTGCTATTCTGTCAAAATCGTACCGCTAAATTTAATTTTCAAAATTTTTCCTGAAAATCGGCAATTTTATTTTTACAGTTTAATACATATAAAAATATCAGGAATTGCTGAGGGTGTTGAAAAATTGGTTTTATTTATTTACGGGAAATATGTTAGGGACAAATCACATCAATACTTTTTAGAGATACATTTAAATAAGAAGTGATAGCGAAAAATAGACATAACTTTATATAAAAATGTTCATTATTATATGCAAAATAAAATTTGAGCGCGTATAGCAAAAATGGGTACGTCGAAGATTTTTTAATTAGACGTTTTATTTTTAAGGTATTAACGTATTAGAAACAAAAGGGATCGATAATATTAGTTGAACCACTTCTAGTTATAGCGAAAAATAGACACTATTGTATGTAAAAAATCTTCATTAAAAGATAAATTAACTTCCAGAAAAAAAAATTCAACATTGCTTTGTAATTTATATTTATTATGTATTTGTTAACAATAAATGTAATTCATCAAAACTACTCGTAAAATATTTTACAAAAATTTCGTTATTAAGCGATCGTCGAAAAAACAAATTCAAGTATATACTCTCTAGAAAATAATTAAAATTAAATCAAAACAGTTTAAATAAGTTGAAATCGTCGCCTGTAAATAGATGCCATATAAACTCTTATATACACATACAATCAGTTTTCTTTTGTAATTTGTTTAAAGCTATAGGACGTCCTCCATCGACATCTATTATTTCTGTTTATTTATTGCGATTTTTATTCTGTTATCAAAAAGCGTCGATTCGATATTGACTATTGGAATAATATATTTCAATTTTAATATATACACAATTCTATACAGCGTAGTTAAATGTTACATCACATACATTGAGTCAATTATTTATTTAGAGATCACAGAACTGGAAATTTTATTTAAAAAAAAAACTCGTACAAAGCGTCCCTGAAAACAAAAAATCTCCCCCACAAGAAAATTGTACGTTCATTTTACATACGGAAATTTTGCTAATTCAGGAACACCCTGCGTAATTATTGTGTATTAATTTTTATCGAAAAATCGCTTCCAAAAATATTTTTTCTCATTATTCCAAAGCACTTGGTGAACACCGAATTTTATCATTATTTTTAAGGTTAGTTAGATTATATAAAAAAAAATTGGAATGTTTAAATTTCCATTATTATTGTTAACTTTCTTGAAAATAATTAAATACCATGTGTTTTCAGGCGTTAGTTGTCAACCAATAAAATTACTCTCGATTGATTTGAAAAAATATTTTACATCTAATCAAATATATCTAATTTTCTTAAAAATTATTACATATAAACGCATTTTTTCTCTTATATATTGAATTTTCAAACTTTACAAATATTTTTTTTATATATATGGCTCTCTTACTAATTCGTTCATATCACAAAAAATCGCACAAATTTGCTCCTTTTTTAAAATATATTGATTTCTTTAAACTCGAAAAAAAATGTTTCCATCGAAATAGAAGATATGATTTTTATTATTATTATTATTAAAGCTGCCAAAATTTGTTTACAAAAAAAAACGCTATTTACAATATTTAATTCAAGTGTATAAAGATTTTTCATTTATTTATTTATAGATAAATCGATCGAAATAAATATATACATTTTTATTTTGGCACATCTCACCACTGCAAATCTATCAATGAATCGTGGTGTAAATTAAGCTTTATATACACAAACATTACTGAGCAAAGACACGTAAAATCACTAATTTTTTTTTTTGTATTTACAATACTCGTATGACAAAATCAATCGATGTTTCGTTGGGAAGTCTATTTATTTTTTAAAATATAATTTACTTAAGCTTACACTTATTGGCACATCGTAGTGATTGCTTTTGTGAAGAATTGCACTTGCTTTTTATAGGATTAATTATTAGTTTCGGTAGTATTTCCGGTTAATTCTGAAGCAACTTAAATTAAACGAAGGAAGAGAAAATTGGCACAAAAAATTCGTTGATTCAAACAAATTTGAAAAATATATACAAAATAATAAATCAGATATAAACACCTAATCTAATTTATTTAACTTTATTTTGGTAAATCGTATTTTTTAAATTGAAATTAAATTGCAGTCAAAAAATTATCAAAAATGTACTTTTTGAATTTTTTTTTGAAACCCTCGGAACCATGATATTGCATAATAAGCACGATATTATACAGGGTGATGCTTTGATAAATACAATAATTTTTAAAGCAAATTAATATTTGAAGTTAATACTTCGAAATTTATTTCGAACTAAATGCAAAAAAAAAATAAAAATTTGAAATACGAATGTAAAGCTTTCTTTATTTTTTTTTACTTTAGTAGTTCAGCAATAAGCTGATATCCATTAAAAAAATGAAAATAAAATAGGTAGTTTACAAAAAAAATTGCAAAAAAACTTTTGATGGTGTAAAAAATTAATGATACGAATAAAACTAGCCATGATTTAAACAAAAATGAAACAAATATTAAAATCAATAATTATCTTGTCAATACCTGTCATTTTGACAATTATTTTCTCTGGTGGCTATTTTCTTAAAAAATAAACGTAAGTGCAAATATTTAGCGATATTAAAAAACCAACCACGATTTTAAAACTAAAAAATTTTAAATCACAAAATTCTTGACGAACTTCAAATTCAGATTTCAAGCTTTTTTAAAATATTTAGCGTTTTATTGTGAATTAATTATATATTAGAACAAGGATTTTTTCACCAACGCACCACCCGGTATACATTGTCACTTATTCCAAATAATGCACCAAAATTTAAAAATCCACTTTCAAAACCAAATAAATAAAGTCCTTGTAAAAAAATACATTAAAAAATGCTCTCGTTATTTCTTCGGTAAAAAAATAATTCGAAACACTTTCTAATTATTTTCCTAAAATACCCTAACGAACGTTTGTTTAAAAGATATTTTTCTACCCACAAAAATGATTTTTTCCCGCATTTTACAAAAAAAAAAATACGTTAATAAAAATGCAGTCGTCAATACGTAATCGACTCTTGGTCTGGTGAACATACAATAGTCACGTGACGTGACGTAGCCGACGAACTCAAGTCGCACGGTCCGTCCATACTTAGATCGGTCGGCTTATCGTCGTAATCATTGGCGGACTGCGCGTCAGGAGTTGTTCTGTTGCTAACATCCAGCGGCTCCGCTTTGATCGTGATATTTGGTAAATGTGACAGATTGATGCTAGCGATACTCGCCGCGCTATTCGCTGGCGCTAACGCGGACGCCGTTACGCACGAATTTAATTGGTTCGTTGATGCGACACTGGATGGCGTTGGTACGTGCGTTCGCGTCGGTGACATCTGCTGGCGAAGCAGCGAGATATTTTTTATGTTCTTTAGTTCGGTCGGATTACGCAGAAACCTTAAAAAAATGATTGTAGAAACAAAGTTTAAATTCCAAGAAAATTTCGCACAAAAGTGAATTGATTTTAATACTCACTGGTAGCAATGTCGTTCGCCCTGAACCTTCCGCAGTATGTTGACCCGATAATAATATCGGAGGGCCCTCGACATCTTGTCGTAGTTCATCGACAGATGATTCTTCTGGATTCCCCAGAGTTTGGCCAAACCCGCCGGATCTACGATTTTAAAAACGCCAGTTTCCCGATTTTTCCACGCTATGTAGTTGGTATAACGCTGGCTCGGATCATTTAAAAGTTGCTGCAGGAAATCCCAAAGTAAACGACCATCTAAAATTGAATTGGCCATATGTTAGAATGACTGTCAATTGAAAAGAATGACGTTCTGTCATCGATGTGCGACATTTAGATTTAGCTCTTAAATCAACTAGTACGTTCTCGCGAAATACTATATTTCGATTTAGATTACATATTTGTGCAGACAATTGTGATGTTATTTTTTATATTGGATGATATTGTGATTTTATTGTTTATATTGGATGGTAATCCCAAAGCAAACGCGCATCTAAAATTGAATTTCCCTTGTGTCAGAATGACAGAATTTCCTTTGTGTCAAAACAAAGTGTTGAAAATAATGACGTTCTGTTGTCAATGGTAAAGTAAAGTAAAATTATTTTCAAACTGTACAGTTTTTGTCATATAGAATTTATACATTATTTAGGTAATTATAATATATATATATATATTATTACATATAATTGTATATATAATTTATATATATATATATATATATAATATATATAATAATTATACACACATATATATAATTATTATATAATTATATATATACATATATATATATATATAATTATATTTGTACATTTAGATTTAGCTTTTTAAATTAACTGTGGTTTGTTCTCGTGAAATATATTTCAATTTAGATTACATGTTTGTGCAGACAATATTAGTTAAAGAGTCCGCAATCCTAAAGATTGGTTGGAAACAGCACGCCATGCCGATCTATCCTGAGCTAATCCCTTCATCTCCCTATAGCTATTCATCTCAACGTCTTCAACTATCTGACTCACATACTCCAATCTAGGCCTACCTACCCCTCTCTTTCCCTCCACGCTACCTTCTATGATCAATTGCATAATCCCCCCATGTCTAAGGATATGCCCTACTAATCTGTCTCTCCTACGCTGTAACACTCTCCAGATACTTCTCCTCTCCCCTACTAACTCTAGTACAGCTTCATTTGTTACTTTATCTTCCCAACCAATCCTCATCATCCTCCTATAACACCACATTTCGAATGCTTGTAATCTACGCTTCTCTTCCTTTCCTATAGTCCACGCCTCACACCCGTACAGTGCTACACTCCAAACATATACCTTCAGTAATCTTTTTCTAATACCCAAGTCAATATTTGATCTTAAAATCTGTTCTTTTTCTACGAATGCCTTCCTACCCTGTGCTATCCTACACTTTATATCTACCTTGCTTCGATTATCTTTTGTGATTCTACTGCCTAAATAACAAAAATCTGACACTTCTTCGATTCTATTATCTCCTATTGAGATCCTCATTTTTCTACTGCATTCCTTTTTGTCACACCTCATCACTTTAGTTTTACCTATATTTATTTTCATGTTAAAATCCCTAGTCAATACTGCCTGCATACCATTCAATACCCTTTCTAAATTCTTTTCGCTTTCTTCCAATATAGCTATATCGTCGGCGAATCTCAGCATATATATTTTCTCTCCCTGTACATTCACACCTACACTATACTCTTCTTTTACTTTGTTTATTGCATCTTGTATATATAGATTAAATAATAACGGTGAGAGTGTACATCCCTGCCGAACTCCCTTCCTTATTTTTGCTACCTCTTCTTCCCCCTCAATTCTAACTAAGGCAGTTTGGTGTTTATATAAATTAAAAATTATTCTCCTATCCTTATAATCTATACCCGTTTCTTTTAAAATTCTAAACATTATGTCCCAATCTACATTATCAAATGCCTTTTCTAAGTCTACAAAAGCTATGCAAGTTACCTTTCCTACCCTCTTTCTTTTTTTTACTACCGTTCTTAGTGCTAGAATCGCCTCTCTCGTCCCTCTGTTTTTCCTAAAACCAAACTGATCTTCTCCTAGCCTTTCCTCTACTTTATTTTCTAATCTCCTATAAATAATCTTTAACAATATCTTCGATGCATGTGATAGTAGACTAATGGTCCTATAGTTCTCACACAAATTAGCTCCTATTTTCTTCGGCATTGTTACTATTCTACTACGCTGAAAATCCTGTGGTACTTCTCCCTTCTCATATATTTTACAAACTAACCTGTATAATCGCTCCTGCATTTTTTCCCCTGCGTGTTTTATTAATTCGGCTGGTATCATATCAATCCCCGCTGCTTTGTTATTCCGTAAATCATTTAATGCTCTATGAAACTCTGACCTAAGTATGCTAGGACCTAAGTCATCCTCATCTATCTGTTCCACACTTTCTAGCTCCTCCATGTCCTGCCTACCTTTATATAAATCTTCAAGATACTCCTTCCATCTTCTAGCTTTTTCCTTATTTTCTGTGAGTTCCTTACCCTGCTTATCAATATATATATTATATTTTATATATTACAATTATAATTGAATGAAATTGTGAGTTTTATATTCGAGCATATTGGCTTGTATAACTGTCAAAAAGTAAGCTTAAACAGATATGACATAACCCTAAATTTGATAAAGCTGTGTTAGATATGTATTGAAAAAGTGATAAAACCTTTGGGGAAAAAGAAAAATATATCGTGTTGATTGAAAAAAGGTCTAAAAATAGTATGGCCTACAGAAGATTAATTCGGAATTCATTTTTTTACGGAAAAACACACATTTGCGACCAAAAACTGTAACATCGCAGTAAGTACAGACAATTTTATTTACATCTGTATATACCTGTCATCAAATAAAATAAAACAACAAATATCCTGCTATTTAATGAATCAACTATAATACTCTAGCTATATTTACAAAAACCAATAAAATTTACTCAACGGCTATTTTAATCAATGTTTTTCCACGCGGGATATTAAATTATACTCTCCAGATTCGTTGGTCTGAAATTTACTACTTTCCGATTAGTGAAAATATCATAAATATACTGTTTAAGAGTTGCCGATGATTCGTGCCAGTCGTCCGAACATCTGTCGTTGCTACAAAAGACGTATTTAACACCTAGATATGATAAGAGATGCCTCGGGCGGGATTGGTACTTTAAAATTTGCCGATAAAAATGGTTATGGTTATGGATTGGATTTTTCTACAAGATTAATATAATAACAGAAGGTAATGCACTAAAACTAAGTAAATTAAGTGGATGTTTCAAATTAAATTCTGCCCCCGTTCTTATGAATAATATAAAATTGTTATTTGCTAATTTTTTTTTAATGTCATTAAAAGATCTATAGATCGTTTTATTAGTAATTTTGACTCGTTGATTAATAAATATATGCCAGGTGATATTTTTTATATTTTTTTAAACGGATAATTAGAAAATTAATAAAAAAAAATCTTTTAACTTCCTTTCTTTTGATACTTAATTACACAGCTTGTGTAATTAATACTTTTTAAATTTAAAAATATATATTTTCGTTTTTATAAAATGGTCCATAATTGTTCCAAAAAATGAGATGTCAAACTTCAATTTATTCGTATAATTGTAGATAAGTTGGTTGTATAAGGCAAATTTGTTAAGTTTTAATTGGGGAAAATTCGTAAGTTGGAGTTTGCTATTTATAAATAAAATATATTATCATACGATACTTATTAAATTAATTTTTATTCACTTGTATTTGGTTCGTTCTGTTCGCTGCCGCCGTTGGGGAAGAATTCATTTTTGACGGTTTTGAAGGCGGCTGGACTCATCGCCTCTTTGGGACTGCGCGGTGGTAACTGCGGAAAAGCAGTGCCGCCGTGCTGGGGCACTAAACCACCCCCGTACGTTGTGGCCAGTGGCGTATTCGGTGGACTGCCATGAGCTCCGCCCTTATCGTGATAATCATCTTCTGAATCGGAGTGATTGCTGCCACCTGCTGAGCCGCCACTGGCGCCACTTCCACCCGAAGAACCACCTCCTTAAATAACAAAAAAATAACCTTGATGAACGGTTTCAAAGTTATTTTTCTACCCACAAAAATGTTTTTTTTTTTCTTCAAATATTTAGTTATAAAATAATAAATTTAAGAAATTATCACTACGGTGTTAAATAATAGTATAGAATATCACCCAAATACCATAACTTAAAGCATTAATTAGCTAGATGTACTAGATTTCATTTTTGAGGTATTTTATTTAGTTTTTATCTTGTATTCCTGAGATGGGTGGCATAGCCTTCGAAATGCGCATCTAGCTATTTATTGCTTTGAGTTACGGTATTTGGGTGATATTCTATACTAATAATAATAAAAAGTTCTTGACGTGAAGAGGATTCGAACCCGCGGCCCTACGCATCGGACTCTAACTCACCGAACATACTGCTGATGCCGAACATGGGCACGCCCCCGGCGCCCGTGGCTGCATTTCCATTGCTCTCGGCGTGTTGGGGGCTGCCCGTGTGGCTGCCACTGTCCACACTGGGCGCCGGACTCAACGTCACACTCTGACTCTGCACGGCAATGAGGTGCGCGGCTAATTGGGCGGCGTGGTGGGCGTGGGCTGCGTGACTACCGGGCGGCAACTGGAACGTGTCCACGGCTGCATTTGAGCCGGCGCTCGGTGTGGCTACGAGGTTCCATGTGGGCGTGGATGGGTGACTGTGTGGGTGCGGGGACAGGGGGTAGGGATGGTGGCGGGAGGTCGGGGTGACCGGGGATGAGGGCAGGCAGCGGGCCAGCGAATTGGAGTCGCGTATTAGGATCTGGAGGATGTTGTATAGAACGTCGCCCGAGCCGGGGGCACGCTCGGATAGGTCCGTGCGCGTGAGAAGGCACATTGCTTTGCCTGCGTGGTTTCAGATAAGATGATGGTTGTTAAATATTGATAGGTGAGTAGATGAGGAGTAAAATAAATGTGAAACGAGCAAAGAAAGAATGAAAGATTAGCAATTGATGCGAAAACAAATGAAGGAGTGAACAAAATGAAGAGTAAAAAAATGAAGAGTGAAAAAATAAAAATGGAACAAATCAAGATTGAAAAAAAGGGGATTAACAAATGAAAATCAAACAAATGAGGAGTAATTACATAAAAAGTGGAAAAGTGAACAGCAAATAAATAGTAAAAAAAATTAAAATTGAATAAATAAAAAGTAAATAAAAGAAAAGTGGAAAAAAAAACTACGAAAAAAGACAGAGTTGATACAATAAAAAATGAACAAATGAATAGTGAAAAGAATTGAGGAAAAAAAAGAATGACAAAAAGTGAAGATAAAAAAATTGAAAATGAGTGAACAAACGAAGAGTGAAAATAATAAAATAAAAAACAATGAAAAGTTACAAGTTAAACATTGAACAAATGAACAAATGAAGTGTGAAAAAAAAATTAAAAACAAACCAAGGATGGGTGAAAAAATTAAATTTGAACAAATCGAGATTGTTAAAAATGGGGATTTAACAAGTAATAAGTTAAATAAATGAAAATCAAACTAATGAGGAGTAATTACATAAAAAGTGAAAAAGTGAAGAGCAAGTAAATAGTAAAAAGAAAATTAAGTTGAATAAACGGAATAATGAAAATTTAGTCAGCGAAGAGTTCTAAAAAAAAATAAAAAATGAACAAATAAAGAGTAAATAAACGAAGTGGTAAAAAATAAGAGAAAAAATGAAGAGTTGATAAAATAATAATTAACAAATGACAAAAAGTAAACGAAGAGTGAAAAAAATAAAAATAAACAGCGAAAAGCAATAAAAATTAAAGAATGAAAAATGAAAAAATGAAGTGTGAAAAAAATTAAAGAGTAAACTATTGAAAATGAATAAGTTAAAAGGGTAAAAAAAAATTAAGAGAAAGGATTGAGTAAAAAAAAATGGAAAACTAACAAATGAAGCGTGAAACGGAAGACTATACAATTTTATATTTGGGAAATGACATGGAAGATGACCAAATTTGCACCAAAAATCGAAATTTTGCACCTTTGTCGAAGATTTTTTCAAATTTTTCCGTTTGGACCGGAGCTCAGTAGAAATTACTTCTAGGCCAATTTATAGTCATTTCATATGGATATGGAAGATTAAACACAATAAAAGTAAACAAGAGCTAATAAATTAAAAGAGCTGAGAATGCTGAAAATGCAGTGTCATTCTTTGAAATATATGTATCTGACATTGTAATCCCATGGCCATATTTAATTATCCCAATTTAACTTGATTAGTTGGATAATTAATAATTGATATTGCTTTTATCCCTTCATAGAAAAATTCTCCACGAACGACAATCCTTTTAAATCCGCAAAATCCGTAGGAATATAAAATTGAATCGATAAATGTGGAGGACATTTCATTTCGCACTCGATAACAATCAAAAGGTAAAGTCTAATGATAATTGAACGATAAGTAAAGTAAACTCAAATAAAAATCGAAATTCAAATCGGTTTAATCGATTCCAGAAATTTCTCGTCGATTATTTTAAAAGTAAAAATAATTTTTGTAAAATCGAAAGCGTATAGAATTTTGTAATTTTTATTTCCTGTCGTGTGTTTGTTTTAGCGGCAGTAGCTGTAGAAATTGTGGATTTATATAATGACATCGTAAATGTATTTGCTTGGTGATAAGAACGGAACATCCAGTTTTTTTTTTTAATAATAAGATTATATCTCTCGATAAAGCCACACATTTGCAGTGTAAGTGTTTTTTTAGTCAAGTGTAATACCAAAGTGTAAAAACCTTTTCTTTACCAAGTGCTTTTATTTCATTTTTAAACAATATTTTTTTAATTTTATATTCTCTCCACAAAACTTGCATGTTGCAACTTAAAATCCTAACCGTTGCTTTTCTACGACTTAGTCGATAATGAATTTAAAAATCTTATCTTGTAAAGTTCAAGCATTTTTCAGGAAACATCCTGTATACTATCTTTCGAACATTTATCGACAATAATAATAATAAAAACGCATCAATTCGATAGATAGCTTTGTTTTTATCGACTGCGACAAATTTTCTAACGAACTCAATTTATTCTCGAGTGTTGTAAAATTCGAAATGAATAATCGCTCGCAAGTTATCAGTAGTTTAAAAATATTGTATCAAGTTCCAACACACATGAGCACTCGTAATATTTTTTTCAAGGCTCTCACCTGAACAACTTATTTTCGGAATCGTTTTAGTTTATGGTTACGAAGAAAATTGTATTAGTAATTGGTAAATTAATCACTCCAGTTTCGAACAAATATTTTTTTAATCGCTTGTAAATTATTTTCTTAATTTATTTTAAAAAAAATTAATTTAATTATGGAGCTCCACAGGGTGCCTTCGGTGCCAGCGTTATTCATTATTTATGTAATCGACTTTTAGAGCCATATGAAAAAAACACTCCTATATATATATATTTCCATATTTGTTTTTTATTGAATTAATTTTTATTGTCTTCAAAAAATCGTTAAGACCTGACCTGACCTTTAAAATTTTTCTTATATAAGATTAAAGTTGTTTTCATTCTAAAAATGAAAAAATCAAAAGAGTGCCTCCAGGATCCGAACCAGATCCAGAGACATCGTTATTCATTATTTATAGAATCGACTTCTCAGCCATGTAAAGAAAACACTCCCATAATTTTTTCCATATTTGATATTTATCAAACCAATTTTTACCGTTTAACTAATTGAAGACATTTTCATTAAAAAGTGAAAAAATAATCAAATGTGTGCCCCAAGGGTCCAAACCAGGTCCCGACTTATCCGTCATATATACAATTGACCTCTAACAACAAAATCGGATCTAAAATGAAATTTCTCAAAAAAAAAAACGCACCATTCATCTGAAAGACGTCCATTTCGAACGGTTGCAGGTCAAACTCCTGCTCCGCCCACCGGAGAAACGTAATAACGTCATCGCGGCTCCATATCCGCGGGTCACTAGCCAGCGACGTGGGCAACTGGCTCTTGTAGTCGAGCAGCGGCGAACTGGGCGGCAATTGACCCGACGCCAAGTGGGGGAAACTCAAGGGATACCGCCACAGTAGGTCCGAACTGAAGGTTAGCGGCAGGGGGAGTCTATCGATCATGGCGGTCGATGGCAGGGGCGGCAAGTGACCTGGGGCTAGCTTCATGGCGGTGAAATGACAACTGCAACAAAGAAAACAAATTAACTTTGTTTTCTTAAATAATTTATGCGGATGATTGGGGATGGGAGTAAATATAACAAAATAAGCCGGCCAACGCATCGAATATTTTAAAAATTATGTCTAAATTCTAAAATAAAATTGTTCGTTTCCAGGTGGATAAATTCGTATATATCTGTCAAAATTGATGTATATATTCGAAATTTAAATTGTTCGTTTCAATCTGGTGGATAAATTCGTGTCAAAAATTTTAAGCATAACCTATAAAAACTATATATTTTGAAGGCGCCTTTTGTTGGTTAAAATGCAATGGACCAAATATGTTTAACCGATTTAAAAAAAAAACGATTATAATATATCGTTAAAAAGCAAACACGACAATATTAATGTTCGACGTCATATCGCCACACCAATTAAAATCCCAAGCATATCCGAGTATAGTCGTCCGCCCCGCGCGCTCAGTTCAACCAGGAAGAAATGTGTCAATGCCACTGGAGGCAAGTTTATTATATTATGTGCGCGCTTATATAAAATAAAATATAATAAAATAAAATATAACGCTGTTACGAACTGCTTCCGTATTTGTACCCGGCGTGTAGTGAAGCCAACTGTTATACGCTAAGAGTATTATATACAGAGAAGTTGTCCCAACAAATGTTCGTACTGTTGAGCACGTGAAGAATCTATATTATATCGTGACCGTATGAGAGTTCCTCCTTTCGGCGGTACAAAGACCGACACCATCGCGGTGTAATGGAATGGCCTACTGGATTGTCTAATTTATTGTTTGTAATAATATACGGGGCCGGAGAAATGGAAATTACCAACAAACTTCTATATAAACATTGAATGATCGAAATATTAACTCTTTTTTTTGATTTGGAAAAATATGAATCTGTAATATTTTATTTTGGGTAGCCTTGATATGATGGGGGGGGGGGTGATTTCAAAAGACTAATTAAAATCGGGATTTTTTAACATTTTTATTTGATTTTATTGAAATTGAAAGTCGATTTTATCAAATTCTGCATTTGACGTTGTTTTTAATAGCTCATCATTTCTCTATTTCATTAATGCTTTTCAAACTATCGCCAAATTGCATTTGAGTTGTTCTTGTATTTTAGGATTCGTAAAAAGCTTTAAATTGATTAGAATTTAATTTGAACTAACTTCTTTCAAACATGTATTTTTTTCAAAAAGCAAAGTGCAAGTTTTTTCTGCACTTCGTACAAAGCCTACGTAGCTTTTTATCGCTTGTTGAAAATTCAAATAGATGGCATTTTTATAATCGATTGAAAATCAAAATTAAATAGTTTTTGTTTTCTACGAGTGTTTTTAAAGTGCGGTATCCCCTTAACAAACATCACAATTGCCATAGTAACGAGGCACATATCCCAAGACATAATATGACAAGCAAATGTCAAATAGACAGAACTACTGCTCAATCATTCGCGGAAATATTTCCTGCCAAAAAGACGATATAAATGTATTGTCAGTGACTTAACATGGCGTTTAGCATTTTACAACGATTTAGCGTTAACCCACTTCTCATATCTGCCTGCAATATTACAGTATGGCACAGAACCGAAGTGGTTACGTTATGTGCGACCATATCGTACGTGCATGTTTCCTCACCATCGCAAGAACTAACCAAGAACGTGCACCGTTCGTTCACACAAGATGTAACCAACGCGTTGGATGGATATTATTGCGAGACATAGTACGCTCGTAATATAGGTGTTATGTTATCCGGTGCCTAAGCAAAGTGCTGTTGTTGAATAACGTCTTGTCTTCGGTGTTGTGCAAAAGCATTTCCGCCATCGCCGCGCATAATTCTAGCGGCAATGCAAACAGTTACACGTGCAGGTTATGTACAATGTGTTGCACAAATCACACGCGTTAAAGTGACAATTTGTTTTTTAATGTATGTTCTGTTGCAGAACGTAACCGATTAATTTGTTTTATTAGTTAATATTATTTGATTAATATTCCACTGCCACGAATAAAATCTTTTTAAAAAATTCTGGAGACTATATATATATAATTCAGTGAGTGATACAATATACTCTCGATTATCCGGTTATGTCCATTTTTGGAATATATTGAGCAAGAAGTACATGGTGTTACCGAATAGGTAACACTTGAACATGGTACATGGTGTTACCGAATAGGTAATTGACTCTTGAACAAAATTAACGACTTTATATCTTAAATTTTAAAAACGACTTTAAATTAACGAAAATAAATAAATTCGCATTTTATTTATGAAGCTAGATGTTTTTATTTAAATATTTTACCGATAGATTCATATATTTAAAAATAATAAGTTATCTATGAATCAATGTGTAAATTTCATGAAGATAGATAAAATAAGTATTTGTTAAAAAGATTAAATAAACATGTACGTATTTTTTAATGCGTAATATTTTTAATTTCTAAAAAATGTTTTTTTATCTTGGTTAAAATAAAAGCTACATCAAATATTGTGCATTGTATGTATAAAAATATATATAATGAAATGTTATATTAATACAAATAATGAATTTGTGAAAAGATTTGTTATAAATTGATGGTCGAAATATTCTAATTATTTTTTAGGGTTTTAGATGTTCTACCAAAAAACAAGCAATCACCCCAAAAAGAAAGTACTTTATTGTAAAAATTGGGCATCTAAAAAAATACTCGTCGAATTCTTTTTAATACACGGAAGTAAGCCAAAAACTCCAAGCAAAATCGCCATTTTATTGTCCACAGAAACTAGCATTCTTTACGATTTAACGTTTTTCTACTAAAAAGCCGAACAAAACGGACACAGAATGTAGATCAGGTATAAATGCATTGAAGCGTGTGAGAAGAAACCCGACAGTTGACAACAAAGGCCCGAAGAACGATTTGAGAGGGCGAAAAGAGACCCTTCTTTCTGATGAAGAGAGGAGGGTCTTTCTTCGCAATGATTTTAGTTATTTGTATGGGGAAGTCCATCAATTATGCGTGGATTTAAAAGTGCATGGGAACTTGATCACTCACCTTTCCGGAGAAGGTTGAGACGAAGTAGAAGAAAACGATTCTTCGAAGAATTGTATAAGAAAACATAAATTTGTGTCAATATTTCCTGAAAGACTTGAGAGAATATGTTGGATGAACCGTTTTATTAAAAGATATCGGAGCTTGATTTATTTAAAAGCTGCAGCTGAAGATTTAAAATTATTTTTGGACAGAAAGGTCGTGAGGATGTGATTTTTTTAAACGCGCGTTAAAATAGATTTGGATTCGATTTTGAATGTTCAATTTTTTTTATTAATCAGCTTATTTTTTTACCATAAAGAACAAAATTTAAATTATATGTTATTTTTTATTAACAAAAAAAAACAAGTGAAATGAGTGAAAAATGACGAGTAAAGAACAAAAAAAAAACGAAAAGTGAGCGAATGATAAGAAGAAAAATAACCGCAAAAAAGTGAACAAATGACAAGGGAGAAAAATGGAAAATAGGCGATTAAAAAATTAAAAGATAAAAATTGATTGTTAATCAGGTTATTTTTATCCAAAAAATATCAAACATTTTATTGTGTGTTATTTTTTTATGAAAAAATAAAAATAAAACGAGTGAAATGAGTGAAAAATGAAGAAACGAAGATTGAAAAAATTAGTAGTAACGAAAAAACAACAACGAAAAGTGATCTAAGGATAAGAAAAAGAGCTGCAAAAAAGTGAACAAACGACAAGCGAGAAAAATGCAAAATAGGCGAATGAAGAATAAAAAAGTGAAAAATTATTATTAATCAGCATATTATTACCAAAAATAACATTTTCTGTAAAAAATAACGCGACTAAAATAAATCGATGATTTTTTAATATAGGCTTCCGCTAATGCGTTAAATAAATTAACATGTAAATATGGCTGGGAAGAGAAATTAAAAGTACATGTTAAAAGTACATCACAGTTAATATTTAATATCACTGTAACTGTGATATAAACATTGTACTCGTATTTTCATTAATTATTGGCATATATTCGATATTATCAGTAGGTAAACTGTTTATATATAAATAAGTTTTCTGTAATTAGTTTTTCATTTCTTGATCATGCTTATTAAGCGAAACTACAGTCGAATAAATCCTCGTTTTTAACCGTGATATAAAACATTGTAATTTTATTTCTCTTCCCTAATATTGAATATCACAACATAACGGCAAAATCTATAACCTATAGAAAATATGGCCGTTGCTAGGATAGGTTACGTTTTCGAATTAATTGAAAAAATTAAACTTATTCCGCATTACGATGTTAGAAATGAGATGATGAAAAAGGTGATTGACCACCTCAAGGCCAGGAAATATACCAAAATCTTCTCTTCTTCTGAGTATGCATTCGTTTGATAGAAGTGAAGATAGGTGTTCGAGCCGATAATTATGTTCCGGTTTCGGAGGATGAGGTCAATTCTTCATCTTCATCCGATTTTTTTTTGAAAATCATTTTCTTAAATTAGATTTGGTGTCTGATTTATGTGTTTTTTTTTTAAATAAGGCTTGCAGAGAGTTGATTTATTTCTCGGGTGAAGAATAAACGTTATAAATATTATCGATTTTTTTAAATATGTTAATTAACGGATGGACATCCTGTTGGGTGAGTGAGTTATCTCGTGAGTGGCAGGAAGTGCGAGATGTCCAAGAATTTCCGGTAATTGGAAATAACAGTTTTAGTGAAGGAAAAACGAAATCTTGAGCGTTTAAATATTAAGAAGAGCGTTTGGAGATGTTTAATAGTAATTTCTTTTTATGAAATAAATCTGCCACAAAAATTTCCGATTTCTTTTGCATTTTTGATTTATGAAATGAAGAGTGATATAAATGAAGGGTGACCAAACGATAAGGAAAAATGAGGGAAACAATGAACATGAGAAAACAAACGAATAATCAACAAAAATAAATAAAAGAAAAGAGTGAGAAACGATAAGAAGAAATAGGACAACAAAAAAGTGAATAAACGACGAGTGAGAAAAATAGAAAATAGGCAAATGAAGAATAAAAAGAATAAAAAATTAACAAATCAAATGAAAAAGTGAAGAGGGTGTGGGAGTAAATGAAGAGTAAACAAATGATAAATAAAGAAAAAAACTAATGAAAAAATGATGAAGCGAAGAATAATCAAATAATAAGTGGAAAAATTAACTAAACTTTCTGAAAACGATGCGTATAAAAGATCAAATGAAGAGTGGCAAAATAGGAAAGTAATGAAATAAAGAGTGAATAAACAAAAAGCAAGAGAAATGAAAAATACATTGGGAAAACTATCTAAAAAGTTATTAATGTTATTAAAAATAAAATTAATGCATTCAAGATGTTTAAGAAAATGCCATTTTTAATTAATTTCGTTTTAGTATTCTTTTCACATCTTTCCAATCTTCTTTTTTAGTTCATTTTCTTCGTTTTTTTCACTGATTTCACTGGTTTCTCCGTTGATTATTCACGTTTTTTAATCATCTATTTCTTACTCTCATTTTTCTATTATCATTTGCTCACCCTACACTTTTTTCACTATTCATTTGTTTACCCATTTTTTTCATATTTTTACCCCTAAAAAGCAAAAGATTTAATTTCTGATATTTCTTTTAAACCTACTTTCTGAAAAATAACCAATTTGCTAAGTCGATCATCTTAACTTAACTTTTCTTCAACGGTATAAAATATATTAACGATATTACGCAATTTTTTCTTTCTTTTTAATATTTCAGATTAACCCGTGAAGAAATTTCGGAAATCTTTTGCTCTATAAAAATATTTATATTAAAATAACTCTTCTTAAAAAACAAGGCATAAAAAATTATTGAAGATGTTTATTAAATTTTTTTTTAACTACGTTTTGAAGTTATTTGCTTTGAAAAAAAATAAACGAATTATGAAAAAAATATTTATGCTGAATCTTCTATATTATTAATGATGGATACTTTCTTTACTTATATGCATATAGAAAAAAAATTCTAATAATAGGCTAATAGTTAATAATACACAAATTCAATGATTCATCATAAGATCATACATTGTGTTCATAAAATCGCTATTTCCGTAATTTATATATTACATCGTAAAAGAATCCAGATGGACCTTTTCTTGTGGGTGTGACGTTGATATTTCTTTGTAATTACAATCATCATTCTATGTCCTAATTAGCACTCTCTTCAAATACAATTAACAATTTTCTGAAACGACTTCAATTTTAATCCAAAAACGCAAAAGTCTTCAACATTTTTAAATCGAGCGTATATTTTTTTAACTAATTTTTTTTATTGCTTGTTTTGCACGCGTGTACCTTATTTCCGAATGTCGTCGTTTTATTATATTTTTATTTATCTTGTCTATTTAATCGTTATCTATCAAAATTTAAATAGAACCTAATTGATATCTGTTTGGATTAATTGGTTCTGAAGTATTTGTACTATTTAAATTTCACACGAATTGTCGCCTTCTATTTTAAATCAATATAATTTAAGAAAGAAAAGAAAAAAAAATCCAGGGAAATACCAAAAATTATTATTAGTCGAAGAATGTCTTTTTATCTCCTCAATAAAAAAATTTAAATCAAAATCGATTTTTAAAAAAATCACGAAAAAGCTACCAATAAATCGCTTCTGCAAAACACCCTGTATTATATATATTTTTAGTACATCCGAAGACTATTTAACATCATAACATGCACATGTGTGCTTATCCAGCGAGCAGAATGGTGCTTGTTCCCGAGGGGTGTTTGACACAGCCACCTTACCCCCGGAATCAGTGCGTGCACACCCTCCGCTAGAGCATTTAAGAGGGTGCACCACAAACACATTTTGACGCAAGTAAACCCACATAATATTATAGACGACGAAGAACAGACAGACGTTTCAGCTGCAGGTTAGCAGGTCGATTTATATATATATGACCTTATATGGAAAAGTGCGGATTATATCATATTTTCCGTCATTTATTGGTCGCAGAATGGTTGAAATATTATATTTTGTAATAATCGATAATAATCTCATCTTAAACAATTAAAAATTAGTTACAAAAAATAGAAATTGGGTGTACCATTCAACATCAACGTATGAAGGGTTGCATATACTAATGTACATATTGCTACGTCAATACGCCAAAACGAAAAAAAAAACCTTCGAAGACATTCTATAAAAATGCAAACATTTCAACAACAACGTACGAAGGGTTGCATATACTCATTTACATATTGTGATGTGATATATAATTCTATATCAATCACGATTAGTGACGGAGGTATTTTATTTAGTTTGTATCTTGTGCTACTAAAGATGGGGGCATAGCCTTCGAAATGCGCGCATCTAGCTACTTAATGCTTTAAGTTACGGTTGTTGGGTGTTATTCTATATGCACCGTAGTGATAATTTTAAAATATTGTGGTGTATTAAACGTCAAAACGAAAAACACATTCGAAGACATTCTATAAAAATACAAGCATGGTGTACAATTCAACAGCAACGTACGACGGGTTGCATATACTCATTTACATATTGTGATGTGATATATAATTCTATATCAATCACGATTAGTGACAGAGGTATTTTATTTAGTTTGTATCTTGTGTTACTAAAGATGGGGGCATAGACTTCGAAATGCGCGCATCTAGCTACTTAATGCTTTAAGTTACGGTTGTTGGGTGTTATTCTATATGCACCGTAGTGATAATTTTAAAATATTGTGGTGTATTAAACGTCAAAACAAAAAACACATTCGAAGACATCTATAAAAATACCAACATGGTGTACAATTCAACAGTAACGTACGAAGGGTTGCATATACTCATTTACATATTGTGATGTGATATATAATTCTATATCAATCACGATTAGTGACGGAGGTATTTTATTTAGTTTGTATCTTGTGCTACTAAAGATGGGGGCATAGCCTTCGAAATGCGCGCATCTAGCTACTTAATGCTTTAAGTTACGGTTGTTGGGTGTTATTCTATATGCACCGTAGTGATAATTTTAAAATATTGTGGTGTATTAAACGTCAAAACGAAAAACACATTCGAAGACATTCTATAAAAATACAAACATGGTGTACAATTCAACAGCAACGTACGACGGGTTGCATATACTCATTTACATATTGTGATGTGATATATAATTCTATATCAATCACGATTAGTGACGGAGGTATTTTATTTAGTTTGTATCTTGTGCTACTAAAGATGGGGGCATAGCCTTCGAAATGCGCGCATCTAGCTACTTAATGCTTTAAGTTACGGTTGTTGGGTGTTATTCTATATGCACCGTAGTGATAATTTTAAAATATTGTGGTGTATTAAACGTCAAAACGAAAAACACATTCGAAGACATTCTATAAAAATACAAACATGGTGTACAATTCAACAGCAACGTACGACGGGATGCATATACTCATTTACATATTGTGATGTGATATATAATTCTATATCAATCACGATTAGTGACAGAGGTATTTTATTTAGTTTGTATCTTGTGCTACTAAAGATGGGGGCATAGCCTTCGAAATGCGCGCATCTAGCTACTTAATGCTTTAAGTTACGGTTGTTGGGTGTTATTCTATATGCACCGTAGTGATAATTTTAAAATATTGTGGTGTATTAAACGTCAAAACGAAAAACACATTCGAAGACATTCTATAAAAATACAAACATGGTGTACAATTCAACAGCAACGTACGACGGGTTGCATATACTCATTTACATATTGTGATGTGATATATAATTCTATATCAATCACGATTAGTGACGGAGGTATTTTATTTAGTTTGTATCTTGTGCTACTAAAGATGGGGGCATAGCCTTCGAAATGCGCGCATCTAGCTACTTAATGCTTTAAGTTACGGTTGTTGGGTGTTATTCTATATGCACCGTAGTGATAATTTTAAAATATTGTGGTGTATTAAACGTCAAAACGAAAAACACATTCGAAGACATTCTATAAAAATACAAACATGGTGTACAATTCAACAGCAACGTACGACGGGATGCATATACTCATTTACATATTGTGATGTGATATATAATTCTATATCAATCACGATTAGTGACAGAGGTATTTTATTTAGTTTGTATCTTGTGCTACTAAAGATGGGGGCATAGCCTTCGAAATGCGCGCATCTAGCTACTTAATGCTTTAAGTTACGGTTGTTGGGTGTTATTCTATATGCACCGTAGTGATAATTTTAAAATATTGTGGTGTATTAAACGTCAAAACAAAAAACACATTCGAAGACATCTATAAAAATACCAACATGGTGTACAATTCAACAGTAACGTACGAAGGGTTGCATATACTCATTTACATATTGTGATGTGATATATAATTCTATATCAATCACGATTAGTGACGGAGGTATTTTATTTAGTTTGTATCTTGTGCTACTAAAGATGGGGGCATAGCCTTCGAAATGCGCGCATCTAGCTACTTAATGCTTTAAGTTACGGTTGTTGGGTGTTATTCTATATGCACCGTAGTGATAATTTTAAAATATTGTGGTGTATTAAACGTCAAAACGAAAAACACATTCGAAGACATTCTATAAAAATACAAACATGGTGTACAATTCAACAGCAACGTACGACGGGTTGCATATACTCATTTACATATTGTGATGTGATATATAATTCTATATCAATCACGATTAGTGACAGAGGTATTTTATTTAGTTTGTATCTTGTGTTACTAAAGATGGGGGCATAGACTTCGAAATGCGCGCATCTAGCTACTTAATGCTTTAAGTTACGGTTGTTGGGTGTTATTCTATATGCACCGTAGTGATAATTTTAAAATATTGTGGTGTATTAAACGTCAAAACAAAAAACACATTCGAAGACATCTATAAAAATACAAACATGGTGTACAATTCAACAGCAACGTACGACGGGTTGCATATACTCATTTACATATTGTGATGTGATATATAATTCTATATCAATCACGATTAGTGACAGAGGTATTTTATTTAGTTTGTATCTTGTGTTACTAAAGATGGGGGCATAGACTTCGAAATGCGCGCATCTAGCTACTTAATGCTTTAAGTTACGGTTGTTGGGTGTTATTCTATATGCACCGTAGTGATAATTTTAAAATATTGTGGTGTATTAAACGTCAAAACAAAAAACACATTCGAAGACATCTATAAAAATACCAACATGGTGTAAAATTCAACAGCAACGTACGAAGGGTTGCATATACTCATTTACATAATGCGATGTATTAAACGTCAAAACGAAAAAACACGTTCGACATTCTATAATAATCCGTAATTTTCTATGTATGGAAATTCCTGAGACAAAAGTGAGCTGATCGGACGCAATTGTAACGATTTGGATGCAATGAGATGTGTCATCAAAACGTGACGCTTGTGTAAGTGAATTAAACAACTTGTTCAAGATTATATTGGGCTTGCTCGCATGAACGCGCTCCGCGTCATGTCATTGTCCACATAGGTTTCATAATTTTTTATTTTATTTTTTCAACACGACGGAACTATAATATAAACTGTCTACCGAGCAATTAGCATTTATACGCATTCTAATAATAATAAATCCATTTATTGGCATGTTAGATTAGGAAAGTACAGCCAAAAGGAATGCCATCAAATAATAAGCCATATAAGATATAAGGCTCGTCCTTGCTCTTCCTGCCACCCCTGTATATAGCGACTAATGTACAAAATTAATTTTTAATAGGTTTTATTCAATCGCCACTGTGCATTCGCATTACAATACATACTCGTAGTATTCTATACCAACGGAATTTTAACAAATAAGTATCGCCAGCGCTTCGAACAGTAACAGTCTTACGCATATTTGCGCTGGAACAACAATGATAGAAGGCATTATTTGTTGTACACACCAGCCGAGTGGCGGTGGATCGGTGGCGGACATGACGCAGTAAGAAATTCCCGGAACTTATTAATTGCAACCAATAATAATAATTCTCTTTATTCATGGCCATATCTTTTCAAATTAAAATATAATAAATACATAGGCTATGATACTAGTTGTGTCCACATCCACCCAATGGCCTACCTTGTGCAATATGAGAAAACGTGGAAAAACTCGTGAAAAACGAATTTAAAAAATCACGCGAATAATCTCAAGCATACTTCTAAATAGAAACGCGCGCGCGAAGAGGTTTAACTATTAATCAAAGGATCGATTCGAGATGACGATGCGCTGTAAAGTAAAAAAAAACAACACATCCGTATCGTACCAAATCACAACGTTCAATCGACATGTATGTGTGGCTCGGTTTGGAATGTCATACGACGTACTAAGTAAGGTACATCCGTGCCGAGCCGAGCAACTTCCGCCCCGTACACATCCGCCTTTTGCGCTAACGAAAAGTAGATCCCATCGACCGTAAAGTGCGTTTCCTTACCGAATTGTTTCCTTTCCGCTATAATCGCATGGAGTAAATCCCCGCTTCCGGTTTACTCGGCCGGTCGAATCACTGATATTATTACTAAACACACAAATTATTCCAATTTAATAATGCGGTCGGGTGGTCGAAAAGAATATGATCCGGTTGCGAGACGCGGGCGGGGGGTTTGTTTACTTTAATTAGTAGCGGATGGTTGTCAATTTGACGTGTCGCGCGAAATGGTGTAACTGTGGCATTTAGTTGTGGCTGGAGTGACAATTAACGTCGCGCGTCATCGCAGCGCTAGCCAGCACATATACCATGCCACCTTACTACCGTTCTACCGTTTCCGACTGTGCCGTCCGTCCGTCCCCGACGAATGTTGCGAATCCGCCGATCAGATGCGCACTGCGCCGTGTTAGGATCGCGAGTGCTGCGATGTGCGCACTACCCGTACACGCTGATGCTTCGCACACAACTACTGCGCTGTCTGTCAGAAGTGGTTTGTGTCGTTGTGGTGGCGACGCGCTTGCAGTCGCTGCTGAGCGCAGCGGTGATGCTGTTGCCATAGCAATCTGTGCTGTGGACAGTGTTGCCAATACCGAACACGTCTCAATCCGAGGAACCGTTCGAAATACTTGGAAGGCTCCTCGGACCATTAGGCTCTCGGGTTGCCACTTCGTGTTTTTCATATATATATATATATATATATATATATATATATATATATATATATATGTATATATATATTCCGCGGCAAATTCAAAATATTACCTTTATGCATTCGTCTCAATGCGCAATTATAAATATATAACCAGTGATAAAACATTTATCAAAAATCATTCTACAAAAGCCATATAAAATGTATTTCAAATGCAAATAACTTGCATAGCTTTTGTAGATTTAGAAAAGGCATTTGATAATGTAGATTGGGACATAATGTTTAGAATTTTAAAAGAAACGGGTATAGATTATAAGGATAGGAGAATAATTTTTAATTTATATAAACACCAAACTGCCTTAGTTAGAATTGAGGGGGAAGAAGAGGTAGCAAAAATAGGGAAGGGAGTTCGGCAGGGATGTACACTTTCACCGTTATTATTTAATCTATATATAGAAGATGCAATAAACAAAGTAAAAGAAGAGTATAGTGTAGGTGTGAATGTACAGGGAGAGAAAATATATATGTTGAGATTCGCCGACGATATAGCTATATTGGAAGAAAGCGAAAAGAATTTAGAAAGGGTATTGAATGGTATGCAGGCAGTATTGACTAGGGATTTTAACATGAAAATAAATATAGGTAAAACTAAAGTGATGAGGTGTGACAAAAAGGAATGCAGTAGAAAAATGAGGATTACAATAGGAGATAATAGAATCGAAGAAGTGTCAGATTTTTGTTATTTAGGCAGTAGAATCACAAAAGATAATCGAAGCAAGGTAGATATAAAGTGTAGGATAGCACAGGGTAGGAAGGCATTCGTAGAAAAGGAACAGATTTTAAGATCAAATATTGACTTGGGTATTAGAAAAAGATTACTGAAGGTATATGTTTGGAGTGTAGCACTGTACGGGTGTGAGGCGTGGACTATAGGAAAGGAAGAGAAGCGTAGATTGCAAGCATTCGAAATGTGGTGTTATAGGAGGATGATGAGGATTGGTTGGGAAGATAAAGTAACAAATGAAGCTGTACTAGAGTTAGTAGGGGAGAAGAGAAGTATTTGGAGAGTGTTACAGCGTAGGAGAGACAGATTAGTAGGGCATATCCTTAGGCATGGGGGGATTATGCAATTGATCATAGAAGGTAGAGTGTAGGGAAAGAGAGGGGTAGGTAGGCCTAGATTGGAGTATGTGAGTCAGATAGTTGAAGACGTTGAGATGAATAGCTATAGGGAGATGAAGGGATTAGCTCAGGATAGATCGGCATGGCGTGCTGTTTCCAACCAATCTTTAGGATTGCGGACTCTTTAACTAACTAAATAAAAGTTGGCGGCAAAATATGAGACATAATATATCGAGGAAAAATTTGGATTCTTAAATAAATCAAAATATCTCTAAATAAGCATTTAAATTTGTAAAAACAACAATATGTATTATACAATATAATACTTATCAAAATAAAATTCAAATACGCCTTTATTCTCGGGGAAATAACGTTGTGGGTCCACGTTATTCTTGTTCGTTGTTTGGTTTAATACCTTTCGAATCACTCGTATTTTTTCAATTGTAATAGATCATCTTGCTACATTTGCGTAGTGACACAACTTTCAATAGTGTAATTAACTTCCCGCTTGTCCTCGCACCATAAATCATTTTTTTCTTTAGATTCGAAACACTTCCCACTTAAATAAATATTCATTTGATGTAAATACATCCGCTAAATGTTTATTGTAGTCATTACAAGTAAGAAACATCGCAATAGCATTAGCATTTTCTTTGTACTATGGTATAAGTAAGAAGTATAAATAATTTTGTCAGTTATGAAGATATAAAAATTATAAATACCTGATCAAATGAATATTGATTTCATTTTATACTCCCTTGTTGTATGGGGCTCTAAATTCTACTTATGTACTCAAGTGACGATTTAAACGTGATCTGCAATTAAAGCTATTATTGCATTAATGGCACTGGAAACTCAACTACCAACATTATGTAAATAATTCTATAAAAATAGTTTGAAAATGATGATTAAGTTAAGTTTATTGCAAATAGTTTATGTAATTTGGACCTACAGCAACTGGAACGCTGTCAAAGTTCAAATACACTCGTATACAAACAACCATTTCCCGAAATAGCAACCCGATAACCGAATGATTCCGTGGTACGTTCGAAGTTAACGGTATCTTCTCAAACCGACCTTACTTGTAGATCTAATTGAGAATATTTTATAAGCTGAGGCTAATTACAATCAAATATTTTAATTCTACAACGAAAATGCACAACGTGGCAACGTCGCTTTCAGCGATTCAATGCACGCGGCGCGCTAGATTTGGCCGCGGGAGGCAGTAGTGTGTCTACACGATACGGATATATAAGAAAAAAAATGCCAACGGTGCGCGCACGCCATCAGCGCATCTAAGCATGGACAATTTTCAGGTTGCCTGGTGCGATACTAAAGCCTAGAACGAAGAGGTTTGAGTGAGATGGATGGAGAATAATTTTTTTATCCATGTCCGTATTGTGGTTCCTGTACGTATTTATTCATTCTACGCACACATAAAATCACCAAAGTTAAGCGAGGGATAAATAAATGCATGTAGATTACAGCGTTGTCGGATTTTATTATATTAACATGAGATGTAGAAATGTCAATTAAATGCAAATAGGTTCGAATATAATAATGGTTGGTAGTAAAAATGTTTAGTACAGAAATATTCTGTTTAAGAAAAAAATCGTTGATTTAAAATGAATTAATATTATAATATTGCACACCCTGTACAGTATAGAACTTAACCACAAAATGTTGTATAGACAGAAGCTGGTGGTATTTACTTAGTATATTCATGTCGGGAGAATATCTATAAAGAATTCATACATTTTCTTCTTTAACCCATCAAAAATTCTCAAATCGCCCACCTAAATATCTATTAAACTATCAAACCATCAACTAACCCGAGCTCATATTCAATAGCCGTACAATAAGACGATCAAAAATATTGTTTAATCTATCGGTTGTTGTTAATTAACGAACACCCGCTATATTATAGACTGTTGGTTAGACCATCGCGTTGCTTGCGATTGCCTCGTTCCATTCCAGTTCCTACTCTTCGGGTGTCCTTAAAATTGTGGGTGTACCTTATCGTGCGAGGTATGCTCTTCTTTTACCGACGATTTATCGCAAATACCACCTACCTCTTCGATAATCCATAGGTTGCAATTTTATTCGAATTTTTCGAAATAAAACGGCATTTTTCGAATTTAATTTCGAGTTTCAGTTTTATTATCCCAGCGGATTTTTCACTTTGTCGATTCCGAACAAAGCTCGCACCTTGCCGTACATAAATAATGAGGAAATTCTTAAAAGCGATTATTTTCTGCAAAGGAATTTTAATGGATATTATCTTTCGCTCGGTTTGTAAATAATCGTATGTGACATATGTCAGAGTGGCAGATAAATAGGAAGCCATCATGATTTTATTGTCAAACTGACGTTTCTAACGTCAAAACGATATAATAAAAATAAATCCATTCGGCTACAAATTTTAATTTATTTTAACGATAAAAACAATACATTTTCAATATGTTCAGGACTTTTTGAAAACGCGTTCTCTTGTATACCATACGTTCTCTGTATTTTATAGTATAAAATAATAGGACAAAGTGGCCTTAATACAAAACCTGAGCAATTTTCCCTATACACAAAGTATTTGACTCTATTTTTATTTAATTAATTGACATTCCTCACCGCGGCATATTGCTACGCTTAATTTAAACGCTCTATACTACATAGTTCTTATGCTTTAATTGTATAACATGTATTCGTATAATAAATCGCATATTGTTTCAGTAACCCAGATTATTTATAAATTGCGTAATTCGTTTCATATCGTGCATTTTCTTATTTCCTGTAAAAAGTAACCAACTATAAGAAAATTATTTTATATCTATTGCAAACGCACATGTAATTAATTTGTTAATTATATCGAAAAAACTTTTTCGAGTACAAATAGACGGATTTAAAAGGAATCAAAAATCAAAAATATAACTTTTATTTTGATAGCCGATGGCTCTCTTCATAAAAACACAACTTGCTGAAGAGTAAGAAGTGTTTAATAAAAAAACAAATCAACGAGCTCAGGGAGGTTTAATAAAGCTTTATCTTCAAAATTTTAACTGTTTAGTTAAAATGTTCGCAAGGAAAAACATTTATAGTCGTGCTGAGGAAAAAAAAATGACGGCAAATTAGCTTGTCGCTGTTGAGCCGCAAAGCGGTAATAATATGGCGAACAAAAACGGAAACTGAAGACATAGCTAAGGCAGAAGAAGCGCATAAAACGTGGATGCTGTTCCTCTACACACCAGAACGGTAGAAGACCAACAAGAAGCGCTCGGTTATACAAAGACGGAGACGAAGCGGCCGAAGATGCTGCTTCATCTCATTTCGATCAGCTCTCTGGGCTTCTTGCAGCAACAGGATGTTCGCCGCGGCTTATTGCTCATGCTACTTCTGGTTTGGTCTCTTGCGACACACAGCTATTGCTGCGGCTGCTGCATCTTGCCAGCTGTACCAAGCCCGACCAACATAGTGTCTGCACTTTCCGCATTCCGACTACACTCACTCAAGTCCCTAGCACGAAACCGCCAAGTTATAAAGCAATTTTGACAACAAATTTTAAAAAAAATTTTTTAGTCGTATACATTTTCATTATTGCATTCTGTATATATTTGAAACGTATATAAAACTAATAAATCGTCAGCGATGTAACGTATAATAAATCTTACAAAAATCCGAAAAATGACATCAAACTGATTCTTAGATTTATTACGCAAGTTCAAAACATCTCCTGACTCATTAAAAGTGCAAAGCATATAGGAGGTATTGTCACATCGCAACGATATATATATATATGCAACCAGACTAACTAAGGTTTCTAGTAAATTTCCCATGTCTAGTGTGACGCTTTCCGCATTCTTATTTTTTGAATCTTTTAAAATCACCAGAAAAATAAGCATCAATAAATATTGATTGTATTTTACCGATCCCTTTTTTTACTGATGAATATTTACCGATTCCGTGTTGTAAAATTGCTTTACGTCTTGAACCGTTCGCGCTCAGCATCGGAAATAACTCTTGGCAACTTTAATAGACGTACAGTATGCACTCCATACATGGTGCAAACGCACATTTGATCATTTACGAAGAGATGTCTTGAGCAACGAAATATTAATTTTGTCGGTACTATCGCTGCTGCTGCTGGTCGGTACTTATGGCTTGGAGAAGAACTATTATGTTCATCGTTGCGCCATTACTATAAGACGTGACATAACAATGTCTTATCTTGTAAATGTCAAACGCAAATTAACCAAAAAATCAACAAAGCATCAATTAAATAACCAGCGAGAGTGGTTTTGATTTGTGTTTGGTCTTTAACGAGCGTTAAATCACACGAATTTTATCTTTAATTATATATATCTAATATCTTTATGGTTTGTTTCGCTCTAAAAGATTATTTATTGTGCTTTCAAAATGGCGTGTTCAAAAGCAAATGAATTACTACAACAACCAAATCGGAGAAAATAGATCATAAATGAAATGGCTGAGTTTTAAAAAACGATTAATTGAGATTAATATAAAGAAAAGCTCGTTGTATGTAAGATTTTCCGCTCTTTTGTGCAGCCTAAGACAAAAGTGTTACAATCTACGGCTATATAACAATATTATAAGTGGAACACCTAAAATTATGTACAACAAATTACGTAAGTACGTTCGTGGATTTTGTAATAATTGACCTATTGCATTGCAATATAGCAACTGCATACATATTCGCATTATATGGACGAATAGAATTCGTTTTCCTGGTTGGTCTACTTTAAATCGGGGATGGCCAAAATAGTTTGTCGAAATCGGTTCATCTATCTCAAGGTATACCCTAAAATCGACAAGTCGAGGAAGATTCTTTGTTTCGACAAATAGAATACATTAATTTTATAAAAATAAGAATTTCATCACAGAAATCTGTGCGGTTTATTAAAAAAATAAATTAAATATTTCTTAAGTTAGGCAATTTACATAACATTAGATCAAATGTATTTTTTTTTATGATCAAGTAGTGTTCAAAATGGCAGGTGTCATAGAAAAAATTCCATACAGCGTTGCCATATCGAATCTGAATGCTCTTGTTTGAGGAAATATGTAAATAATAAGTAATTTCACTTTTTTTTTGGACTAATCAGCTGATTTTGGACACGCAACCGACCGTGTTACTAAAGTTGTTACGTTAATCGCAAGTCGATGCGCACAGGCTGAAGTTGAATTGAATTTACTCTCTCTCTTTCGTCTTTCGTTACTCTAAAACACGATTATTATTTAATACTCCTTTGCATTTTGCGAAGTTCTGTCTGTCTGTCTATCTATGGAGGTGTCTGTCGGTAGTATAACGTGAATTATTAAGAAAACTATAGATTACGTTATCCAAAATGAATAAAAATTGAATTACAAGAATTTAAATATTGATGTATGGAAAAAAAAAATTAAATAAATAGCCTACTAAATATTTTTTTGAAAAAATTTAGTAGGCAAAATTTTGTACAGAAAACGAAGTAGTTCATTTGTTTCTTCTAACTGACTTTGACATAAACATCAAATGTCATAATAAATATTTTTCTTTATAAATATAAGAATTTTCTCCGGAAACTCGCAAAAAAATGTTTAAAAATCCTTAGCAAAAACATTTTATTTAAAATATTCTTTACCTACTGAACGCGTCTTTATAAAATCGTCCGCAAATCGTTATTTTATTGGTTTTTCCTACTTTGGATTAAAAAATTTCAGCGGTATAAACTATTTTGTAATCCGAGATGAATATTTTTAACAGTAGGGCATCGATTATCTTCTAAATTCATTGAATTTCAACGTGACGAAGTGGTTTATATAGCGATTAGCGTAATATGCGGAAAATCTGTAAATACTGCTTAAACACTAATTTGGGAATTAACATGCAAGTTCTATGTATTAACAGCGCAAATATAAAAAAAAAATTAATCCACGAAGATAGTGGCTAATAATCAATTTGGTTTGTTGAATATTTATTTTTTTTGTTATAATTTCTTGAGATAGATCTCTCAAGATTATACCAATAGATACCAAGATAGGTCGTTCAAGTGGATCTTGTTGAACTTCTAAATTAAGTTGACACTGTCATAATTAATAATTGCTGCAAGCGATTGGGATTGCTACATTTGAAATAATATTAAATGAATCACAAGACGGAAGCGGTCCATTTACAAAATTAACAGTGCTATTTAAAATACCCATTTATTTAGAATGATAAAAAAAATCAATACAACTTAATTAATACGATTATCCTGTATAATTATATTTGACAAGAGATGTCAGAATTTTGAAGTTTCGGGAAGTGCATTTTAAAAATCTGTTATGCTGAAATGAATTATGATTATTTTTTTCAACTATTTATTACATATTATCGTATGTATATTTAAAATAATATTTATTTTTAGATCAATTTAATTCTTCAATTGACATTTACACGTAAATAAAAGCCCTGTCAAAACAAATTACAATATTCCTATTGGTTTCCATAGTAAGGACAAATCGGCGGCCATCATGATTTTACCATAACCTAGCATAAACGTCAAACTGACATTTCCAAAGTCAAAACAACAAAGCGCAACGCAAATAAATATGTAAATACAATTCTGATCGCTTTTATTAAATAAATCTTTACGCAGTGCATTAAAAAAAACGGATCCTAAAACTTGATTAATCTACGGCCACGTAAAATCATTTTAAATGAACGTTACACAAATACGTATATATTATTCTACTAAACCTCTGAACTCGAACCAGGAAATAGGAAGTAAGTTCTACATTTATACTACTCAGAGCTCAGTTATGTTTGTCGTTTCGTTTGGCTCATGGACGCGATCCTATTATTTACTCACATCTACAAACGCGCACCGTACATCGAAGTCCCCCGAAACACACCAGCCGATTATATAAAATCCGAGTCCACCAAATACCATGCGCACCATAAGCTAATGGCTATATTCTTCGCTATGTGAGGTAGGTGCGTCAGCCGAGCCAACTGCTAGCGCTGGATATTTCTTGAGAACGTTCGTGTATAATACGGTAATGTACAAGAACAAGTGGAAAGACATGTAACTAAGCGATATATCGCCGGTTCGTTCGTTCATTATGATGTATTATTGCTTATAGGTAGGCGTGCAAAGAATTACACCAACCACAGGAAATCACACATGCATATTTGTTATTTGTATCTGTACTTGCGTCGACTGACAATGCGCTTTTTATTTTTATTGCTACAAGTGTTTTTTTGTCGGTTCGTAGACCAACTGGACAAAAGCATTTATGGTCGGGAATAACCGTGCGCTACAAATCGAATGAAATGTTTTTGTTGTAAATGTAACTTGTGTGTTCGTAAAATGTCTTCCTTTTCCGTACAGATCTGATTTTGGTACTTCAAATTAAATAGTGTTTGCCAAATCCACCCGACACTTCAGAAACATTTGACGTGTGTCCACCTGACATACGTCAGAAACATTTGACGTATGTCCATCTGACATACGTCAGAAGTATGTCCACTTGACATACGTCAGACGTATGTCAACATGTCAAAAATATTTGACGTATGTCCACCTGACATACGTCAGACGTATGTCAACATGTCAAAAATATTTGACGTATGTCCACTCGACATACGTCAGAAACATTTGACGTATATCAGGTGGATTTGACCTGACATACGTCAGACGTATGTCCATCTGACATACGTCAGAAACATTTAACGTATCTCCACCTGACATAGGTCAGAAACATTTGACGTTTGTCCACTTGACATACGTCAGACGTATGTGCACCTGATATACGTCAGAAATATTTGACGTATATCAGGTGGATTTGACCTGACATACGTCAGGCGTATGTCCACCTGACATACGTCAGAAACATTTGACGTTTGTACACGTGACACACGTCAGAAACATTTGATGTATGTCCACTTGACATACGTCAGAAACATTTGACGTATATCAGGTGGATTTGACCTGACATACGTTAGACGTATGTCCATCTGACATACGTCAGAAACATTTAACGTATCTCCACCTGACATAGGTCAGAAACATTTGACGTTTGTCCACTTGACATACGTCAGACGTATGTGCACCTGATATACGTCAGAAATATTTGACGTATATCAGGTGGATTTGACCTGACATACGTCAGGCGTATGTCCACCTGACATACGTCAGGCGTATGTCCACCTGACATACGTCAGGCGTATGTCCACCTGACATACGTCAGAAACATTTGACGAGGGAGGCGATTCTAGCACTAAGAACGGTAGTAGAAAAAAGAAATAGGGTAGGAAAGGTAACTTGCATAGCTTTTGTAGACTTAGAAAAGGCATTTGACAATGTAGATTGGGACATAATGTTTAGAATTTTAAAAGAAACGGGTATAGATTATAAGGATAGGAGAATAATTTTTATTTTATATAAACACCAAACTGCCTTAGTTAGAATTGAGGGGGAAGAAGAGGTAGCAAAAATAGGGAAGGGAGTTCGGCAGGGATGTACACTCTCACCGTTATTATTTAATCTATATATAGAAGATGCAATAAACAAAGTAAAAGAAGAGTATAGTGTAGGTGTGAATGTACAGGGAGAGAAAATATATATGCTGAGATTCGCCGACGATATAGCTATATTGGAAGAAAGCGTAAAGAAATTAGAAAGGGTATTGAATGGTATGCAGGCAGTATTGACTAGGGATTTTAACATGAAAATAAATATAGGTAAAACTAAAGTGATGAGGTGTGACAAAAAGGAATGCAGTAGAAAAATGAGGATCACAATAGGAGATAATAGAATCGAAGAAGTGTCAGATTTTTGTTATTTAGGCAGTAGAATCACAAAAGATAATCGAAGCAAGGTAGATATAAAGTGTAGGATAGCACAGGGTAGGAAGGCATTCGTAGAAAAAGAACAGATTTTAAGATCAAATATTGACTTGGGTATTAGAAAAAGATTACTGAAGGTATATGTTTGGAGTGTAGCACTGTACGGGTGTGAGGCGTGGACTATAGGAAAGGAAGAGAAGCGTAGATTAGAAGCACTTGAAATGTGGTGTTATAGGAGGATGATGAGGATTGGTTGGGAAGATAAAGTAACAAATGAAGCTGTACTAGAGTTAGTAGGGGAGAAGAGAAGTATTTGGAGAGTGTTACAACGTAGGAGAGACAGATTAGTAGGGCATATTCTTAGACATGGGGGGATTATGCAATTGATCATAGAAGGTAGAGTGGAGGGAAAGAGAGGGGTAGGTAGGCCTAGATTGGAGTATGTGAGTCAGATAGTTGAAGACGTTGAGATGAATAGCTATAGGGAGATGAAGGGATTAGCTCAGGATAGATCGGCATGGCGTGCTGTTTCCAACCAATCTTTAGGATTGCGGACTCTCTAACTAACACGTGACACACGTCAGAAACATTTGATGTATGTCCACTTGACATACGTCAGAAACATTTGACGTATATCAGGTGGATTTGACCTGACATACGTCAGACGTATGTCCATCTGACATACGTCAGAAACATTTAACGTATCTCCACCTGACATAGGTCAGAAACATTTGACGTTTGTCCACTTGACATACGTCAGACGTATGTGCACCTGATATACGTCAGAAATATTTGACGTATATCAGGTGGATTTGACCTGACATACGTCAGGCGTATGTCCACCTGACATACGTCAGGCGTATGTCCACCTGACATACGTCAGGCGTATGTCCACCTGACATACGTCAGAAACATTTGACGTTTGTACACGTGACACACGTCAGAAACATTTGATGTATGTCCACTTGACATACGTCAGAAACATTTGACGTATATCAGGTGGATTTGACCTGACATACGTCAGACGTATGTCCATCTGACATACGTCAGAAACATTTAACGTATCTCCACCTGAAATAGGTCAGAAACATTTGACGTTTGTCCACTTGACATACGTCAGACGTATGTGCACCTGATATACGTCAGAAATATTTGACGTATATCAGGTGGATTTGACCTGACATACGTCAGGCGTATGTCCACCTGACATACGTCAGAAACATTTGACGTTTGTACACGTGACACACGTCAGAAACATTTAATGTATGTCCACTTGACTTACGTCAGAAACATTTGACGTATATCAGGTGGATTTAACCTGACATACGTCAGACGTATGTCCATCTGACATACGTCAGAAACATTTGACGTTTGTCCACTTGACATATGTCAGACGTATGTGCACCTATATATTGTTACGGTTTTTTGGTGATATTCTATATTATAATTTAACACCGTAGTGATAATTTTTTAAATACTTAATGCTTGTTCGGTATTTGGGTGATATTCTATATTATATGTGCATCTGATATACGTCAGACATATTTGACGTATATCAGGTGAATTTGACCTGACATACGTCAGACGTATGTCCACCTGACATGCGTCAGAAACATTTGACGTTTGTACACCTGACACACGTCAGAAACATTTGATGTATGTCCACCTGACATAGGTCACAAACATTTGACGTATGTCCACCTGACATACGTCAGAAACATTTGACGATTGTACACCTGACATATGTCAGAAACATTTGATGTATGTCCACCTGACAAATATTTATTTGACGTATGTCCACCTGACATACGTCAGATACAACAAACGCTGCGTATTGCACGAAACCAAAACTAAATTTAAATCTCTATATCCGGCTAGCGGCGACATGAGTGCTTAGCTAGCACAGGAAGGAAACGAAAAGAAACCATTACAAGTCGGTGTTTCTGTAGAGGAAGAGCCTCGAGCAGAACAAAACCGGCGTGTAAAAACGAGTTGTAATCTCGGATGGTGGTGGATGCTGGCAGGCAGCTTATACCATCATCTCAGTTGTAATCGACTCCGATATTTTACCTATACGATGTTTGAGGTAAATGCGATCTCGGACGAAACAGGATGAAGTGCGCAGCAAGAGCACAAAGATGCTGTTGCCGTTGTTGCTGCCGCTGTGATAGGTCATTATGATCAGGAAACATCAATATAAAAGAACTATGGCAGCCGTTGGCCTTGCGAGGAGAGGAATACGACGTGCCAGCGCTTGTGTGCTGGCTTCGCATCTGAAGATCCAACCGTGCATTGTAGAAATTGACCACACCGTACCACACAGATTGTCTTCTGTGGTACAATATACAGAAATCTACTTTTTTTCTTTTTTAAATAAAATACGAAAATATTTAGATATTCTTAACATTTATATAAAAATATATCCTTTTTGGATATCTTTTTAAGGATCATGTTAAAAAGAAATGAAAAACATAGCCGGTATATAAAACAAACAAAGAGGAACAATGCAAAACTGTACCCATCGTAAAATTGTCGTGTATTTTATATGACTACTTATCTCCAAAATCAAATTTCTATCTAATTATATTAAATATGTATATTTTGTTGAAAAACAAAAAACAATATTGAATCGTCAATATTTTTTTTAGCTAAATTTTTATTTACATCAACAAATTTACAATTTATAAAAAATTCTACGAATTTTTCTTGTTTATTTCTATGATTCGACAGCATTTGTGGTATAATACGAGAATACAGAAAACAATATTTTTTAAAATAAAATACAAAAATATTTAGATATTTTTAACATCAAATAAAAATATATCATTTTTTGGGCCCATATTGTTAAAAAGAGGTGAAAAATACAGTCAGTATATGAAACAAACAAAGAGGAGTGATGCAAAATTGTACCCATCGCAACAATGTCGTATATTTAAAAAAAAATGTATATTTTGGTTGAAAAACTTTAAAAAAATTACTTCGATTCGTCAATGTTTTTTTTTAGCAATTTTTTTATTTACATCAACAAATTTTCAATTTATAAAAAATTCTACGAATTTTTCTAGTTTGTTTCTATGATTCGACACCATATTATTATTATATTCTCGACGTTCCTCGCGAGTAGCGGCGTCTCTTTCTTGTGCATTCTTTAACACGCGGTGCAGAGTGACCACAACCGGATGTGATGTGATAGCCTGCCTAAGAAGCCTGCACGATCAAAAAATATCTTCCTTTACCGAAGAAGAGCGACATAATAATAATAACAACACAAAAACCTCTTGGAATACCTTTACACTTGTTTCCTTTCCTCTGGCCGTTCGAGTTGTTAAACCAACCTGTTTCAAACGAAGATTTTGAACTTCCGAAGAAACAATATTTTAAATTAAAAACTAGAAGAGAAGAAGATAGTAAACAATTTAGCTGATTACTCATCAAGACAGATGATTGTTTGTAGAAAATAAAAATAAATGCAATTTTTTTCAAAAAGAATATTGTTTGTAATCAATTGCATGATACAGGGTGCGCAATTAATTAAAACAGCATTCTATTTTCTTCGTAAGCCGTCATATTTATTTATATTGCTTCATTACAACAATGTGAAAGATTTTTGTTTACATTTAACAGAAATTGGGCGCGAACTAATAATTTAAAAAATGTTATTATCCTTTTAGTTTTAACAATAAATATTAACATATGTTTTATGCGCATATAGGTTCAATATAGGCACAATATTCTTATTATTTTGGATCCATATATATATATATATATATATATAGGGCGTTATTTTTTAAGTGCATGTACGATGTACATTTATAGAATTTTTTTATATATCACTATTTACAGTATTGTACATGGAAATGTTATTTTTTCTAAAAAACAAAAAAGGAGTTCTAGTGATAAATAGAGTGCCAAAAAATAATAAAAACAAACTTTCTTTTATATAGAAATTTGTTTTGTGCACTCTGTAATTGTATATTTAATTTTATTTACACTCGACATCGTTGGTTGCCTATATTATTATTAGTTTGTTAATATTTGAACGATTAAAGTACAACGAAACTATTAAATTTGCCTCAAACATATAACAATTAGCTTTTGGAACAATTAATTTTTAAAATTACACGTACTTCCATAGTTATTTAAAAAAAAATTTATTGCTACTAACTTTTGCAATTCACCTAGCTTCGCTAAGCGAACGCGTAAATTTGATATACTTTTTTAAATTTCTATGTACATTTATTTTATTAGGAATCTTTGGTGTGATCATTCAACAAGCAAGTTTAGTTTTTTACAAGTTTACGGAAAATATAGCATATTTAATTATTTATATATTTTTCTATACATACATTTCTTCATTCGTGAATTCGTGATATGCTACCATTACTATATTTTTTTCGTACAATTCTATATTTTCTATACACCGGGTGGATCAAAAAACAAAAAATGGCACCTTGTCCCAAATTTCTTATTTCAATGAAATCCGCAAGCTACTCCCCCGTTTCTTTAGCCCACCCTAAATATCTCCTATATCTCCTCAATCGAATAGTCAATTTTTTTAACTCTTCCTATACCCAGGCAAGTTGATCCTACTTGGAACGGGCGGGGGTGAGCCCCCAGCAGTCCCCGATATCGAACCGGCTCGTCCGGCTACACTACCCTGTCTGTACGGGGGTGGTGCCGGTGGAGCTACATTAGGGGGTAACGCAGGCGGTGGGTACGAAGGTGGCCCCCCAACAGGGGTCACCGGCCCAGAGCTAGCATCTTGTTGCGCAGCGGGCACAATTATTGTAGCAGATTCTTTTTGATCATTTGAAGGTATCTTTGCTGGTGTTACATTTGGACTTCTGCTGGAAGCTTCGATTTGTTTTTTGACAGATGATTGTTGAATTATTGAAAAAGCGGGCGTTTTGTGGTGCGCATGTCTTTCAGGGGATCTTTGCTGTTGAGGTTTTCGTAATGTTTGATTTGTTCCGACGGTTTGTGGTACCGTAACGGTCGTTGGCATTTGATTTTGCAATGTTAGAACGGATTGTTGCATACTCTGCGCGTGTTTCGCCATCATTGGTTTTTTGATATTGCCAGCGGCCACGTAACTAAATACGCACAAGACTGCGTAGCAAATTTGATCCGCCTGTTTCGGTAGAAAAATTAAAGACCATTCGGTTGTATTTGGTACATGGTGTGACCAAATTATATCTATTATTGTTTTACAAAATTTTCAACACTTTGGACTCAAAATTAGCAGATAAATCTGCAAAAGGTGAATATAATTTGACCAAAAGTATCAATGACATTTTTTTTGTTCTCGGTTCTTTAGAAATTGAAAGAAAAATCAACAAAATGTGAACATAATTTGACAAAAAATGAGTACTAATGACCAATTCTTTGCTCTAAGATCTTTAAAAATCCAATGAAATGTGAACATACTTTGAGTTTCAGTGATCAATTTTTGCTGTCTGATCTTTAAAAATTAAACGAAAAATCAACAAAATGGGAATATAATTTGACAAAAAAATGTGCAAAAGTACCAATGACCAATTTTCTTTTGCTCTTCCAAAAAAATAGAAGATCAGAACCAAAATGAGAATACAATTTGGTCCAACCATAGAAAATGATTAATTGGAATTAAAGAGGAAAAACGTTATTTTATTGCTTAGCTACTTTAGAAAGATAATATAACGACAAAATAAGAAATAAATCTGAAGTATAAAATAAACAAAAATGACATCAATCATGCGCAGAAGACAACTCGTGAATTCTCTGGGCCATGCAAATGGAAAAAATTCGGTGCAGCAACAATAGCAGCTCATTAGCCTATAAAATCATAAAAATACAAATAAAAATCACAGAGATATTGTTAAAAATGAACACTTCTAGTAGAGCACTACGAAATTTTGCAAATAGCTTACCATCGAAGATTTGTATTTTCTTTGGATGATCTGTCGGGTTTTCGGATCTGCAATAAAAATAGTTTCGGAATATAAAAATGTTAATCCTACAACATTTGTGGGAACTTACTAAATTCTTCCAGGACGAAAATACCGCCTTTCTGCGTAAAGCACTTCCGTATATGGTCAATTCTGACGAAAAACTGCGAAAATACAATTTTCAAGTTACCAAAACATATCAACTTTAAGCCTACAAAAAATAAAAATAAATAAAAAATCATTTAGGTGTTGTACCATAAGCATTAGGAAAAAAGAAGCCAGATTTATTAAACAAAGCGACATGCAAAACATTAAATTAAAATACACCAAGTGATCAAATATGACATGCAGTTAAAGCACAAATTAGGCAACTTTAGAGATGGTTTGCACGATCAATGTATTATATTTTATTCGATCTCGGTCGGATCTCGAGATTATATATTATGAGATTTTGTTTGTGTTTTATTTTTTGGAAACATGAGGGTTTAGTTGTGTTGTGTATCTGTTGTGCTAGAATAAGAAGTCAATACATGCAATGTGTATATAAAATCCAGCTACGGTATAAAAAAACGGTTTTATCACTAATTTTCCTCTATAAGAACCGATTTCGATTTCTGAAGAGCTTTAATGGGATGATAAACAAAACAGGCGTGTTGGGGAATTTTTTATTTGGACCACCAAATTCATGTAAACACTTCTTCGTACACTTCTATAGAATATTGAGGAACGCGATTTTTTTGTACGGTTATGTTACACCAATTGTAAACTTCAATCGGTTTATTCATCATCCGCCATATTAGTTCTTCGATTGATTGATAAATTGAAAAAGTGTGTTAAGAAGCGCGTGTACATTAATTAACTAAGTTGTATTTACATTCTGTTTTCGATAGGTGGATAAATTTGTGATGAACAGCATTTTAGAATAAATCTACAAGGACAAAGCGCTAAACTAAAACAGTGAGTATCTAAATAGGCTAAACTAACGATCACCATCATCATCATCATTACGTTTGTTTAATTGTAAGTACCTCAAAATCCTGCCAGCCCAGATCAGACACACGCGTCGACCACCCGAATGAGAACAACGTGAAAAAAATGAGACAGTGGTTAGAAAAAAGTCAACAGAACACAACAATCAAGTATAAGTTTCATTAATGATTAGTAAGTGGTAGCAGTGCCCACACAAGGACCATCTCAAAAGTTTCTAAGCTTGCTTCTTTGACGTGTCGTAAAGTGATCATCTCGTTAAATCGGCGAGTTAATCGACAGGATTAACTGTCAATGAACTGTCAAAACAGTGTCAATTGCTCAGCCAGATCTGTCCGAGATGATCGAGTTTACACGAATGATCTGATTCGATTCGACACACAAAGATAATTTGGTGGTGACCACTCAACCACATCGAAAGTTATATGTATATAAATAGAGAGACAAAGGAAAGATAATAAGTTGGAAGAAGAGAAAGATTATATTCGCAATTCAACAAGCACCAACCAACAATTATATAAATTGGAATAATATATGTATATACAACGTGATTCAGAATCGATCTTCCCCTCTAGAAAAAATGCCATAACCAATAAATTCAGCGCAATGTTTTATACATATTGGCAAATTTTAATAAATGTTTGTTACCCTGTACCTAGGTCATGCGAAAAAAAAATTCAACAATTAGTATGAAATAAAGTAAACACATTCACCATGTGTGGATTTCATTAGAGAAATATGTACCGTTAATTAAATAAATTGATATTTGTTTACAGTAGGCAATTTGTATAACACTTGACCTATGTAAATGTCCCTATGATGACGTGGGTGGTATTTAATTAACTGATATACATAGTGCGCATGTGTCGCAGCAAAAACTCCATACAACGTTGCCATATCGAATTTAAATAGTGATTATAAACATTTATAGAAATTTGTCAATGTATTGGTTCAAACATTTCTTCGATAAGTTTTTTTTTTTTTAAAGGGGAGATGGTTTTGATACACCCAATAATAATCTAAAATCAAAACATTGAGATTATTATCGAAAAAATTAAAAAGAAAAAAAAAGTTAATAATAAAAAAGCCCGTACCAATCAATTACCTATCTATTGAACTAAGATAAATAAATACGCAGCGTACTGTTCGATATATTTTTTTATATAAATATATCCTGCACATTGACAATATCACATGCAATATTTTTTTTTACTGATTTCTTGCTATCAACATCAATATTGAGATGGTAAGATGATGAATGAACAGAAGAAATAGAAGAAAATAAAGCAGTAAAAATGGCAATTTTGAATTGGAAGGCCCTTTAAATGGCAACATTCGCTCGTCGCCTGGGTAACGGATGTTAACCTAAAGTTAGGTTAACTTTCGGCAAAGTTGTCTAAAAAAAATCACCAAGGAGCATTTCTTTTTGTAATTGTGATTTTTTTTGTCAAAAAAACGAATGGACGACATTAATGGCGGCGGAGGAGATGAAAATAATAAATAAATAAAAATACTGCGAATGTAACGAATCCATAAATATGATGATTAATTCGCAGACAATGGCACTGACTATAGTATAAATATAATAACATAGAAAAAATAGAGAAACGATAATATAGAGAAAAGAGAAATAATCAAATAGTTATGAGCGAGTGGCACAGCAAGTAAGAGAAATCGAGTGGTCCTTGAATATACAAATGCACATGTCAAATAGCGCGCCCATAAATATATAAATATATAAGTATTGTTTATATATATATATATAATATATGTAAATGATACATAAAATATTGTCAGGGTTTGTTAGATATGTAGATAGAATGTGTAGGCTTATTAGCAGACGAACATTTATTTATTTCAAAATTCAACATCGAAAATGTACTTCTTTCGATAAATCAAAATTCAGCTGGATCAAAAATTGATGATTATTCAACGAAATTTTGTTTCTTTTCTAAGATATTATAAAAATATTGCGGTTTAAAGGGGTCGGTTTGTTGATAACTGTTTTCTACATATTTTACCATAGTTAGCTCCATCTGTGTTTTGATTAGTCAATCATACATTTATATTACAATGTCAATTAAGCTCAGCGCAATATTTTTTTGTTGATACATTAATTTTTGACACCCTTGGTGTAAAAAAATATTAAAAACTAAACAGATACCAATCTTTATAATGGAAAAAGTAGCTAATATCGTCAGAATCGGTCATTACGTAAACTATATCTTTTTTAATTATGTATATGTTAAAATTAAAATTACCTCCTTACGACTTTTCTGTAGAAAATCTCTCAAAATTTCTTGTGAAAAATCAACATGGTAAACCGCCCCCTTAATTTAGGATGACACTGAATTTTTTCTCAAGTTTAAAAACTGCAAACTCACAAGTTTTTTTTATCCATAGTCATTTTTTTAGATAATCAAATATATATATTTTTATTATCTGTACGGTGTTAAATAATAGTATAGAATATCACCCAAATACCGTAACTCAAAGCATTAAGTAGCTAGATGCGCATTTATTTAAAAAAAATAAGATTTGATTTATAAAATAATATCCGATATTTTCTTATTTAAAAATAATAATCATGGATTTCTTTCTAATGATTATTTATGCATTAAATGTTTTTATTTTAGAGTGTATTTTCAAAAATTTCTTCAATGTTATTTATTTGCTACAGTTTCCGTGAACCGTTTAATAATTTTCAACGAAAAAGTAAGAATCTACTTAAAAATACACTACACAAACACTACTATTGCCTTTCCTATCTCAGTTTTAGCGTTCGTTTACTTAGCAGCGTACCTTGCTGTTGGCGAACAAAAGTCCCACACCTTCCATGCAAACCTGCAGCAAACCTCCTTCTCCCGACATCATATCCTCAACGGGAAATTCGCCGCCCAATTCTGGCGCAGTACCAGCTTTACCACCCCGCTCCATAGACTCTTTTATACAATAGTACAAAGGCTTACACTAAACATAAACAACAAACGTCAAAACCGCAAAATCGAACTAGTTCAATTCGTTCGTACTTTTTTGGTGTAGTATTTGTGCAATTGTGTTTGTTGACCGTTCCGTCTCCAAAGGCAGAGCACTTTGTTCTTTGGACTGTACGTCATATTGACTAATCTTTCGAACCACCATCGTTCAACGATAACACCGGACACTGATCTCAGAACTAAACCATCGTCTCGCACTTCTAAAAAGCGGAGTTCTCCACTTCCGTCCACACCTTGATGGACGGTGAAGCTTTGACGGTGCAAAAGACGCGAACCAAGTGGTTTTAGATCGATATCATTCCCATGCTACGGAATTAATTAATACGATCGCGTTCAGAGTTCCGATATTACAATTAACGAGCCACTGGACGTCTTATTAACTCACCAGGTTGGTAATTTGATCCAAAAGCAAATTCACCTCTTGACTGTACACCAAACCGATATGGCTCTTCCCCAGCAGCCGTCGGATCTTCTGCTTCAGTTCCGTTTTGTTTACATTCAACATAACTAATATCGCGGTCAAGTTGTACAACATGGTCGATAATAATCGATCTTCATCGTACTCCAAACGCTTCCGCTCAGTCTCACTGAGGCTTTTGTACCGCTCCATCATTTCCCGCGGTCCCTGGTCCATGCCGATCATGTCCCGCTCCTGGGACACAGCGTCCAAAAATGCATCTTCCCAGAACTGCATCTGGTCCCAGAGGTTCGTGCGTTCTTTGCCGATCAGGCCCTCGAAGAGATATGTACGCGGTGCATCGGGGGAAGGGGACGTGGCCGTATTTACCATGTGACCTGGATGTGGTGTAAATTATCTTATGATTTATGGTATCGCTTATATTCTAACGGGGCGCGGAATTTAATAAATGCGATTTTAATGCAATCGGTAGTTCATTTTGTTGGTTCATAATCGAAAGAAGCTTCCAAAAAAACGCAAGAATATCAAGATTAGTGCCACCGTCATAAAGAAGTAGCCGCATAATTGAGGGTCGAAAAATGGAGCCGCGAAACAAATAATTATTACCGAAAATAATGTGACAATTCGAATCATTTTACGATTCTGCAATAAAAATAATTGCCCAAAAACACACGCATTGTGATATTTGACAATGCACATTTCAATACATCACAACAATTGAAAATATCTACAAAGCAATATTTATTCTATCCTTCACCTCCGTGATAACGAAATCCGGTACTCAAGGACGACTTGCTCGACCACACGGACGAAGTGCGTTGCTTAGGAATCTTTGTTAACTGCAGCGTTTCCACTTCCGTGTCTGATACGGTGGATCTAAACGATGCTTGTGGGCCGCCCCGTTGGAGACCACATGCGGGACCAGTTGTTATTGAACCACCGGGCGAAAGAGTTCCACCAGAACCGCCTTGAAGAACTCCCTCAGCCTACGAGTCAATAATACCGCAAAATTATAAACAGTAGCTTTTTTACGGCGAAATTACTACCTCCGATTCGAAGGAAGTTAGTTTGCTCAACAGCATGTTCTTTTTCTGGTTTAACATGTCCTTGAATATATCCGCGGTGGATTGTTGGCTACTTTCCCCATCTGCATCGTCTCCTTGTACTAATCGCACTTCAGGAGGATCTGAAATAAACATCATTCAATCACCGATCGTATAATAAAAATCGTACGAAATACATCTACCAGTTTGACTAGATTTTCTAGAATCCCAATCCAATTGCATGGAAGCCCGTGGACTTTGTGGCGACCTGGGACTGGAACTCTGCAAATACACAACAAAAAATTGTCAAGTTCGCACGCATACGAGTCAATTCTTGTTATATACTTGTGTGGTGATATCCGTAATGCTTCCATCCGTTATGTCTTTGGTCCAATAATGCGTGTGAGCAATTTCGTACAGTTGGAATGCAGAGGCCATCCCCCCCAGGCCGTAATTGCTGTACGTTACTTCCAAACCGTGAGTGACGGCTTGAATGCATTTTAGCATGCCCTTCCAAACTGGTTTAGGGACAGCCTTAAAAATAACAACCGATTTCACGAACAATATGTGAGAGGGTGCGTTTAATAACCTACCACATCATCAATATGATCGTCCGGTGATATTTTCCGATCCAAAGTTTTATTTAATTTGCTAACTAAGAAATTCCTATACGACTCGTCTTCCATTAACTTTCGCAATCTATTTAACTTTAACCAACCAACACCTTCGCCATCAAGGACTTGCGCAATAACCTTAAAAATTGAAATAATTCACTCAACGCCCGACTGAATTTACTTTCAAATTACATCTTTCAAAAATGTTTGATTCTCGGCATTCGTTGTCGTCCGGTCGGTACTTTGCTTCCGTTGCATGTCATCCTGTCTTCGCGGACTATGTTTAATCAGCGGACTCTTCTCTACCAATACCCGAGGTCCTCTGGGGAATGGTCCAAACACTCCTGGCTTAACATCTTGCTTGGGTTTCTGCTGTAATAAACAAGATTGGTAGATTTGTTGTTGCGGTTGTTGTTGTTGTTGGGGATGAGGGCCATGCTTCTGGGCGGTCTTGTTGCTTCCGAAAAAGTCCGAAAATATGCTGGTTGTGGAGGCGGCGATACCGTTCAGGTCCGAACTTATATTCGAGAAGAAATCACGACTTGTACCGGCGAGGAGACCAGAAGATGTGGTCACTAGGGAAGTGCTTGTGGTTGAACCGCGACGATCATCGGATTGTTGTTGCTGTTTGTTGAAGGAATCACCCTGAAAATTAGTTTTGGTTTACATATTTTCGTCTGGAACTAGAATTTAAGAAGTACCCGAATGAGTAAACTCTTTTTCGAAACAACTTCTTTCGCGCTCTTCGTAAGATCTCCAATAGTACTCTTTCCTACGTACGTTAGGTCATCCATAGTATTTTTACTAACGCCAACGGCAGTTTTGCTAGCTTCAATCGCAGTTTTACTAGCCTCTTGTACACTTTTCGACGCCTCATCGGCAGCTTTCTTCGCCTCCTTGGCGATCTTATCGAACGGCGCGAAGATGTGACTCTCCTCCGCCTCCGATAACTTCTCCTTCGCCTGAATCTTCAACTTATCCATGTGAGCAAACAGTCCATCCTGGCTGCTCTGCCGTGTAGTTTCCCTGACGAGTTCTTTAGCCTGGTTGGTGATTTGTTCGAAAATTGAACCCTGCGAGCCTTGTCGTTGCACTGGCGGTGGAACGGTCACCGGACTGGCGTTCCCCGAGCCGGAACTGAAGCTCGACGTTCTGGCGAGAACGTTGCCCACACTGGGTTGCCTTTGCAGGCAAGGACTTATTGGTGGAACGGGTGTTATTGATCTGCCCGAACGGGTCTTTCTTGGAGCATCGCTCGAGTCGCTCAGCAAACTGCTGGCGGGTGATTCGGGCTTCATTGAGGAGCTGACGATGGTCTTTGGTGTTGCGGTTGAATTGGAATCGGATTCGTTCTCAAAACTAGCCAAGTCATCTTTGTTACCCTGAATTAACGATTTTTTTAGTGTGGAAACTTCGTAATAAAGGTAAGAGGAACAACTTTATTGTTTAATATATAAAAAGGTGGGTGCTGAAGACTCTCCCATCATTCTGGCTGAACGATCTAGCGCATTGTATAGCCAATATCAGAGTTATTATTTTAACTATATCCAGGCACACACCTTGCAAGGACTTTGCATTTGACATACACTCCCATTTTGTAATGATATCCATGGTCCGGAAGGGATTTTATTTCCAGGAAAAGTCCAGAAACATCCCGACCGGAGAGGGAATCGAAACCCACAACATCCGCGGTGCCAGTCTACCGACTATTCTGGCACCACGGTGTCCCTGAGGAATAACTTACTTGCGCACCGGTTTGTGCCGCCTGTTGTTGCTGCTGTCTTTGCGCAAACTCAATCTCCGAATCTCTGTTAAACGAGGGTGAGCTCAAGTCGGATTGTGAACTATCATCTGATGATGATTGCGCAGAATCTAGACGTTCGCCCACCTCCCCATCGGGGTACCTTAATTCTAACGGTGGTTTATATACTAGTAGAGGATCTAAGTTTGATGATAGAGACATATGTTGCGCGGATCTTCTCGATTCTTGATACGAACTACAACCTAGCCAAAAGAAAATGTATAACTAACCAATTTGTGATGAACCAACATTTTAATATACCTGGAGATAAATCGGACGATGCCATTTCAGATACAAAGTCACTCAATGACGAATAACTGGAACTGGTGCTTTCTACATTCCCTTCAGAATCCGATCCACTCTCATCGGTAGGCTGATGCTCTTGACTCTCCATACACCTCAGTGCCCCATTCAACGAACTCCCATCGTCCCAAACTACGAACTTAATCGGTTCTAGCGTATGCAAGAACCATTTCGGTTTGTCGCCAATCTGCGACGGATCCAAGACACCGGTGTGCACTCTTTGGAACGCCACATTGTTTGGCGTCAACGACCACTCGGCCAAGAACTCGACAGCTTGCGTTCTGGCGAAGCGATTCAGAAATTGGGACGCTCTAGGTCGGGAGCGAAGAAAGCTATTGATTTGAAATGCGACAACCGGTCGAGGATAAAGTCGAAGCGTTCGCGTGTGTTCGGCGAAATTGGCCAACAGATTTTGGGAGTTGAAAAAGCGAACCTGTAATTAAAAAATATATATTGTTCAACGCACGTTTGTTTTAACATGGGAGCGAATGGTACCATCGCAACGCGTGTGGCAACATCAACAGAATCCACATCGTTGCCGTAAATAAACGGGTTGAAACTGCCACCAACTGGCATTCGAGTTGGAGATATCGACAGTCTTGGCGACGTGGATGGACTAGGACCCACTGAAAGCGCAGATCTGTGCAAATTTGCTTGGTTTAGTTGATTTGTAGTCGGTGATGGTAATTCGGAGTTTTTACGAGAAGGTGTTGATACCCTGGCGATAGTTTGAGTGGTACAAATTAGTTTTGAATATTTTTTCGCGTTGACGTATTGAAGCTTACGTGAGATTGTTTGATGTTGTTAAGCTTTCTCTCCTCGAAGATAATAATTGTGTTGTAATTGCCGGTGAGAGTGTTGATAGACCACCCAGAGCCTAAATTAATTTATTAAGTTGTGTGTTAATTTTTTTCATTGATCGTTGTTTTGGAAACCTATAGATTTGCTGCTACTTTTTCGTATGCACTAAGCAAATCTTTAAATGGTTTAAACGATACAAAATGACGTTTACTCTGTAAAATTATAAACATTTGTTCTAATTCTAAAACTTTCACCAACGGAAAATGATTCTAAAAGATCTAAAATTAAGCTACAAAAAAATTCTATCTAAACAGTAAGCGATTTTGTTAACGTCGAATAAAAGACATGCAAATTTCTAACTAGTGCTTCCAATAATTTTAGAATGAAAAATATTTACTCCCGATCCGACTTGGTCCATCAGTTGCATAGCCTGAGGGAAAGGATTAAAGGAATAATAAAAATCAATTTTTATCTTTTGAAAACAAAAAAACAAAAACAATATTTTAATATCACTACGGTGTTAAATTATAGTATAGAATATCACCCAAATACCGTAACTTAAAGCATTAAGTAGTTAGATGTACATTTCAAGGGCTATGCCCCCATCTTCAGTAGCACAAGATAAAAACTAAATAAAATACCTCTGTCACGAATTCTATACAATATTTTAATAAATCACCAGAAACACTTTCTTTAAAAGATTTACGCGTTTTTTTATTCGAACCACCAATCTTACCTGTCTTAAGTGGTTCTTCAAAATAGTTCCTTCGGGTTCTGGCAAAGCCGGAATATCCGAAGAAGGCGCTAATTTATTGGAGTCCAAATCAATTAACCAAACGTCATCTGGTAACCTGCAAAGAGATCGTGAAATACGCATACATTTTTCTATAAAAGAAAATTACCGAAAGCTCTTTTTATACATAAGAAAACTGGCTGGTAATCCGATAACGTACGGCGTGGGTGCGAGCAATAGCTGAAACAAAAAGACAATCATTCGAAATTAATCGCTTTTGGACGATTGGTAAGCCTGACCTGTTCCGCGCAACTCATGCAGGTAGGAAGCAGCGGGATCACAGGAAACATATATTCCAATGGGTAAATCATTGTCACGAAGGCCATCACCGACATGGAGAGAGCATTATAATCACGAGATTGCAGAACGACCTTGTTCTCCAAAAGTATTAAAGTCATTACTTTTAAACACGTATCCACACCTAAATCACAATTATGAAACTCAGTTGTTTTTGAGGCGTTAAATAATGCGGTCGTTGATGTACCTAGTAATTCCAAAGGTAAATGCAACGGGAAATCCACCATGGTGAATCTAGTGTGATCTGGTAATGCGAAAAGTAACGGATCATAAACTGTTGCCGATAAAACTTCAAGTGACACCCTGGAGAAAAAAAATCTTAGTTCCAGAGATTTTATTGTAGAATATTTTTTGACATTAAATACTTAGTTTTTCCTGGAATAGGCACCGGCGCCGATAGCAACTTTAAAATCCACGTTTCAATTTCTTTAACATCGTGCAACACTATGGAAGGTGTCGCTTCAGTCGCCTGGCCAGTTAAAACACTCCAAACTGTATCTCTGAAAATGTTTACCACCTTGACACAGACGCTCGAAATTTTCGAATTAAGAAAAAATACCTTCCGATACTTTTTGAAGCGCCAACTCGTTGCGGACTCGACGATTCATTGCAAGCGTCGATTAACTTCTTCAAAATATATAAACATTCGCGAAAGGTACTAAAAAATGGATGATGCGAAACCAGACATAGTGAGGTCAATGAATAGTTTCGTATCCTCTGGAAAAATGAGATTGATCAGTTTTTTAACGAAAGAAAAATGGAAGCAAAAGGCGTAATACTTGTCTTTTTCTACTGGCTCTCGGTGATGGACTAAGACTTCCCCCGCTTTCGGAATCGTTGCTCGGAGCAGAAAGTCCCAATCTAGGGGGAGGCGGATGATTGCTAACTGTAACAGTGTCCGAGTCTCTTCGGCTTGAACCATCGCGATCTGAATCGCTCGGACCAACCGTCCTGTTATCGCTTAACCAACAGAAACATGCCAATTTCGAACATAAGACAATAGCTAAATTGAAATTCTTCGCACGATTTTATATATTTCTAAATATGTTATAGATTTTGCCGTTGGGTTGTGATATACCATATTAGGGAAGAGAAAAATAGAGTTACAATGTTTTATATCACAGTTAAAAACAAAGATTTATTCGACGTTTCGCTTATTACACATGATCGAGAAATGAAAAACGATCGAGAAAAAAAATACCTGCAGATAATATCGAATAATGTACGATGTTCGTTCTGATAGACTTAAATTGTGGTTAGATAAAGTATTAGCAATTTTTTGTGCGTTCGGTGGAGAAAAAGTAAAGGAAACATATTTAGTAATGTTAGTAGAAAAGTATGTAACATAGATAAAGTTGAAAATCATTTGCTTCAAGATTAGAAATGGATGTTTTTTGAAAACCATTGATCAACCATCAAACAATCAAGAATATTCGAAATCTCTAGGTTAAAGTGTTCAATACTTAATGGATGGAGAAGGCTATGTGAATCAAGGATTTGTAAGTTGCAAGTTTATGTTTCGAAGGATGTGAAGAGTTGGCTGGGATTGTTACAAGTGAGAAAGTAGGATTTCTATTAATGTTAAAATTTAATTGGGAATTCTGTCTATTTATGGTTAAATCGAGAAAGTTTATAGATTGATCGATTTCAGTTTCTAAAGTGAATTAAATATTATCATGTTGTTGGTTAAATAATGATGAAAAGGGTAACTATAAGTTGTCTCGTAGTGCTATTAAAACATTAGACCTAATCTTCTCCCAATTATTCGATATCATCTGCAGGTAGATTATTTATATATAAATTACTTTTCTGTAGTTCGTTTTCATTTCTTGATAATGCTTAATAAGCGAAACCAATATAGTCGAATAAATCCTCATTTTAACTGTGCTACAAAACATTATACCTTTATTTTTCTCTCTCCTTTATATATTTCTTCCAAACAAAATCATTCCGCACCATAACCCACAAACAACTATTACTGTACCTGCTAAACGCAGAATCCGAACTCTTCTCCATACTCTTCCTCCACGAGTCCCTTCGAAGATGTGGTCCCCTGACCTGACCCTGCCCCCCCATTACCCCCACGTTGGCCGTTATCGGCGGCCCCCTTTCTATCGGCCGATAGAAATTCACGCAAATGCCGTACCTCGTCCGACCGGAATCTTTATCCGTCAGCATATACACGAACGAGGACGGTTCGCGTAAAGCGGTCCGCCTCGGGCCGACCGATGAACATCCCTCCGGCTGGCAAAAGTACACCATGTCCAGGGGCATGGGGAAGTCTTTGTGGTCTTGCGTGGGGTAGCGGCGTAGTAATTCGGGGGCCTGAGGGAATACTTGATTTACGGCCGGGGTTTATGTTTTGGGCGAATGAATGTTTACTACCTGGATGGAGGGGTTAGTGCTCGGACGGGCGCTGTTTGACGGTCTCACCCCGACGATCGTGAGGTAGTCGATCAGTCGGGGGCACAGAAAACGCCTTTCCGCGTCCAGTGACATGTTGGTCTATTGAATAGACGATGGTCTGCAACTAACGAACATTCCGCTCGTGTCGGTTTTTTTCTGGCCAATAGTTCGGAGATTTTTTTTTAATACGACAAATAAAGATTTTCAACTTTGTAATATCGTCACTACGCTGTTAAATAATTGTATAAAACATCACCCAGAAACCGTAACACAAAGCATTTTAGTCTAATAGTCTTGCGAATTTTCTGGAGAATCCTAATGATTTAGTAAATATAAAGAAAAAATCTGATATGTATGAAATCTATTGGCTAGTTGTTCTAAAGTATATATAGAACAAACACGTAGACCTATATAACTAGATTTAAGGAACATTTAGCTCATTTTAGATCAAATAGAAAAGATAGAAGTGCTGTAGCCGAGCATACTTTTGGTCAATCAGGTCATCCTATTGAAAGTAGTTCACTTAAATTACTTAAATGTGATAGATATTATTCCGAATTGAATGCTTATGAGAGTATTTATATTCATAGATTAAAGTCGAATTTAATGTATTTAGATTCAGACCCGATATCATCCTGTCTATTCAATTTAATTAACAAATAACTTTTTATTTTGGTCAGTTTAGTTTGGTAATCCATGAATTTTGTTATGGGTTTGCGTAGTTAATCATAGTTATCTGTAATTCTTTTTTATAGTTTACAATAAGTACGATAGAGGTCGCATCAAGGCGGAGAACAGCTGTTACATTGATATTTCGTTCAATTGTATAGCGATCACGGTGAGTGACGGATGTATTTATATATGTTCAATTATTGTGCTACTGAAGATGGGGGCATAGCCTCCGAAGTGCGTACGCATCTAGCTAACAAATGCTTTGTGTTACGGTTTTTGGGTGATTCAATTTTTAAACTTAGTATAAATTAGACTTTCGAACTAATACATGTGTACAAAATAACAAAAAGAAAAATGGTTACATCGAAAGCGGCGCATTTATCTACAAAATAAAAAAACTGGTTACAAAATTCAAGCTACAGTCAAACGCGAATAGATGCATAGTCACGTAACAAGAAGTAAAGATGAGTAGTAATAAGTAACAAGAAGTAATATAAGAAACATTTTGATTAATAAAAAATAAATTAGAGGTCATTCATTTTATTAAAAGGAAAATGAACGAGCGTCAAAATTATATATTTTTTTATATATTTCATTCAGTATCGATGTATATATGTATATAGTATCGATAATTGCGTTTATATTTGTTCGTTCATTTTTATAGCACTCGTAAAAAATCGAAAACAGAACAATTTCATTAGGGCGCTATAAGGCGTGGGCGGATAAAATTAAGTTCTATATTTTGTTGACATTATAACTTCGACACATTGTTATTTGTTATCAAAAGCGAGTCCGTTATCTGTTTCGTAACCATTTTACATAAATATAACTAACCACTTCTTGTGTCTACAGGGTGTTCGAAATGGTAAATCTTTGCAGAAAAATGTTGTGCGGTTCTCATTTAAATTTAACACCGCATTGTTATATCGTTGACATTGTCAAATAATTGTCGTAAAATGGACTAGTTACAAAATGTAAACACGTAGACATTACAATATTTCAGTAATTTAGAATATTTCGATTTGGCGACATGAAATGGATTTGGATTTGTTATATACTCCTGCATTTGCGATGTCAGTGTAACAAATACTAAAGCGCAACGTACACTATCAACGATTAAATCGTACCAATTATTTATTCTTTAGCATTTAAGGAAGTGTCGGGGGATTTCAAGTGCGATCAAAATGGCCTAATACCTTTAGTGAACCGATTCCCCGAAAATGAACGCTTTCTTTGCAAGTGGGTATTAAAATTACAACAAATTGCTTTGTTTAAAAATTCATGCGCACTGAAATCGTGTTTAGTTTTATGGAAGACCGCAAAGGCGAATCGGAGATGTGCAACGATCCCAAGTATAAATTGTTCCTACACATACATTTAAAACATATCGTCGGCGATGTGACAATACCTCCTATCTTACACAAAAAAAAAATCGAAAAATTCGATTCCGTCAAACATTATTGCGCATGTTCTGAACATCGCATTAAATGTCCGAAGCAGATAGGAGGTATTGTCGCATCGCCGACGATATATCATCGGTGAAGTGACAATACCCACCTAGTTAAAGAGTCCGCAATCCTAAAGATTGGTTGGAAACAGCACGCCATGCCGATCTATCCTGAGCTAATCCCTTCATCTCCCTATAGCTATTCATCTCAACGTCTTCAACTATCTGACTCACATACTCCAATCTAGGCCTACCTACCCCTCTCTTTCCCTCCACTCTACCTTCTATGATCAATTGCATAATCCCCCCATGCCTAAGAATATGCCCTACTAATCTGTCTCTCCTACGCTGTAACACTCTCCAAATACTTCTCTTCTCCCCTACTAACTCTAGTACAGCTTCATTTGTTACTTTATCTTCCCAACCAATCCTCATCATCCTCCTATAACACCACATTTCGAATGCTTGTAATCTACGCTTCTCTTCCTTTCCTATAGTCCACGCCTCACACCCGTACAGTGCTACACTCCAAACATATACCTTCAGTAATCTTTTTCTAATACCCAAGTCAATATTTGATCTTAAAATCTGTTCTTTTTCTACGAATGCCTTCCTACCCTGTGCTATCCTACACTTTATATCTACCTTGCTTCGATTATCTTTTGTGATTCTACTGCCTAAATAACAAAAATCTGACACTTCTTCGATTCTATTATCTCCTATTGAGATCCTCATTTTTCTACTGCATTCCTTTTTGTCACACCTCATCACTTTAGTTTTACCTATATTTATTTTCATGTTAAAATCCCTAGTCAATACTGCCTGCATACCATTCAATACCCTTTCTAAATTCTTTTCGCTTTCTTCCAATATATCTATATCTATACCCACCTATTTTCTAAAAATTCGAAAAATGAATTATTTATGTCAAACTGATTCGTAGGTTTATTGCGCATGTGCAGAACATCTGGCAACTCGATAGAAGTTCAAAGCAGTTAGGAGGTATTGTCACATCACCGATGGTATATATATAAACATATTGCCGCTAGAAATAGATCAATTTTTTGCCCGAGAATTGTTTCATATTCGAATTTTGTTTTAAAAAATGCCCCTCGGCGAATAATGTGTTCTGTTTCTATTAAGCCGGCTGAAAACTAAACGAAAACTGAACTTATAGTAAAGTGCTGAAAGTCCTCGTATCGATCGGGAATTTCGCAAAAGTATGCAGATACTTATTATATGAGGATGCGAATTACAATTTCCATATGGAGGGTGCGGAAATAGCCCTGGAATGTCACGGGAAATTTTGCGGCGGAATGGCAACAAAAAGCTACAACATGCTTTTGTATTTGAAACAAAAATATGACTGCATGAAAGATGCGGATATGATTTACATGTACTCCAGTTTGTATTTCTTGATGCCGTTAGGTCAAGGCCAGCAAAAGTGCAAGTACCTATATGTCAGCTCAGCTGACTTTGACGTTTTTGAAATGACATTTTTCTTAGACAACAGACTTACGTATTTCGAGGCAGGTATCTATACGAAGTTATTAGAGTTTGTCGCTTAGCTGACGCTCAGAAAGTTATGGATTACATTGGCGTCGAACTGGATAAAGTCACAGGAGTTAAATGTGAATTGTCCGTGTTTATTTCCGATCGGTTTTATTCCCCGAGTAGTGGTATGTTAGTTTGCACTTGATATTACCATACTTAAAAACTTAAACTTTTAATACTTACGTGACATTTAATATTCCAAGTGACAAATACTCCACGCATTTAAATGCGTGCACTATTTGTCAGTTGGTGAACTGTCAGTTGGTGAACTGTCAGTTGGTGAACTGACAGTTGGTGAACTGTCAGTTGATGAACTGACAGTTGGTGCAGTGATTGAAGTTTTTTTTCGAGTTTATTGACAATTTGCACGATGTGAACAAAAAATAAGCGACATTTTTTAAAAATAGTTTTCTCAATTCTAATTTAAATTTGCTGTAAAGCGTTAAATTTGAAATAATCATGTTAATCTTTTCAATTCTAAATATGGAAAAATAATTATTAATCTGACAGCTTTCACTCTGTCAATACTAAATTTCGTTACGAGGCAACCAACTATACAGATTTATTTCTTATTAAAAAAAATGTTATTTTGGTGCGCATTTCAAGAAAATTGCTGTTAAAAGGCATTTTTAATTTAAAAAAAAACCCGATAACTTAAAATAAATTGGCACTTGCATTGTAGGCACGATTTGCACACGTTAATAAATAAAATTTTGACTGAAGAATATAATATATTATGGCAATCGCCCATAAATTATATTTTTCATTGTAATCACAATGAAAAAGATAATTTTATTTTTTGCAAAAAATATTTTAGTGACGTATCTAAAAAAATCAATTTTTTAGGTGCTGAAAAAATTCGCCAACGATACATATATCTTCATTTGGTATAATAAGAAACAATTCTAGTGTCTCTAAACTAATTAACAAAATTTTTTTAGGTCATACTTTTTATTATGGATTGGATTCTTAATTTTTTCGGTTGATGAAAATTTTTTTTGTTTAATTTGCATCTGTGAGTAATAATTTTATGTTTTGTATTTCGTTAGATATTTATTTAAAAAAAAATCGAAGAATGATTGTAATAATGAAAAATTTTGTGTTTAAAAAAATTTGAAGGGATAAATTGAAGCATCGGTATAAATCTGTTAGTGTCCTTATTAAAAAAAAAAATTGGCGTGAAAATCTATAAAATAATATATACATTTTTCAACATATATGTGGAAATTGTGTGTTATCAGAGGCTTTTGCGCACATCCGAAATATACCGTACAATTGGATCAATACTTGGCTATACCAATACATTTTACACACTAAAACCATTTAAAAAAAACCCACAGAATATTTTTTAAACTGCACCCTCATCAACGCCTAAATTTAAATTGCGCAACATTTTCAGCAGGCAGCTATAAATTAAAGCGCGCTCAAATTCAACATCGATTTCAAAAATGTCAGCCCGAAAAATCGCTCATTTATCCACTTACTTTCGTATTATCCTCGGCCGTGGGTTGTGTTTGAAAAACCGCCCCGGGGCACATTGTTACAGCCATCGATGCATTCTCCGTGTCGATGCAAAATGGAAATACTAGCCCCACATAATGTCGCGAATAAAAATAAATTTCTCTTATCAGTGTTACGACTGCAAACCACGAAAGCGCTGCTTGTACTAACGTCAATTGCATCGCATTTGATAGTGGCGTTGGAAATGCTGGTAGCATTCCAAGGCTTTCCGCTGAACGGTCAACGCGCATGTCTGGAGGGAAATTACATGTACGGATATAAGGAAATTGTTCGCTCCTTCAAGGGAGATCATCGAAATGATCGAAAGGCGCGCGCGCCATTTTCTATTTTGACGCAAGAGATTTTTTCTGTACTCGAGTAATTGTTGAAAATGCCCTTTTCCGGCGCACTCCCCCCGTCTCCTTTGTATTCATACACATCATTTCCAGAAATTCATCAAGATGATTGAAAAATCAGTAACTGGCTTGTGAAAAAAAATCGATTTTTATTTAAAAATTAAGCGGCAAATAAAAAAGTTTATTTAAAAATAAACATTTTATTACATTAGACAGAAGTTTACAATTTTTCAATTAAAAATAATGAGATTAATTGGTTTTCGGTTTAATTTTCCACGCTCCGATGGTATATCGGAGCCAAATGAGAATTAAATCTCTACCCATCTGTACCCAACTCCAGAACGGCGTCAGTTTCGATCCGTCCATTTCAGTCCAATGAACAGCGACTTCTTCAATCGGTATCTTCAACGTCTGTGCTATATACAAGAGTTCGACATCGAACGCCCTACAAAAAAAATATTTATCCAACGAAACAATGGCCCAACAAATCAAAAACAAAAAAAAAACAGATCGAAACTTATTTCGATTTGGAAAAAATATAAAAACCTTAGTTGTTATATTTATCCTAAAAAAATGGCCCAGCGAAACAAAAGAATAATACGAAACTTATATCGATTTCGATCAAATTTAAAGAGCTTCGTTTTTATATTTATCGCCCAAAAAAATGGCGAAACAAACCAAAAATAATCGATTTTGAAAAAAAATATAAAAATCTCAGTTTTTATTGTACCATTTTTCAACGTGAAGGCTGCCGAAGCAGATGTCAGCCGCTTTTCGGGTGAGCAGCTTGAAGCCACATTGAGTGTCTTTAATTCCGCGCACGGCGAACGTCCACACCATCGAATGAAAAGCGTACATTAAAATCGTGCGGAAAAAGCTGCGCGATGCAATCGCCTGCTCTTCCATGTGAGAACGGGAACCGATAGCGATCGCCTCGAGATTTGCAATCGGTTCGAGATTGTCAAAATAATCTACTACATTCGAAATGAAACATAACTTTATATATATATTGTTATATATTGTATAATTTTATATTTCTTTCTATAAATGTAACAATGAAGGTTATTATTATTATATTGTCTTCGACAAGAGATATGTAGATGATATCGTCGCGATTTTTAATGATACTGAACAATCTAATATTGATGATTTTATTAAAATATTAAATTCTAAATTTCCTTCGATTAAATTTTATGTTGAAATCGAAAATAATAATCAGTTGCCTTTCTTAGATGCTCTAGATTAATAGAAATAATAATAAATTACATATATATATATATAAATAAAAATTTCCTTTATCTACTGATAAATATAACATTGAATTAAATAATATCCGGAATATATCAGTGGAAAATTTGTACTGAAGATTGGGGTATAGCCTTCGAAATGCGCATCTGGTTATAAAATGTTTTTTGAGTTACGGTATTTGGGTGATACTTAAACTTTAAAATAATTTCAAAAATTAGTTCGTTGTATTTTAGTAACTATTTTTCAGATAATCAGTTTCTATATCAATTATTTGTTGAAAAAAAACGCATTAAAACGGCGTAATGTTTACATTAGTTAAGTCAGTAGTTCATATGCGCTATCAATAACATATGACCTACTTAGGCGAAAAATTAAATGCATTTACAAAAATCTATACAATTTATATAGGGTGTCCAAATATTATTTTTTCAGAGAAAACTTACAATTTGTAACTTTTTTAATAGCCTCTTCCAATTTGACCAAATCCGAAAATTTCGTAGCTCCATCTGCGTCCGCTAGAAGTAACAAAGCACCTCGAGCACTTTGCATGCCCTAAAAAAAAAATAATTATCCCACTCTTTTCAGCTTAAGTCTATTTTACCAATCGAACGGCCCCTCCTTTGCCTCGATTTGATTCCAGGTCTAAAATTCGGATTTTTTCAGTGCCGATTTTTGCACAATACGTTCCCGCGACTTGTACAGTTTTATCTCTACTCCCATCGCTCACAATAATTATTTCGTATTTAAAAGATGGTGTATGGACACAACGTTGTTCTAAAAATTCTACGCATTCATCCAACATAAGCGGTACTAAAAAAATATATATATATAAAAAACTATAAAAAATATATTATAAAAAATTAAAACATAAAAATAAAAAGACTAACTTTAACATGGACATTTAAAAAAATTTACTTAATTAAAAATTATTTCATCAATTGTGTAGCTAAAATATTCAGATCAAATGATTTTTTTTTAGGGCGACCCTAGGTTTTGTGGTGTCGTTTCAGTTGCCTATATTTATTTTCCTTTCCTTATCCGGCTATTCTCAGCCAGAACCGTACCCATAAAGATAAAAATTAAAGAATTCGAGAAACAAAAAATCTTACAGCGCTCTTCTTCATTATAAGCGGGCACAACGACGCTTAAATTTACCACCGGAATGTCGAAACTGTTCGGAAAAGCCACCAGTTTTTTGGTATTCGGATCGAAAAAGTATTTTTCCTTTTTACTGCGACGAATGACCGGATATATTTTACTAGTGGCGATTAATATTATGCAAACCTAAAAAAATCCATACACTCAAAAATTACGTTTAAATTTAAATAGCTCGAGAATTTACAGATAAAAACACGGACAACGCAAATGCCGATCCATAAAACAACAAGTACGTGGCCAACATTTTGATCGATTTACAGAATGAAGAAGTGCATCGGACTCGTTGACAATGAAAGATAAAGAATTGTTACAGCATGGGTGACCGATTATTACAATTTTGCCGAGTATGGAATTTATAATATTGAAAAAATATTTGTTTCGTGTAGTTAATATAGTCGATATAGTTTGATTATACGGCATTTAATTTTACACAGGGTCCCATGCATTATCTGCGCGCGCAATTTTCTTGCTTGTCAAATTTGGAAATGACAAATCTGAGGGGAACATATTGTTAAGTAGTTTAAATACCTTTTTACAAATGAATTTAAAACTATAAATAATTTTCTGTTGATATTGATACGGTCATTTTGAAATATACATGCAAAATTGATTTATATTTTTATATTAGATAGTTGTTTATTCAAAAAAATGCGACGTATAGAAGATGATTGATGACAGATTTGACAACCATTGCCAACATAATATTCGCATAGTATTTTTTAATTGTATATTTGAAATAAAATTATTGCCCCTTGGCATAATTTTCAAAGCATATGTTTAAAACAGTGATTATTTTATTGCGTATTCGTAATATTTGCCTCAATTAAATTTAAAACTACAGAGAAATGCAACCGTACGTATATGAAATCAACTTATCAACATAACCTCTAATTTAGTATTCGAGCTGTCACTACTTATAATCGGCTGAATAAAATTTGGAACGTGTAAAAGTTTTTGTGCGTGCATTTTAATTACATAAAAAATGGTTTGTACGTTGATATAATTACAAAAAATAAAGAGTACAATATATATTTTCACGTAGGATACGGCACAGGAACGCAAAGGCACATTGAAAGTCGAATTCTTGCAGAAAATCGAGGCCGAAATCCAAGCGAAATGGGACGAAGAGGAGATCTTCAAGTCGACATCGCCGGCAACACCGAGAACGGATCCCGAATCGAAGTTTCTATGCACGTTCCCGTTTCCGTACATGAACGGCCTGTTGCATTTGGGCCACACGTTCTCGCTGAGTAAATGCGAGTTTGCGGTGAGATTCCAGCGTATGCTCGGCAAAGAAGTGCTCTTCCCGTTCGGATTGCATTGCACCGGGATGCCGATTAAAGCGTGCGCCGACAAATTGAGGCGGGAAATGGAAATGTTCGGCAATCCGCCCGTTTTTACCGACGAAAATGAAGAGAAGAGCGAAGAGAAATCGGATTATGATATTGTGCCGAAGGATAAAAGTAAAGGCAAAAAAGTACGGGTTTCTTATATATGACTATTTTTTACTGTGATTTTTTGGTACGATTCTGATTGAGAATAGACGGATAGGGGAAATAAATATAGGCAACTAACACTACCCGATAAAAACTAGGGTTGCCCAACAAATTTTTTTCTCACAAAGCATTTAAATATTCTAGCTACATAATGGGTAAAATATTAAATTGAGTTAAATATTATTTACAATACTCCAGTTGAATAATAACTTAAATATTGATATTTCAGTGCATTTTTGTGATTTTAAATGCATTTTTTTAGAGAGGTTAGGATTTTGAAAGGAATTGTCAATATTTTGATTGACATAACTTGCTTATCGTAATTTGATATTTTTTTTATTAGAAATTTATTTGAATCGACAGTGTTTTTTGATTAGCTACCAAAAAGAGTTTTTCTCTCGCTTTTTAAAATTTCCAACATAAAAGTTTAGGGTACGATTCTGGTTGAGAATAGCTGCTCAAAATTAGTCTTATTAGTAGATATCAAAGACCTGACCTAGGATCTATATGTCAGATATTTTTAGGTCTTAAGAATATTCCTAAAGTTGTCATATATATGAACTTTTTTTACTGTATTTTTTTTCGGTACATTTCTGGCTGAGAACAGCCGAATAGGGAAACGGAAATAAATGTAGGCAACTAAAACTACACGATAAAAATCTAGGGTTGCCCAAACTATTTTTTTTCAGTTGATTTAAATATTCTAGCTACATAATTGATAAAATATTAAATTAAGGATAATTTTAAAAATATCCAACTACCAATTCCTTTAATAATTCTAGGTAGATGTTTTATTTTAATAAAAATAAATAAAAAACGGTTGATTTTAGAGTAAAGTTCAGGCTAAATCGTCCGGTGCCAAATATCAATGGCAAATTATGCAATCCCTCGGTTTATATGACGAAGACATTGCCAAATTTGCGGATGAAAATTATTGGTTGGATTATTTTCCACCTTTAGCCGTAAGGGATTTAAAAAGCATCGGCGTTCATGTAAGTTGAAATTATTATTATTACTAATTTGAAATTATTTCAAAGTCGGGTTTATAAAAATACAAATTTATCATTATCTTAATGGTCGAATTAAATACGTCCTTATATATTATTTTCATTTTTATATATTTATATTATTTATTAGTTTCGCCTTTTTTAAGCGTCTTCGGGAGAAATTTGTCAATTACAGCGTTTTGTTAAAAAAATATTTTTTTGAAAAATTTAATTTATTGGTGTGTATAAATTAATGATTAATTCGATATCAGCGGAATATCAATAAAATATATTGCATTTTGTGGATTAATTTGCTGTGAAAGTTGTTAAAATAAAATTCAATTGGCAATTTATAAAAATTACCATCAAGGTGGATTGGCGCCGAACGTTCATTACGACGGATGCGAATCCGTTCTTTGATTCGTTCGTTCGCTGGCAATTTATCCGTTTGAAAGAACGGGATAAGGTCCAGTTTGGGGAACGGTACAGTATTTATTCGCCTAAGGATGGCCAGCCATGTATGGACCATGACAGATCCTCGGGTGAGGGCGTTGGGCCGCAGGAATATACGCTGATCAAGATGAAACTGTTGGAACCGTATCCGCAGAAAATGACGTGAGTTTTAATGCGAATTTTTGGTGATTTTGTCGGTTGGGAAATAATTTTGAGTTTTTTTCTTTCTGTGGAATTTGAAAAAATGAAGATATTCTTTTTATGTAAAAATTACGATAATTAAGACGATTTTTCGAGCTCTATCTTTTTAAAATTGATTTTTAATGCTTCTAAAATTAATTAATATTAAAATATACATTACAATTAAAATTCCGTTTTTGAGTGGCAGTAAAAAAATATTTTCGTAGCCTTAAAAAAAAATTCTCTTCGAAAATCGCTTTATATTTCAATTTTTCAGAAAATATTCCGATAAAAATATATATTTGGTAGCCGCTACTTTACGTCCAGAAACAATGTACGGCCAAACAAACTGTTGGATCCATCCTAATCTAAAATACATCGCTTTTTATACAAAATCCGACGAAATTTTCATTTGTACTGCCAGAGCAGCTAGAAATATGTCCTACCAACATATCACTCCTAAAACGGGAATTTTTGACGTAATTGAAGAACTCACTGGACAAGTAAGTGGGTTATTTGGCTTAAGGTTCCACATGGATGTACACTGCGGCCTTTGTTTTTAGTTTTTCTAATACATTTAAAAATTAAAAAATCATTTTTTTATAGGAAATGTTTGGTTGGTCATTAAAAGCCCCTTTGACGTGTTACGAAAAAATCTACACTTTGCCGATGCTAACGATTAAAGCGGATAAGGGCACAGGAATTGTGACGAGCGTTCCTTCTGACTCCCCCGACGATTACGCCGCCTTAGTCGATTTAAAAAAGAAAGCGCCCTTTAGAGAAAAATACCTAATTTCGGACGAAATGGTCAGTCCCGTTAGAATATGTCGGAAAAATTGGCGGTTTAAACAAATATTTATAGGTTTTACCGTTCGAGCCGATGCCTATTATTGACGTACCGGATTTGGGCACCTTATCCGCCGTAAGCGTGTATGAAAAATTGAATATACAAAGTCAAAATGACATAGACAAACTATTGGAGGCTAAAGAAATGGTTTATTTGAAAGGTTTTTACGATGGCGTAAGTTTTCGCGTTGGATTTTAAGTAGAAAATTGTATCGATTCATATTTGTAGGATAGGGAAGAGAAATAAAAGTATAATATTTTATATCACAGTTAAAAACGAGGATTTATTCGACTATAGTTTCGCTTATCTTCCCTAATATGGAATATAACATAACGGCAAAATCTATAACCTATTTTCAGGTTATTTTGGTTGGTGAACATAAAGGTAAAAAAGTGCAAGATGTTAAAAAATTAGTGCAAAAGTCGCTGTTGGACCGAAATGAGGCGCTGATTTATTACGAGCCGGAGAAGCAGGTTATGTCCAGATCGGCGGATGAGTGCGTTGTCGCTCTTTGCGATCAGTGGTACATAAATTACGGCGAGGCAAAATGGAAGGCGCAAGCGGAAAGTTCGTTGGAAAGGATCAATTGTTACCACGATGAGGTAACTGTTGAAAAAAATACATTACAAACCCCACCGTCTATTGTTTCGTTGATTATTTAGGTCAAGAAGAATTTCATTGGCTGCATTAATTGGCTGCACGAATATGCCTGTTCAAGAACGTACGGTTTAGGCACAAAGTTACCGTGGGACGAACGGTGGCTTATAGAATCCCTATCGGATTCTACAATTTATAACGCTTATTACACCGTAGCTCATTTAATCCAAGGCAATTCGCTTAAAGGAGATCAACCGAATCAGCTGGGTTCGTACACAGCCTTACTAACATCAAAGAACATACAACTAAAATTAATACAAACTAAAATTCTAAAAAAATACTATTAAGTAAAATTCTACAAAAAGAAACCACACAACTCACAGAATACTACGAATACTGGGGACTAACAATACAAAACAGAACTTATATACTTCACACTTAAAAGCAAACTGGACGGACGATATAAAAGATTTGGGATTCACACTTGACAGAAGACTCACATTCACCACACTAACAACACCGCCACAAAAGCCATCCGTAAAATGCACCAACTCATACCAATCATAATAACCCCGTCCTCACAACGCAAGAATGCACCATCCTACGATACAAAACATACATCTTCCCCATCCTATCATATGTCGCACCAGCCTGGACTAACACATCAAAACAATACATGAACACGCTCCAACTAATACAAAATTCCTCATGCTAGCCACCAGGCTACCCATGTATACAAGCATCAAAACACTTTACGAACAAACAGCAATGACATATCTAAAAAAATAACTTTACAAAACAAACCTAAAGTTCTACAACAACATTAAACACATCAACAATACAACACTCAAAAGACTAACACTAGAAACTGCATCACGTAAACGAAAGACCAGCAGACAAACGCTACAATTCCTAACATAATAAATATTAAAAACCCACTCGCTGACTAATACGCCAAGACCACACTTCAAAAACAGACAAAACACTGGAGAAAGAAACAGACGTTCGATACACCACATACAAGCCTAACAAGCCATAACATACAAGACGCAGGCAGAGTTCATTTTTTATTCACCCCAAATCAATTTGTATTAACATATTTTCATAAAAACAGGCATCGCGGCATCCGAAATGACCCCTGACGTTTGGGACTATATATTCTATAAAAACGCGAAGGTGCCCGAAACGAAAATCAAAAAAGAATCGTTGGATTTGATGAGGCGCGAGTTTGAGTTTTGGTATCCCGTCGATATGCGCGCGTCCGGCAAAGATTTGATTCAAAATCATTTGACGTATTTCATTTACAATCACTGCGCCATGTGGCCGGACGATCAAAGCAAATGGCCGAAATCCATTCGCGCGAACGGACATTTAATGCTAAACTCCGCGAAAATGTCGAAATCCGACGGGAACTTTTTAACCTTACAAGAAGCTGTGAAGAAATTCAGCGCGGATGGAATGAGGTTTAATATAACGCCGCTATCAATGAATACTAACTCTATAAAGAATGCTAACCGCAAACGGCCAAATGATAGGAAGACAAGCACACCTAAACAATTGTTTAGGTTTCCTTGTTTCTAAACAATTGTTTAGGTGTCCTTGTCTTACTCATTGAAAAATAACATCCACTATGTGGTGAATGTTGGTTGGCTCATGGTGCTCAATAGGCAAACGAATAAAGCGTTGCCATATGTACAATATTAACAAATACAATGACATATCTGCTTTTATTTCACTGAAATCTCAGATGATATCGTTCGCCGCAGCCCCAGGGGTTGCTATTGCACATTACACATGTATTACACGCTAGGCGTGCAATATTAAGTTGCCTACCCTAGTATACCGTTACCCGTAAGTTGTAAGAAATTCCGAGTGTGCAATATAAATTATGTGATCAAAATTACGATTAGTGCCAGAGGTATTATATATATTTATTTTTTGTTTTGTGGAAACTACCTCAACAGGATATCATCCTAATTACAGAGTGTAGTTGTAGAGGATATTAGAAACATATGGTGGGAAGCCATTTACTATAACTGTTCACTATTCTGATGTAGCTTATATAATTGTATCCCAACTAAGAATGCTACCGAATACAGAGAATAGGTGGCGCTGAGCTACTATCGCCCATCCAAGCACTGACCTAGCGGGACGTTGCTTAACTTTAGTTATCGATGCATTACCCGCATTTAGTTAATTATAAGTTAATAAGTTTGCCACGGGCTGCGCAAGCCCGTGGCAAACTTAGGCACGACATTTATTAAGAATTAGCAACTACCGAATAGTCTTTTACCTATATAGATTTGAGCAAAATTGGAAAAGCATATTCGTTTTTTCGTAAATATTGATATAATAAAATACGAAACTCGCAACCGATTAGCTGTTTGCAATATTTATGTCTGTAAATGGTGTTACATTAAAATCGAGTATGTCGGTAATTTTCTAAGGTACAGCTGTGTTTTCTTAATTAAAAATATTTCTAAAATACTTTTGAATTCTATCAAAATTAACCGATGAATATTGATTATCAATTGGCGTTCAACTTCTTTATGGTCAGTAATGATTGCAACGATAGCATTGCTTTTTATATTGACACAATTTTCGGGTACTCATTAATACGCATTATATGATGCACAAGCCTATAGCTTTACATGCGGCCAAGTGGCGGAACATGTGTAGCTAATCCAATATACATCTAATCCCCATGTCACTCTTATCCTATTATGAAAACAAAGATAGTAAGTCAGTAAAACACGTCACAATACTAGCTGCCGCAATTGCAAGATACAGTAGTAAAGCGTGTAGAATTCTGCCAATCATTAGTTCCTCGATCAACTCTACAGAGATCGACGTCGCTGTCGCTCGAAATTTATATATCTTCTTTATAGAGTTCGTATTCATTGCCGCTAGTTTAGCTTGTAGTAGTTATTGTTGTTAATAATTTTTTAGGCTTTGCCTGGCGGACTCGGGTGATTCCGTCGAGGACGCTAATTTCGTAGAATCAACAGCCGATGCCGGCATTTTACGTCTTTACACATTCATAGAATGGGTAAATGAGGTTTTAAATGCGCAAAAAAATACGGAAACGAGCGCAGGTCCAAAAGCCACCCGCTTGCGAACCGGTCCGGCGAATACATTTAACGATTCCGTATTTCAAAGCGAGATTTACTTAAAAACCGCCGAAACCAAAGAGAACTACACAAAAATGCTGTTTAAAGAAGCGCTCAGAACGGGTTTTTATGAACTGCAAGCCGCCAGAGATAAATATTTGAATTTAACGGTTATGGATGGCGTAAATGAACGCTTAATATTGCAGTTTATAGAAACGCAGGCGTTGATTTTAAGTCCTATTTGTCCGCACGTCGCCGAACATGTCTGGGGATTACTTGGCAAAGTATGTCGAAAATTATTATGTGGATGGATGGATGGATGGATGGATGGATGGATGGATGGATGGATGGATGGATGGATGGATGGATGGATGGATGGATGGATGGATGGATGGATGGATGGATGGATGGATGGATGGATGGATGGATGGATGGATGGATCGATCGATCGATCGATCGATCGATCGATCGATCGATCGATCGATCATTTCTTGTACATTTACATCCGTTCTGCTTTCAAATAACATTATATTCGTTTTTCCTTGTTAATTGCGAGTTGTATTGCTTATAAACCAATTTTGCAATTTCTGTCACGATCCTGTCAAACTTTATTTGCATTTCCTCCCGCGAATTAGCTGCCAATAATAATACTATTTGTATCATCCGCATAATTTACAATCTAGAAAGGGAGTATTGTTAAGCAAATATTCCCCGCGGTTGGACAAATCGACTATCTCGACATAAAAAAATCCGATTATCTTATGGACGCTGCGCATACGTTTAGAGTGTATCAAAAACCGTTTTTGCAAGACGCGAATCAAAAAAAAGAACTGGTAGGCCATATTGAGAAACCTATCGTCGAACTGTGGGTCGCTAAAACATTCCCAGCGTGGCAAACGTCCATTTTAAACGCTCTGAATGACTTTTATACTGTACGTAATTAATTTGCGCGTTAAATAATTTTTTTTTAATAAAAATTGTTTTTAGAAAGACGGCAAGTTGCCTGATAATAAAATTCTGTCCGGTTATTTTGCGAAAATGGTAGAATTGAAATTTTATATGAAAAGGGTTATGCCGTTTGTACAAGCAACCAGAGAAAAAGTTGACAAAATTGGCGTAAAAGCTTTAGCCGTCGGCTTGGAATTTGACGAGGCCGAAGTTTTGCGAAATAATTGTCTTTATTTGGCCAATACTTTAGATGTAAGTAAAAATCTTCAAATTAAAATTTTATTTTTATAGTCAAAAATATATATTTTATATTTTTAGTCTAATTGTATTCATCAAATTTCATTTATAAACGTAAAATTGGGGTATTTACCAGAATATATTTTTAACGGATTTTTTTGTAGGGTTTTTATTTTTTTACAATTAAAAAATGTTTAGCCCAATTTTATTTTTGAAAATTCATTTTAACCGTAAAGTATTTACCAAAATTTATAATTTTTTTAATGCAAAATGCTTGTAGGTCGACGAAGTAATTGTTAAATTTACCGACGACAAAGAAGCTACTGACAAAATGAAAGACATTTGCCCAGGGCAGCCTCATATAATATTCAAAACAACCCCCGGTGTTGTTGTGAAATGTATTAATCGCATTCCTAATTCGGGATTTTATAATAGAAATTTAAAAATATCAAACGGCGACACTTTTACGAACGTTGCAAACAAATTAGCCAACGCTATTTCAAAAGGTACGTAAAAATAATAATTTTCCCCGCCAAATAATATTTAATTATTCCTAGATGTCGGTTCTATTTCTTTATACCGCTTCGAAAATGCACTGCTGAGCAGAAAGTTGCCTAAATTCTCCAAGCCCTTCGAATATATTGTTCAAATTTCGACCGACAGTGTTTTTGAAGTTGATGTTAAAAATAAAACCGTTGCTCTACTTTGCCAAGATAAAAAATACGCTATTGTAAATGAACTTGTTTATACCGTCGGCATTTAAAATATAAAATTATCGCACGGTTTATTTTGCAAATATTGATGTATCCTGAAATAAAATTGGTTTTTGATTGTATAATCAAATTATTCGTTGAATTATTTTATTTTGTGATTTGCAATGATTCTAACGAGACTTTAAAAACGTCATTAGTTTCAGTCGGCATTTAAATGCGTTCAATTTAGTTTTAAAAAAATATGTCCCAAACTCATTAATCCTTTTATAAATAAAAATTTCCCTTCTGAATTTTCCGCCTGATTATATCACTTTGAAATCACCATAATTATTTATATATCAACTGCAATAAAAAACAAATGCAGTTTATATCTAAAAATGAACTAGTCCATAAAAATCATTACCAATTTAAAACATTCACATTATTGGTTGCCATTACGCGAGTTGTTTGATCATTAAAAATGATGTATTATATAATTTTGGGTTTGTATTTATTTTATTTTGTATCTTGTGGCAAAATAACGGTGGAAGAAATTAAAAATTGCGACGACTTTAATTCGGATACAAATTCGTTACTGTTTAAAGACCTTAAAGTCACTACGAAAAATGATAAAGCCCACCTTACCGGCGATATTATCTTTAAAGATAATATTGGGGATCAGTATTATGTAAATTTGTGTGATAATTGTGGACTAATTTATTAATAATTTGAAATGTTTAGGCTACTACAGACATTTTTGCCTCGATGGCTGGCAAACGTTACGTAAAAATTATGACGCAAAAGGATAATGATCCTTGTGTTGGATTGAAGAAGAATTTAGGCGTTGTTTGGCAAGATATTCAAAAGAGCGCTAAAATGCCTGTTGGCCAATGTCCACTGAAAAAAGTAAGATTTTTTTACCACACATTCTTTTGTAGAAATTTTCTATTTCATTGCTTAGATATTTTTTTTACTGTCTCAATCGCCAAAAAAGGGAATATAATAACTGAAACGTTCAATAAATTTGCGTTGATATATTTTCAGGGCACGTATCATATAAATACAGTCCTGGATTTGAGCAAAATACCTTTGCCAATCCCCCCAGGTTCTTTGAAGTTATTTCTAAATGGCTATTTAAAAAATGGCAAAAAACGAGCTTATTGCGGCGAAATTAAAATAAAAAGTGACTAAAATTTAAGGAAATTTCTTCACAAATCGATGTAAAAATATATATAAAGTATTATTTTTTAATAATTTGTTGCAGAAAATCAAAATAAATTGCCTAGTTTCATTTAAAGAATGCAAATTCAATTTTAGCGTACTAAAAAAATATAATAATTAATTTTTAAAGTTTCTTGACGGCATGGATATAGTTCGCAATTTATTACTTCGCGCCGATGCTAATAGATGGCACCGGCTGCGCAAAAGGGGAACAATAGTAGCTATAGGTCTCTACTATACTGCAGGACAATACGCTGCTTTTGTGACTGCATGCTAGTAGTATTGCGGCATCATTTACCGGCGTCGGGACGGTGGCGTCGATTCCGAAGCGACGTTGCAGTTGCTCATAGCCTTCAGCTAAAGACACAGCTGTTTATATTAGGACAACAGATAACACACAATACACAAATACGACCGACTCCATGTATTTCATTTAGCACGTGATTAGTTACAAGTTTCCGCATTTTAACTGGCAAAAAAATACACTTCCATTTGATCAGGTAATTTGTCAGTGGAAATTACAATTTTGTTTATGTATATTTACACTGTCGAAACATCGAAAACAAACCATTTTCTTTTGCTATTGTGTTGTTATTGTACGTAAATTATTTTACACTCGAAAAAAATGGTTCTTGATTCAAAAATGCGAAAGATCAGTGCCGTACATTTTTACACAAGAAATTTAATTTGATAAACGGGAACTATCGAGATTTAAATTCAAATTAACTGCCTAATCAGTCGTAGTAACTTGATTTTTTCGATTTTTAATTTTTTTTAGGACATACGCATTTTGCTCTAAAAACATTGTACCCGTTCAATTACACAGACTCTTGTGTTCCGTGCCAGTGCCCCGTGTATATTATTTCATTTAATTATCCCGGCACATAAAGATAAAGTTTCGTAATCTACTAAAATAGGGAGCTCTTTGTGCCGCAATTTCAGTGGTAAGTAGATGACGTGAAATAGGCGAAAGTTTTATGAAATTTTGTTTTGCGTTCCCGCTTTGTGTTAGCGCCATGAATAAGTCAAAAAGTTATCTTATATAGACGAAGTTTCAGATTTCTTATGTATTAAAGATTTTCAGCGGATCGATGAAAATTCTTTTAAAAAGCATGAAAACAATTCCTGATGTTACATTTTCTTATATACAAATCGATTAAAAAATGTTTTACATTTCGGCGTCTTATTAGAACATCCATTTTGAAACGTCAAAAAGTGTCCATCCGTCATTCATTTGACTTGACATGTCAACCAAATTTATTATCGCGTTTTTCAATGATAAATTACTCTTGAAAATGAAAATAAACGTCTAATTCATCATAGAAAATGTTAAACTCTCATATAAAACGCGTAATTGGCGTTTTACTGAGTAAATTCCAACAAAATAAGCGGGCAAAATAAATTCTGAATGTTCAGGTATACAACCTCTTTAGCATCATAGATATGAACAGATCGGTACAGAGAATATTAACCGGATGTTTCAATTATATTTCTTAAAAAAAATTGTAAAAGAGGTTATTTATTATCGGATTTATTTATTCCAATAATATAAAATATCAACAATCAACGGGAGAAATCAAATAAATCGACCCATCAGTCGAATGGTGATACAATAGCATTCTAATAACTTCTACTTTTGCGGCACATTTGGGCCATAGTTTAACGAGACATTTTCTGGTGGTAAATCACAACTCCAGAGGATCTTATTCATACTCCAGTTTCTTACGAAGATTATATACGCGCACTGAAAATGATTTACAGAATATGGAAAACAAGTACGCGAGAAACTAACAACAATCTAATTAGTCATTCGTTCTTTTTTTTCTACGTCATTATTTTAAACGAGACGTCATCTGCTTCGGAAAAACGCAACGTTGACAAATGAGGATTGAATGTATTATTTATGATTCCGTTATTTGCTCGTCAGCTAATTAACGCCGTAATGGCTGTTTAAAATAGATTTGTTGTGTATTCTAACGAAAGCGTTGTTTATTTTGTAGAATTTCGATCAAAAAAACTTGGTTAATGTCCGTTAATCCGAAGCTTAGGACAATTTTATTGCAATGTACCAATAAATTGCTTTTTTGTTATTCGATTTATCGTTTATAAAGCCTAATTCGGATGTTATACCCATATACGTTTTTGTCCTGACATTTTAGTGGAATGTGTGCGCTAAACAGAGGTTCCCAAGTTGAACCAAATCTTTGACTTAGTATCCTCAAAAAATTAAACGAAAAATATTTTCTTAAATTTAAGTAGCTAAATCCGATAAATGCAAAATCAATTTTAATTAAACCGTATATGTCACATTACCAAATTTTGTTTGCAATTAATAATTTTAACTATATTTGGCATTACTATATATATTATTAGCATAAATAATCTACCAAACTAGTGAGTAAAAACTATTGAATGCAAAGCATTTCAAGAAAAAAATTAAAGAACACACCTTCAGAGTGCAATATCCAAACAAAACAAAACAAAAATAAATAGATTAAATATTTTCTTTATTTATATTAAGTCTAGTAGTTAAAATTATATTCATTTAAATCCGTCAAATCGGCCATCATTTATGAAACAAACAGCTGATTATCGGCGCATATAAAATTGACACTTAACGTCAGTTTAAATTTTCCCGATTATAAAATATTTCGGTATATATTTTTTGTAATATAAAACACCTGAAGTATAATTTCTCTACATTTTTTTTAAAATGAACAGTTAATAACTACATATTTGTTGAGGAACGCGCGCATTCGTAATATGCCACAATAGTCACATCAGTAGTTCAAATCGATTATGGAGTGACATAGTTAATACGGCCTTCGCGAATTGTCGCCATGCATGAAGCGTCACATAACCAAAGAATTTCATTATAAGCGTCGTATCATTTCTGCAAGTACAACTCAAGTTAATAGCCGCAGTTGTAGAACCGCTGTACCAAACCACATCCCATAACGCGGATAGTGGAATAAGGCGACCGTATTACCATCTATCGTGATCTTGGCGGTTACCGTCACCACCACCCCCGCCACAAACGACGACGCAATTTGAATCTATGGCTCGTGAACCGCGACAGGGCAGTTATATACGTAAGTCCCTCCGTCCTGTAAAGGCAGCCGTGGCGAGGACACTATCTCTGCCCCCGGTTCGGCTCGGGTACTATATTCTACTTGGCACTGGTGCTCCGCCACCGCCGACAACAAATGTAATCAAAATAGGATATGCGGTACGATTCTGGTTGAGAATAGATCAATATGGATAACGATTTAGTGCGCGTTCCGCGATGCAGCTGCGTATATGAAGTAGCCTACTCTCAAGGGGTGTTAAGGTTGTATCCAAAATTATATATCCTAATATTAAGACTTACTTTGATATATTGATATATATATATTTGTAATTTTACTTAATTTATCAATTAATTAGTTGGTATATTTAAACCAATTGCAAAAAATATTTGGGGGCAACGCTAGGTTTTCATCGTGTAGTTTTAGTTGCCTATATTCAATTTCCTTTCTCTATCCGGCTATTCTCAGCCGGAATTGTACCGAATGTGCTATATGGGGGGTGGTGTGCGATAAAACCGTACGTGCTACGTGTATAGTGGCTAATCATGATAGAGAATATTGGCTATTGCTCATAATCATTTCGTTTCGATGGGATGAGTTCCCGGTTGGTCTGTGCGTCCAATATTGCGAGCGAACGAATGTTGCCGAGAAGACACGAAGCGCTCAACTGTAACATAATCCCAAGCCGATGGGTTCGAATCTCAACTAAGCGGAAAATTGAAAAAAAAATTCTATCGATAATTGATTACATTTTCATCTGGAATATTTCACGTTTGGAAAGAAAAAAATAAGTGGTGTGTATTAGAAAATATATTTCTGCAACGTATTAAGTTTTGGGCACTAAAATTTGTGCTTAAATAGAAAGAAAAGATGTAAATTTTGTTTTTATGATGTTTTAAACTAAACAAATAACGTTTTTTCTTTTTGTTTCAGTTGTGCAATTGTGTTAAATTGAATTCAAATGAAGACCATCCGATAAGAGTGTTTCTTGCGGTCATTCTAACTGGAGAAAAAGGTATTTCTATCATCTACAAATTTGCATAAACTGCTCACAAACATGATCCTTATTTGGGTGAACTTATTTCATCTAGATATCAAAACAACGTCGGTATATGTATATTACTGGGCGCTACACTTTTATGGGAAGCATTTTTCTTGACAAATTAGTCGACACCGCGTCCTGAGACGGGGCGCTTCAGGACCGGAATTAAACCATTTAAGTCGTTCCCGCTAAAATCGCCCGAAAGTCGTACAATTTTTTCGAATTTTCTTGTAGAAAACATTTTTTTTTTTTGTAGAGGTGATATAGCTAGTGGCGGGACACTCTAAAGCTTAAAGCTAAAAGATTGCCTATGCTTAGAAAAATAGTTTTATTTCGAGAAATATACGAACGAGTTTGAATAGTTGCCTATGTGCGGTTCTGTTGTAAATGTCTCGTGGCCTTTGAAGCTAGCTAGTCCTTAGTCTTTCAGGCTGCACACGCCAACATTCACTTACAAGTTTCGGCCTTTATTATCCGCTTCAGGACAGCATGGGAATATAATAGTGAACGAATTAGTAACTAGCTCCGATATAGATCTTATACCATGTAATACGTATTATAATATACGAGTGTAGACTCGAATATTAGCAACTATATACCATAGTCAGGCTATTATATTAAACGTGATATAGGCAAAATCATATTGGGATCACTTTTTTCTTTAGAAAAATTGTTTTTTTAAGAAAGAATAAAAATACACTAAAAAAATACTAATTTCATACGCGAAATTAATTTTTGTTGGTTTTTTATGTGTTCCTTCGACGATTATTTTTGTGATATATTATGCCTCGTGAATTTAGGATCTAATTCGAATGTATTTGCGATTTAATAATATTTCTCAAATTTAGCGCATTGAACTCTTAGCCGGTTAAAAATAAATGGACGTGTTCTCCGATGACTGGAGGAATATTAACGCAATAAATGTGCGGATATTACATTTTCAATTTTAGTCGTAAAAAAACATTTTTTTCTAATACGAAATGATTCAACTATTTTTGCTGTAGGGCAAACAGTTTCAAAGATATCGCCAAAAAAAAAAACTTTACTGTGATTAAGTTTTCGTTTGGATTACGTTATTGTTAATGGAATGTTAATCGATTTTTTTTTTGCGCAAATCTGGATAATGCTTTACTAGAAAATGGCGCTTCAAACGGAATTTTAAATCACGGTGGAAGCCTTTGCGTTGGCTGACCCGATATTGAAGTTAGTTTCTCCAGTGCCCATGTAAATACATATTTCGGAGATTATATATATGTTCATGGAATTATAATTATGCATGTATTTATGCAGCGAATATATCCCCGGTGTTTCCTTGCCGCTCTGTATAGCTATAGAATTGAATCTGGTTGTATAAACCGTCGATATAAATAGATTGCCACAACAAAACCGAAATTTTCGATTGAAAATATCAATTTAACAAATTCATGTATCTAATATGCACGTGCACTTGTTCGGAAACGTCAGATTTGGCATTTTAAATCTGTCAAATTTACGAAACAGCTGATTATTGTTTTACAAGCCATGCGTTTATATTTCGACAAGTAACGTCAGTGTGCAATTTCCGATTATTTTAACAGAATTTTGTAAAATTTCATGTGATTAGATGCCATTCACTATATTTCGGTAAGACTAAATAATTTGTTTAAAATAACGTTAGTTAGTTAGTTAAAGAGTCCGCAATCCTAAAGATTGGTTGGAAACAGCACGCCATGCCGATCTATCCTGAGCTAATCCCTTCATCTCTCTATAGCTATTCATCTCAACGTCTTCAGCTATCTGACTCACATACTCCAATCTAGGCCTACCTACCCCTCTCTTTCCCTCCACTCTACCTTCTATGATCAATTGCATAATCCCCCCATGCCTAAGAATATGCCCTACTAATCTGTCTCTCCTACGCTGTAACACTCTCCAGATACTTCTCTTCTCCCCTACTAACTCTAGTACAGCTTCATTTGTTACTTTATCTTCCCAACCAATCCTCATCATCCTCCTATAACACCACATTTCGAATGCTTGTAATCTACGCTTCTCTTCCTTTCCTATAGTCCACGCCTCACACCCGTACAGTGCTACACTCCAAACATATACCTTCAGTAATCTTTTTCTAATACCCAAGTCAATATTTGATCTTAAAATCTGTTCCTTTTCTACGAATGCCTTCCTACCCTGTGCTATCCTACACTTTATATCTACCTTGCTTCGATTATCTTTTGTGATTCTACTGCCTAAATAACAAAAATCTGACACTTCTTCGATTCTATTATCTCCTATTGTGATCCTCATTTTTCTACTGCATTCCTTTTTGTCACACCTCATCACATTAGTTTTAACTATATTTATTTTCATGTTAAAATAAATATAATTAAAATAACGTACCGATATTAATTCAGTAGTTCAAATGCATTATTTATCAACAATGTATGGCCTGTGCAAAAAATCACAAAAAAAAGGAATCTACCAAAATCGTATAGGTTGCTATTACATTTTTTAGCTAATTCGCCTTTCCAGTTAGCTCTCTACAAGCTGCGAATCTACGAGCCGCACGTATATAGTTAGTTTTCTGGTTTATGTATGTAGATTAGATACATTAGATGTCTCTGGTGCTATCTCTGCTCTATTCTAATTTTAATCATGACTAGGAACATGAATGAAACACTCGCGTATGCGTGTATGTATGTATAGGTGTGTGTATTTATTGCAAGAAAGGGTCGGATATGCACAAGAAGAAATTCTATTTACGACCCTCGCTAACTTCACGAAATAATGCTGAAATTTTGATCAAAATAATCGCTAATAATAGCGTCGAAACATCGCAAATTAAACGATTTACTAGCTATGAGCGCATTTCGATGTACAAGCCGCCATCATCAATAGCATTCTAAAAAAAAGAAGCTATGTGCGACAACTTTGTTTACCGAAATAGTAAATTAAATTCTATATAGAAAATCATTATTTATAATCAGATTTCCGGCTCTCGTTAAAGTTTGGTAACAAACGGAATGTATTCAGCTTTATACGATTTTCCCGGTTTCCTCTTTAGCACAATAATAGTGTAAGTGGAAAGTTTAGGACCCAAATCTGAGCCATCAACGTTAATAAGAGTCCCGGATTCTGTTCCAACGGATTCGTACCAAAAACTAGTTTTATCCAAACCGTTTTAAATTTAAAATTCGTATTAGTACTAATAACTACGTTTAAGCTTCACATAATAGGAATGTACGTCGTGGTTAGCTTGTATTATGCAACTTATATGCACGGCGCGTATAACAAGTTGCCGAACATAAACTTGAATTATATACAAAACCGTACGTGTTAAATTGTTTTAATATTTGTCGACTCGTTTGAATGAAACAAATAATAATGCTTTTGTTGTTAGGTAAAACGGGCTATCGAAATTTTGCATTGTTCTCGTTGTGACGTGCTTTAGTCATTTAGTTGCTTATGCCACTAGAACTACTGTAAATCTGCAATAGTGAACGCAATCTACGTATTCACACTATGGAAAGCCAAATTATAATTCGTTGTTTTTACTGAAAATTAGGGATACAACGTAAAATTGTTGTTTCCTTATTGGAGATTGGAGTTCTGGATTTAATTTGGCACACTAAACATTTATTATAGCTCCTGGTAGTTCAGAAATTTCAGAAATAATTTAGAAAATTGCAAGTTTTTATTGTTTAGATCAGTGGTGGCGCATTTTTTTTTAATTTAAAAATAATTTTATCAAATTGCCGCCTGACGCGAGTTTAGGCAAAAGAATTTTGGTTCGTTTCTTTCAAATTAAAAAATACTTTTACAATAATGAAAAAAAAAACAATTTTTTTTGGTGTATAAGTCGATCAAAATTTACTCATGCCCATTGTTGACGAGTGCTATTCAAAATAAATTGTGTTTTTTTTTTGTAAGAAAATCAAATATTTGATAATTTAAAATACAATCATTAACCAAATATTTAATTAAAAAATCTGTATACTGTTTTTGTTGTGTCCCTCGGTCGACAGAGCGTTATTAATATAATTTTGAAGTGCCACGTTATAATATAACGTACAACGAACAAAATGCTTTTGATATAAACTTATCTTCATAATAATATTATAGAACTTTCAAACTAGAAGATAATTCTATGTCTATAGTAATTAAATATATCCGTGCAAAACTTCCATATCTAATTGTCTAGAAAAGTTAATGAAAGTTTTATATATTTATGTCATTATTTATAATTTTATACTGTGGCGCCATCTAATTTTAAATAGTTCAATTATTATTCAATAATATTGTTATGGAACGGTAACCTATGAAAATTTACAATCACGCACAACGTTGCCACATATTACACAAATGAAAGGAATCGTTTCAATAGATTTGATAAGATTTTAAATATTTACAAAACTTCTTTGATTTTATAATCCTCTATCTGTGTCAACTCTTCATTCTGCCTTCCACACACAAATTACTTCAAACGAGTCCTTCGGAAGAAATCTCGGCATGTGTGTGTGCGTGCGCTGTCGCATTTCTCCACCGCTTTTCTATAATTACTCTCCAGAAGATTTAGATGGGATTTGCTCGGAATTGATAGAAACACGTCGTTACCTGCTACTTTAGCGGCTTTGCTGCCTTTGGCTTCGGCGAAGCCGAGGAACTAAAATGAAAACAAACTATTTATGTTGTTTAAGTGTGTTGAGTTAATCTCGGTGTATTTATACATGTTCGATATCGTTCACACACACGTAGTTCAGTTTCTGTGGAGTAGTTCCAGTTCATGTGGAGGGAAGAGAAGATGTAGTTGTGATTGTGGCCTGCCAGATGTTCCCCAATCGGCTTGGGAATGTAATAATTGGCAAGAGTTGGTTTCGTGGTTTATTTGTACAAGAAAATGATTCCGAGAATAAAGATTAAGAAGATGTAATAAAAATGTATAAAAGAAAAAATAATTAAGGCTGCAGTTATTTGTAAATAATTTTCAAAGATGAATTTACAAATTCTTGGCTAACTATTTGAAGAAAATTAGAAAAGAATACCATTTTTAACTTCAAAAATGGTTTGTAATTTCTGTAAACAATAAATTTTTTGATAAATACAGTTTTAAAATTACTTGGGATATCTTTGTTCTAAAATTCGAAAATTTTGATTAAAACTACGAAAGAATCAACTTTTTAAACTTAATAATAACTTATAATCTCAAATTTCATCTGTATTTTATGAATTTTTATTTAAATCATATTCGTACCATTTCTAACCATTTTTCTATATATATTTTTCATATAATACACTTTTTATCTGTACAACTTCATTTTAAAGAACTAATTAATTGATCCAAAATTGCAACGCAGCATTTCATGAATGACAATAGTAATTTGATTGCGGCACCATCTGTATTTGTACAAATGAATTTAGGACAATTTCTAACGACTCTTTATAATCAAATATTTGATGCAAAATGTTTCATTTGTGAACATTTTCATTTTTATTTACAAAAGTATTTTGTAATTTCTGATTCAAGAAATTTTTCGATAAAAATAGTGTAGTGATTTAAATTTGTCACTCAGCAGTTTAAAATATTCCAATTTAAATATTAAGGGGATTTGGTAATTTTTTTAAATAGTATGTTAGTTTTTGATAGTTTCAAAGTAGAGAAAAAAATACAAAAAAGGTGCAAAGGTGGTTGCATAATCCACCTAAAAAAACTTTTCTGCAAAATATTTACTAAATTATTTAAACCACGCGTCCAATCGTATTTTTTAAATAATTATTTTGCGTAACACTCAATATTTTCTACACACACTTTAATTTCCCGCCGGATTAATTATTTAAATCGTTCTTCATTAAGCCCGAAATGGTTGGTTCTTCTATAAGCTCTTCTGTAAGCGCGCAAGAGTGGTAATTGCCACATGACGTCGTGATGAATTCTTCTTTGGACTTTAAAGCCGCCCCGTTATTTCCATTTCATTCGACGTTTCGGCGCCGCAGCACATGTACATGTGCAGCCTCAGTACACTCACTGTCTGGTGTATATCTGGTGGTATAATCAAGCGGGCGGTGTTTTATTGCCGCGTGTAATTGGATTCGGCAGATATAGGTCAAGGGAAGGAATACATGGGACCAGCCCCCCCCCCGCTACCAGAGAAATTCCTCCCTTATACTATCAGTTCCGAGTTCCGCTATAATATAATAATACATACTCAGCTTCGGACCCCCCCCCCTCCCGTCTTTGTTGTTTTTGGTTTAGTTTATTTTTAGGCGATTACGTTGATATAGTCGTGAAATGACCTAGTCGGTGTCGTTTTGGCCTTTCACACCCTTACTGTAGATGAGTGTATGCAACCCTTTCTTCAAACTATTTTGAATGTCTTTTGTCTTGATGTTTGAATACAATTTTATCAAATTGATCGCTATTTATACTCGTCTATGCGATATATTATTTTCTATCGACAATAAAAATACTTATATAAGTAATTGATATTAATAAGCAAACAGGTACTATCGCAAAAATATTACTTTATGCCGTTTCTCTTCCGGATTGTTATTTTTTTCAAAATCTTGCTTGGTCTTCACATAAAAAAAAATGTATTTATACCATTTATTTATAAATATAAAAATATTTAATTTTGTATTGGGTGTGTTGAAAATCTATGTTTAGAGGATTTGTGAAATTTTTCATGAATGGCAACTCGGCATTTGATCAACGATAAACATAATAGTATGGCGCGCCATCTGTATTTCAATAGCTCAATCGCGAGTTTGCGTTGCCCATCAAATGTTTCATACATTTTGTGTCAAAGCAAATACAATTTTTCATTTTCACGTTCAAGTCTTTTTGTAATTTGTGAGGTAAATAATTTTTTGATAAGAAAAAGTGTGGTGAAGTCAATTTGCCAACCAGCTCATCGAAAAGCTCCTACTTTAAAGGTATTAACTGTTCGGCATAATTGCGGTAGTTACTTTCAGGCGGAGTCGCAAAGTGGAAAATTATTTGAGCAAAAATGAAGCTAATCTTTGACATTTATTTAAATAGTAACTAACGCAGATAATATTTCCAGAACCTGTCATTATCGAATCTAAACATTTATTAATATATGTTTAAAATATTACGTCCTGACGACCTTTCTTTAATAATATATTAAAGAATGAATTTCATAAGGCAGGTTTTATTGCACGAGTTCAAGTTTAGAAAACGAGGTGCTCGTTTTGTGGCGTTTTTAAATAAAAAATCGAAATTTCAACAAAATTTGGGGATTTTTTCGACTGTTGGTAGTAACTATTGACACATTTGAAATAAATTGTCAAATAAATTAAAATTAAACTATTTGTTGCTTTCTTTTATAGTTTGGCGTACAATTGTACATTTCTAGGACAAAATTTAAATTAAACTATTTGTTGCTTTCTATTGTAGTTTGCCGTTTGACAACTGGCAAGCAAAGCTACCAACTTTGAAACAGTAAATTGCACTATGCTATAAGACAACTCAAATTTGCTATAAACGAACGCATTTAGGTTCGTTAACAGCTCTATTAGAAACGCAAATTAGAAAAAATATATATCAACTCAAAATCTACCATATATATTTTTAATTTGCTTGAAATTGGAATAAATACGTATTTCCTACACTCATCTACTCTAACGTACAGACTAAACAATCAAAACCAAACGTACTAAGACACTCCACACAAAAATATATCCTTTGATTCGCATTTCCACGTCCATTTCGGCCTAACTAAATAGAATCACGCATATATATATATACCCTTCGATTATTGGTGTATCTTTAGCAACATTTGCCCTAGATCTTACTATCGCATTTACAGATCTTTCAATTTACAAAACCTTCATTTCTACCACCCGATAATAAGCACATAAGTCTACACGCAATTGACTATATGTAAACGTACTATTTTCCGAAGCGTTTCGCTCCTTAATAGGGAAACAAAATTCAGCCGCGTGGAAATTGGCCTATTAGATGATATTAATGCGCTCAAGGTTTGTATCTGCCTAAATGTTTGTTTGGTTGTGTATTTTATTTTCGTGCTTCTAGGTTATGTGATGTATATATATAATATCGCTTACTTGAGTCGATCCTAGTCAATATTATTTCCAAAAATATATATAATTACGATGTTGTAGTTATCGGGTAATTAATTAATACCCGACAACTACAACATATTAATTCATTACGGACGACAACTAAGTTTAATATATAATTACTGTGTATTTTTTGTATACCTTGCATAGTTGGTTGCCTATCTATAGCACGACTCCGTGTAGTTCCGTTGGCAATCTTTTGATCGTTTTGTTTTAGTTGTATTATGATGGTATATCTGTGCGATGGTAAAAGCACGGAGAATCGCCCGAATTGTCTGGTGGTGTGTCCTGCTCGTCTTTTAGACCATTTCCGGTGATAAATTACGAGCAGCGGCAACGGACAGTATACAGTCTGCAGTCGCTGCGACGTTCACTGCAGCTTGGCGTGTGCCAAATGACATTTGCCGACGCAATTAATTTCAAATTTAGGTTGGTGAACGTCATGAGCAGCACTCTGTATGTGTGGTGTGTTGTATATACGTCATCGCTGTGTCAACACATAATCCTCCCCCATCGGCGAATTAGGACTTTGCCGGGGTCAACGATCAAAGCGTTACAACGGGCAACACTGTCAAAAAAATAAAAAATTAACTCGGGTCACGTCAAATTAACGTTTCTTAAATTAAGAATTGTAAGAGTTACCCTGGAGCAGATATTGATAATGACCATAATTTAGTAGTCCTGGACTCAGAGGTCAAATTCAAGAAATTACAGAAGTCCAAACAGGTCAGAGTAGATGTCGATAGGTTAAAATTAGCTGATGTATATGAAAAGTACAAGCAGAAAGTAGAAATCATGGCTAATGGAACATCTAGGAGCGACATAGATTGCGAATGGAGGGAAATCAGAAATGGGTTAACTACAGCAGCAAATGAAGTATTAGGCACAAAGAAAAGGACAGGTAGGAGGGAATGGATCACGGAAGCAATAGTGGAAATGATAGAAGCAAGAAGGAAAATTAAAATAGGAAACACAGAAGCAGGACAGAAAAAATATAAGGAACTAAGGAACTTAATTAATAGGAAATGCAAGCTAGCGAAAGAAGAGTGGATAAAAGGAAACTGTGAGGATATTGAGGAGGATATGAGAAGAGGTAAAGTAGATTTGGGCTACAGGAAAATTAAGTCACATTTTTCTAAAGTAAAACCAAAGGGTAACATTATATGTGATAAGCAGGGTAAGGAACTCACAGAAAATAAGGAAAAAGCTAGAAGATGGAAGGAGTATCTTGAAGATTTATATAAAGGTAGGCAGGACATGGAGGAGCTAGAAAATGTGGAACAGATAGATGAGGATGACTTAGGTCCTAGCATACTTAGGTCAGAGTTTCATAGAGCATTAAATGATTTACGGAATAACAAAGCAGCGGGGATTGATATGATACCAGCCGAATTAATAAAACACGCAGGGAAAAAATGCAGGAGCGATTATACAGGTTAGTTTGTAAAATATATGAGAAGGGAGAAGTACCACAGGATTTTCAGCGTAGTAGAATAGTAACAATGCCGAAGAAAATAGTAGCTAATTTGTGTGAGAACTATAGGACCATTAGCCTACTATCACATGCATCGAAGATATTGTTAAAGATTATTTATAGGAGATTAGAAAATAAAGTAGAGGAAAGGCTAGGAGAAGATCAGTTTGGTTTTAGGAAAAACAGAGGGACGAGAGAGGCGATTCTAGCACTAAGAACGGTAGTAGAAAAAATAAAGAGGGTAGGAAAGGTAACTTGCATAGCTTTTGTAGACTTAGAAAAGGCATTTGATAATGTTGACATAATGTTTAGAATTTTAAAAGAAACGGGTATAGATTATAAGGATAGGAGAATAATTTTTAATTTATATAAACACCAAACTGCCTTAGTTAGAATTGAGGGGGAAGAAGAGGTAGCAAAAATAAGGAAGGGAGTTCGGCAGGGATGTACACTCTCACCGTTATTATTTAATCTATATATAGAAGATGCAATAAACAAAGTAAAAGAAGAGTATAGTGTAGGTGTGAATGTACAGGGAGAGAAAATATATATGCTGAGATTCGCCGACGATATAGCTATATTGGAAGAAAGCGAAAAGAATTTAGAAAGGGTATTGAATGGTATGCAGGCAGTATTGACTAGGGATTTTAACATGAAAATAAATATAGGTAAAACTAAAGTGATGAGGTGTGACAAAAAGGAATGCAGTAGAAAAATGAGGATCTCAATAGGAGATAATAGAATCGAAGAAGTGTCAGATTTTTGTTATTTAGGCAGTAGAATCACAAAAGATAATCGAAGCAAGGTAGATATAAAGTGTAGGATAGCACAGGGTAGGAAAGCATTCGTAGAAAAAGAACAGATTTTAAGATCAAATATTGACTTGGGTATTAGAAAAAGATTACTGAAGGTATATGTTTGGAGTGTAGCACTGTACGGGTGTGAGGCGTGGACTATAGGAAAGGAAGAGAAGCGTAGATTAGAAGCACTTGAAATGTGGTGTTATAGGAGGATGATGAGGATTGGTTGGGAAGATAAAGTAACAAATGAAGCTGTACTAGAGTTAGTAGGGGAGAAGAGAAGTATTTGGAGAGTGTTACAGCGTAGGAGAGACAGATTAGTAGGGCATATTCTTAGGCATGGGGGGATTATGCAATTGATCATAGAAGGTAGAGTGGAGGGAAAGAGAGGGGTAGGTAGAGATGAAGGGATTAGCTCAGGATAGATCGGCATGGCGTGCTGTTTCCAACCAATCTTTAGGATTGCGGACTCTTTAACTAACTAAATTGAATTCACCTTAAAATGTAAATAACATAATTTTGAAAAATTCTAGCCAACATTTTTATCTTAGGGTTGCGCGAAAGGTACATTAAAAAAAAAAATCTCGTTAGTAACAAATATTTATTTGAACGATATTAGTTAGTGTCAAATATTTATAGTACATTCATAAGCATTTAACTCGGAATAATCATTTAAAACACTTTTAAGTCATTTAAGTGAACTAATTTGAATAGGATGACCTGAGTTAGCCAAAAATATGCTCGGCTACAGCACTTTTATCTTTTCTATTTAATCTGAAATGAGCTAAATGCTGCTTAAATCTAGTTTCAATTGGTCTACGTGTTTGTCTTCTATATATACTATAGGACAACTAAAACAAGATATTTCTTAAATACCCGATTTTTTATTGAAATCACTCAAATCTTTTGGGATTTCCAGAAAATTAGCAAGACTATTATAAGTTACTTTAAAATTATATTTATATCTAAACCACGTGCAATTATAAGATCAAATGGTAATTTAACAAATTTTGGTGTTGAATTATTACTTTGTTCTAAACTACTAATATTTCTGATATCTCTTGTTCTTTTAAATTTTCTTAATATGTTATTTATAATTTTATAAGAATAGCCATTTTGTACTGCTATATATCATTTAATTCAATGTTATATTTATTATTACATAAAGCAAATTTTAATAAGCGGTTAATTAAAAATACGATATTTTCGTATTTTTTTTGTAATTCCTTTTTACATATTTTTTTTTGGAATTTTTGCGTTAGTATTGCGTTATTTTAAACTTGGAAGCAGCGATATAAATCGATTCTGCAGCTTATCATTATCTTTTAATATAAGGGATATATTATCCCTTAAATTTAACATGGTTATATTTCGCACAAAATTTGGAGGAATATGCCAACTATATTTCTATTTACGGTATCTAGGGAATAGGCGGCTCACTTTTTCGAAAAGAAGTAATAAATTAGCTTCGTATTCGTAGCGTTGATGCCCATTTTAATGTCCAAATATTTGTAGGGCTAGATAAATCGCAAAGTTCCGATGGTTCACTTCTTATTTTAGTGTGTTTAATTGTTTTTATATTCGACACCATAATCATAATAAAAGCGAGCATCATATAGCATGCGCCATAGTGGCACATGTGCAGTGTAAAGTTTGCACTATGCAACTTGTATACACGTGGCGTATAACAATTTGCCTAGTATAAATTAAATATATATCCTCCTTGCCTATTAAAAAAAAAAAGGGGCTTCGATATAAAATTGAATTATTTTATTTTGCGTGTTTGATATAATATGATATAAGGGCAATTTATACTGTAAAAGGTGTAGTTTTATTTACAATTTTTGGGGTTTATACCGTAACTGGTTTCTCTGTATTTACGACCGGAAGTGACTTGGAGCCCTTAAGCTCCATCCCAGTGGACGTTCATTCTGTCCTAGTCGTCTTTAGACGATGCATATAAGAGTCACAATCCAAGTCACCCGCAGTCGTAAGAAAGAACTCGTGGAATATTTACTGCCGGTTTCGTAGATACTTACGTTATCTTACGAACCGTAATCTGCTTGTGTTTTTTTATGTACTCGAGGCTCACTATGTACGAATAGAGCCATGTATCGGCGGTGGGAGTGGGCAAGTGTTTTTTTATGCGTAAGGTGGAGAAATTTAAAATATTGTATATTTACAATGGGGACGCAAAAGAACTGGTTCTTTAAAAAAGGACGATTAGGTAGTTAATGAGGCATGAAATTGTTGAATAATTTATTGTAAAATCGACATTTTTTTGGAAGATATAATTAAATTTTGAAAAAACAACAACAATAAACAGTATATTTTTTAATAGTAATAACATTTACTATTTACATCGTCATTTGTATTTAAACTTAAACCGGAAGTAAAAATGCGCCGATGTGTACTTGGAAATACTTACTGTACCTTTGTACAAAATAAAAATAAAAGCTCAACTTTTTTATGATTGCCATAAAAGTTATTTTTTATTATCATACTAACACGTGTAATAAGAAAATATGACCTACCACGGCTACAATAAACATATATACACCGTGACATAAGACTGTTTGTACTGAGGAAACACTGAAAGATCGAAACTAAGGTGGTGCAAAGGTGGGAGGAAGAAGAGAAATGAATATTTCAATAGTAGGCAATACATATTCGCTGACATGCATGATGTAAGAGTTCAAACCAGAGGTGTAGATAAAGAAAAAAAAATATATATTTTTGTATAAAATTAAAAAATTTCCTTCGCACATTGTATTTACATAACCATAAATATTTGATGCTACGATATTAGGATATTTTGATGGTACGTAGTTGATGGAATAAAACAACAACAGGTGGAGCCACCTTGATTTTTTTTTCTTCTAAAAACATGTCTTGAAACAAAATCGCTGAATTCCACGTAGAAAAGACACGAAACAAAGAACAAAGGGTCGGAATATCCGACGCTGTGTCCAAACAAGCGAGGTGTAGATAAATAAAATATAATTTTGTATAAAATTAAAATTACCCTTTGCGAATTGTTTTTACATAACCATAAATATTTCGATGGTACGTAATATTAAAAAAACCAACAACAGGTGGAACCACCTTGATTTTTTTTTTTTATATAAAAAAACATTGATGAAAAAAATCACTTGAATTCAACGTAGAGAAGACACGAAACAAAGAGTCGGTATGTCCGACGCTGTGTCCAAACAAGCATTGGTCCACCTCGGAGAAGAGCGTACACCCGTCATCTTGTAGAACACCATGTTGTTGTACAACAACAAGTAGATCAATATATGGCAATAGCGTCATCTACCGGTGGCTATGTCTATAGATCCGAACGTCGTTCGACATCTGAACACGCGTGTTTCTTGTTACCTCGTGTGTGTGTGTGTGTGTCAGAACATCAAAGGGCTCTTCTTTCGCTTGTTCAGAGAGAACGAGGCGGTCCCCGGAATTTGCATATCGAATTTTCAACGCTCCCGTGCCCTTTGAATAGTCTAATAAAAAATAATACGGTCTATATAACGTATGATCACGATTTAATTTTCAAGAACCACGTAATGCCGGATTTTTTTCTAATGAAAAATGTTTTTTTTTTTATGTAATTTATTCGTAAATTGTGTTTATTAACGTTTTAACATGTTTTGACTTTAGAAACGTCAGTTTGACGTTTGTACCATATGATAGGGTAAAATCATGATGGCCGCTGAATTATTTTCGAACATCGTCGTTATGGAAACCAATATGAACATTGTTTAACAGCCGTTGTCTATTGACATATGTTGACAAGTGTTTGTTTACATGTAAATGTCAAACGAGGACTTAAATAGAATTTAATATTAATATTATAATGAAATTATTTTTAATATTCGGTGAATCGTTAAAAATAGAATGAGATTTTAAAGAACGTTATATTTATTTTATTTCGGTGTTTATTTAAGCTTTTAAATATTCGATAATCTTGCTTCGATGGATTTAATCTGCGTTAATCCAAGTAATCTTTCTATGTATCGAAAAAAAATTCGATACATCAGAAAGGCATAATCCAGAAAATCATTATTCTGTTAGTATTTCGATACCGAGTTATTAAAAAAAAAACTTTAAGCGCTTGCAAAATCGACACCTCATTTTTGTATCCAATACAACTTTTATCGTGATTTCTTTTAATCGTTTTAATTTCGAAATTGCCAAATAAAACTGTATACATTTTTCTATGCAGTTGAGTGATTAATGCAAAATTTCCACATATTTAAAAATATGAAAAACCAAAATTTGAAATTTTGCAGCGATTAAAAAACACAATTTATATGGGTCAAAATAATCCAATTCCGAACTGATATTTGCATTTCGCTTGTACCAAATCACCCCTTGCTTTTATATTTTAATAACATTTTCCATGCATATGCTGCGTTTATTTAGATACCCAGGAAATTGGTTATTATCGTACACTAGCGGGCCAAAAAAAAACAATCCTTAATTCGAAACAGTACAGGCTTCAGATAAATGTTACACACACTGGCTATATAAATACTTTTTCATTTAAATTTATTGTTTTCCGTTGAAAATCGTTATTCAAACATTTTTCGAGCGATTTTTTGACAGTTTGAAAATATTTTCTGGTATCTGAATACACGTCCTGTTAGTTTGCTAGCAGTTAATTTGTGTGAAGTATCGGCCAGCACATGATGAGTTACATTTAGAGTTATACATCGTCAGCGATGTGACAATACCTCCTTATCTTACAAAAATTCATAAAATGACATAATACGTCAAACTGATTGTTAGGTTTATTGCGCATGTTCAAAACGTCTCTCAACCCATTAAAATTTTAAAACAGATATGAGGTATTGTCACATGCGATCGCCTGTTATCTATTTTAACTATCTTCCGCATATGAAATTGTTGCCATTTTATTTTATTTTATTTTATTTTATATACAAAGTGTTTGGTGGTAATTGAAAAACGCTTTTTTATAAAGATTTTTTTGGGGGCATAGTAAAGTGTAAATATATTTAGTGTGGACATGCCTTTACATGATAATAGCAACGTGTTTCCTTGAAAACGTCAAGTTTGGCATTTAAATCTGTCAAATCGGCAATCATTTACGAAACAGCTGATTATTGTTTGCAAGCCCAGAATTTATATTTTGACAAATAACGTCAGTGTCATGAAAATTCCGACGGAATTTTATAAAAATGTTTGCGATATTAAATTAGTCACAAATATTATTTTTTTATGAATGTGTTAGGTAATTTTTTGTTTTTATGATTATTATTATTTTTGTTTCAGGCGAGTGCAATTGAACTACGGAAAAGGCACCAATCCAGTAAACAAGGTAAAATTAGAGAAAAAAAATTTTTGAACTGCTTAATATAGCAAATATCATTTTTTAACTTCTTAAATCGTTTTTTTTTAAACGACTGGAGAAATACTTCGTTTTATCCTTTCACCGAAAGTGTTTACCTATACATATTCGCAACGAGCGACTGCGAACGGGAATAGGCTGTTGAATCTAGTTGATTTTTCTTTGTTTGTGGAACGGAGCATAATTTAACTGTCAGCAATAACAATTGCAAGGCGCTAGAGACGCGGCTCCATTGTTTTCCTCGTCCATTTTTCTCCACCAAACAGTCCTCTGTACACATCTGGACACTGAAAATAAACGGTGCTTCAAAAGTTGCATATAATATGCACTTTTTTTTTTTAAATACTTTTATGCGCATCGCGAAAACTGGAAATAGACTTATTTTGCACACATTCAAATAAAATAAATTTCTTTTAGAAAATAAAATATTTTCTTTAAAAAAAAAAAGCTTTTTCTTCACGTTTTGCAAAATTTAACTGTCGTAGTTTTTAATTTTCAAATTTTTGCTAACGAAGGTAAGAAATTTGCTTTAAAAGTTGCATACAATATTTATAAAAAAAAATTTTACACACAAATGCGCACTTCGAAAATGTTTATTTTTAGTTTTCGTAATGCGCAAATTGGTTTGGATTAAAGACGTTAAAGAAAAAAATCTTGTTTTCAAAAAAAAATTCTTCGTGTTTTGCAAAATTCAACTATTCTAGTATTAATTTTCAATTTTTTGTTAACGAAAGTAAGAAATTTGCTTTAAAAGTTGCATATATCTTTTAAAAAAAATTTACACACAAATGCGTATTTCGAAAATGTTTATTTTTAGTTTTCGAAATGCGTAAATAGGTTTCTGATGAAGACACTTAAAGAAAAAAATAATCTTGTTTTCAAAAAAAATTATTTTTATTATAAAAAAACTATTCCAGTTTTGAATTTTCAATTTTTTGCTAATAAATTTGCTTTAAAAGTTGCATATAATATCTACAAAAAAAAGTTTATACCCAAATGTGCATTTTGACTAAAAATAAACGTATTTTAAACAATTAAAAAAAAAAAATTAGTTACTCTTCTTTTAGAAATATAAAATATTTTGTTTTCAACAAAAAACTGTTTTCTTCATATTTTGCAAAATTCGACTGTTTTGAATTATTGGATTTTAAAACATTTGCTATCGAAGAAGCAAATTTGTAACAAAAGTTACATATCTACTAAAAAAAATATATTTTTTTTGTTGCAAAACCACTAAAAAATATTTTCTATTTCGAAAACTAAAAATACACTTATTTTGGACACTCTTTCGGAAAGCAAATCTTTATGTGTTGCACAATTCGAGTATTTAATTTTCCGTATCGAATATAGACAACTGCACCAACACCCGATAAATTCATTTGAACTACTTCTGTCACGGACAGTACACACTCGTATAAATACAAGCGAATGGGAAAGAAAGGAAAATCGGATGAAAGCGTCGCTTAAGCGCTCCTATCTCGTTTTTGCAGCGAGCGACTCTCGAAATTATATTACACTTAAACACATACAGAGGACATGACAGTAGATATAGAAGACGTTCATTATCTAACGAACGCTCGCTGATATATGACCGAATAGGTGTGAAATGATTGTTAAAGTTTGATTGAAGTATGGCAGAATGTTGGGGCAACTTTGAGCGCAGATTTCGATCGCTTTTATTTGAATTCGCGACATTATCTGTAATTTTGTCAAAGATCATGAAGATAAAAACAAGTTGATTTGTCAAGATAACGTAAAAAAATTTTTGTTAGGGGAAGAAATTATTTTTTATTGGTAAATATTTCTTTCAACGCACCAAAGAATTTTTAGCCGATTGAAAATTTTAAAAAATAATTAATTAAAAAATATTTGAATAGAATATTTTTTTGTAGATAAATTGAATATTCTCGAAATTATTTTATCGACTTTTCAAAAAAAACAAGGTACTTGATTCGTCAAGATTAATTAAAAAAAAAAATTTTTATTGAAAGAAATCTTTTTTTGTAATTATTTTTTTCAACGTGCCTAAAACTTTTGGCCGATTGAAAATTTTAAAAGTAAATTGATTGTAGATAAAATGAAAATTCTCGAATTTTTTTTTATCGACTTTAAAAAAAAAAATTTCCATCAAGATAAAAACAAGTCAAGATTAAAAAAAAAAAATTTACGGCAAAAAAATAAAAAAACTGTTGGTCGATAGAAAATTAAAGAAATTAATTAAAAAGATTTAAATCGAGAAAAAAAATTTTGGTAGATAAATTGAAAATTGTCGAAATTACTTTTTATCTACTTTTCAAAAAATATATATTTTTTTCAATGAAAAAAAAAAAGTTTGTTGATTCGTGAGGGTTAATAATTTTTTTTTTAAATTATTGGAAGAAAGCTTTTTTTATAAATACTTTTTTTAAATATTTTCAACCCGCCTTGAATTTGGTCGATTGCAAATTAAAAAAAAAAAATATTAAAAAAGATTGAAATCGAAAGAAATTTTTTTTTTGGTAGTTAAATGAAAATTATAGTAATTTGTTTTTATCGATTTTGCAAAAAAAAAAATTTTTCTATCCGATAAAAACAAGTAGTTAATTCGTGAAGATTATTTAAAATAAAAAATCTTTTTATCGGAAGAATTTTTTTTATCTAATATGCGATAAATACGATGATACGATAAATTCTAATATGCAAATTATGCCGAGCAGTAAAAAGTTGTTATTTGTATTGGACATAAAGTTCCCCAAAGATGAAGCCATCATAATAAACTTGCGGAATAAAATTGTATAAGACATTTATGGTAGAAATGGGAAGTTTTATCGTAACATCGTATAAAATATATACTTATATATATGCAGAAGGAATAAATAGAATTCGGGAATAAGATGTATATATTTCAGTTGGCTGATATTTCTGGCAAATAGCTTGTTTAGTTATTTTCCTATTGTTCTGCAATAATATAAGACGTTTATTTAAATTTTTAGTACGTTTTTTTTTTTTAAATAATTGATTTTTTTGATTTTATTAACCAGTTAATTTTTCTTGAAAAAACATGGTATTTTTTGAAGCCCCAAAATATTTGACAGAACAATCATACGGGCGTAGTGTTTTAAACGCACATTAAGACAGGTTTAGATTAGATAATGACCTATTTTGGAAGTGTTAGTTTCTATAGTTTTCTTTTAAATCATTTTTAAAGTTGATTTTTCTATTTTGAGATTCGGCCAAAATTTAACGCGCCAACAAAAAAAATTGCCGCAGCCTTAATATTTAAGTTGGAATATTCTGAACTACCGATTGTCAAATTTACATTACTGTACTATATTTATTAAAAAAATCTATATTCAAAAATTACCAAAAAAACATTTTTGAAAAAAAAATGTCAATTTTCTTCGATTCGCATCAATTTTTTGATTAATTAAAATTTTTATTTCTATTTTGAGATTCGGCCAAAATTTAACGCGCCAACAAAAAAAATTGCCGCAGCCTTAATATTTAAGTTGGAATTTTCTGAACTACCGAGTGTCAAATTTACATTACTGTACTATATTTATTTAAAAAATATATATTCAAAAATTACCAAAAAAACATTTTTGAAAAAAAATGTCAATTTTCTTCGATTCGCATCAATTTTTTAATTAATTAAAATTTTTATTTCTATTTTGAGAATCGGCCAAAATTTAACACGCCAACAAAAAAAATTGCCGCAGCCTTAATATTTAAGTTGGAATTTTCTGAACTACCGAGTGTCAAATTTACATTACTGTACTATATTTATTAAAAAAAAATATATTCAAAAATTACCAAAAAAACATTTTTAAAAAAAAATGTCAATTTTCTTCGATTCGCATCAATTTTTTAATTAATTAAAATTTTTATTTCTATTTTGAGAATCGGCCAAAATTTAACACGCCAACAAAAAAAATTGCCGCAGCCTTAATATTTAAGTTGGAATTTTCTGAACTACCGAGTGTCAAATTTACATTACTGTACTATATTTATTAAAAAAATCTATATTCAAAAATTACCAAAAAAACATTTTTGAAAAAAAAATGTCAATTTTTTTCGATTCGCATCAATTTTTTGATTAATTAAAATTTTTATTTCTATTTTAAGAATCGGCCAAAATTTAACACGCCAACAAAAAGAATTGCCGCAGCCTTAATATTTAATATCTGAACTACCGATTGTCAAATTTACATTACTGTACTATATTTATTTAGAAAATATATATTCAAAAATTACCAAAAAAACATTTTTGAAAACAAAATGTCAATTTTCTTCAATTCGCATCAAAATATTGATCAAAGAGTCCGTAGAAATCGAAAATTCGTAATTCATTTGTACAAATACAGATGGCACCACAGTCGCACTATTATTGCTATTGTTTAAATGCGGAGTTGCAATTAATTAACTGTTAATTAATTCCTTAAAATGTAGATTTACAAATAAAACGTGTACAGAAAATATAGAAAAATCATTAAAAATAGTATAAATGAATAATCATAAAATGCGGTATTAAAATTTGAAGTTATGACACATTTTTGCAATATTTTTTTTGCCTTAACAATTTTTTTCTTCAACATATCATTTATACATCCTAAAAATATATTAAAATTTCATTTTGCCATCTCGATTCGTAAACTCTCCCGCGTCTGATTTAGCCCTTTTTATTTCGAGTGCGCTGTATATTACAACATAGATTTTTTTAAGACGATACACGACGTAATAAAAATTGAGCATTTTGTAACAAGCCCCTGGTTGAAAATTGAAATCAATACCACTTTGTGTGGACTCTAAAAGCAACGTAACCTACTTTCCTAAATACATCACCCAGTTAGATAGATAGATATTCCGTTTGAGTATTCGGTAGTAAGATATTCAGATATTCGTACAGTGAATATGTCGAGTTGAGACTGTTTGCCTTGTCGTATATATATTCCAATCGTAAACAGAACGAAATCAAATAATTATCTGCGATATTATCATGATGGTGTATTTTGATTGAAAATTAAACCAAATCTTCAAGTAAATAATAATTATGTTTGCTACAAACAAATATAATGAATCCTGTATTCGGTACATATGTTTGACAGTAACATACAGGGTTATATATTGTCCGACTAAAATTTTTTAGTCTTTAGTTTTATTAGTTTTCGAGAATATCGCAATTTTTTTGTTGATATTATAAGACCAGACGTGATTTAAACAAAAAAAAAAAAAAATCGTCAAATAAAATATTTGTTTAATTGACAAATTATTAAATTTCTGTTGTTTTTTTAGGATAGTTCTTATATAATTAGAACTAGTTTTATATAATTTAACAAAATGTTTGTCTGAAGTTTTTTTTCAATTTTCTCAAGAAACACTGAAGCGACAAAATCGAAACAAAGATTTTTATATTCATATGTAAAATCTACATATTTTTTATATTTACTATTTTGTTGTAAAATAATTCGGAGAACCAAAAAATAAAAAAATAAAAATTATAGTATACTATATTACATCTACAGATGGTTCTACATGTAATTTAAATTTTCTCGAAAACCAATCAAGCGACAAAATCGAATCAAACATTTTTATATTCCTATTTAAAATCTACGCGTTTTTTGTATTTATTATTTAGTTGAAAAATTAATCGGAGAGCCAAAAATTAAAAAAAATTAAGTTATAACATACTATATTGCATCTGCCGATTGATCTATATGTAATTTCAATTTTCTCGAAAACCACTGAAGCGATAAAATCGAAACAATCATTTTTATATTCATATGTAAAATCTACATATTTTTTGTATTTACTATTTTGTTGTAAAATAATTCGGACAGCCAAAAATTTAAAAAATAGAAATTATTACATCTGCCGATTGATCTGTATGCAATTTCAATTTTCTCGAAAACCACTGAAGCGACAAAAGCGAAACAATCATTTTTATATTCATATGTAAAATCTACATATTTTTTTGTATTTACTATTTTGTTGTAAAATAATTCGGAGAGCCAAAAATTAAAAAAATAGAAATTATAACATCTGCCGATTGATCTGTATGCAATTTCAATTTTCTCGAAAACCACTGAAGCGACAAAATCGAAACAATCATTTTTATATTCATATGTAAAATCTACATATTTTTTTGTATTTACTATTTTGTTGTAAAATAATTCGGACAGCCAAAAATTTAAAAAATAGAAATTATTACATCTGCCGATTGATCTGTATGCAATTTCAATTTTCTCGAAAACCACTGAAGCGATAAAATCGAAACAATCAGTTTTATATTCATATGTAAAATCTACATATTTTTTTTGTATTTACTATTTTGTTGAAAAATAATTCGGAGAGCCAAAAATTAAAAAAATAGAAATTATAACATCTGCCGATTGATCTGTATGTAATTTCAATTTTCTCGAAAACCACTGAAGCGATAAAATCGAAACAATCATTTTTATATTCATATGGAAAATCTACATATTTTTTTGTATTTACTATTTTGTTGAAAAATAATTCGGAGAGCCAAAAATTAAAAAAATAGAAATTATAACATCTGCCGATTGATCTGTATGTAATTTCAATTTTCTCGAAAACCACTGAAGCGATAAAATCGAAACAATCATTTTTATATTCATATGTAAAATCTACATATTTTTTTGTATTTACTATTTTGTTGAAAAATAATTCGGAGAGCCAAAAATTAAAAAAATAGAAATTATAACATCTGCCGATTGATCTATATGTAATTTCAATTTTCTCGAAAACCACTGAAGCGATAACATCGAAACAATCATTTTTATATTCATATGTGAAATCTACATTTTTTTTGTATTTACTATTTTGTTGAAAAATAATTCGGAGAGCCAAAAATTAAAAAAATAGAAATTATAACATCTGCCGATTGATCTGTATGTAATTTCAATTTTCTCGAAAACCACTGAAGCGACAAAATCGAAACAATCATTTTTATATTCATATGGAAAATCTACATATTTTTTTGTATTTACTATTTTGTTGATAATAATTCGGAGAGCCAAAAATTAAAAAAATAGAAATTATAACATCTGCCGATTGATCTATATGTAATTTCAATTTTCTCGAAAACCACTGAAGCGATAAAATCGAAACAATCATTTTTATATTCATATGTGAAATCTACATTTTTTTTGTATTTACTATTTTGTTGAAAAATAATTCGGAGAGCCAAAAATTAAAAAAATAGAAATTATAACATCTGCCGATTGATCTGTATGTAATTTCAATTTTCTCGAAAACCACTGAAGCGACAAAATCGAAACAATCATTTTTATATTCATATGTAAAATCTACATATTTTTTTGTATTTACTATTTTGTTGTAAAATAGTTCGGAGAGCCAAAAATTAAAAAAATAGAAATTATAACATCTGCCGATTGATCTGTATGTAATTTCAATTTTCTCGAAAACCACTGAAGCGATAAAATCGAAACAATCATTTTTATATTCATATGGAAAATCTACATATTTTTTTGTATTTACTATTTTGTTGTAAAATAGTTCGGAGAGCCAAAAATTAAAAAAATAGAAATTATAACATCTGCCGATTGATTTATATATAATTACAATTTTCTCGAAAACCACTGAAGCGACAAAATCGAAACAAACATTTTTATTTTCGTCTTTAAAATCTATGTATTTTTTTTGTATTTACTACTTTATTGTAAAATAATTCAGAGAGCCAAAAATTTAAAAAATAGAAATTATAATATCTATATATACCATATATGTAATTTTATTACCGCCGTAGTAGTCGAGATTTGTCTTATAGTTTGTCTTGTTTTATTCATTTATCATATGGCAATTTATTGTAAATATAAATGTATAAAAGGCATAAAATTAAAATCGATCGAAGCGTTTAAGGGGTATAATGTTGGGTCGATTTTGTTTGGGTTTCCGTTGGTTGGAATCGTTGATGCATGCGTTTGTTGGGATTTGTTTTGTATTATATATTATGTTTGACTATGTGAATTTATTGGCATTATTCGTGGGGTACGTCGTAAATGCTGACATTACGATATACGACGTGCATTAGCATATATATGCATGTATATGCACAACAACTGGTTGGATAATCGATGAAACACTAACATTTGTAATGATGAACTACTAGAAACTAGATCATTGTTATCTCGACAACAATCAGTTGCACAGAGGCAAAGAGAATTTTGAAATTATGATGGATTTTCCAACAAAATGAAGCGCGAAATGTTTATAATAATTTGAAAAGTTCGAAGTTCCGAAAAATTCGATTTTTCTTTTCTTTAGAAAACTCAAAAATAAGTATAAATATTATTTAAAATACATTTTCAAGCATTTATTGACTATAATAATTGAAATTTCTTTAATAATCACTATAAAATTAATCATAAAAACGTAAAATGTGATATTTTGGTACTTCAGCGCTATAGATAGTTTTTCTATAATTTTTAAAACACTAAAACATTATTTTCTTAGCGATATGTTTTCATTTTTAATCTATCGTAGGCTATTTATAGTACTTGCCGTACATTTGGGTTGCATAGTGCGAGCTTTACTGCATTCTTATGAGGATCAAATATAATACGCATGTCAGAAATATTTAAAAACATATTTTCTGCAATCGATTGTTTTTTTCCTTTAAAAAAGTCAAAACTAAATTTAATTATTGTTTTAAAATATAATTTCAAGCATTTCACTATAAAAATTGGAAACTTTATAATAATCACAATAAAATTAATCATAAGAACGTAAAATGTGATTGGTACTTAAGCGCTATAGGTGTAATTTTTAAAAACACTTGCTAATGTTTGAAACACTGAAACATTCACTTTTAACGATATATTTCCATTTTATATTTATCGTAGGCTATTTATAGTACTCTCCGTACATTTGGGTTGCATAGTGCGAACTATACTGTATCCTTATGAGGATCAGATATAATACGCATGTCAGAAATATTTAAAAACATATTTTCTACAATTCGATTTTTGTTTCTTTCGGAAAGTCAAAAATAAATTTAAATGGTTTTTAAAAATATAATTTCAACCATCTATTGACTATAAAAATCGAAAAATTTATAATAATCACAATAATCATAAAAAAAACGTTATTTAAAACAATAGAACATTATTTTTTTAATGATATATTTCCATTTTAAGTCTATCGTAGGCTATTTATAATACTCGCCGTATATTTGGATTGCATACTGTGAGCTATACTGTATTCTTATGAGCATTAGATATATTACGCGTCTCCATAAGATGCTCGCGCATGTTATACCACGTCTGATAAATAGTAGCCATGAAAATGATCTTATGAAATGCATTTAAAAAAAAAATCAATTTATTTTAAACAAAAGATTTTTAGATGTATTTTTAAAGATATGTTAAGATACCTTGAAAAAACTGCGCAAAAATTTTTTCTAAATAAAATTATAATTTCATAATTAGTAATTTCTAAGTTTTTTTTTTTTAATATTTTTTTAAATTTCCACCTATTTTACACGACTTTATAAAACACATCTCCAACGATAATGAACTACTCATTCGAAATCGAAACCCCAATGGGATCGATCATTTCTATTTGCCTGTAAATGTAATTGACGATCATATTTCGCAAGTAACCATAACCTATAACTAACCACCATATAACCTATAAAGTTGCAGCAACCAACATGCTCGAGCTATTATACTAAACGAAAAGTAATTATTGTAATTGCTATCGGTGTCGGGGGAATTATTGCCCGCAATTCTTTTACGGTATTAATAAAACAGTCTGTTTTATCGAATATGTATTGAGCTCGATCGAAATCGAATGATTTTTTTAACAATTATGGTGTTTAATACGCTTTTATTGAAATATCTAACGATTCTTTTTTTAATTTCGAATTTTCAATTTAATAAAACGTCTAATCTGACTTCAATTAATGATATACTTTATTACGCTAGAAAATTGGATTTTTATTTGAACTACTAATCACAACACTGCGTGTTTGACGGATCTGACAGTAAACTTCAAATTAATTGCTATTTATTTTGTAAAATGCGTTTGAATCGATCTGAATTGACTTGTGTTCTTAAAAACACCGAATCTATTCAGTTCGGTGGCAGTTTAGAACGTTCGAAATTATTTGTGTGATCGAAAATTTCAAGTGATGGATTTTAGTAAAGATCTTGCGTTAGTAATTAATTCTTTGAGTTGTGTTCTAGAAAAATACGTCTCGAACAAATATTCACTTAGCGAATAAAATTACCGCACACAACAAAATTTCAAAAGATTTTTATGAACAAATACAAATCCCGCAAGTTGTTCGGCCGGCGTATAAAATCCTTTAGAATACTTGTCCTTTATCGGATTTTTGATTAATGAAGAAAACCTTTTAAACAAGTTGCGCAAAGTGGAGAGACAGACACAACGTGTGTGCAACGTGTGCGAGTGGAACGGAGCGATGAATACGGTTGATTCGGCTTTGTCTTGTATTCAATTAACTTTGCAGTGGAAAGTCGAGTTGTTCTCCGCTCGCTGAGAGTGCGCTCGCTCTCAGCCGAGCGTGAGCGTCGCCATGGGGCAATCCCCAGCTCAGTTCAGTTCTCTCTTTCGTCTTATATCAACCATCATTTCCACCGCCGACCGAACCGCATAATAGAATAGATCTAGCTAGCTATGCGGACATGCGCATACAGGTTATGTTTACAGGGTATATTATATGTATATTATACAGGGTGTATACCCCACTATTTTGTGGGGTGGAAATTTGTTCAGTTTTTTATTAATTAGTATTAATTACTTATATTTTGTTAGTGAGAAATTTTTTTTTGCAAAAAAATTTTATAAAAAAAATGTCTGATATTAATTATATAATTAATCGTACAAAACAAAAAAAGAGACTTAAAAAAGTAAATTTTTTTTTTGTAAAAAAAACAAAAGTTCCCACACTATTTTGTGGAGGTGTAAATTAGTTCGATTCTTTTGTTTTGTAGGATTAATTATATTTCTTTTTATTTTGTAGTAAAAACATTTTTTTTATAATTATTTTTAATAATAAAAAAAATATATATATATATGGTGTACACACACACATTTTTATTTTTTTAATTACTTTTTTTTTGTTAATTTGTAAGAAATTTCTCATGGTGTGTGTGTGTGTATATATATATAGGGTGTATATATAAACAGGATGTTCCCACATTATTTTGCGAGGGTGTAAATTAGTTTAATTGTTTTGTTTTGCAGGATTAATTATATTTGAGATTATTTTATTAGTCAGAAATTTTTTTTACTTATTTTTCTATACTTTTTTTTGTAAAAAAAAGTTCTCATGACGTATATATATATATATATATGTGTGTATGTATATTGTATATATGGTGTATATATATACAGGGTGTTCCCACACTATTGTGGGGGTGTAAATCAGTTCAGTTGTTTTGTTTTGTAGGATTAATTATATTTGAGATTATTTTGTTGTATAAACATCACCCAAAAAACCGCAACAAAGCATTTATTAGCTAGTAGCGCATTACGGAGGCCATGCTCCCATCTTCAGTAGCACAATAATAAATCAAATAAAGACACCTCTGTCACTCAAAATTAATTGTTCCCTAAAAAAAATAATCATCTACATTTAAGTTGACAAAAATAATAATTTTGTACTAGTATTAGTATTATTAAACAGAAATATTTTTATACAGGGTGTTTGCTATAGTAAATTTTAACAAATTAATCATACGCAAGAAATTTATTTTGTCTATTTGAAGTTATGTTTTGCATATTATAGAAATCATTAATGTTTTATATACGAGTTTAAGGTATATACGTATAGATGGAGCCAGTTGCATACGATTTCCAGTTTGCGATGAGAAATCGCATCGAATTAGGCCAACGTTATAAATTGTGAAACTTACCAAAAACGCGCAACTTTTCGCCTTTCTTCCCCCAATATGACACGATTTGTTACCTCCGCACCGAAACGGCAACATGGCACACACACACACCCAACAACAAATATCATAAATCCCCAGCCCGAAATAATATTCAGTATTTTGATGTGAGCCAACAAAACGGCAATCCGGCCCAAAAGAGCCGTTTCTCTGTGATGTATCATTTTGTTCGCGCGATTTTTTCTTTTCTGTTTCTAGTTAAAATAAATACACGCTATTTATCAGAGGGGGTGGGGGGGGGGGGTGGAAAGAGGCATGTTTATAAAATAGGGTAATCAATCAAAACACCGGATGGCAGCTGTACAGCTGCACTACCTGTTTCTTTTATTTTGCAAACGGAATAATTAATTCCGAATTCCTTGTTGAAATTATTTTAATGTCTAATTTAATTGGCGATTTTGAAACGAATGCGGATGTGTTAAAAAAGTTGCCTATCTTAGATAACACGTAAAGATAAAACCATTAAAATGACAAGTAAAAATACATTTTGATGTTTCGTTACAAAATATATATGTGAAATTTACAAAAAAATAACAGTGAAAATAAAATTAGTATATCAAATTTAATACAAGATGTTCAAATTTTGACAAATAGATTTATTATTTGACTAAATATAACTGAACAGATTTAATTTTGTAATTACAAGCACTTTTTGTGAAGCCGAAATGAAGATGACCATTTTTTTTTTAGGAAATAATTAATTTAGAGAGAATTAGAATTGGAACGTAAGATCGTTGTAAAGCTACTTTTATATAGTTTAATATGAGTTTAAAAATTTTTTTTATTGGTATTGAAATTAAAAAGTTGATGTGTGTATTGGGAAAACGGAACACCCTATATAGTTGAGAATATTTTAAAAATATAACGCTCCGAGTTGTACGTGTGAATGCATTTTTTCAAATTATTACCTATATTAGTTTATGCATACAATAGATTTTGCTGTATAATTGGTTGCCTACTCTGTATATAGTATATATGCAAGGAAAAAAACATTTTTTGGCAAAAAAAAAAAATTCTTGAAAAGAAAATAGTTTATATTTCTCATCAGAAACACAAATAATTTTATTTATTTAGGTATATAAAATATATTTTGTATTTATTTCGTCCATTGCTTAGACTGAATATAATTTTCATAATTCAACAAAAATATATATATTTTTTCATATATTTTATTATTGTTTACACGACCCTGAAATGGACGCACAAATACCGACATATGTTTAACATTTATCTTCTTGAAGAACATGTCAATATTTCATCCTTGTTCTACATAATCGTATACACAGTATGTCCCAGTTAGTTTGGTTTTGACTTTTTAGTATCTTCACAATTGAAGATGAGTCCAATGATGAATAGTCCATTGTATTCGTTTAGATAATAATTTTTAGAAAAATATTCTTTGTTGGCATTGTTGTAACAAGCAATATACAGGATAGATAAAATTCAAATTTATGTTTTACTACAATATTGGAATATTTATATAAAAATCAAATGTATTATTAAAAAATCGAAGGAGATATATTTTATTTATTTTAATGCAACTGAACATATATATAATTATTTTTTTGTTATATAAATTTTTATCACACAATTTATTGCAAAATGTACAAAATATATATTAAATTAAAATAGATAAAAAATACGATATTTTTAATAATTTATTTAATTTCCATTGGACATTTCAACATTTAATTTTATAAAATACAAATTTCAATCTTGACTATCCTGTATATTGCGATTGCAAGTCTGTACAGGACCGTACTTCATTTAATTTAATACGTTGACAACATTAGCTAAACTAAAAGTATGTACCAAAAAAAAAATCAAAATTGAAGAACGAACATTCATTTCCTTAAAAATAGTCAAAAAATTATAATCATCTAAAATTTTCCGCGTAATCACCCTGTATTATTTTTAAAACATTTATTTATCTTACATTTTATCATTCTCTCATCATCGATAAGAAACCATTCAATAGTAAATTTAAAAATATATATATTCCAAGTACCGTCCTGTTCACCAGATATGTAGTTTAACACCGATGCATGACGGGTTTCATACACTTATCTGCTCTGAGATACTAATCGAAGCCTAAAAATCAAAACCAAAGGGTCTTACGCATACTATACCAACGAATACACACAAATGTTAAAATTTAAATTTTTTTTTCCAAAAAAATTTTTTTTTATACAAAAATCATAAAAAAATTACTCAATAACAAAATAATCTCAAATATAATTAATCTTACAAAGCAAAAATAATGTGGGAACACCCTGTATATATATACACCCTGTATTCTTTTTGAAACATTTAATTATCTAACATTTTATAATACTCTTTACATCATCGATAATAAACCATCCAATGGTAAATTTAAGAAAATATATATCCCAAGTACCGTCCTGTTCACCAGATATACAATTTAACACCAATGTATATTGGGTTACGTATACTCATCTATTGTGTGGTATTTAAAAAATCAGAACCACAACAACTAGGACATCCTATACTCTACCCTCAAAAGGAACAGTAACATCAAATCCCGTTCAAATCGTTGCGCTTGCACACAAACCACAATAAATGATTTATTGTCACCGATCAACTTGCGGTTTTTTCTTTGGAACGAAACGACTCAATTTATATAAATTATCGCCTCGCACCGATGACATTTATTTGATTTCTACCAATAAAATACGTCCTCTCTCCGTGCCCACGACTCACATGATAGATATCAGTTATGCGACGTTGCACCCACAACTGGCAACACTGCGCGCTCGCGCTCATCAATCTCTTTTACTAGTCGCGAGCGTTTTCCCAGTCCCGAAGGAGCTTACCACTATTGACGAAACGTATGTAACATTTAAAAAAAAAAGCTCCTCTCCACTGGCTGTTCTGTCAGTAGTTGTGTAGCTGTCGGACGCTAAACATGTCAATTTTTTTTTATCTTAATTGATACAGAAACAATATTTTGAAGAAACAATTTTTTTTTTACAAATTTTTAAAAATTAATTTTTTTTATCTTTAATTTTTTTTTTCGCGGTCGTCTTTTATTCGCACGCGTGCATCTTTTATTTCGTTTTATATATCTGTTACTACTGACACACTTTATTATGTCTAGCGCCATCTATTGGCGTAAATCGGCCGTGCGTCTCATTCGGAATTCGTTAAAAAATTACCGCCGTCCATGAAAATTGGGCTGCCACTGGTCCGCAGTGGATCACTTTACAACTGTCAACAGAAATATTCATTTTATGTGACTTAAAAATATATTTTTTTTAATTGAAGCTAATGCAAAAATAGCAGTTATTTTTACGTTATTTATTTGAGCCGCTTGTGTATTTTTGTATTAAATACATTCGTGCGGCATTTTCTATAAACGAAAAACATGATATCACGTGATAGAGAGCGAGCGCGCGCGCACGTGGCTGGCCGGCTGGCTGCCTGTCACTGTCACTCGGATGAGTAATGGTTATGTAGTCGGATAGATGTCGCGGCGGCGGAACATTATTGATGGTGATGACCACGCATCGTCAATAAGATATCCGTGATCCGGAACAAGAATGTGTTTTTACTGTCTTTCAATATTTATCCAAAAAAATATATATAGCTTATAGTTGCGTGTGGATGGGATTATAGTAATAGATATCGATTTTTTTTTGTTGGGGAAAAATTGTGTATGTTGGGTTGTATATAGTCGAAGCGGTAATTAGCGCGGGTTAGTGCTAAATGAATTGTGCAGCATTTTTTTCTCCACGTTGGGTTTAGTTTAAGAGTTTCTCGTTAAATTTTAACAGAATTTGTTTTAAGTTTGCAATTTTTTTGTGCGCTAAATAAATTTTCGCCGACTATAATGTTTTTACTTGCCCAGAAAACATAAAAGTTGCGCAGCAATTTCAGAATCGAAAAATTTATGATATATACCAAAAAAAAAATTATCATTACATTTAAAAAATAATTTATTTATCGATACTTAACAATTTAAAGATGTGTTAAAGATTATTTATAGGAGATTAGAAAATAAAGTAGAGGAAAGGCTAGGAGAAGATCAGTTTGGTTTTAGGAAAAACAGAGGGACGAGGGAGGCGATTCTAGCACTAAGAACGGTAGTAGAAAAAAGAAAGAGGGTAGGAAAGGTAACTTGCATAGCTTGTGTAGACTTAGAAAAGGCATTTGACAATGTAGATTGGGACATAATGTTTAGAATTTTAAAAGAAACGGGTATAGATTATAAGGATAGGAGAATAATTTTTAATTTATATAAGCACCAAACTGCCTTAGTTAGAATTTAGGGGGAAGAAGAGGTAGCAAAAATAGGGAAGGGAGTTCGGCAGGGATGTACACTTTCACCGTTATTATTTAATCTATATATAGAAGATGCAATAAACAAAGTAAAAGAAGAGTATAGTGTAGGTGTGAATGTACAGGGAGAGAAAATATATATGCTGAGATTCGCCGACGATATAGCTATATTGGAAGAAAGCGAAAAGAATTTAGAAAGGGTATTGAATGGTATGCAGGCAGTATTGACTAGGGATTTTAACATGAAAATAAATATAGGTAAAACTAAAGTGATGAGGTGTGACAAAAAGGAATGCAGTAGAAAAATGAGGATCACAATAGGAGATAATAGAATCGAAGAAGTGTCAGATTTTTGTTATTTAGGCAGTAGAATCACAAAAGATAATCGAAGCAAGGTAGATATAAAGTGTAGGATAGCACAGGGTAGGAAGGCATTCGTAGAAAAAGAACAGATTTTAAGATCAAATATTGACTTGGGTATTAGAAAAAGATTACTGAAGGTATATGTTTGGAGTGTAGCACTGTACGGGTGTGAGGCGTGGACTATAGGAAAGGAAGAGAAGCGTAGATTAGAAGCATTCGAAATGTGGTGTTATAGGAGGATGATGAGGATTGGTTGGGAAGATAAAGTAACAAATGAAGCTGTACTAGAGTTAGTAGGGGAGAAGAGAAGTATTTGGAGAGTGTTACAGCGTAGGAGAGACAGATTAGTAGGGCATATTCTTAGGCATGGGGGGATTATGCAATTGATCATAGAAGGTAGAGTGGAGGGAAAGAGAGGGGTAGGTAGGCCTAGATTGGAGTATGTGAGTCAGATAGTTGAAGACGTTGAGATGAATAGCTATAGGGAGATGAAGGGATTAGCTCAGGATAGATCGGCATGGCGTGCTGTTTCCAACCAATCTTTAGGATTGCGGACTCTTTAACTAACTAACAATTTAAATAAAAATTGTTTTTATCGAATATACTTAAATTGATATCAGCGAAAGATTTTTCTCGAGTTTGCGTGTGGAGTTTAATGATGGCGGTAAACAATCAATTACATGGGGGACAAGCAAGTGTGAGGGTGGCAAAACAAAGACAACGCAACGTGTATTATTTACGAGTCGTAGTGGCTTATATAGGCAAGAAGTGGAAATAAGCGGGAACATGAGTTCTCTGTTTGTGTGTGGTTTCGATAGTGTTTTCCCTCTTGAAACAAATAAGCCAAGTTGGAAAAGTTTCTAGACTTGGCGGCGTAGCACCTAGACACTAAAACAGTTGAATTTACTATTTACCCTGGCTCTTAAACAATTCCGGTCGGACATTTATATTGCCAGAGTGTTTTCTGTAAACATGCTACTGGCATAGAATACCGCAATTCATTATGCTAAGCTTGCCCCACCCCCACTATTCGCCAACGACTTGTCTTCGCCGCGCTTAATATTGTCAGATAAACTAATCGTCATTTTTTTGTATGGACGAAGCTTTAGATTAAATTTTATGTTGCCTGAAATATGCTTTATTCTACTGCACAATTGTATTTAAGTCCCGCGATTTTGGTTTTCTAATCATAAAAATGGTAAATACAAAACGAGATTACATATAAAAAATTATATATTTGTCGATGCTTAACAATTTAATTTAAGCGCGCAGATGTTCAAAAATCTGCGCAATCCATAACCATTTTACAAAACTTTGATCAGATTATGTATCTTGTAGACTAATATATATTATTTGGTGTACGTTTGGTTGCGTACGTAAATAAATATACCACGTGTAAATATCGGAAGAATGTTACGAAAAAAATTGGTGTTTTATAGAATTATCTTCAATTAATTCATTAATATTGTGCAATATTATTGCACAATATTAATTGCATAATATATTGCAGAATATTATCTTTATTGTGCAACGATAATTGAAGTAAAATTCGGTAAATCGAGAAACTATTTTCTAAAAAAAGAAAAAGGTGTTACTTGAACAAGACGATTCGATTGACGTTTGACGGATAATAATATGTAATAATAATAATTCGATATCATTATCAACATACTATACAAAGAACTATTTTGATTAAAAAAAAGTATAATGGACTTTAGTTGGATCTTTGTACTTTTCCGATGCATTTGCGAGGATATAAGACTCATATCTTTTGTCCTTAAAAATTATAAATACAAAAAGCGAAATTATCATTACATAAAAAAAATGAAAAATTACAAGCAGATGTTCCAAAATCTGCGCAAACCACAACCAATTTACAAAACTACGATCAGACTGTGTTAATTATAGACTAATATATATTTTTCGGTGTATGTTTGGTTGCGCACTATAAATAAATATACCACGTGTAAATATCGAAAGAATGTTACTAAAAAAATGGTGTTTTCTGATATTATCTTGAATTAATTAATGGCTATTTAATTGTGCAACGATAATTGAAAGTAAAATGCCTCAAAATTCGGCAAATAAAGAATCTACTCTAAAAAAAAAAAATTAAATGTTACTTGAAAACGATTCAATTGACGTTTGACAGATGGATGTCCGTCTGAATAAATATTTTTTACTACTGCGTAAATACATTTAAATAATTGATGTAATAATTCGATATCATCATCAATATATTGTACAAATTTTTGTAAAAAAAAGTACAATGGACTTTTGTTGGATCTGTGTACTTTTCTGATACATTTACGAAGATACGAGACTCTCGTGTGCTTTTTGTCCTTAAAAATTATAAATACAAAAAGCAAAATTATCATTACATTAAAAAAATGAAAAATTACACGCAGATGTTCCAAAATCTGCGCATAGCACAACCAATTTAGAAAACTGCGATCAGACTATTAATTATAGACTAGTATATATTTTTCGATGTATGCTTGGTTGCGCACGATAAATAAATATACCACGTGTAAATATCGGAAGAATGTTACTAAAAAAATGGTGTTTTCTGATATTATCTTGAATTAATTAATGGCTATTTAATTGTGCAACGATAATTGAAAGTAAAATGCCTCAAAATTCGGCAAATAAAGAATCTACTCTAAAAAAAAAAAATTAAATGTTACTTGAAAACGATTCAATTGACGTTTGACAGATGGATGTCCGTCTGAATAAATATTTTTTACTACTGCGTAAATACATTTAAATAATTGATGTAATAATTCGATATCATTATTATATATTGTACAAATTTTTGTAAAAAAAAGTACAATGGACTTTTGTTGGATCTGTGTACTTTTCTGATGCATTTACGAAGATACGAGACTCTCGTGTGCTTTTTGTCCTTAAAAATTATAAATACAAAAAGCAAAATTATCATTACATAAAAAAAATGAAAAATTACACGCAGATGTTCCAAAATCTGCGCATAGCACAACCAATTTAGAAAACTGCGATCAGACTATTAATTATAGACTAGTATATATTTTTCGATGTATGCTTGGTTGCGCACGATAAATAAATATACCACGTGTAAATATCGGAAGAATGTTACTAAAAAAATGGTGTTTTCTGATATTATCTTGAATTAATTAATGGCTATTTAATTGTGCAACGATAATTGAAAGTAAAATGCCTCAAAATTCGGCAAATAAAGAATCTACTCTAAAAAAAAAAATTAAATGTTACTTGAAAACGATTCAATTGACGTTTGACAGATGGATGTCCGTCTGAATAAATATTTTTTACTACTGCGTAAATACATTTAAATAATTGATGTAATAATTCGATATCATTATTATATATTGTACAAATTTTTGTAAAAAAAAGTACAATGGACTTTTGTTGGATCTGTGTACTTTTCTGATGCATTTACGAAGATACGAGACTCTCGTGTGCTTTTTGTCCTTAAAAATTATAAATACAAAAAGCAAAATTATCATTACATAAAAAAAATGAAAAATTACACGCAGATGTTCCAAAATCTGCGCATAGCACAACCAATTTAAAAAACTGCGATCAGACTATTAATTATAGACTAGTATATATTTTTCGATGTATGCTTGGTTGCGCACGATAAATAAATATACCACGTGTAAATATCGGAAGAATGTTACTAAAAAAATGGTGTTTTCTGATATTATCTTGAATTAATTAGTGGCTATTTAATTGTGCAACGATAATTGAAAGTAAAATGCCTCAAAATTCGGCAAATAAAGAATCTACTCTAAAAAAAAAAATTAAATGTTACTTGAAAACGATTCAATTGACGTTTGACAGATGGATGTCCGTCTGAATAAATATTTTTTACTACTGCGTAAATACATTTAAATAATTGATGTAATAATTCGATATCATTATTATATATTGTACAAATTTTTGTAAAAAAAAGTACAATGGACTTTTGTTGGATCTGTGTACTTTTCTGATGCATTTACGAAGATACGAGACTCTCGTGTGCTTTTTGTCCTTAAAAATTATAAATACAAAAAGCAAAATTATCATTACATAAAAAAAATGAAAAATTACACGCAGATGTTCCAAAATCTGCGCATAGCACAACCAATTTAAAAAACTGCGATCAGACTATTAATTATAGACTAGTATATATTTTTCGATGTATGCTTGGTTGCGCACGATAAATAAATATACCACGTGTAAATATCGGAAGAATGTTACTAAAAAAATGGTGTTTTCTGATATTATCTTGAATTAATTAGTGGCTATTTAATTGTGCAACGATAATTGAAAGTAAAATGCCTCAAAATTCGGCAAATAAAGAATCTACTCTAAAAAAAAAAAATTAAATGTTACTGAAAATGATTCAATTGACGTTTGACAGATGGATGTCCGTCTGAATAAATATTTTTTACTACTGCGTAAATACATTTAAATAATTGATGTAATAATTCGATATCATTATTATATATTGTACAAATTTTTGTAAAAAAAAGTACAATGGACTTTTGTTGGATCTGTGTACTTTTCTGATACATTTACGAAGATACGAGACTCTCGTGTGCTTTTTGTCCTTAAAAATTATAAATACAAAAAGCAAAATTATCATTACATTTAAAAAATGAAAAATTACACGCAGATGTTCCAAAATCTGCGCATAGCACAGCCAATTTAGAAAACTGCGATCAGACTATTAATTATAGACTAATATATATTTTTCGATGTATGCTTGGTTGCGCACGATAAATAAATATACCACGTGTAAATATCGGAAGAATGTTACTAAAAAAATGGTGTTTTCTGATATTATCTTGAATTAATTAATGGCTATTTAATTGTGCAACGATAATTGAAAGTAAAATGCCTCAAAATTCGGCAAATAAAGAATCTACTCTAAAAAAAAAAAATTAAATGTTACTTGAAAACGATTCAATTGACGTTTGACAGATGGATGTCCGTCTGAATAAATATTTTTTACTACTGCGTAAATACATTTAAATAATTGATGTAATAATTCGATATCATCATCAATATATTGTACAAATTTTTGTACTAATGTATTTTTGTAAAAATAAACTAATATATTTTATTCGGTGTATGTTTGGTTGCGCACCCTAAATAAATATACCACTTAAACATCGGAAGAATGTTGTTAAAAAAATGGTGTTTTCTGAAATTATCGTCAATTAATTAATGGATATTATATTGTGCGACGATAAATGAACGTAAAATGCCTCAAAATTCGGCAAATTGGGAATCTATTCTCTAAACAAAAAGATGAATTGTATTTGAAGAAGACGATTCGATTGACGTATGGATGTTGGTCTTGAATAGATATTTTTTACTACTGCGTAAGTACATTTCACATTTAAATGGATTGATGTCATAATTTGATATCGTCGATATATTGTACAAATTTTTTTTTATAAAAAAAAAAAGTATAATGGACTTTTGTTGGATCTTTGTACATTTCCGATGCATTCGCGGGGAATATGGGACACTCTCACAGATATAATAATGGCATTCGAAATGTGATTTATTGACAAGCCTAAGAAGGTGAAAAAGGTCTCGACGATGGCATTGCTACGTTTGCCAGAGCCTCTTCGTGTGCAGTGGAAGCGGGAAGCATAAATCTGTAAATAAACCCTCCGCGACACATGCATCACCGTTTACAATAGAAGACGTATGCCGCTTCGTCGCCCGCATGGCAGCCCACCTAAGAACCACCGCCACCAGCCCCACTAAATCTTCCTTCCCACCACCGCCGGCATATACACGTATACGTGTTTATTTTCTCTTTGGATATTCTCAAAAGCTACACCTTTACGGCGACCCTGATGGCCGCATCAATATATTCAGCAGACTATATCAGCGCCCGTGAATGATACATGATAAATCCTGTAGAATGCATTACCATTACACCTGATGGATAATGTCCTTCTGCAGAGGCAGAATATCTGTTAGGGATTCTTCTAGTTTTTTTTTTTAGCACTTACGTTATCCGTTAGATAATTTAACATGCAAACAAACATTAGTTTGTAGAATATACGACGAGTCTATCGTATGTGTGATTCCATATCAAAAAAAAAAATGTTATCAGGCAACATGATTTTTATTTGCCCAACTTGAGTATAATTAAAATGTATATTTATCCCGTGTAAGATATTGTATTGGAATTTTTTTAGAATATTATTAGTTAGTTAAAGAGTCCGCAATCCTAAAGATTGGTTGGAAACAGCACGCCATGCCGATCTATCCTGAGCTAATCCCTTTATCTCCCTATAGCTATTCATCTCAACGTCTTCAACTATCTGACTCACATACTCCAATCTAGGCCTACCTACCCCTCTCTTTTCCTCCACTCTACCTTCTATGATCAATTGCATAATCCCCCCATGCCTAAGGATATGCCCTACTAATCTGTCTCTCCTACGCTGTAACACTCTCCAGATACTTCTCTTCTCCCCTACTAACTCTAGTACAGCTTCATTTGTTACTTTATCTTCCCAACCAATCCTCATCATCCTCCTATAACACCACATTTCAAGTGCTTCTAATCTACGCTTCTCTTCCTTTCCTATAGTCCACGCCTCACACCCGTACAGTGCTACACTCCAAACATATACCTTCAGTAATCTTTTTCTAATACCCAAGTCAATATTTGATCTTAAAATCTGTTCTTTTTCTACGAATGCCTTCCTACCCTGTGCTATCCTACACTTTATATCTACCTTGCTTCGATTATCTTTTGTGATTCTACTGCCTAAATAACAAAAATCTGACACTTCTTCGATTCTATTATCTCCTATTGTGATCCTCATTTTTCTACTGCATTCCTTTTTGTCACACCTCATCACTTTAGTTTTACCTATATTTATTTTCACGTTAAAATCCCTAGTCAATACTGCCTGCATACCATTCAATACCCTTTCTAAATTCTTTTCGCTTTCTTCCAATATAGCTATATCGTCGGCGAATCTCAACATATATATTTTCTCTCCCTGTACATTCACACCTACACTATACTCTTCTTTTACTTTGTTTATTGCATCTTCTATATATAGATTAAATAATAACGGTGAGAGTGTACATCCCTGCCGAACTCCCTTCCTTATTTTTGCTACCTCTTCTTCCCCCTCAATTCTAACTATTCTAACAATTCTATATATTATTAGAATATTATTAAACGACCAAAATAATCTAATAATACAAAACATTGCCATTTTTTTCGCGAATTTTTCTATTAACATTTTTCTTACCCAGCAAATCGCTTCCGAACCGAACTGAGCCATTTTCGTCACATTTTTAGAATACATTTTCTAACGTGAACTAGCAAAATGTCAGTTCAAATCGGTTCGATGCATTTTACAATTAGAAATTTATTTGAAGTTTACTGTCAGGTCCTTCAAACGCGCATTGAACATTACAATTTTTGTATAGAATATCGCCCAAATATTTACTATTTTTTTGCGATTTTTTTCTTTTAACATTTTGACTTACACAGCAAATCGCTTCCGAATTGAACTAAATCGTTTTCATCGTTTTTTTTAAAACACATTTTTAAACCTAACGCGTTAATTTGAACTACCAGAATGTCAGTTCAATTCGGTTCGACAGCATTTTACAATTACAAATTTATTTGAAGTCAGATTCTTCAACGAATTGAACACTATGTTTTGTATAGAATATCACCCAAATATTATATATATTACTATTTTTTTTCTTTTTTACATTTTGACTTACATATGGCTTTGCTTTCGAATTGAACTGAGCCGTTTTCATCGTTTTCTTAGAACACATTTTCTAACCGAACGGACACTTTGAACTAGCAAAAGTCAGTTCAAATCGGTTCGATTGCATTTTACATAACAATTAGACGTTTTTGAAGTTTACTGTCATATCCTTTAATAAACGCACATTAAACATTACTATTTTTTGTATAAAATATCACCCAAATACTTTATATATTACTATTTTTTTAGAGATTTTTTTTCTTTTTTGCATATGGATTTGTTTCCGAATTGAACTAAGCAATTTTCATCGTTATTTTAGAACACATTTTCTAACCGAACGGACAATTTGAACTAGCAAGTTAGTTCAAATCGGTTCGATTGCATTTTACATAACAATTTGAAGTTTTTTTGAAGTTACTGTCAGACCTTCAAACGCATTGTCGTAATTAGTAGTTCACAATAGTTCAAACCAACATACAATGTTTTCGTGTAATAAAAAGCATAGGCGGCGTATATCCTTAATTGAAAAGTCAGTATATTTTATTAATTTGAAAATTCAAAAATATATCTGCGAAGTAAGTGCGTATTATTCTAATACAGATTAATGTTAGTTGTGAAAGGGGAGTAGGAAAATAGGCATGGATTTTCTAAGAAGTGTAGTGCGGCGAGAAATACATTACTAAAACTAATCAAATAAACCCAATTTTATAAATCTAGCCTTTATTTTAGGCCCAACATATATTGAACTTTATATTTAAAAAAATCGAATAGAAGTTTGGTGTAAAATATTGTATTTCGTTTTTGTTTTCTTTTTCAAATTGCTCGTATTTGAGACGTGGATGGTAGCGACAATGTCCATGAAAGTAGGCGCTAATTCATGTGACAACTGTAGGATTATTAATCTACTATCGCGTACATCGAAGATATTGTTCAGGATTATTTATAGGTTAGAAATTAAAGTGGGAAAACGGCGAGGAGGTGATCAGTTTGGTTTTAGGAAGGACGAGGTTTTTTTTAATGATCAAAACTAGTATTGTATCGGTTATTAAAAATAATTATTTCGTAGTACGTATGACCCATTTAAAAATAAAAATTCGCATTTTTTTGCGCACTCCAAACTAGTTTCGGGTCATTTTTGTCGTTTACTCCACCCATTATAACATAATTAGCCGTAGTTTATTCCACTGCAATACATCCGCATCTAATACATTATCCAAATACAAGCGGAGCGTATAGCAGATAGTGTCCATTCGCCAATTACCACATCATCCGCACCGGTTCAACCGACACAACTCTCTCTCCATCCACATTCAGTCCGCACAGCACAGAATCCCACCCCCGCCTACGCGCTGCACGCTGATCGTCCTCCGCGCGTTATATAACGACGCTTAGGCAACACAACACACACACGCCGTAACAGCTTGGCACAATGATTCCCAGCAGCAAATGTCCTGTGGTCGTCAGCGAAGGATATTCTCCTCTCCCCCGCCCGGTCCGTTCATCCCACACGCATTTGCGGGGAATACATTGTCCTCTGTATATATGTTAGTAGGGTAACAGCGTCAACAATTAGCGCTGCGCAGAGTGGACTTAGTTTCACGTATTGGCTCGGTATTTTAATTATATCGAAAAAATGATGAGTGCCCTGTGTGGGATATCGAATGATTGATTGGTTGCCTATAATAAATGGACGTCTCTACGTTTTATATATAAACGTAGTTCAAGTAGTTCAAAGTGCGAGCTTTCTCAGAAACGTAACTAATTGTTTACGTACGTCTTTTCGTCTCAAAGCACGACTGTATATGCGCTATCCGCTTGACGGGTGAAGTCGTTGATGCTAGTCGGCTAAACTAAATCGATATTCTCGAATATAGACACGGCAACAGTCCATACACGATCTTGTACATATTCCCGTAGATATGCGCAAACACGTTCTTAGCACTACAGAGTAAATTTTGTAGATTTTCAGCGAAGCTACTTCGAAAACGTCAATTTGACGTTTCGTTGTTGTAAATCATAATAATGGCCGATTTAAGTAATTTGTCGATATAGTTTCCATGGTTATGTTGATATGTTTTGACACTTGTTTGTTTACAAACAAATGTCAAACTAGGACTTCAAAATATTGTACAACAACACAGTTAATCGGAAATGATTTTTATCATCTTAAAATTTTTCTTAACTATTGACAAAAAAGATTTCTATCGACCTGCCAATACCTTATTTCTTCTGATATTCATTCTCAGCGAAGCTACTTTGAATAAGTCAATTTGACGTTTCGTTGTTGTAAATCATAATAATGGCCGATTTAAGTAATTTGTCGATATAGTTTCCATGGTTATGTTGATATGTTTTGACACTTGTTTGTTTACATACAAATGTCAAACTAGGACTTCAAAATGTTGTACAAAAACACAGTTAATCGGAAATGACTTTTATCATCTTAAAATTTTTCTTAACTATTGACAAAAAAGATTTCTATCGACCTGCCAATACCTTATTTCTTCTGATATTCATTCTCAGCGAAGCTACTTTGAATAAGTCAATTTGACGTTTCGTTGTTGTAAATCATAATAATGGCCGATTTAAGTAATTTGTCGATATAGTTTCCATGGTTATGTTGATATGTTTTGACACTTGTTTGTTTACAAACAAATGTCAAACTAGGACTTCAAAATATTGTACAACAACACAGTTAATCGGAAATGATTTTTATCATCTTAAAATTTTTCTTAACTATTGACAAAAAAGATTTCTATCGGCCTGCCAATACCTTATTTCTTCTGATATTCATTCTCAGCGAAGCTACTTTGAATAAGTCAATTTGACGTTTCGTTGTTGTAAATCATAATAACGGCCGATTTAAGTAATTTGTCGATATAGTTTCCATGGTTATGTTGATATGTTTTGACACTTGTTTGTTTACATACAAATGTCAAACTAGGACTTCAAAATGTTGTACAAAAACACAGTTAATCGGAAATGATTTTTATCATCTTAAAATTTTTCTTAACTATTGACAAAAAAGATTTCTATCGACCTGCCAATACCTTATTTCTTCTGATATTCATTCTCAGCGAAGCTACTTTGAAAACGTCAATTTGACGTTTCGTTGTTGTAAATCAAAATAATGGCCGATTTAAGTAATTTGTCGATATAGTTTCCATGGTTATGTTGATATGTTTTGACACTTGTTTGTTTACAAACAAATGTCAAACTAGGACTTCAAAATATTGTACAACAACACAGTTAATCGGAAATGATTTTTATCATCTTAAAATTTTTCTTAACTATTGACAAAAAAGATTTCTATCGACCTGCCAATACCTTATTTCTTCTGATATTCATTCTCAGCGAAGCTACTTTGAATAAGTCAATTTGACGTTTCGTTGTTGTAAATCATAATAATGGCCGATTTAAGTAATTTGTCGATATAGTTTCCATGGTTATGTTGATATGTTTTGACACTTGTTTGTTTACATACAAATGTCAAACTAAGACTTCAAAATATTGTACAACAACACAGTTAATCGGAAATGATTTTTATCATCTTAAAATTTTTCTTAACTATTGACAAAAAAGATTTCTATCGGCCTGCCAATACCTTATTTCTTCTGATATTCATTCTCAGCGAAGCTACTTTGAATAAGTCAATTTGACGTTTCGTTGTTGTAAATCATAATAACGGCCGATTTAAGTAATTTGTCGATATAGTTTCCATGGTTATGTTGATATGTTTTGACACTTGTTTGTTTACATACAAATGTCAAACTAGGACTTCAAAATATTGTACAACAACACAGTTAATCGGAAATGATTTTTATCATCTTAAAATTTTTCTTAACTATTGACAAAAAAGATTTCTATCGACCTGCCAATACCTTATTTCTTCTGATATTCATTCTCAGCGAAGCTACTTTGAAAACGTCAATTTGACGTTTCGTTGTTGTAAATCAAAATAATGGCCGATTTAAGTAATTTGTCGATATAGTTTCCATGGTTATGTTAATATGTTTTGACACTTGTTTGTTTACATACAAATGTCAAACTAGGACTTCAAAATGTTGTACAAAAACACAGTTAATCGGAAATGATTTTTTTATCTTAAATTGTTTTTTTTTTGTTATTGGAAAAAACTTTTATCTACTTGTCAATACCTTATTTCTTCTGATATCTCTTATGATACATTTACTATATGAAGTGGAGTAACCGTAAAAGCATTTTGTGCCAAACATAATACATTAATGTAATTTAAAACTCGATAAAAAAAATAAAGGCAAACTTTCGCTAGCTGCTGCTCCCCTTTTCTATTGTCAATATACTTGTATAAAATCCGAGACTCTGTTATTTGAAAACTTTTGCCAAGGCTGCTCTGTTCGTCCCTTTGTCATTTCCCAAACAGAACTCGAATTGTCCGTAAAGAACTTTTAATATAATGCGATTGTTTAGCGAAAAAAGGTTCGCAAGATTTGCCATGGTCTATATACGAGTTTGTACCTCTCAGAGGAGGAATAGACGAAGAGAACGTGAAATCGTGAAATTTTTATATGCACGCACAGACGAGCGCATATATCGATAATGCTTAGATATCTGGCCCGAGTGTGTTCGAAACTTTTCCACCGGTGTGTTAGTTACGAGCAGAAAACGTCTTCGCAATACCAAGAAAAGCCTCCGCGCGTGACAAAAAAAATATTGTGAAAAAATAATCGTTTTTTTTATTTCCCCCCCTCGTATATGCACGTTTTTCGGTGCAATTTTCCAATTTGTAAAATGCGGCCAGCTCATCGTTATTTTGGACTTATCTTCCGCGCAGGGAAGTACATATAGAGAACTGTAATCGTAAAACTCGTGTATCTAATGCAGTTGTGCCCGAAATCTTAATAATGTAGAGCTGGTCGTAAGTCGTAACTCCGTTACGGCGTTTCATAGATGTTGCGCACGTACAATCGATTCCTTGTAACGTCCAGAATTTACTATTACCCCATATGCAATGGTCTGCTCCGTATTCGACTGGCACCTTAAATTTTGAATAGCCGCCAAAAAACTTTTTTTTACAAGGCAAAATGATTTTTATTTGCTCAACGTGAGTGTAATTAGAAATACATTGATCCTGTATAAGAAATTGACATGATTTTTTTTTAGAATATTATTAAACGACCGAAATAATACAAAGCATTACCATTTTTTCACGAAATTATCATTTTAACATTTTGAGTTACACAGCAAAACGTTTCCAAATTGAACTGAGCCGTTTTCATCGTTTTTTTTTAACCTAACACATTTTCTAACCTAACGATCAATTGCACTAGCAGAATGTCAGTTCAAATTGGTTCGATTGCATTTTACATAAGAATTAGACGTTTTTTGAAGTTTACTGTCATATCATTTAAACGCGCATTGAACATTACAATTTTTTGTATAGAATATCACCCAAATATGATATATATTACTATTTTTTTAGCGCTTATTATTTCTTGTACATTTTGACTTACATATGGATTTGCTTCCGAATTGAACTGAGCAATTATCATCGTTTTTTATAGAAGATTTTCTAACCTGACGATCAATTTCACTAACAGAATGTCAGTTCAAATCGGTTCGATTGCAATTTACATAAAAATTAGACGTTTTTTGAAGTTTACTGTCATATCATTTAAACGCGCATTGAACATTACAATTTTTTGTATAGAATATCACCCAAATATGATATATATTACTATTTTTTTAGCGCTTATTATTTCTTGTACATTTTGACTTACATATGGATTTGCTTCCGAATTGAACTGAGCAATAATCATCGTTTTTTATAGAAGATTTTCTAACCTAACGATCAATTTCACTAACAGAATGTCAGTTCAAATCGGTTCGATTGCAATTTACATAACAATTAGACGTTTTTTGAAGTTTACTGTCATATCCTTTAAACGCGCATTGAACATTGTATAGAATATCACCCAAATACAATATATATTACTATTTTTAGTACATTTTGACTTACATATGGATTTGCTTCCGAATTGAACTGAGTCGTTTTCATCGTTCTTTATAGAACATTTTCTAACCTAACGATCAATTTCACTAACAGAATGTCAGTTCAAATCGGTTCGATTGCAATTTACATAAAAATTAGACGTTTTTTGAAGTTTACTGTCGTATCCTTTAAACGCGCATTGAACATTGTATAGAATATCACCCAAATACAATATATATTACTATTTTTAGTACATTTTGACTTACATATGGATTTGCTTCCGAATTGAACTGAGTCGTTTTCATCGTTCTTTATAGAACATTTTCTAACCTAACGATCAATTGCACTAGCAGAATGTCAGTTCAAATCGGTTCGATTGCATTTTACATAAGAATTAGACGTTTTTTGAAGTTTACTGTCGTATCCTTTAAACGCGCATTGAACATTGTATAGAATATCACCCAAATACAATATATATTACTATTTTTAGTACATTTTGACTTACATATGGATTTGCTTCCGAATTGAACTGAGTCGTTTTCATCGTTCTTTATAGAACATTTTCTAACCTAACGATCAATTTCACTAACAGAATGTCAGTTCAAATCGGTTCGATTGCAATTTACATAACAATTAGACGTTTTTTGAAGTTTACTGTCGTATCCTTTAAACGCGCATTGAACATTGTATAGAATATCACCCAAATACAATATATATTACTATTTTTAGTACATTTTGACTTACATATGGATTTGCTTCCGAATTGAACTGAGTCGTTTTCATCGTTCTTTATAGAACATTTTCTAACCTAACGATCAATTTCACTAACAGAATGTCAGTTCAAATCGGTTCGATTGCAATTTACATAAAAATTAGACGTTTTTTGAAGTTTACTGTCGTATCCTTTAAACGCGCATTGAACATTGTATAGAATATCACCCAAATACAATATATATTACTATTTTTAGTACATTTTGACTTACATATGGATTTGCTTCCGAATTGAACTGAGTCGTTTTCATCGTTCTTTATAGAACATTTTCTAACCTAACGATCAATTGCACTAGCAGAATGTCAGTTCAAATCGGTTCGATTGCATTTTACATAAGAATTAGACGTTTTTTGAAGTTTACTGTCGTATCCTTTAAACGCGCATTGAACATTGTATAGAATATCACCCAAATACAATATATATTACTATTTTTAGTACATTTTGACTTACATATGGATTTGCTTCCGAATTGAACTGAGTCGTTTTCATCGTTCTTTATAGAACATTTTCTAACCTAACGATCAATTTCACTAACAGAATGTCAGTTCAAATCGGTTCGATTGCAATTTACATAACAATTAGACGTTTTTTGAAGTTTACTGTCGTATCCTTTAAACGCGCATTGAACATTGTATAGAATATCACCCAAATACAATATATATTACTATTTTTAGTACATTTTGACTTACATATGGATTTGCTTCCGAATTGAACTGAGTCGTTTTCATCGTTCTTTATAGAACATTTTCTAACCTAACGATCAATTTCACTAACAGAATGTCAGTTCAAATCGGTTCGATTGCAATTTACATAACAATTAGACGTTTTTTGAAGTTTACTGTCGTATCCTTTAAACGCGCATTGAACATTGTATAGAATATCACCCAAATACAATATATATTACTATTTTTAGTACATTTTGACTTACATATGGATTTGCTTCCGAATTGAACTGAGTCGTTTTCATCGTTCTTTATAGAACATTTTCTAACCTAACGATCAATTGCACTAGCAGAATGTCAGTTCAAATCGGTTCGATTGCAATTTACATAACAATTAGACGTTTTTTGAAGTTTACTGTCGTATCATTTAAACGCGCATTGAACATTGTATAGAATATCACCCAAATACAATATATATTACTATTTTTAGTACATTTTGACTTACATATGGATTTGCTTCCGAATTGAACTGAGTCGTTTTCATCGTTCTTTATAGAACATTTTCTAACCTAACGATCAATTTCACTAACAGAATGTCAGTTCAAATCGGTTCGATTGCAATTTACATAAAAATTAGACGTTTTTTGAAGTTTACTGTCGTATCCTTTAAACGCGCATTGAACATTGTATAGAATATCACCCAAATACAATATATATTACTATTTTTAGTACATTTTGACTTACATATGGATTTGCTTCCGAATTGAACTGAGTCGTTTTCATCGTTCTTTATAGAACATTTTCTAACCTAACGATCAATTGCACTAGCAGAATGTCAGTTCAAATCGGTTCGATTGCAATTTACATAACAATTAGACGTTTTTTGAAGTTTACTGTCATATCCTTTAAACGCGCATTGAACATTGTATAGAATATCACCCAAATACAATATATATTACTATTTTTAGTACATTTTGACTTACATATGGATTTGCTTCCGAATTGAACTGAGTCGTTTTCATCGTTCTTTATAGAACATTTTCTAACCTAACGATCAATTGCACTAGCAGAATGTCAGTTCAAATCGGTTCGATTGCAATTTACATAACAATTAGACGTTTTTTGAAGTTTACTGTCGTATCATTTAAACGCGCATTGAACATTGTATAGAATATCACCCAAATACAATATATATTACTATTTTTAGTACATTTTGACTTACATATGGATTTGCTTCCGAATTGAACTGAGTCGTTTTCATCGTTCTTTATAGAACATTTTCTAACCTAACGATCAATTGCACTAGCAGAATGTCAGTTCAAATTGGTTCGATTGCATTTTACATAAGAATTAGACGTTTTTTGAAGTTTACTGTCATATCATTTAAACGCGCATTGAACATTACAATTTTTTGTATAGAATATCACCCAAATATGATATATATTACTATTTTTTTAGCGCTTATTATTTCTTGTACATTTTGACTTACATATGGATTTGCTTCCGAATTGAACTGAGCAATTATCATCGTTTTTTATAGAAGATTTTCTAACCTAATGATCAATTTCACTAACAGAATGTCAGTTCAAATCGGTTCGATTGCAATTTACATAACAATTAGACGTTTTTTGAAGTTTACTGTCATATCATTTAAACGCGCATTGAACATTACAATTTTTTGTATAGAATATCACCCAAATATGATATATATTACTATTTTTTTAGCGCTTATTATTTCTTGTACATTTTGACTTACATATGGATTTGCTTCCGAATTGAACTGAGCAATTATCATCGTTTTTTATAGAAGATTTTCTAACCTAATGATCAATTTCACTAACAGAATGTCAGTTCAAATCGGTTCGATTGCAATTTACATAACAATTAGACGTTTTTTGAAGTTTACTGTCATATCATTTAAACGCGCATTGAACATTACAATTTTTTGTATAGAATATCACCCAAATATGATATATATTACTATTTTTTTAGCGCTTATTATTTCTTGTACATTTTGACTTACATATGGATTTGCTTCCGAATTGAACTGAGCAATTATCATCGTTTTTTATAGAAGATTTTCTAACCTAACGATCAATTTCACTAACAGAATGTCAGTTCAAATCGGTTCGATTGCAATTTACATAACAATTAGACGTTTTTTGAAGTTTACTGTCATATCCTTTAAACGCGCATTGAACATTGTATAGAATATCACCCAAATACAATATATATTACTATTTTTAGTACATTTTGACTTACATATGGATTTGCTTCCGAATTGAACTGAGTCGTTTTCATCGTTCTTTATAGAACATTTTCTAACCTAACGATCAATTGCACTAGCAGAATGTCAGTTCAAATTGGTTCGATTGCAATTTACATAAAAATTAGACGTTTTTTGAAGTTTACTGTCATATCATTTAAACGCGCATTGAACATTACAATTTTTTGTATAGAATATCACCCAAATATGATATATATTACTATTTTTTTAGCGCTTATTATTTCTTGTACATTTTGACTTACATATGGATTTGCTTCCGAATTGAACTGAGCAATAATCATCGTTCTTTATAGAACATTTTCTAACCTAACGATCAATTTCACTAACAGAATGTCAGTTCAAATCGGTTCGATTGCAATTTACATAACAATTAGACGTTTTTTGAAGTTTACTGTCATATCCTTTAAACGCGCATTGAACATTGTATAGAATATCACCCAAATACAATATATATTACTATTTTTAGTACATTTTGACTTACATATGGATTTGCTTCCGAATTGAACTGAGTCGTTTTCATCGTTCTTTATAGAACATTTTCTAACCTAACGATCAATTTCACTAACAGAATGTCAGTTCAAATCGGTTCGATTGCATTTTACATAACAATTAGAAGTTTTTTTGAAGTTACTGTCAGATCCTTCAAACACGCATTGTCGTGATTAGTAGTTCACAATAGTTCCAATCAACATACATTGTTTTCGTGTAATAAAAATCATAGGCGGCGTATATCATTAATTGAAAAATCAATACGATATTTTATTAATTTGAAAATTGAAAAATATATTTGTTAAAAATATTATTCAAATTATTCAATTCCCAAATTGCTGGTACTTCGACTTAATTAAAAACGTACACACGCGCATAAAATCACACATCACCAAATCCGCATATATACCTGTCAATTTTTTTAATCTACCGTATAAAAAGTATCAATTTCCCCCACCCCCCGCACTGATTTTTTTTTGCGTGGCCGCATTCCACGAGTACGTCCATATATGATCGCTCTGATAGCGGCGCCTACAATCAATCAGAGATGTTATCCCGAGATTGGTAGCTCTGGAATGTCAATTGGTCCCATCTTGAGCGGCCGCTCGAGCTCTCTGGAGAAGAATGCCGCAGCCGGCTGGCTGGGGCCGTGCAATGTCGCACCATCCCGTGCCAGAGTGCCACACATATACCGCCCACGCGATTAATACGCTCCCGGCATTCTCAATTGCGAAATTCTTCAATTACCCGATCGTCTTGCGATCATTTATTCATTATAAAATGTCATCCGACGTACTGGCGAATATTTATCACCTATTCCGCTCTCATTTTTTATCAAATCCACGACGTTTCGCCGAAAAAATGAAATACTTCAACATTTCGGACTATCAAAATAATACCCCACACTTTCTTTCGTCAATACACCACACGCTGTATATTCATCACCTTCTCCCGCAATAACACCTAAAGCCGGCTACAGACGACGTGGCGAGTATACACGAACGCTGGCGCCAACGTTTGGCAATCGTGAAGGCTTGCGCATGCGATCCTTACACACGATGTGATAAGTACAAACGTATGTTGGTTCATTCTCTTTGATGTATAGGCGAAATACCGCCTTCGAGGCCAGTTGCAACGTTGGTGATGCGTTTTCCATACACACGATACCGCAAAATAAACATTGGCTTACACTCGCCACGTCGTCTGTAGCCGGCATAAGCTGCAAACCTCCATACACCGACTAACGTGACTTGTACATGCATTTTGCTTGCCTTCTCGGCCGCCGCTGCGGTTAATATAATATATGGTAATGTTCCTCCTGGATGGCCAGGATAAGATCTAGCCCCGGTGTCCCGTCCCCATTTAAACGGGCTTCCGCGGTTTGTCCCAGTTATCCCGGAAGCTCGCCATTACTAATCTCACGCACGCTAAACCGTACGGTACATTATAGGCGGAATATATCGTCAGCGATGTGACAATACCTCCTATCTTGCAAATTTTCGACAAATGACAGATTATGTCAAACAGATTCTAAGGTTTATTGCGCATGTTCAGAACATCTCCCGATTCATTATAAGTTCACAGCAGATAGGTGGTATTGTCACATCATTGACGATATACGGATATCGTTTCTTGCAAAATTGCTCCACACGACGATATCGGATAGAACCACGTATATTAGAGGTTATGTGTTTGTTATTGCTGCCCTCGGTATCATGGTAGTATTGCATAGTCTCGTGTCTTTTCTGGAAACGTATTTGGAATTTGCGAAAGTGAAAGAGTTGAAATTTAATAATTGTGGCTAGTAGATTTTTATAAATAGAATAATATATAAAATGATTCGATAATGGGAATATATATTTTTAGTTAATTGTGGTTTATTGAGTTGCATAATAACAAATATATCGCATGCCTGTATTAATTTAGATTGGTTTTTAAAATTGGAATTGCCAAACTATTTTATAACAAAAAACTAAAGCAAAAAATGTACAAAAATTAAATCGATAGTTTTATAGATTTTTTTTTGGAATTAAAAATGATTTATAAAGTCACTATTTAATTTCATTTGTGCTTATTGAAATAAAATGGCCTTAAGAGAAAACATTTGTCAAAATGACAGATATTTATAATAAATGAATTTTTATTGTTTCGTTTTTTATTTTAGTCATGGCTAGTCTAATATTACAATGAAATTTTTTTCAAATAAACTTTTTTATTCAATTTTCTTGAAAACTACTAAAGTTAAAAAATGGAAACAGAGATTTTTATAGTTAAATTTAAAATCTGCGAAATTGTTATATTTAGTATTTTATTGTAAAATAATTGGCCGAGTATTATTTATTATTTATAATATTTGAACCTGTCGAAATTAAAATAGAATTCTTCATATTGTAACATCCAGTATTTTTTATTTTTTTTGTAATATTAGTTTAGTTGTTAAAATTGAAAATTCCACAAAAAAATATCGTTTTTTATCCAATTTACTTTCACTTGACCTATAAAAACTTGAAAAAATCCTCTATATAATCAAAACTTACATATACACATCTGTCAGTATATATATGCAACCCAACTCACATGACATCACGCTAAACAACATCAGACAGTATGCTTGTTGCCTCGCCATTGGCCCATTCTTCCCATTTGGGAGTCCCCGCTGTATGTATGTATGGTTGCCTAACGTGTCATACCGTATACCCGTGCAGGTATGCCACGTCTACACGTTCGTGCTAGAATATCGGCGCATAATACAATAATGACATAGCAGATCGTGATATAATATGATGCGAGTTGGCTCTAGCGTATTGTGAAGTGAGTTAAGATGTTGATGATGTTGAGATGTCGAAGACTGGAATAGATTGGCGGATAAACAAGCGTATAGTGTCTGAAATTAGTTTATTTAGATAAACTGATTATATATACAAGATGAATAGATACGTTGGGATTTTATTGGTGACGTTAAGATTGTGTTTTGTTAACGATGACAGCTTAAGGTATGCAACATACAATGATTTCATAATTTTTTATTAAAAATTTCAGTTTTGGTTATGTTTATTTTTGTTATTTGTTTGTAGAATTTGTTTGTTTAATTTTTTAATCAGCAATGTTGTTTTTTAAATTTTATATTACTCTCTAATTTAAAAATAATTTAATTATTAATACAAAAAATCTTCGATTATAGGAATTTATTAATTACAAATATATACAGAGGCTCCATCTGTATTTTTACAAGCCAATCGCGAATTTGCGATTTCTAAGCACTTTTGATCAAATATTTAATAAAAAAATATATACATATATATATAAAGCTGTCAGTTTTTATTTTAAAAGTATTTTGTAATTTCTAAGTCCAGAAATAATTTAATAAATAAAGTGCGGTGATGTCAATTTGACAATCAGCTGTTCGATAAATATTCCAATTAAGGATTTGGCACTTTTTTGATAGCGCGTTAAATTTTGTAGATTTTCATTGTGAAAAAGTGAAAAAAAAAATTTTTTCATTATAAAATAATATATATAAAGCTCATTTTTAAATTTTTATTTTTTAAGGTATCTAATATAGATAACACCTCCAAAATTTGTCATTATCTAATCTGAACCTTCTTTAATGTATGTTAAAAATATTATGTCCGTACGATTTTTTATACAAAAAATTGAAGACAAAACCGTAGCCTTAACGTTTTTTCTTAAAATATTGATATTAATTAATTAATCTATTTTTTTTTAATATTACGTGTCACAAAATATACCGCGTGTCTTATAAATAATTGAGTTCACTCTATTTTCCATTAAATTTTCCAAAAAAATCTTAATTTTTATACTTTCGTATATAAAAAAATTCACAATTTTGACAACGCCTTAAAGAAATGAGCATTAAATGCTCCGAAACACGAATAATTAATTAAAATCGAAATATCTCAGGACAATACAGCTGGTCTATACGACATGAAATGTAGTTTCACCAATTGGTTTATTTATTAATCCGTCTATTTTCCTAATTAAACGCTACCGTATTAACCATTTGGTTCTGATCGAATCCCACGCGCCTGGGTAGTAGAACAATTGCCCCTCCTGTACATATATACAACCAGCGATGCATAGAGTAATGCCGTTGCTATTCTACACAACATACAACGCACACAACGGCAGCGGCTACCAACTAAACTCGTTACTTTGTTCCGTGCACATGCCAGTGAATAATGAACATCAATTGACCAGCCCGCCGAGATTAATGACTGCATTATTTACTTAATTGTTTTCACAATAAACTTCGCCTATTGGCTGTTACGCCGCCAACTGTTACGCGATGGCGCCACTGTTCAAACGACCACCAACTGCTCACTACCGCGCCCTATACACGGTGACTCGTAAAATTATCTATACGCAAAAAAATTACCTTAAAAATTGGCATTGTATTGTATTAAAAAAATGATATATATTTTTTAAAATAATTTCTTAAAATGAAATTTTAAAATTGAATTCAATGACCAAAAAAAAAATGGACAGCCGTCAAATAGAACAACGAATTTTCCTTAATAAAACATTCGATATCTAATTTTAATTTTAATAAAATAATTTAATGTTCTTTCAAGCTGTTTCGTTGATGAAAAATGATGTATCACCCTGTATATTTGTTCACTGGATCGGAAGGAATTGAAATTGTCATTGACATAATGGAAACCGATTAAATTGAAGCGTTCAAAATGGAATTTGAAATCAAAGAACAAAGCTATTTAAATAAATATACGGTTTAAGCGTGAATTTTTCTAATTTGGCTAGTGCTGCCACCAGTGGCGAATTTATGCATTAACATTTCAGCACAAGTACAATTTTATTTTTTATTTTGTGTTTTTTAGTATATACATTTTAGCAAATTTGGTTCTCTCTAAACTCGACTTAAAACTCGTACACAGTTTGTTGTGATTTAATTTAGTAGAGTGGTCGCCATTTTTGAGTACGTCATATCATCCGACATTACAATTTTAGCGGTAATCTCGATATAAAGCACAATGTGTAACATAACCATTGCGTCAATACGTTTTAAGGCCTTTCCTAAAGGTCATTACGCATCAACATAGATATGGATAGATTGCTAAAGCAGCAAATCACGTCATTAATAGTGTTGATATTAAGCAGTTGATGAAGGTTCGTATAGATGGCACTGTGTAATTTTTGTATTTAAATTTTTTTCTTCTCATATTTATTTCAAAAAAGCAACAACGAAAAATTGCAATGCTTTACGTATATTATGTATTATCTACAGAATCCATTTAATAATATCGAACATTCGAATAAACGTCATTGCATTTATTTTTTATCATTCAATGTCCAATAATGACGAAATTGCATTGTCTTATTGGCAATCTAATCGTCGCAATATCTATGGTCCGCCACGTTATTGTGCACGTGATCATTACGTTCTGTCAGCATATTCGCTACGTCAAAAATAAGGGATAATATCTACGTGTATATTCAGCTAGTGCGCTAGCCGCGTTTATTCGATTAATAAAATAAACTAAGTATTTGCGTTTGAAATTAGTGAACAGGTCACAGGGTATAATTGCGTGTTTTTATTTTGATACGGTCTATTAAAGTAGTGCGTAATCTGTTACATAGTACAACCGGTCCAAATGTGATAAACGTGGTTTAGAGATGAATTCTACGTGCGAATATTGTTAATTTACGACGATGTAGCGTCGTGAGTACTGGATAAAACACGGCACTAGACGAATTAAATAATAGCCGCTTATTTATCGGTGACGGGTCAAGTGTGATATTAATCGGATTGATGGCTGTCTGTCAAAGTGACGTGTTGTGAATATTTTTACAATCTTTTGGGATAAATCAAGTTTTAATTTAAATTAATGTGCGGAAAGACAAGTGGAGGATCTTCTTTGTTGGAGGATCGATGCCGGTAAAGAATTTGTCCGGTACTATTCTGGCTGAGAATAGCCGGATAGGGAAACGGAAATAAATATAGGCAACTGAAACTACACGATAAAAAAATTGCAATTGATTTTAAATATTCTACCTACACAATTGATAAAATATTAAATTAAGTAATATTTAAAAAAATATTCATATGTCAAAGTAAGTCATTTTTAGTAAATATGAAAGACCTGACCTAGCTTCTATAGGTCAGCTGATCTTGATGCATCGAAAATCTGGCAACCATAATACCCCATTGAGAGTAGGCAACTTCGTATACACAACTATATTGAGGGGAACATACAGTATCACTATTCTCAGCCAGATCGTACCATTTTTTTAATTGTTTAAATAATTCTAGAAAAATGTTTTATTTTAATACATAAAAAAAGTAAAGTTCAGGTTAAATCGTCCGGTAATACTTCTTTATATATTATTTTTATTATTACTTATATTCTCTACTAGTTTCGCTTTTTTTTAAGCGTCTTCAGGAGAAAATTGTCAATTACAGCGTTTTCTTGAAATAATTTTATTTTTTTGTTGACAAATTTAAATCATTGGCGTGTATAAATTAATAATTAATACATCAATAAATTATATTCCATTTTGTGGATTAATTTGATCTAATTAAAGCAGGCAACTTCATATACGCAACTGTATCGCGGAAAACATACACCAAATCATTACCCTAATTATTCAGCTATAACTATGAAAAACGATGTTTTTGATTGATTCAAAAAATGAAAAATATATATGTACAGTTGACATTAAATACGGCATATAGGCTTGCGACGTTTACGCGCGTAAATATTCGTTTACAACGCAAATGCGGAATTAATTCGCAATGTACTTTTGGTAGCGCTTAGAAAACGTAATCGTAGTGCAATTTTTGCGGGCCGCGAATGAACCTTAAACGTACAAGCGGCTTTTATTGCCTGGTGTAACGAACGAATGAATATCGCGCACATGGATCGGTAGGTAGAATGAATTTATTCGCGGGGATGAAGCTTGTACGTTAACTGAGATGTGTATTAATGTTGCCTAACATAATTTCATTATTTTCTGCCGTGGTTTATTTTTATGAGCGGCAGAAATTCCTCGACACCATGTATATATATATACAGCACCGGCGCATTGTATATAGAATAAAATATAGGGAAATTATGGTACAACACGAGTTGGAACTTTGCAGGCATTAGGAACGGCAATAAACAACTTTATATACTATGTATAGGCATGCTCGTACCATATAAATTCTCTGACATATTACACCGGCGAAGGTGGCCATTTTCCTAAACTTTCATATTTTTATGAACTACAAAATTTTACTACCGCGCGAACAAGACTACCGCTTTTTTTTTAACAGCTAATCTTGAGCGCTAATTAATTTTTGTATACCCCGCCCCCTCACGAAATGGCCCATTTAAAAACTATCCGCTCGAAATAAAAATTACCCATTTCGTTAAATGTTAGCGCGTATTTTTTTAAACTATAAAATAAATTATTTTAATTTGAAAATTGACGTGAAATGTTTGGTTTTTTTGAAACGTCACTTTGACGTTTTCGCTAAAATGCAATAAAATCACGATGGCCGCCGAATTATTATTTTGACAGTTACTATGGAAGTTATTGCGAACATTTTTTCAATTGCCAATATTTATGACACGAGTTGACCAAAACATGTTATTTTATGGTGCTATTTTAAAGATATTTCTACACAATGTTATATTTTGCCCATTTTAAAAGTTCGTTTATTTCGTCATCAAGATCAGTGGCGTTTTTTGAGGTGGCGAAAAAAATAATTCTACACTACATATTTTAGTGAATATGTTTTATTTTTTAAAATATTCCTTAAAAATATTGAACCATTTATGAAATCGCGGAGCGAGCGCCATCTGTTAGGCATACCAGTAAGCTGGTAGTTCGTCTATTCGCCACTGCCTCAACACAGCGCTGTTGTAGCTGCAGCAGGACTGTTAAGATGTCTGGGGAAGCGTCGCTAGGTTACGATAGGATATTCCTGTTGAATCTTGCGGGGTTGCATAGAGGAATTTTTTTTTAATTCAATTTTGTGTAAATACACAAAATATGTGCGAAAATATAATAGTTGCTTTTTTTGCGTTACGAGATTTTGATGTATTATTATATTTTAAGTTACTGCCTATTTTTTTATATTGAAAGATTAATGAGGCTTAATGCGTTTTAGGTTTTGCTACAATAGAATGTAGTATATCCGAAATTTATTAATATTTAAATTTTAAGTAAGTAGCGTTATTTTTTTTTGTTATTAATAATTATATTTAAAAAATCGTTAAATTAATTTATTGAAATATTTTTTTGAGTGAAAATTTCGCTAATTACATTGATTTCAATAAGAAACGGCTTTTTATATAGTATTGAAACTTTTTCTTAAAAAAATCAAAAAAATATATATTCAATATTTTCTTGTAGGTTTATACAAAAAAAAACGGCAATTAATTTTTGCTAAATAATTAATTTGGCGCAATATATGCAACTAGTTACGTTGTAGTTTAGTTAGTTAAAGAGTCCGCAATCCTAAAGATTGGTTGGAAACAGCACGCCATGCCGATCTATCCTGAGCTAATCCCTTCATCTCCCTATAGCTATTCATCTCAACGTCTTCAACTATCTGACTCACATACTCCAATCTAGGCCTACCTACCCCTCTCTTTCCCTCCACTCTACCTTCTATGATCAATTGCATAATCCCCCCATGCCTAAGAATATGCCCTACTAATCTGTCTCTCCTACGTTGTAACACTCTCCAAATACTTCTCTTCTCCCCTACTAACTCTAGTACAGTTTCATTTGTTACTTTATCTTCCCAACCAATCCTCATCATCCTCCTATAACACCACATTTCAAGTGCTTCTAATCTACGCTTCTCTTCCTTTCCTATAGTTCACGCCTCACACCCGTACAGTGCTACACTCCAAACATATACCTTCAGTAATCTTTTTCTAATACCCAAGTCAATATTTGATCTTAAAATCTGTTCTTTTTCTACGAATGCCTTCCTACCCTGTGCTATCCTACACTTTATATCTACCTTGCTTCGATTATCTTTTGTGATTCTACTGCCTAAATAACAAAAATCTGACACTTCTTCGATTCTATTATCTCCTATTGTGATCCTCATTTTTCTACTGCATTCCTTTTTGTCACACCTCATCACTTTAGTTTTACCTATATTTATTTTCATGTTAAAATCCCTAGTCAATACTGCCTGCATACCATTCAATACCCTTTCTAATTTCTTTTCGCTTTCTTCCAATATAGCTATATCGTCGGCGAATCTCAGCATATATATTTTCTCTCCCTGTACATTCACACCTACACTATACTCTTCTTTTACTTTGTTTATTGCATCTTCTATATATAGATTAAATAATAACGGTGAGAGTGTACATCCCTGCCGAACTCCCTTCCCTATTTTTGCTACCTCTTCTGTAGTTTAGATGTTTGATTTAAAATATACTTCATCCACGAGTAATTTTTTTATATGTAAACAATTTTGAGGCATATATGCAACTTTATTTACATGGTAGTTCAAATGTTTGCTATAAAATGTACCTCATCCATTTATTTTATGTACCCATAAATGAAGTCTGGACTAACAATTTTGACGTACATATGCAACTTTAGCTACGTGGTAGTTCAAATGTTTGATATAAAATATACTTTACCATTAGTGATTATTTCTATAATTAATTAATTATATTGAAACATATTGCGTCGTATTTTATAAAAAAAAATATTGCTTTTTTAGTATGAAATTATTAAATTGTTTATTATTTAAGAAAGTGATTGAATAAAACTAGTTTTCGATTATTTTCAAGCCGAGGCGGTATGTCAATGTCCAGTACATATACGTACAATAGTTGTGCCAATATTAAATGCGCAACGTGACTAGAATTATCCGGCAATTGGTTACGAAATCACGATCGCAATTAATACAAAAAAAGGGCGCCCCTCTTCTAAATAGCATTCGTTATTTACCGGCAGGTCGTATACGGGGCGCCACCGTTGCTGGCCGACACCGACATTCGCGCGCATGAACAAACACAATCATTTAAATCAAAATTGAAAACAGACGAAACGTGTAAATAAAACAAAAGCAACGTGCTCGTATTAGCATATCGTCTCAGCGTTGTGACAATACCTCCTATCTTACAAAAATTCGAAAAATGACGGATTCTGTCAAACAGATTCTTAGGTGTATTGCGCATGTTCAAAACATCTCCCAACTCGTTAAAAGTTCGAAGCAGTTAGGAGGTTTTGTCACAATCATTCACATAGGACGTTGTTTAGAAAGAACATATCGTAAGATTTAGATAGGTGGTATTGTCACAACACTGACGATATAAAATAGTTTCTGTTGATTTTCTCTTGTTACGAATAAACAGAAAATAAAATAGCAAAATGCATTTTCCGCACGAAACGAAAACATGTATTTTTTTCGTTAAAATTTTTTTATTAATAAAATATATCGTATTTCACGGCGTATTTCGAAAAATAGTGAAGACGTAATAATAAACGTATTTATAATAAACAGCGGCCATTAAAAAGCCTGGAAATATGGCGGCACGATGAAATCGTGCGGTAATATCAATCTCTTCACGAAATTACCGGCAATAAACTCCCATAGATCATCAAAGCAGGCAGTGGCGGGTAGGGGGCGTCGCTTTTACAACCAGAAAAATGTTATAGATATTACGTTGACGTTTCCCCACGTCAAGCACCAAATCGTTCGTAAATAAAATGAGGTATGGTCCGGTTTTAGTTAAAAAAAATTTTTTATCGGATAGAGCGATCTATGAATAGATTTTTTAATTCTCCACTAATTTATTTGACCTACAAATTCGACGTAATTAATATAATTTAATTTACTATATAATAAATAATTAATTAATATTCAGAAATTTTTAATAAATTTTATGTATATAAAAAAATAAAAAATTCGATTATTAATCAAAATAAATAAAAAAATGCAAATATTTAATCATAATATTTGTATTTTGTAACTTTAACGCTTATATAAAATATTAGTTACATGGTAGTTCAAATGAGTGATATAAAATATACTTCATCCACGCGTGATTATTTTATTTATGTACAATTTTAGTCATTACTAATAATTTAAACGCACATATGCAATTTTATTTATACGGTAGTTCAAATGTTTTTTTATAAAATATACCTAATCCATACGTGATTATATTAATAAACTTAGTCAGGACTGACGATTATGACGGATATATGCGACTTTAGTTACGCGGTAGTTCAAATGTTTGATATAAAATATACCTAATCCATACGTGATTATATTAATAAACTAAGTCAGGACTGACGATTATGACGGATATATGCGACTTTAGTTACGCGGTAGTTCAAATGTTTGATATAAAATATACCGCATCTATAAGTGATTATTCTCCATATTAATAAACTAAGTCAGGACTAACAATTTTTATGCATATATGAAACTCTAGCTACGTGGTAGTTCAAATGCTTCATGTATAATATACCTAATCCTTGATTGATTATTTTATATATTAATAAATTAATTCTGAATTGACAAATTTGGCTATATATGCAACTTTAGTTCCACAGTAGATCAAATATTTGATGTAAAATAAATTGATTTACATGCAAATAAATTAAGTCCGGACTAACTAGACATAATAAATGACCGTAGAATCGGATAAACGACCATATAATATGAACGGCCATAAAACAACATTTAATGGTGACAGAATTACAGTCCATCCAATCGTCGGTTGAGGGCGCTCGCGTCGTCGTCTTTAACGGGCGGCCATTTCGCATTAGAGGACGCATTATATCGGGCCCGAGATGGAAATAAACGGAGGGCCCGTGTGGGTATATTAGACTCATTTTATGGCCACGCACGGACGACATCATTATGACGGGTAGAGACACATCATAGTCGAACAAAATGTCGTTATGTCATCTTCAAGAATTGAAGCTACAATGACATCAAAATGTTGTAATGTCAGTTTATACTACTGCTAAAAAAAGAATTTTGAATAAAGGTCATTTGAACTACTACAAGTTGCTAAAAGTTTCGCGGCATTAGAGTAGTTAAAATATTGTTTTTAGGCATTTGTAATGATAGTCATTTGAACTACTACAAGTTTAACAGCAACAAAGCTGAAAAAATAAATAATTTTTGATAATTTTTTGTAATTACAAGAATTTTCAAAAAAGGTGATTTGAACTACTTCAAGGTTGACACCAACAAAGTAGCTAAAAAATCTAGAAATAAATAGTAAGAGTAATTTTTAAATATTTTTTGTAATTGCAATTATGATCAAAAAAGGTGATTTGAACTACTTCAACTTATCTCAACTTTAACAAGAACAACTACTACTCGTTTAACAGCAACAAAGTAGCTAAAAACAAACAACAAACATTGGAAAATTGGAAAAGAATTTTCGAAAAAGGTGATTTGAACTACTTCAAGTTTGACTGACAGCAACAAAGTAGCTAAAAAATCTAAAAAAAAAAACGGAGGAAAATTATTTTTGATAATTTTTGTAATTACAAGGAACAGTCAAAAAATGTGATTACTACTTCAACTTATCTCGACTTTAAGAAGAACAAAGCTAAAAAAAATGTTTTTAATAATTTTGTGTAGTTACGAGTATTTTGGATAATGCTAATTTGAACTACTTAAAGAATGTGATTAGAACTACTGAGAATTGCATATATTTTTAACTTGCTCAAAAATTGTTTCACATATTTTTGTTTTTTAGGAGTTGTATTGAATGTTATTTGAGCTACTTAAAGCTAGTATGGAATATAAAGTAACTAAAGCTACTTTAAGTTTGACATCAATAAACTGACTAAAAATCTTTTTAACAAATTTGCGTAGTTACAAGAATTTAGAATGACGGTAATTTGAACTACTTGAAGTGAGAAATATTTTTAACATGCCATTATAACTAATTTGAATATAGAAACTTTTTAAATTTACAATTTGACTTTTGAACTTCCGGACTCAAATCTCTATAAATCGCAATCTGTCATATATTGTGCTACGGCTACGACATACGTAATTAAATGTTGATTGGTTGCTTGTGTCGTCTCTACGCGACGTAATAATAAACACACAGGGCCGTACTTAACATCTACTCTATTTATTTTACATCCCCGAATATTAATTTTATTTTTATACAGCAAATTCTACGCAAACACATTAATTCGCTTTCTAATAAAATAACGAAATCGATTTTTTTTTAAATTGATCGGCGAAGATGTTTCATTAAAGCCCGCCCTGGTTAGTTAAGGCATTCACACATTCAGCATCTACATCTTACGTACCGCATAGCATGCATGTGTACGTAGGGTTGCAGCATTTAATTACTTTGTAGATCCTCCTTCCAGCTCACAGCTATATTACGATTTAATAATACCAGTCTCGAACTATTTAAATTGCCAACATAGGGGGCAATCAGTGTTGACATTTTGGGTGATACCAGGTCCGTATTATGTGTTTTCACTAAAAAATTATCATTTTTTTAATTGCGAAAAATGTGGATGTAAAAATTTCGAGTCTTTTTCATAGATATCAAAAGAATATATCCAAAATATTCGATTTTTTTTTATAAAAAATGTATTTTAGATGATTTAACGATAAATTGTCAAGAGTTTTTTTTTACCATAAAATGACCAAATTATTTGCGTATTGACATGTTATTTAGTTAAACTGTCAGTTTGACATATATCACATCGAATTGTCAAAAAAAAATAAAAAATTTACTACACGCATAATTGACAGAATATAATATTGTATAAAAACCATTTACATCGCTACAATAAAAAGCGCAGTTTTTTCTGCCGCTGTTACGTTAATGTGCATGAAATTGTGACAAATGACATGCAAGTTAGACTTGCATTCGTACATCATTAGTCATTTCTATTTCTGCATTAACTATATCTGTATATATCTTTGCGCACGGGATAGGGGGATCAAAAGCAATAACATCCCCTTTATGCCACCTTGATGGAAAGGGTGCTCCAGCACATCTAGAGCGTGAGACCAAAGGGTGGATGGAGGGTTTGTATATATACCGTCGTTGCTTGGCCGTGGATTATCAATCATTGCGCGAAAGTATTGTGCTTTATATGCGCCGGCAGCTCGAAATATAGGCAACTTTATATGTCTGTATTAATATAAATTTATTGAAAATGATTGCTGGTTTTGCGTGAGGATTAAAATATATTTAATAAAGCTTTAAAAAGTTATTAGATATTCAAACGTCCAAATTGACGGCAGATTTTAGCTTTACGCATTAAATATTCGTACTTTGGTGACACATTCATGAATAAATGACGTGATATTTGACGTTTTGCGCAGGTGCGCACACATGTCATATAGCAATGTTACCTTATTATTGTTATTTGTGCAGTAAATTGGGACCTTTATTGTCCTCGCCCGTGTAACGATGGGATGGGATGGGATGGCTGTAAACAGTAAAATGTACCATGTATTTTCCATTGTATGAAAGCGGGTAATTTACTTTATGTGTTCCGGTATAATAGCAGGTGAGTATTATATGTCCTGACTGAGCTGGGAGGACATACAGGACATACAGCTGCAAAATATTGCTGATGTGAACTTTTGTTTGGCTAAATAATCGTATCAGATTATGTTAATCCGCGTTGGAATTTATATAATATCGGTGCTTACTTGGAATTTTTTTTTGAAAATTGCGTTTAATGACATTTAATAATTTTATAGTAGACTACCCAAAAAACTTGTATTTTACATAACAGGTAGTTATACGATTTATAAACCTGCATTGATCAGAAGCAGTGTGGTCTAGTTATTAGGGAATTGGCTTGTGGACGTTGAGGCGTCGGTTCGAATCGTATGCAATGTCGGACTTATTTTTTTTTGATTATTTTTTAAATTACTGAATACTATAAAATACGAATATAGTATAATATAAACAAGCGAGTTTCCTTTTGTATTTTTTGGATGAAATTATTATTTTTAAACGAAACATTTTTTAAGGTTTTTTTTTTTGTACAATAAAATGAAATAAAATCAGATTTTCTGTCATACTTTACAATATTTCCACAAATTTTTTTTTAGAAAAAGCTTATGTAAAAAATGTTTTAAAAGAAAAATTTCTCGTTATTAAAATTTGAAATAGGTTTTTTGCAATCGTAGTGAATGAAACAGGTATATATATATAATTTATCTAATTATTTCGGTATTGAAAATGATGGTTTAATTTTTAAAATGCGCAATAACGTGTTTTAGATGAATTTCTATGCAAATTTGTTTAAAACAATTGCATTTATTATCATTCAATTTATGCACCACAATTGTTTGTGTATAACCCTGTATAGTGCATCTAACTTACGAATGATGTACACTACGGAACAGAGTTAAGTTTTTCGCCGGAAATTTCCACTTTCCGTTCGCATTTTTGCGCGCAGCTTTTTCGCCTTCAATTACCTTCTTCCTGTACGATGTAAATCGCTCTTTTCATGCGATTTCCATTCGAGAAAACGCCTTACTATAATAATAACGTACACGAGCTGTTATAGCGATGCAACCACCCATACCGTGCACACCGCCGTGGCGCCATCTATTGCACCACCGCCACACATGCGAAATAAACAAACCAAATGTAACCTACAATGCGAATTGTACGTAATGAGTTGTTGAAATAAGTCAATTTTTGGGATTTAAATCGAGTTCTTGTTCGATTAGTGTGTGTGTTATCGAACAGGGGAAATGCTCGTCCAAAGTACACGTCCAAAGAGCAACGCGGAAATGTTATTTCAAGCGAGAGATGGCAGCGCATTCGCCAGTTTATTAAATGTCATACGTAATTAAATTCTTCGGATACTTCCCAGATTCTCGGCGATCCTCGAATGATCGGATGGCAGACAAGGTTATCTTTCATATCGAATTCGCCGCCGTACGAATGGTATCACTAAAGACCCGTTTTTCATCAAAATTCAAGACGAAAAACGAAATTTGTTAACGATATATATCGTCAGTGATGTGACAATACCTCCTATCTTCTTTGAAGTTTGAATGAGTTGGGAGATGTTCTGAATATGCGCAATATACCTAAAAATCTGTTTGACATAATCTGTCATTTTGTAAGATATTCCGCTCAAACAAACGCAGCTGGATGATTTGAATTTATTGGGTACGAGATTTTTTTGTAGTGTGCTATGAATAATTTTATTTCATTTAATTATAATTCAATTTTAGAAAAGTATAATGTATTTCCGTTCGTTTGTGAAGTTTTTATATCCGTCGATAAATGTTCGAAATCGCAATTTATTTTGTTATCATTCTCCAATAATTCATTTCAAATACATACTACAATTCCGACGTAAATCAAATGAACTAATATTTTCAATAGTCATTTACGACTGCGTGAATATTTAACCAAAATATTTCTATTTTTGACGCATATATGCAATTTTAGTTACATAGTAGTTCAAATGATTGATTTAAAATATACTTAATCTTAAAAAAATAATATAATACGTAATATACAATAATAATAACAATGAAACTGATTATTGTATATATGTACAATCATAAACCAAGTCCGGACTAACATTTTGACGTATATATGCAACTCTAGTTACATAGTTACAAATTCTTCATTTATAATATACTTAATTTAAGATTGAATATTTTATATATGTATAAACTAAGTCAAGCCTAGCAATTTTGACGTAATATATGCAACTTTAGTTTCACAGTAGTTCAAATGTTTCGTGTAAAAAAATTATGTATCCGCAAACTAAGTCCGGATTAACAATTTTGACGTATATATGCAAACCATATTTCGTTTTTGAAGTTTGCGCGAAGATGTTCGATCGTAAAACTTTAATCTGGAGAAAATTTGTACATTTCGCAGCGTGTACACATTTTCTTTAGACACGTTTCGAATGTGCCTGTAGCCATCATCAGGGAGAATATTATATCAAAGCGATGCAGAGAGCTAATGAATATACATGGTTCTTAACAAATATGCAAATAATTATTAATTTTGTAAAATAATGAAAGTAATTTATAAAAAAAAAAAGTGCAATACATATGAGGATTTTACATGCGATTTTGTTAAATTTTCGCGTTGCAGGCAATTGTTTGCCATTTAGAATTGTAATGGTGGAAGTTATAATGTTAGTGTGCAAAATTTTTCGCTTTCGAAAATCGCCGGAAGTCATTCAAATGGCGCTTTTCGTACATTAATCATGCCACAAAATGGCTATAATTTCTCAGAGAAAAGACATATTTTTTAAAACGAAAATTCATAGCTAGAATTATTTTCGAACGTTTGGAATGTGCGAAAAGAGTTTTGTTTCAAATGTTAATTGAAACTGATATATGTTTCTTTCGTGTTTTAGATGGATTCGTGATGGAGGGTGCGCCGGGGCGTCGTGGCTCTGGCCACGGGGGCGCTGGGGCCCATATGCGACGCCAGCGGAGCCTCGAGTGGCGACAGGAGCGCGATTATGACAGCAGCAGTGACGAGGAAGTCCTCCCGGCTCGCCCGGTCGACACTCAGGTGTTTGCCAACTTATTGGCGCAAGCCCAACAAGAATATCAGGGTGAGTGTTTATTTATTTCTTTATTTACATACCGAAATTATCGAAAATAAAAATTTCGCGCTATTTTTGTTGGTGTTATTTTCAAAAATAATTTCTTTCACTATTTAGTTTTTTAGCTACTTTCCTGCTGTCAAACTTGAAGTAGTTCAAATCACCTTTTACGAACATTCTTGTAATTACAAAAAATATCAAATATTATTTCTTTTACTAATTTTTAGCTACTTTCTTGTTGTTAAACTTGAAGTAGTTCAAACGACTGTCATTAAAAATCCTTCTAACCCCATCAAATGACAAAACCATTTTTTAGCTACTTTGTTATTGTTAAATTCGCGATAAGTTGAAGTAGTTCAAATGACTTTTTTGACAATCCTTGTAATTACAAAAACAAGTTCTTTTAGCATTTTTTTAAAGTTTTTTTAACCAATTTGTTGCTGTTAAACATAAAGTAGTTCATTAAAAATCCTTCTAAAGTGGCTGAAAACCATTTTTTAGCTACTTTGTTGCCGTCAAACTGTGGTAGTTCAAATGACCTTGACTAAAATTTGTTGCGGTTGCATAAAATTATTAACAAATTTTTTGTTTTGCTTAAAAAAAATCTATTTAATAATTTAAAACGTTTCAACCAGTTTATCAGCCAACAACTCATCTTCAATTCTTAATTTTGCAAATTGCTTGAAATATCGTGGAATGAAAACGCGCTTGTGCAACAAACAAATTTTCTTATATCTTTACATCTGCAGCTGTATTTTATAATTAAATACGGCCCGCTATGATGGCAAATGCTTAATTCATTGCTTTGCTGTCGCAATAGTTAATGAAATTGAAAATAAACTGCTAGCGTGATATCTCACATTTGTACAGAAATTGCCTTTTTTGTGACCTCTCTGGAGCGATGCTTCCTCATTTCGACATAATAGCAAATAGTTGTGCCGCTTTCCTGTCCCTGTTATACAGGGTCATTTACATTGGGGGAAATATTCAATGTACATATAGAAACTCCCAAAATTTTGTATTAATTCATCATAAAAATGCCTTTTATATTTTATTTCACAGTTTAATAATAAAAAAATATATAAAAAAGCACAACCCTTCCTAGGGTTCGAACCAACGCCTCCGTGTTAACAAACGTACACCATAACCATTAGACTATTGGTATACCAACAAATCGTATTATCGTAGTTCAATCATGCTCTTTGGGTTATCTACTATAAAATTCTTAAACGTCGTAATAATACATATCGACAGCGATGTGACAATACATGCAATCTTATAAAAATTCGAATAGATGTCGAATAGATTCTTAGGATTATTGCGCATGTTCAAAAAATCTCTCGACTCATTAAAAGTTCGAAGCAGATAGGTGGTATTAACACATCACTGACGATATGCAATATAGAAAAATTGTATTATTTAAGTAGAAATTTCGAAACTTAAAAAAATTGTTTTTTTTTTCAAAATGTGGCTTCTTTTACATTATATTTCAAAGTACGATTAATTATCTAAAATTAAAAAAATAAAATAGCTGAACCGTAGCCAGGGTTCGAATCCACGCGTTCGAAGTGATTAATACAGTTATGCTTTTTGGGTGATCTACTAGAAAATTATGAAACTTGGTAATAATATATAATTTATATTATTTAAGTTTAGAAAAATACAGAAGAAAGTTTAGAAAATTTTTAATTCAAATATTTTTTTTACTAAAATTTCTAAAAAAAATCTAATTAGTTAATCTAAACAAATTTTATAAATAATTGTGCCAAACTAAAAACCAAGGTAAAAAAAAAGTGTCTTTTAATTTCATTTGCAACACCCCGTATAAGCTATTATACATTTCATTAGTATTTGAAGCTTTCCATTGCCATTGCAAGAAGCAATAGAATGTTCATCGTCATCGTTTATATACTACAACTGCGTTCAGTTTACTCTTCAGCTGTATAATTATCTAATTTCTAGTGTAATTGCGATTGTATACCTATTATAAAGCACGCCCCATAAAAATAAGTCCACACCGAAATACCAAAAATATAAAACCAACGATTTTTTTACAATTTAAAACGATTACAAATTAAATATTTTATGTTTTGGTGTGTATAAAGTGGTATATATTAATTTGACAAATAATAGCGCTCGGTTGAAAATCGCTGAAACGTTTACATTTTGGATTAAATAAGGCCTTAATAAGAGCGGCAATAGAATTAATTCAGCGGATGGTTTCGGGATCGGAATTTGCGGTGGCGCCCCCTCTGGAGCTCCGCAAATAGGGAAATCATGGCTATCGGGTCGCATTTCTATTAGTTTCCGATTTGGTTAATTAAATGCCAATAGGGGGCGCGGAAGGTATATATACATTCCAATCGGAGAAGCGACGATTACAGGACAATGATCCTTATATAATGGCCACGTGTATTCACTCTCGGATCTTCCATTAATTAATATGGGGAAGGAAATTTTGAAAAATCTTTTTTGTTTGGTTTTCACATTTAAAATGTGCATTGTTCCAAGTTTTTTTAAAGAAACAATTATTTTCGCAAATCAAACTGCCAAATATGTATACATAAAAAAAAAAATTTGGATAATTTTTTCGATTTTTTATATAAAAAAAAGGCCAGTTAGTTTATTTAAATCGAATGATTTGTATTTATGTGCGTTCTGTCTATTTTGACGTATCTGTCATTTTTGACATTAGTGATATTTATTTATATCACTATTTTAATTACATAACCTCAAAGTTAATGTTTTAAAATGCGTATTTATTGTTGTTTTTTTTCGATTTATTTGACAAAAAAACCACCGTGATTTATTTTAAGAAGTTAGAAAATATATGCAAAATAAGCCGGATTTTCTTTTATATGATTGTCAATTATTTAATCGAAATTCGTTTTATTTTCGCTTCTTAGATGATAACTTAAAGATAATGACGTTAGTATGTACATATTTTGATAGATATGCAACCAAACTTTCATTAAAATTGTTTACATTATATATTTTTTTCAGTTTTGTACTATTTTAATGAAATAATTTTGGCACGTAGTGTTAAATTTTTTTTATTACGGATGTGGTATAGCTGGACATTGTTGCCATAATAACTTCTTCATATTTATAAATAGACAGTAGTTTACATATGAAGCAAATCTTTTTTGTAGTATAAAATATTTTTACTAAAAAAAAAATGCAAACCATAAGAAATAACTATAAAAGTAATATTTCTTCAAAAAATAGCATTTATAGTCGATATGGCAACAGTGGATGGGACTTTCGTTGTATGACACATGCGCATCGTGTATATCTGACATTTAAATCCTTGATATGTCATAACATTTACATTGGGTCAATTGTTATGCGACTTGCCTATCTTAAATATATTTAATATTTTTTTGTATAAGAAAAATAAACAATACGGCTTATTTCTGTAGAAACTATGCAAAAAAAAAACATTTTTTCACGTGGAAGTATACAAATTTAATACCAACAATTGAAATTTCGCTATTAAAAGCGAGGTTAGATCATTATCCCAACGTATTTATAAGAATGTCCATTCGGAATTAGTGCCGTGAACATAATGGTTTCATCGCGGGTCACTCTCAATGGCGTCTTTAGCGTGTTCTATGCCTGCTTTTTTTGTTTACGTTGGTCATTAGTTTTTCTTCTACTTTTAGGAGCTGTTAAACGAAAGCTCTGCCCACCACGTGTATGTATATACGTGGTGGAACTGTATGTGTGTTTACCTCTTCGCCATCAGGAAGTGGTCATTTATCAACGTGCTTGCAGTGGCCGCAAGAAGAACTAACAATATCCATATAGGTTAGGTTATCCATAGCGAGAATAGCTATGGATAACCTAACCTATATATATATTTCTTGCGGCCCCGCTTTTTACACAGCAAACGAAATCATTTCAAATGTCTCCGCGGAATTTATTTTCACAGGGCCCAAAAATTTAACAGCGAATGATTTTTCTTTCGTTCCGTGCACAAATGCCGCGCAACTTTAATAAATACTGCCACAGTACTTTTCTTGTCGCATCAGACATACGTATTTTCAGATGCATATCAGTTTTTTTTTCTTCCCTCCCGGCTGCGACGTGCTAAAAGTTGCAAATTCACGCAGATCTTTACGCATGATCAGGACCGTAATTTATTATTTTTACCTCGTCTTGTAGAAAATAACAATTATAAAAACATAGGCTATTTGTAAATATATAATAAAAGGTCCATTTTTTATTGCAACATTTTATTTATCGAATTTATTTTTTTAAAAACCACAAAATTCGCATTGTTTGTATGCTGTGCGCGCTTGTATCGCAATTTATTATTTTTACCTCGTCTCACAGAAAAATAACAATTTTAACAACAAATATAATAATATACAAAGTCTATTTTGTATTTAAACATTTTATTTATCGAATATATAAAAAATAATAATAATAATCGCCTTGTTTGTATGCTGCGCGCATTCTTGCTTGTATAGAATACGAGCTGTGTATATATACAACCCGCGCAACAACGACGTACGGTCGGAAGTAGATCTAGAAACCACGACACGTCTGAGCCTAATATCATTTTGGTATTATTACCATATCAGCGTATGTTACTAGCGCGAATATAGATTATCGAATTACATGTGTGAGTGGCAAGCAGAAGAAGAAGTAGTAGAAGACACCAACCAAAAACCAACAGTAGCGGTGGAGTGAAGATGATATGAGGCATTGCTCACAGCACGGATTTGATATTCGTGCCTCAACAGCCGTGACACTGACTCTTGTAATAATATTATAATGTATCATACGAAGTGGTAAACCATCTGATATTGCCCTCTGAAGATATGTCGCATTGTGTAACGACCGGCGGAACAAGAAGAATTGCGATTATTTACAAAATCGAGGTATCTAACCTAACTTATTACGTGACGTATTAAATACAACATTGTTTTCAAGTGATGCCAATAGATATCGCCACATATATTTTAGTTACTCAATTTTACAATTATTTTTTAAAATAATTAAAATCAACGAAAATTGTTAAATATTCCTTTGACATTGGTAATGGCGGACGATTATTTTTTATAAAACACCAGATATGGGTATAAAAAAGAAATACCTAACCTAACTTATTACGTGACGTCTAATAAATACAACGTTGTTTTCAAGTGATGTCAATAGATGTCGTTAGATATATTTTATTACTCAATTTTACAACAAAATTTTTAAATAATTAAAATCCACAAATTTTTTTAATTATACCTTTGACCTTGGTAATAGCAGACTAATATTCTTTTATAAGTACACCAGGAAAAGTGATAAAAAAGAAATTGTTTGAATGAAAATGTGTTTTATCTGAATATTCAATTAGGACGGCTTTAGAGAGGCCCTAAACGTTTTACGGTATAAAATCTCCGTAAATCTACGATCGAGTTAATGCCCCTTGAAATTACAGCGTGCGATTAAATTGACAAATTACTTATTTGATTGATAGTAAAAGGTGGAATTGGATCAGATGATTGTCGCGCTAAAATAACTGAAGAGATGCGAATGAGAATTGAAGATAAATATTGGAAATGCAAATGGTATCTTAAAAAAAATGAAAGTAAAAGAAATGTGCATCGTTTATTTATAAAAATAGAGAGATTATTTTTTAATGTAGGCAATTTACATAACATTGGACTAATCACGATGACATTTACAAAAAATTATTAAATATATTTAAGATAGGCAAGTCGCATAACATTTGATCCAAAGTAAATGTTATGATGACATATCAAGGATTTAAATGTCAGATGTGCACGGTGCGCATGTGCCATACAACGAAAGTCGCATCCACCGTTGCCATATCGAAGGTAAATTAGTACTGGTAGCAAAAATCGATTGATCGATTAATTTTCCCTTCTGGAATCGCGATCTTTTCCTTATTCCGAAATTACACCTTAGCCATGACCATATTCCATATTCATAAAATATATTAATGTATTTTAAAATGTATGTAAGAGAGAAGGAAATTAAGAGCAACCGACTAGCCATGATTATTAAGAAACAAAACAATATATTTCAATAATTGCAACCATCTGCCACTTTGACAGATAATATAACTGACTACTTTATTCAACAAGCAAACTCGCTTTTATTTTCCATTTTTTGTAGGTATATATAAAATATTTAAAAATCCATACAAAAAAGGCACACTTCGAAAGTCAATCTTTCATCACCAGTAGCACAACAATTTAACAAATATTCCTCTTATTAATCTCGATTAATCGATTTTTTAAGGATCGGTTGATTTTTTATCTGGCCCGATTAAGAAAAATATATACAAATTTTGACAGCACGAATCTAAATGCTACTATTGAAAGAATTTCTTTTTTAAATTACTTCTACGAGTTATTCAAAACAATTGTTCATAATAATTGTTTTCAACCATTTTTTAAACGTTGATAATTGTTTTAATTTTTATGTTTATTTATATGAACATACTGCATATTAAATTATGTTTCCATGATTTATGCGGGGGTTTTAAGTTATAATAGACAATAATTTAAAACGCAGCGTAATTTGCTATTTGAATTATTTTTATATAATTTAAATGAAATTGAAAAAAAAAACTACTTATAAAATAATGAATTATCTGATCAGCTGTTCGGGTAGAGTTTAGTGTGGAAATAATTTTATAACATTTTTTTTAAAATAAATTTCTCATTTTTTTTAAACTGCAAAAAACACTTTAGCAAAATTACAATTTAGGCCAAAGAGCGTGTCATGTATAAAAAAACATTTCGCCTCGCCAGAGGGCGCGCAATCTCATTCTTCACGCCCGTTTACGTTCATTAAGCAGATCATCAAATTTTGTGCGAAAAATATCGATTTGATATAAAAAATAAAAATAAACTCCCGTTCTTCCATTCGGCCAACTAAACACATATAGTCCTCCTTCCGCAGCTCCTCCACAGCTACCTTAGTGTATAAAACCTCTTCCTCATGCTCCTTCTGTCTACGAACGTCATCATAGTACGAGACTTTCATTCTCGGCTATATGCTCGCATAAGAGACTCCTCTTCGGTATCGAATTGCCTGATTAAATTTTCATATTCAATCTTGAGCAGTTTGGCCCCCGGTGACTAGAGGTGGCGCTCTTGTGTACGTCCGTACACTCTATCACCTGTGCGTCTACAGAGCCGCCTTTGAGTAGTTGAAAAAAAAAATTGTTGGAAATTTTTTTTTTATATATAAATTTTTAAAAAATAATTCTTATTAATTAACTATTATTCGTGATTTTTAAACTAGAAATACGTACATTTGTAATTTTTTCTGAAAAATTTTAGTTAGGCCCATTTTTTAGTTCACCCTGTTTCGCTCAACAAGATTAGCGGCAAAATGTTCAATTTCGAAATTATGATTCATATTTTATGAGCAGGCAGATTAATAGAAGAGCGTCAAAATGTCCGACACAGATTTTTTTTATAACATAAAATTGAAGGAAAATGAAAAAAAAATGTTTTGTATTTTTAAGACAAACTAAATTTAAAAGAAAAACTTGAAAACTCAAAAAATAATTAAAAATTTGTATTAATTGAAAATTCATTTTTTTTTTGTAGATTTGTATTTTTAAGACAACAAAATTTGGATGGTAAAACTAGGAAATTATATAAAAAAATTGAAGATTTGCATTTTGCCGAAAAATGTTAATAGAAGAACTTGAAGTTTTGTATTTTTGATCAAAAATTGAAAATTTGTATTTTGAAGATTTTTGATAGAAAAATTTGAAAATTAAAAAAAAAATTGTCAGATTTTTAAACTACGTTAGTTTCGAAATCAATTTTAGATTAAAAAAATATTAGATGCATTAAAAATATATATATTCGATTAATTAACAGTTGGTTAATCGAGGGCGACCTGTATACGTTCGCTATTCAAATACATTTTGGTTCAATTTCGATTTACGATTGTCTGTTGAACTCAATTATAAAGCCTTCATAATTTACGGTCCGCGTCTGTTAAGTAATATGTAAGTAGAAAAGTTCGCAGCCGAAGATATTCCGGTGTGGAATTTTATTTTATAGGACGCGCCCGACCTACAGCCAGCTTACTTCTGTAATTAGAAAAGTTTTTTATAATTATCACCAATTGGATTTTCCGATTCGTGCTCCAAACAATTACAATAGCAGTCCACCATTATTACTGCAGATATCGTCTTTTTTTTGTACAATGTAATTAGTGAGAGAAGGGTTGCATATAATAGATCAAAAATGGTGGTATATTTTAACAACTGTTTTAGAAGTGCTAGAAGAAAGTGTCGTTTTCATATTTTATGTCATGATTTAAGTCGTTTAGTAGACTAAAATATCATAAATTATGATAAAAATATCATAAAAGAATATCATCAATTCTTCGTCAATTTATTTAATAATAACTCTAATCACGCACAATTTCGTTTTTTTATAGACAATCTAATTACCAACGAGTTGAATTGAGTTGTTTTCTTTAACACAGCCGTCAATTCCAACTAGCGAATTGCCACTTCATGTCAGTTCGATTACATTTCACTTCCGAAACAAATAGAAATTAATTTGAAGTTTACTGTGTCAGATCTATCAAACACGTGTTGTTGTGATTAGTAGTTCAAATTGAATCAATTACAAAACTATTGTTACGGCAATTGTGTAATATTGCTGTTGTTTGGTATGCCTATATAAGAAAATTTTCAGTTGTATGGATTTCTAAAAGATTTGCAGCTTTATAACAGTGGCGGGTGCGCTAGAATATAATATGAAGCTTCTTATTTATGAGCGGATTAGTGAAAGAGTGGATTATAATAATCGTTTGCAAGTTGTGCAGTAAATAACATTGTTAGCCGCATAGATTGGATATACTGGGTGTTAAATATAATCCGCTTTGCTTCTGATGTAAGATTAAAACGATATATTGCTTTTATAATTATATTTAAGCTCCCCTATGTGCAGCTAGAACTTTCGTATCTTAACATAACTTCTAGCAATATATTTTACTCTATAAGTAATAAAAGATAAATGCAGAAATATAAAAATAAATTTATTATCGGATATAAAAATAAGAACAGTAGTAGAAAAAAGAATGAGGGTAGGAAAGGTAACTTGCATAGCTTTTGTAGATTTAGAAAAGGCATTTGATAATGTAGATTGGGACATAATGTTTAGAATTTTAAAAGAAACGGGTATAGATTATAAGGATAGGAGAATAATTTTTAATTTATATAAACACCAAACTGCCTTAGTTAGAATTGAGGGGGAAGAAGAGGTAGCAAAAATAGGGAAGGGAGTTCGGCAGGGATGTACACTTTCACCGTTATTATTTAATCTATATATAGAAGATGCAATAAACAAAGTAAAAGAAGAGTATAGTGTAGGTGTGAATGTACAGGGAGAGAAAATATATATGCTGAGATTCGCCGACGATATAGCTATATTGGAAGAAAGCGAAAAGAATTTAGAAAGGGTATTGAATGGTATGCAGACAGTATTGACTAGGGATTTTAACATGAAAATAAATATAGGTAAAACTAAAGTGATGAGGTGTGACAAAAAGGAATGCAGTAGAAAAATGAGGATCACAATATTAGATAATAGAATCGAAGAAGTGTCAGATTTTTGTTATTTAGGCAGTAGAATCACAAAAGATAATCGAAGCAAGGTAGATATAAAGTGTAGGATAGCACAGGGTAGGAAGGCATTCGTAGAAAAGGAACAGATTTTAAGATCAAATATTGACTTGGGTATTAGAAAAAGATTACTGAAGGTATATGTTTGGAGTGTAGCACTGTACGGGTGTGAGGCGTGGACTATAGGAAAGGAAGAGAAGCGTAGATTACAAGCATTCGAAATGTGGTGTTATAGGAGGATGATGAGGATTGGTTGGGAAGATAAAGTAACAAATGAAGCTGTACTAGAGTTAGTAGGGGAGAAGAGAAGTATTTGGGGAGTGTTACAGCGTAGGAGAGACAGATTAGTAGGGCATATCCTTAGGCATGGGGGGATTATGCAATTGATCATAGAAGGTAGAGTGGAGGGAAAGAGAGGGGTAGGTAGGCCTAGATTGGAGTATGTGAGTCAGATAGTTGAAGACGTTGAGATGAATAGCTATAGGGAGATGAAGGGATTAGCTCAGGATAGATCGGCATGGCGTGCTGTTTCCAACCAATCTTTAGGATTGCGGACTCTTTAACTAATAAAAAAAAATATTAGTCGCTTTCTGCTGTCACTGTCAAACTGATTGATAAATTGACATTTGACAATCTAGGAAATGTGTCAAAAAAATATAAATAATTTAATTTTAGTGTCAAAATTAAGAAATAATATTTTTAAATATTTATTATTTTATGCGGTGGCGCGTAAAGAATTTATTTCCTTCATAGTTTCATAATTGGAAAATAAATATTTCCGTCGAGAATTTTCGTTTTTGTTGTAAAAATAGCCAATAAATCTGATATATTTTCCAGCTCTAGATAGCAAATACATTTGGGATATTTGCATGTAGATAGAGTAGATATGTTATATAGAATAGGTAATTGAATTACACGAGTGAACATAGATTTTCATGACTGAGGAGGAAGCAAACAAGTCTATACAGGGTGTTCTTCAAAGTTTTTTTTTTACTTTTTTTTTCACTTAATTGTTAATGTAAATTTATATATATTTTTTGAGAAGATGCAAATGTATGATTAAATGTGGAATAAATGATATTTTACGGGTTTCCTATAAAATGCCAAGATATTTACATTTTTTGTTGAAAAAAAATTATTTTTTTGTCATTAATCAAACATTCTAAAATCGTAATTATATTTAAAAATAGAACACTCTATATTATATATTTTTTATTATGCTTATAAAAATTATGTCGAAGTGGCCTGTATAAGAACACCCTGTATGTATATGTATATATTATAGCGGGCCGTGTACTTTGGTTTCCGTGCTTCAAGTCGCGTTATAGTTCGTACATAATACAGTAATGGAAGTGAACGTCTAACGTCTTCCAGCAGCTAGCCTAGCCACCTTAAACCATGCAACCAACCTCTCATGTGTAGCCTCAGCGACGAGGTAGACCAACCTCACAATGTTATATGTATATGTGTATCTAGTCTCCTGAGGGCATCAGGTGTTTCTATAGAAAATGGAAGAAGCCGTCTTTACCGAAAGCTACCTAAGTTGTATCCAGACGTGGCCAAATCACTTGTTTTTTTTAGGTTAAAAAATATTTTTTTGTTTTGTCCAAAAAAATATTTTTTGAACATTTTTTTTTGCCAAAAAATACATTTTTTTTTGTCTTAAAAATATAAGATATTTTATATATTGAAATTCGAGATAAAAATTTTTTTTTATACCCAGAGAATTTGTCCATAACAATTTTTTGCCAAAAAATACATTTTTTCTTAATAATCGTAAAAAATAAATGATTTTTTTTCAATTTCCAAACGTGAAAATTAATGTTTATTTTTAAGAAATTAAAAAAAAAATGGAATTTTGTAAGGTAAATTCAATTTGAACTAATTTTACACCACTCAGCTCTATTTATTGACGACTATTTGACTTGAATAATGTGGTGCTTTGATTACAAGCAAATCTTATAGATGTCGCTGTGTCAATTATGAAAAATAGCTGATATAGGCATTCCAAATTACGATTTATTTAAGAAATAAAATAAAGTGAAATTGAAAATTACATTTTTGAAAATATATATATATAAGTTAGGCTATATAGAGGGAAATATACTTAAAAAATCTTGAAAATTTTAGATAAATTCAAAAAATTTGCCTCAAGAAATTTATTTTTTGCTAATTTTTTGCAAAACTAATTGTATATAAAAAATTTATTTAACAAAGTCGATAATTCCGGGCGTTTTTTTAAATATTCCTCAATTTCTGTGCGGTTTTTTTTTTTATAAAGAAAAACTAATTATTACCAAACCCCTTTTGGTCATCCCTGCGTGTCTTAACATACCCCCTTACATACATGGGCTGTAGATGTTAGCTTCTCGCCTGCAGCCGTCATTCACCTTTGACTCGAACCGTAACCGCAACGTTTTATTATCCGTTCTCCAGCAAATCCGACGTTTAATTTTCTTTCGGGGTCTCCTGTGGGGACTACCCGAACTTCTGATGCATAAATGGAAATCGACCCGCACTGCCAAAAAACCCCACCCACCTCCGCCGCTCATGTTGTTATACTCATCCCACTCGTAAACCACAAAATACCGTTTTTTTTTAAACAATTCTCGACTGAAACTTATTTTTTTGGGTTTCTAATTAATAAAATATTTAACCACAAAATTGCCAAAAAAATATTTTTTTTTTGTTTTTTTAACACTATTTATTGAATATTCTATTTCAATATATATTGAGTACCTACTCTAACTTTACACCATATTTTTTTTTTAATAACATCTTTTCAACTTTTTTTTTCTTTTGATATATTACGTTTGCCCACACTTTTATAGCCTGAAAACTTTTTAGCCGAATACATAAAATTTTCAAGGATTTACGATACGTTTTTATTATAGAAAAACTTTGCATATTTGTTACATTTAAACACAGTTAAACAAACATTTTTTTAAATTGCACTCAACCATCGTGTTTTGTGTTTGGAATTTCCTAGTTTTAAGAAAAACATATAAAACTTGAGGTAAATACATTCACATAACTGCAGGGATTGGTTAAACTCAATTGAAAAAATAAAACACTGAACTTAAACAAACATTTCAACGGATATTTTACCGCATTTGTGGCATTCTTTCAACACAATCAAACAGAAAAAAACAAGCTTTGAAAATATTTTTCACAACGCACTAATTAATGGTTAATATAGTCGAATTTTGATTTTTTTTATTACTAATTTTCGACTTACAAATTGTCATCTAACTTTTCAATTAATGGTATACGCCGCCTATGATTTTTTGTACACGAAAACATTTGATGTTGATTCGAACTATTGTTAACTACTAATCACAACAACGCTTGTTTGACAGATCTGACAGTAAACTACAACTTAATTACTTAATTTGTAAAATGCTACCGAACTGATTTGAAGTGATTATTCGCTAGTTGGAGTTGAGTATTATGTTAGAGAAAACAACTCAGTTCAATTCGAAGGCAATTTGAAATGTGTAATAGAACGAAATTGTGAGTGTATAAAATTTCATTTCAACACTGTATTTTAATGCGATACTTCAAAATAGGGTAGGAAAGGTAACTTGCATAGCTTTTGTAGACTTAGAAAAGGCATTTGACAATGTAGATTGGGACATAATGTTTAGAATTTTAAAAGAAACGGGTATAGATTATAAGGATAGGAGAATAATTTTTAATTTATATAAACACCAAACTGCCTTAGTTAGAATTGAGGGGGAAGAAGAGGTAGCAAAAATAGGGAAGGGAGTTCGGCAGGGATGTACACTCTCACCGTTATTATTTAATCTATATATAGAAGATGCAATAAACAAAGTAAAAGAAGAGTATAGTGTAGGTGTGAATGTACAGGGAGAGAAAATATATATGCTGAGATTCGCCGACGATATAGCTATATTGGAAGAAAGCGAAAAGAAATTAGAAAGGGTATTGAATGGTATGCAGGCAGTATTGACTAGGGATTTTAACATGAAAATAAATATAGGTAAAACTAAAGTGATGAGGTGTGACAAAAAGGAATGCAGTAGAAAAATGAGGATCACAATAGGAGATAATAGAATCGAAGAAGTGTCAGATTTTTGTTATTTAGGCAGTAGAATCACAAAAGATAATCGAAGCAAGGTAGATATAAAGTGTAGGATAGCACAGGGTAGGAAGGCATTCGTAGAAAAAGAACAGATTTTAAGATCAAATATTGACTTGGGTATTAGAAAAAGATTACTGAAGGTATATGTTTGGAGTGTAGCACTGTACGGGTGTGAGGCGTGGACTATAGGAAAGGAAGAGAAGCGTAGATTAGAAGCACTTGAAATGTGGTGTTATAGGAGGATGATGAGGATTGGTTGGGAAGATAAAGTAACAAATGAAGCTGTACTAGAGTTAGTAGGGGAGAAGAGAAGTATTTGGAGAGTGTTACAACGTAGGAGAGACAGATTCGTAGGGCATATTCTTAGGCATGGGGGGATTATGCAATTGATCATAGAAGGTAGAGTGGAGGGAAAGAGAGGGGTAGGTAGGCCTAGATTGGAGTATGTGAGTCAGATAGTTGAAGACGTTGAGATGAATAGCTATAGGGAGATGAAGGGATTAGCTCAGGATAGATCGGCATGGCGTGCTGTTTCCAACCAATCTTTAGGATTGCGGACTCTTTAACTAACTTCAAAAAATGACAGCGACTTGTCATTTTGACAGAAAAATCCCATCTCATTCAATTTAATGGATTATCACATGATTTCTTTGATAACAGAATATTAGCTCGAACATTTTTTTATGTCCGCACACACACATATATAGAAAATGCGATTTGTCGTACCGACTCGAGTTTATTCAGTTTTGTGTAAGTTATTTGGCCCGTCTGGAATAAACTAGTCAATATAACGGGGCATAGGATCGGTGCACAGCGTTGCCATCCGCAAATACATGAAATAGCAATTTTCCGTCGTAAATTGTACGAGTCGAGACCCGTTTATATCTGATTAAAATCGACAAGGTTTATTTGAGGAATTGCACTGGGGAGAGCCTCCACTAGCGGGAGGACGTCTTCAGGGACAATCGCCGCTTCTACTCTGCGAATATATGTTTTGTATATGAATGAGCCGAGATTATAGTCCCGCACAAAATAGAGATTTGTTTTGGTACTGTAAAAATTTCGTCACTATATTGACGTTTTTTTTTTAATTCGATTTTTTTTTTATATATACACGTGCAAATTATCCTAAATAAAGTAGAAAGCGATGAAACTTTTTTTTTAAATCGACCAACAGGTTCGAAAGATATATTTTATATCAATTTATCAATAAATCTTCGAATTTTATTATTAACCGCCATTTTACCGTATTTTTTTAAATATTTCAAAATATTGAGCTAATTTTTTTAAATATATATTTTTTAATATCGAAATATTTTCTACAGGCCTATAAATTATATCTAAGAATGTATAAATCCCTGGAATCCAAAAATATCTTATATCCATGGGTTGAAGAGAAAATTCTTCATATAAAACTTCTAGTCGATATTATATATACAGTGTGTTTTAATTTGGAAAAAATGTCTACTTATTTCTAAATATGCTGAATGATTGCCAATTCACAGAAAATGGAAAAAGTGTTTGTTTTTTAATTTACACACAATTTATTTATAAATCTTCAATTATATGATTTTTTTATTGCTAATAAATTGCAACTCAGCATTTGTTTAATAACAAAGATGGTTCGATTGTGGCGCCATCTGTAGCTTTTCAATAACTCAATCATAAATTAACGATTTTTAAGGACTCTAGATCAAAAACGTATAAAGTTATCAATTTTACTTCAAATCTTTTTTATTTTTTATATATAATTTTCAGGCCGAGATAAATAAAATGCGTAGGTGGAAATTTGTACCCAAACATTCAAGCGCTCTGTAAATTTTTTTGATGGCGCGTAAAATTTTCAACTTGAACAAAAGTGGCAAAAAAAACGAAGCTCGGCTTATAATTTTTTTAACATAGCTATTACGTTACAAAACTGTCAATACGCAACTTAAACCCTACTTAATGCGTGTTGAAGACAATTTAGCGTTTTTGTAAAAAACTAATTTCCAATATTCCAAACTGCCGCTGCTTTAAGTATTATTAACCTCAAAATTTGCTCACAACAAATTACGTCTGCTTCGCATTGATCGCCCTGTATATTAGATATATTACAGCGATATATCCTGTACATTGTGTGCTGTTTCTGTCCGGACTTCCTGCCACCTACTTTCCAGATGAAGTTCCAAGCTACCCCCCCACCCCGATTATACAATATTAAAGGTCCTCTTTCTGGACAATCGTCAATACACTCTTCCCGGAGAGCTCCTATCTTTAATATATATTGTTGTATTGCGAATCGCTTCGGGAGTGATATGTCTCGACGATTCCATCTGAAAATATATGTCTGTGGTATTTCTATTTAGATGTCAAACGATACAGACGTCAAACTTAAACGAGCATTTTAGATTATTTACCCGGCGAGAATATTATATTTGAGGTTATTTTGTAGCAATTGAGACGTGTGTAATATAGTACTAGGCGCGATGCATTGTTGCCAGTTGGTTACAACTTACATTAGAAAACGTCAGAATGAAATATACACATTTTCTAATAATACTAAATTCAAATTGGAGGAGCATTAAATATTACCGGATACAGACAGATAGACTATGGCTGGGGGAATATTGTCCGGCTGGTCATTACATTAATTCATCGCGCGTGAATTAAAGCAATTTACGTCAGAGCGGAGTGTAGATGTAATTAGATTGCCGTGCAGTCGCACCGTTGCCATAGTAAACATGAGCGAGCGAAGTAGAACCTGGCAAAAGCTTGCAACAGCGCGAATTACAGCAAAGACGTACGTTGAATAGATTATTCGACGAAAATATCGCCGAATTATTTCCCGTTTTATTTACGTTTGTGTGTAAACAATGGCGGTATATTTGATTGTGTTCCTATAGTTACCTGTCAACAAATTCATTCGGCAATTATCGTGACTTAACGTAGGTATACTATATTAATTCGGTGATCGTCGTGACTGTTAATACCATCAAAGCAGCATTATGCTGTGTAAATAAATGGCCTTTTATATTTAAGTTGGGATATTTTGAACTACTGAGGCTTAAATTTGCATCATTGCACTGATTATTAAAAGATTTCTTCACCTGGAATTTTGAAAATAAAAATAAGCGTGTTGATATAAAATATTTGATTGAAGCGTCGGTAGAAATCACAAGTTGATGATTCATTTGTAAAAATAGAGATGGAGGCTCAGTCGGATTATTAATACCATTTGTTATTTGCTGAGTTGCAATTTTTCAAGTATTAATTAACCCATTACAACGACGATTGACAAATAAGAAGTGTATTAAATGTAAAGTATATGCAGCAAAATTGCTAGATCTGGTATCAAATTGATTTAAATAACAAATCGTAAAATGCAATAATGAAATTGAAATATCATTTTTTTTAAATGTGCCCCTGATCATTTTAACACAATCGGAGGTCTATAAATATGCCGTACTTATTCTCGTGCTTTATTAAATATTAACTCGTGCACTACCTTTGCCATTTCCAATGTTTCCTTATAATTTAAAACCCATTTATTATCACATTTTTGTGATAATAAAGGGGTAGAATTGAGAAATATAATAGTCAATATTAAATATAAAATTTAATTTTTTTTCTTGGTTATTATGTAGTATATAACAGCAATTTTGTAATATATTTTTGTCAGTTTATGGTTAGGTATATTTCAAGATGATACATAAAAGGCAACAAATATCATCGTGCTCTTTTTATGTCGCTTTAGTTGTAGTTTTTCGCTATATTTGCCGGGTTTTAAAGCCATCTGCAACGACAGATAGAAGTGTGGTGTACAATTAGGTTAGGAATTGGCTCACGTACGAAACCTAAATCAACAGCCGCAGACGTTGAAAGCTGCCACTGCTTCAGCTGCTTTTGCGGGCCTGTAGATCGGTACTCGATGAGTTCGTTCGTCCTCTATCGCCTTTTCTACCATTCGATTCGAAACGTCAGATCCGTTACATAACCTCTTTGCCATTCAATTCATTCCGGTCAGAGCTGGTCTCGAGACTAGATGTTTATTACTGCTCAAAAATGAAAATCCTCGGAAAATATTTTTTTATTTTTTCAACTCTAGTGTTCAATATATAAAAAAAAATTTCGATATTTTAGAAAATAACAAAATTGATGAATAAATTTAAATTTAGACGTTAACTGTCAAATTATAAACGCGTCGCTTGTAAACAATGGTCAGCTGTTTCATAAATTTGACGTTTCCAAGGTTATTGATAGATACCTAAAGCCATGTCCACATCGGATTGTATATATACTACGCACAATACATTATGAAAATATTTAAAAAAATGGGAACAAATAAATTTAAAAAAAAAAACAAGAAAAAATCTACTTTCAGTACCATAAAAAGAAACATTTATATAATTAGCCAAAAAATTCACCAGTATGTAAAATGGATATTTAATCATAACTTGATCAGCTGTTTAATAAATGATGGCCGATTTGACGTTTTCAATGTCATTGATAGATACCTAAAGCCATATCCACATCGGGTATGTATATATATACTACCCACAATACTATCCAGAAAATAAAAAATTAAAATGTTTAAAATCAAATTTCAGTCTCATAAAAAATACATTAATATAATATAAAATACAAATGCGATTCTAGCACTAAGAACGGTAGTAGAAAAAAGAAAGAGGGTACGAAAGGTAACTTGCATAGCTTTTGTAGATTTAGAAAAGGCATTTGATAATGTAGATTGGGACATAATGTTTAGAATTTTAAAAGAAACGGGTATAGATTATAAGGATAGGAGAATAATTTTTAATTTATATAAACACCAAACTGCCTTAGTTAGAATTGAGGGGGAAGAAGAGGTAGCAAAAATAGGGAAGGGAGTTCGGCAGGGATGTACACTCTCACCGTTATTATTTAATCTATATATAGAAGATGCAATAAACAAAGTAAAAGAAGAGTATAGTGTAGGTGTGAATGTACAGGGAGAGGAAATATATATGTTGAGATTCGCCGACGATATAGCTATATTGGAAAAAAGCGAAAAGAATTTAGAAAGGGCATTGAATGGTATGCAGGCAGTATTGACTAGGGATTTTAACATGAAAATAAATATAGGTAAAACTAAAGTGATGAGGTGTGACAAAAAGGAATGCAGTAGAAAAATGAGGATCTCAATAGGAGATAATAGAATCGAAGAAGTGTCAGATTTTTGTTATTTAGGCAGTACAATCACAAAAGATAATCGAAGCAAGGTAGATATAAAGTGTAGGATAGCACAGGGTAGGAAGGCATTCGTAGAAAAAGAACAGATTTTAAGATCAAATATTGACTTGGGTATTAGAAAAAGATTACTGAAGGTATATGTTTGGAGTGTAGCACTGTACGGGTGTGAGGCGTGGACTATAGGAAAGGAAGAGAAGCGTAGATTAGAAGCACTTGAAATGTGGTGTTATAGGAGGATGATGAGGATTGGTTGGGAAGATAAAGTAACAAATGAAGCTGTACTAGAGTTAGTAGGGGAGAAGAGAAGTATTTGGAGAGTGTTACAGCGTAGGAGAGACAGATTAGTAGGGCATATTCTTAGGCATGGGGGGATTATGCAATTGATCATAGAAGGTAGAGTGGAGGGAAAGAGAGGGGTAGGTAGGCCTAGATTGGAGTATGTGAGTCAGATAGTTGAAGACGTTGAGATGAATAGTTATAGGGAGATGAAGGGATTAGCTCAGGATAGATCGGCATGGCGTGCTGTTTCCAACCAATCTTTAGGATTGCGGACTCTTTAACTAACTAAAAAATACACTTATAGAATTAGCCAAAATTTAAAAAAAATCATCAGCATGTAAATGTAAAATGGATATTTAATCAAAACTTGGGACGTGTTCAGTTCTATTTCACTTGTATCTTAGACTGGGATGTTTGTGTACATGTTGAATGCAATTAACAGCGACGGGTTTTAAGTTAAGGTAATGGTGACGACTTGTAATTGGTTTATAGTTTAAGCCGTTACATAGCTTTTAGATACAGACATGCTAGCTGGACATGTTTAGTTCACGGTGTAGGACATAAACGAATTAGCAAACTGCTTCACTTCAAAAAAATTCTTTGAAATATATATTTTTTAATATCTTAAATTTCTAACTCATAATTTTAAATAAAAAAATATATATATTTTTAATCTAGACAATTACAAATATTATCTTTTTTTGTACTTCACAAATCATTAATAAATTTCAACAATAAAATAAAATCGATACACATCTAGTTTGGTTTCCCATACAAGCGGGGCATATTAAATTGCATGAAGCACGCTATAAAAAAATTGTATGTTTTGTTGAGGGCTACATATCGTAATATTTACGCTTTCCGCGTTCCTTTCTATTCCCATTCCTATTTCAAATGTATATATTTTCCGCTTCAAATCGACCATTCGATATTTTCCCACATCGTGGTTTTAGTCTAGACGTTGCGCGAATAATGATTGAACAATTTATAGGTTAGGGTCATAAAAATTATGACATAAGCAGTATGCACTGACATTAGTGCGTCGTAACATGTAAGTTGTAAATATTTTTTTTAATTTTCGTTTGAAATCGTGATTATTCAGTAGCTTTTTATCTACGCCTTAGTTAAATGAGGTATATATACAAATGTTCTGCAGCTTGTTGCACATTCGGTTCGGCAAAGCGAGTTAAAGATAAAATATGTCTACGGTCTCTTCCTGCCTATATACGGGCAGGGGGGACGCTTTCGTATAGCTCAGATAAATCACAATGAGGCTAATGTTTCTGATAGGGCAATTAAACGTGATTTATATTGAAATTTCGGCCGTTCCGAATGTACGCGATACATTTTGGCTAGAGATGTTATAAACACGTGTAAAGAATTTTTTTGTTTTTTTAGGTATAGATCGTTCGTATCGGTCCGATGTCACCGAAGATTCGGTCACAACAGACAACCCGACGACGCCGTTCCCGACGCCGCCACCCACCGCGACCGAGGGCGGTGTGAGTCCGCGATCGCCGCCCCAACAGCTGCTTGCGCAACAACAGCTGCAGCACCGGCAAGCGTCGCCATTTCCGCTCGAGACAACGAACGTACGCCGGATCATTTATGCCGCACCGCCGGATCGACTCCGATCGAATGGTAAGTAACTGCACACTTGTCAAAAATGAACAGTAACGAGTACCTCTTTGGATCGTAACATACATAGCCACTGTACTAGATACAAGGATCTGTTACGATTAAATAAACCGAACAATACGTAGTATATTTGCGTGACAGATCTGAAATAGTAGCCTACGGAACATCTTACTCAGATACCATACTAGTAGGCATAGGAGTTCCTCAGGGATCCATCTTAGGTCCAACATTGTTCCTCGTATATACAAACGACTTATTCAATATATCGCTAACGACGTTGATTGTAAAATAGTAGCCTACGTTGATCTAGAATATGACCAAGAATACGACGGGATTGCGTAGTACATTTTATCAAAAGATTTGCAAATGGTTTGAGTTGAATAAACTAACTTTAAACAAGGAGGAATCCAACTGCGTTTTGTTTCGCTCATCTTCTTAGTATAACGTAGATAAACGTACGATATATGAACTTGACAATAAGCCGGTAACAGTAATGTAAAACTATTATGAATACATATATGGTAGACAATGTTCCGTGAGTTTTACTATCAGATCGTTGGGCCTAAAGTGTAGCTCGCAAGTATGTAAAATAGCCTATTATGAATATGTGAAGTGGATAGACGTTCAATTGAAAAATGTAGTAGTGTACTTGATGAAATACCGTGAGAATATATATATAGACCAAAGTAACGTCAAATATAAAGTAAAATGATGAGGATTGGTTGGGAAGATAAAGTAACAAATGAAGCTGTACTAGAGTTAGTACGGGAGAAGAGAAGTATTTGGAGAGTGTTACAGCGTAGGAGAGACAGATTAGTAGGGCATATTCTTAGGCATGGGGGGATTATGCAATTGATCATAGAAGGTAGAGTGGAGGGAAAGAGAGGGGTAGGTAGGCCTAGATTGGAGTATGTGAGTCAGATAGTTGAAGACGTTGAGATGAATAGCTATAGGAAGATGAAGGGATTAGCTCAGGATAGATCGGCATGGCGTGCTGTTTCCAACCAATCTTTAGGATTGCGGACTCTTTAACTAAAGTAACGTAAGATAAAGCCTTGGAACCGTCGGCGAAACCTTAAAAAGTTGTTAAGTCGAATAAATCCTCGTTTTTAACTGTGATATAAAACAGAGATATATTTCTTTCTTCAATCTCGAAAATGTCTGAAAATGAATTTGATCGCAGCAACCGGTGATGGTCCGGTGTACGCGCAGCAATCATCTGCGCAGCAGCAAATGGCGAACACGGGGCAAGCACCGGTGGGCAACAAGAACAAGAACAACTTGCACACGAACAATACGTTGGGCAGGGCGACAGGGCGCAGCCGCCATCACAGGGCGACCGCCGGTGGCATGACGTCGTCCAGTAGTGCCACGTCGTGCAATAGTTGCGCGGACATTGCCGCCAGTTATGCGAATGTTGATATCGGCGCTGCCGCCGCGTATCAACAGAGAGCTGTGGTGGGGATGGCCGGATGTCTCGGTGGTGGGGGGGCTAGTAATAGTGGTGAGTTTTTTCAAATTAAAAAAAAATCCTTTTTTTCCTATTTGAAATTTTTTTCAAATTAATTTTTTATTCATATGAATCAGAAATGTCAAAAAACCGACACATTCATTCATGAGAATTTTCAGTTGTAAAAGAAGATAAAAAAATATTTGTATGCAATTTATTATTCGAAAACTAATTATGTTTAACTTTATGTTTATGTTTAATGTGCAAAAAATGTCGAAAGTATTTTTTAAAATAATAATGGTGAAATAAATTTCTATTCATTTTCGTTATTTATTTTTTTTATAGCATTTTTTGTTCAAATGAATTTTTGGGTAGTATATTTTTTATATATATTCGATATGTCAAAAGTGACATCACATTCATTCAAGAGAAATTTCAGTTGTAAAAAAAAATGTTTGTACAAATTATTCGAGAATTAATGCCGTTTATCATACATGTCCGAAAAATGTCGAAAGTATGTTTTATTTTTCAAATAATAGTCGTGAAATAAAATTCGATTAATTTTCGTATTATATAAAAGATTATATATCAAATCATGATCGTGTATACACAGTGGATAGTGTGGAGTGGAATATCCGCCCCCTATCGGCTCGGGGTGAAGCAGTTTGCCAATTTGTTTATGGCCTACACCGTGAACTAAACATGTCCAGCTAGTTTCGTGTCCATATAATACGTCTGTATCTAAAAGCTATGTAACGGCTTAAACTACAAACCAATTACAAGTCGTCACTCATTACCTTAACTTAATACCCGTCGCTGTTAATTGCATTGAACATGTACACAAACAACCCAGTCTAAGATACATGTGAAATAGAACTGAACACGTCCCAAGTTTTGATTAAATATCCATTTTACATTTACATGCTGATGATTTTTTAAATTTTTGGCTAATTGTATAAGTGTATTTTTTATGGGACTGAAATTTGATTTTATAATTTTTTTTTTAAATATTTTCTTAATGTTTTGTTGGTAGTGTACATACCCGATGTGGTCATGGCTTTAGGTATCCATCAATAACCTTGTGAACGTCAAATCGACCATCATTTATGAAACAGCTAACCAAGTTTTGAATAAATATCCATTTTCATTTACATGCTGATGCATTTATTTTTTGGCTAATTTTATAAATGTATTTTTTTATGCGACTGAATTAGATTTTTAGTTTTTTTTTTTTATTATTTCTTCCTTTTTTTTAAATATTTTCTTATGGTATTTTGGGTAGTATATATGTACAAATCCGATGTGGCATTAGGTATCTATCAATAACTTTTGAAACGTCAAATTGGCCATCATTTATGAAACAGCTGATCAAGTTTTGAATAAATATCCATTTTACAATTACATGCTGATTAATTATTGTATTTATTGGCTAATTGTATAAATGTATTTTTTTTGGGACTGAAATTAGATTTTTTAAATACTGTAACTCAAATACCGTAATTCAATGCATCAAGTAGCTAGATGCGCATTTCGAAGGTTATGCCCCTATCCTCAGTAGCACAAGATAAAAACTAAATAAAATACCTCTGTCACGAATCGTGATTGATATACTATTAGTATAATAGTATATATAATACATATTATTCTGTACTATTATTTAATACCGTAGTGATAAATTAAAAAAAAAGATTTTTTTACAGATTTTAAAATTAACTTCTTCCCATTAAAAAAATATTTTTTCTTAATGTATTGTGGGTAGTATATATACAACTCCGATGTGGACATGCCTTTATATATCTATCAATAACCTTGGAAACGTCGAATCGGCCATCATTTATGAAACAGCTGATCATTGTTTACAAGCACCGCGTATATATTTTGACACGTAACGTCAGTGTGTATTTTCATGCATTATATAAAACCAAAGTGGTGTAAGTCATATTTTATATATATTTTTATATAAGAGCAAATCTATTTATTGAAATCTGTTATGTGTAGTAGGTGATTTAAAGCAAAACTCTTCACGAAGGCCCATAGATGGTAGGCACCAGTTGGATGGACAACCCAATGAAATTATTGGTAGCCTTTAGGAAACCACTCTGTCTATCAAAATTAGAATAATGTGACTTACATCCCTCTGGTTTTCACCGCTTCGTTTCTTGCAAAATATAGAAATATAAGAAAACATAGAAGAAATAAATAAATAATTCGTTCGTTAATTCTGGGTAGATATGAATGGGGACTCGCCTCCAGAACCGGCACCACCGGAGGTACCACCGCGCGGCCCGTCTCTGCATTCGGCAACGTTGCGCCGCTGCCAAGAATACAATCTTCCCGTGGGCGATTGTAACGTCCAACAGGAGCCTCAATCGTCTCAATTCGCAGTAGCCGGTGAGTCAAATCATTTTCTCCTAACAATATTTGTGATATCGTGCGCTTGATACATTACTTATTTCACACCATCTCACATGGAGAAATAAGTTGTTTTTATTATTGGGATAGTTTGTTTGTTTGGCAGCTAGAAATCAAAGTTAGCAAAAGCTAACTTTGATTTCTAACACAGCGTGGACTGTTGCCGAGTCTTTAGTCTTTCGGTAACTTTTTCGCCACTCGTCGTCGTTTATATAGATAAAAACGAACGAAGATATATATATATAAATAAAACACGTACGTGAAGAACTGTGAACTTCCACTCTGGCGCGGTGCTTCTGCTATTAAATGCCTTCATCAAAGTGCATTAGATATAAACTGTGTCGGTAGAAGGAGCAAAGAGCTCTTTATATAGCTGCTCTTATACGATCCTTTGGAACCGATGTACAGCGTGCCGAAAAAAAATATCGGTTTTTCTTTGCGAATACGAATCTTTCGACAAAATTGCCCCAGAACTTTTTTCTAGCAAATTAAGTTCTACGTAAAAACGGCCTGATTATTATTTTTAATAAATCGTATATTTATCGAGATATGAACAATTTAATGACAGGCTGTTGAATAATTTTTTTTCTAGTCCAATTATACATTTAAAATCGTATAGAATATCAGCCAAATACCGTAACTTAAAGCATTAAGTAGCTAGATGTACATTTCAAGGGCAGTAGCACAAGATAAAAAACGAAATAAAATACGCGAATCGTGATTGATATACTATTAAAGAAATAAGTCAACATGACAGAAGTATTTAAAAAATATTAGGAAAATTTAAAAGAACAAGAGATAAATATTAGTAGTTTAGAACAAAGTAATAATGTAGCTCCAAAATTTGTTAAATTACCATTTGATTTGAATCGTTCTTTATATATCAGTCCGTATTTGTAGCTATTCTATATATATATATATATATATATATATATATATATATATATATATATATCAAATTCTAATATATTATTATTTCTAATGACATCTAAGAAAGGTAACTGATTATAGGATAAGTAAATTTCATTGAAGAAAATTTAGAATTTAATATATTAATAAAATCATCAATATTCGATTTTTCAGTATCCAAACTTACAAAGATATGATCTACATATCCAATCCAAACTCTAGGAAAATAAACTTCAGTTTTCTTTAAATTTAGTTTCCAAATAACTCATAAATAAATTAGCAATAAATGGAGGATAATTCATTTTTTTATATATATATTTAAACATATTTGTTTAATTATTTTTCAATATTTCATAAAAAATGTATCAACAAATTTTGCGTCTTTTAGATGGTTCCATCCTGTATATTAGCGGATATATGTCATTTCAAAAAGTTTATCTGCACATTACTATGCCGGGCGTGTATTGTACGATATATTTTAAACACGATGTGCTTTAACATTGCGCGGACCTGACCTGACCTGTCCTGTCGCTGAGGGGACTTCTCAAGAAAGTCACCCGCTTTACATTTGAATTTTTTTTAAAGTTATTAACAACACCAAAGTGGCTAATTAAAAATCCTTTTTGCTCACCGGAAATTGCATTAATTAATTATTTTATTGGCGAAAATACAATATTATTATTGGATATTTGTTTCCTTACGCTTATATCGGAGTTCTGCTCTATGCGATTTGCATATTTTCACGTTGCTAACTGGATCAGAGTGCACGCTGCTTATATCTCGCAGCCTTTTCCCGTAAAATGTTCAAATGTAATGAGACGAGATGAAATCTACAACATCCGGTATATACAGTATGTTCGAATAATTAATATTCTGGCCAATCTAAACGCAATAATTTTTTTTTTCCTACAAAACTTGTAGATACAACATCAATATGCGAAATAATAAAAATTTCACACAAACCGGGTAATAAATAAACAAACTACACGAACCTTAGTAGTATAGGTATTTTATTTAGTTTCTATCTTGTGCTAATGAAGATGGGGGCATAGCCTTGGAAATACGCATCTAGCTACTTATGCTTGTGTTACGGTATTTGGGCGATATTCTATATTAATATTTAACACCGTAGTGATAATTTTTAAAACGAACTTTAGTATTCAGACAATTAATAATTTAGATAAAAAATGACCTTACTATATATAATAAATATACATTCGGCATGCAAAAACATTAGTATTCATATAACGCGTGTCTTATACACCCATATTAATGTAGCTGAACTCTGCGCGCGCGCATATATATATATATATATATATATGTGTTTGTGTATATATATGTATATATATTGGTGAGGTCGCAGGCCGAGCAGTGGCGGTGCTGCGACGATAACGTAGGAGGCGCAGCCAGTTGACCGTGCTTTTAACTGCCTATTAAACTAATGATCTCGTAACGAGGGCCATTGTACGTATATATATTATAATGGTCACCGCCGTGCGGTTAATGTGCGGATATAGACAGGCCAGACATGATTTGCAACTTCCCATACACATATGTGCGTTCTGTGATCGCATCTTCGATGACTAGCGGCGTATCGCCGCTTTGTAACGTTATTTCGTACAAATTAATTTTATTTTCGGCTATAAATTTATTTCTAGATCATTTTATAAATTGCTTTAATTATCACCCTGTATAATTTTTCTCAAGGCAAAAAAAAACAAATCCATCGATCAATTAATATTTGCGCCGCGGTAGTTTCCATAGAAACGCCGTCTAAATGAACTAATTAATGCGGCGGCCATCTTGATTATACGTCAAACTGACGTTTATTTAAAATCGGAACAATAACCGATATATGCGAATACCGATATTTACACACACAATACGTTGTATTTTTACAGTATCTAAATTGGTTGTATTAAATATACTTAAGACTGATTGACAAGTGCGTTGTTGAATAACATTTACATCGTGTCGTTGACGACGTGTCAGTCAAGATGACACGCGATATGATGAAAAGTCATTTTTACGATTGTGTTCCGTTATCTAACGGCCAAAGAATGGTATTGGCAAAGTTGGCATGAATGATTCCATCGGTTGAATTTTTGCGAGAATGTTGAAATTATATTTGGTTCCTTTTTTTTTTGTTAATATGCGCGCGAGTAATTGGCGTTTGTTTGATTGCATAATGAGACTGTTTTGAAAAGGCATATTTTTTGTGAAATTTGCGATTGTACTTTTTCGGAAAATAATTATTACAAACGGTGGTGTTTTAATGGGTGATTTGAGGTAAATTAATTAACTCGACTAATAAAATAAAAGATTAAATTAAAAGCGAATTCTATGATTTTGTTTTGTGGCGCCATCTAATTTTGAATAGTTCAATTAGGAATTAGAAATGGTGTTGAACCTAGTGGTAGCCTATATTAAAGCAAAAATTAAGCTCATCTCTGAGGTTTTTTAAAAAAATAACTAACATAGTTAATTCTTCCAGAATCGGTCATTAGCTAATCTAAACCTTTCTCAACGTATATTAAAAATATTACGACTTTTTGTACAAAATGTTGCCTGCATCGAATTATTTTACCTTAAGCATTGTATGCAGTTGGCTTATTTCTTAGGGCGTATGAAGAACAAACGCATTCTTTCAATTCGCTTACTCCACCGCATCATTTTGCACACTCACGTAAAATATAAAACGCAGATATATATTCCTGTCTTCCGCCGCGGACGTTCCTGTATTACCCTTGTCAAATATCCACCGTATGTTGCCTCGTCTATCTATCTATTTATCTATCTGTGTCTGTGTTTTCCTTGTACCCTTGTTCAGGACCCGATTTAAATATTTTTATTATGAATATTTCTAAAAAATGCAGCTTTTTAACTTGAACAACTGGAAAAATGTCTTTATGTTGATAATTAAATTTTGTATTTAATTTAAAAAATTGTTTTTTCAACTTACATACCGAAAAAATAAATAAAATTTTTTAAATCAGTATTTCTAAAAAATGGTAGATTTCTAACTTGAGCAATTGGAAATGTTTTTACATAGACGTCCCATGTGATAATTAAAATCTTTATTTCGCTTACAAAAATGTTTATTTAACTTAAAATACCGAAAAAAAATCATGTCACAAAAAATATTAAATATTTTTTTTTTGCAATTTTGTTTTTAACATTTAATCCAGCACTGTTTTCAATACGTACGTATATATATATGTACCATTCACTTTATATTTTAGTCTATTTTGTCAGTTTAGGCGGTATATATATATATATTGGCTCGGCCGACGTCCATTTTGGTCCAATTGTACCTTTTTGTACGTCTGTCCGCCAATGAGATAGCCGCGAGCGATGCGAAACAGAATTCCTTCTCAATATTGCCAGCCGCTCAATAGATGCATTGAGCTAGATATCAACATTTCTCGGGAATGAGTGTGATATATATATATAGGGTGAAGCTGAAAAGCGAAAATTTATTTATTATTTTTTTAAGTAATATCGAACAGTACATTTTCAATTCGGATATATATTTTTTGTTTAAAAAATATAATAAGCCATCAATCGGCTAATAATTTTTTCAAAAAAAAATTTTTTTACGTTACAATTTATTTTTATTTTCATAAATTGCTAATAAACTTTCTGGATATAATTTTTTGTTATTTAGAATTTTTGTATTATATATATATAAATCACACGTTTCCATTTCGATCATTAACACGCCTTAAAATGAATTTAATTTATAAAATATATAAAAAAAAAAATCCATTTTGTTAAAAAAAAAACACTACATCCTGTATAAAGTGAATTCGATTGAATCTATACAATTTCGATTGCCAGCGTGTATATTTGCTTGCATATACTTAGCGTAATACCTTAGTTAGAGCTCGTTCATAATGTCGTGCACCTCATTATTGTGTGTTTCTTATGGGTATTATATGCGGGCAGAGGTATGTATATGTGTATGTATCTATCGCCTGATTACTATCGGAAAAGGATTATCCTGGCGCCGTAAACAAATAGAGGAAGGAAGACATCGGAATCGACGTCGGGACGCTTCTTGTTGCATTGAGCGTCGGGACGCTCAATGCAAAACAGCGTGCTTTTATAGAATTCGTAATTTTTCTTGAATTTTGTTTTACAAAAAAAGTGGACAAACTGCTAGATGTTACATTGACTATTTGTGCGCATGTCAAAATTAAACAAAATTCAATTCATTTTATAGTATGAAATCGTTTGAAAAATTAATAATTCACACAATTTTGTTTTATAAATTCGTTTTATAAAATAGAGGAAAAACTGAAGGTACATTCACAAAAAAAAATTGATTTTTATGTGCGTAAAAATTTAAAAAAATCTAGTCACTTTATGGTAAAAAAATCTTTGGAAAAATAGAAAATTCACAATTTATTTTTTTTAAATCACATTATAAAATAGAGGAAAAACTGATAGATTACCCATTTAGATTGACCATTTTTGCACATCTAAATATTAAAAACATATATATACAGTGATTTATTATAAAAATTCTTTAAAAAAAATTAAAATGCACAATTTTATTTTTTAAATTCGGTTTGTAAAATAGATGAAAAACTGGAATTGACCAATTTTACGTGCGTAAAAATTAAAAAAAAATCTAGTCATTTTATAGTAAAAAAAATCATTGGAAAAATTAAAAATTCCACAATTTTATTTTTAAAAAATCGCTTTATAAACTAGAGGAAAAACTGACAGAGGGTAGATTGACCATTTTTGCGCATCAAAAATAAAAATAAATATATTATAGTAAAAATTCGTTAAAATAACGTAAGACAACAAACCCTAACATTTATTAAACAGCCTGTATATATTTTTGCATATACATCTCTAAATTGGGGATTTAATACCGAATATGTATGGCAGGCCTGCCGACGACAATAGATAGGATAGTGCGAATCCCCATGGGGAATTCCCCAATTGCGCATTATACACATATATATATATATACAGGGTGATCTGTAATTATAAGCGAGCTAGCAGTGGATGTAAAAGTAGATTAGATGGATGCGTGTATGTCTGCCTGCACTGTTTAGATATCAGTTTATACTCATTCATTCGTGCATTCGTGCAACCCTTTGACGACGATGTAATTCCCCCCCCCCCCTCGTTGTCGGTGTGCGGGGAAAGTTTTGCGCCTTTGTTTTTCTCTTGCGGTTTTGCAAAGAGCATTCATTATAGTTTAGAGGTGAAGAGGAAATTGTGTAAAAGTAGAAGTTTTGTAATTAGTTTTTACGTTTAGACGAGTTTCAAAAACACCTTTGGTCCGAGTGAAATATACGTTTTTTTTTTTATTGAAGATTATTAATAAAATAACAATAATTATTATTGCTGCAATGTTTTCATATTATAAAGTAATTTTTTTTCAAACAAAATATACTATATTTGCATCCATTTTCAAAATGGCCGACTATATTTATCGTCCGGTACTGTCGCCTGTAGCGAATTAAATAACTAACATTTTTGTACTTGTACGAAAACGAAGTTTTAATATTTCTATTCTTATTTACAGACAGGATAGGAATAAAAAAAAATAGTGTTATTAATTTTTTTATTCGTAAGTTCATTTTCTATTCATTAACATATTCTTACATCTACGAAAAAAAAAACCGTTTATGTCGTGTAAAATTTACACATTAAATTTTCTGCACACAATAACCAGCTAATTAATCACACATTTCAGGCGCTCTTCGTATCTCGGCTCGCCTTTATCTCCTTATTTATATCCTTCGGTGCCAACGGTGCTTCTATCGATTTTTCGCCACGTTTATATAAGTAGAAGAAAGTTATGTCATTATCGCCCGTGCAAACACCCGATATATAGTATTAATACTTTGTATTCGATCCTATGGGAGGATATCGGCGATAGCTTCCCCCACCTCTGCTGCCCCCTCCCCCTCTACCCCCACTGAGGATTTTTTTTCAAATTTTTTGGTTTGTACGTTCAATTTTAAAAAACAATAGAAACCTTTAATTGCATCGTCGGTTCTAGTGTTTAAACACAGATGGCAGCACAAGTTTTTAATCAATTTATTTGAATAAATATGAAGAAAATGACAATTTGCAATTGACAATTAAAAGCAAACTATTATCGTAGTACAAAAATTGGACGTTTAAAAAAAAATCTTTTTACTCTGAAGCATTTTGAAATATTGTCAATCCTTCATGGTTTCCCCCCATATTGTGCCGGGTTGGGGGCAAATAATACGAGCGCGGCGACAGGTTTACGCGAGAGCACACGAACAGAATTCCCCGTAAAATTGAGAGATAATATAAGCTTTTATCTTCCAAGATATAAATTGTAATACGTAATTGCCCCGGTAGCCGTGGAATATGGAATTGAAATACGTGCTTTTGGATACATCGCCACCCCGGTGGAGGCAGGGGGGCATTATCCACTGTATAAACGGTGGGTGATGAAACATCTAAAGAAATGATAACCAAAATTGCCACGTGCGAAGTCGGCTAAATTATTATTGTGGTTTAAGATTTAATTACATTAATTTAAATATAAACTGAAACAAATATTTTTCTTTCTAAACTTGTGACTTGACATTTCTGTCAATTTTTTTACGAATCTGACAATATTTCACATATTTATCATTTTTTTCGTATCTGTTACTTTTTGTCCTTTTTGACGCCTATATCACTGTCAATATTTCTCTTCTTGACTTATTAATAAATTCTTGACTTTTTAAAGGCAAATGAATCCCTTTTTAATCCACCATTAAATACATTTTATTTATTATTATACATTAATTCGATTTATAAAAAAAAAGACTTCTGTCAAGAAGTGTCAAATAAATATAACAAAAATACACTATAATAAAACAAAAATGATCATTTTATATTTTTTTATCTATTACTGATTGTTATTATGTATAACTCACTGTCACTTCACATGTCATAATATTCTATAGTCAAAGAAAGAAAAATGTTATTAAATTCTCTTGAATTTTTGAACTAATTTTAGATCCACTGTCGATATGCTAATAATAAACACTCGTGTTTCAATCGCGCGCATCTAATGTTGCCTATCTACAATACAAGCCGCGCCAAGAAATCAGTCTCGTACAAATCCTATTATATGCTTTAATTCAATCCCATAGTTTGCTGAAGATGAAATGTCTGTCACATTATCTGCACACACATATATATATCAGCTTTGTCTTTGCACGCTCGCATTAATTGTAAATACGCTCGTCAAAAACCTTTCCTGAAAGAATGCTCAATCTTTTATGTGTCTGACGGATAAACTTTACTCTCGCGCTAATATAAAATTATTTCTTCGAAAAAAATTTTTTTTGTTAAAATTTAACTACAGAATATTTTTTAACAGAATTTTAAGAATTTTTTTCTTAAGTTTAACAACAGAATGTTGGGGATTTTTATTTTTTTCTTCAAGTTTTGTGTTAAATTAAAAAAAATATTTTTATCGAATGTTAAGGAATATATATATAATTTTTTCTAAAATTTAACAATAATATTTTTTAAGGAATGTTAAGGAATTTTTTTTTGAAAAAATGTTTGTTAAAATTTAACTACATATTGTTAAATTCTATTGACTATTTTTAACGAATGTTAGGAATATATAAATATTTAAAAAATAAAAAATGGGTTAAAATTTAACAACATAATATTTTTCACAGAATTTTGAGAAATTTTTTTTTATGGGGAATATTTTTTTTTGTACAAATTTCACAACAGAATATTAAGGTTTTTTTTTCTTCCGAAAATAAATTTTGTTGACATTTAACTACAGAATGTAGAGGATTTTTTTTTATAAAAAAAAAAACAAGCTAAAACACCAAAAATAAAAATTATGTTATGATAATTTCCCACTCTAAACTGTTCCTTTTTTAACGATTTCTATTTTTTTTATAAGTGACGTATAAATGTGTATTCCCACATTTCGCTTCGTTTTATGTTTGTATTTCTCTTGAATGGACTATTTTATTATTTTACATACGCCAAGACATTATCAAAGCCGGTTTCATTTAGAGAATTAATTATTAAAACCGTCGCTCTCTCCGATTAAAATATATCGTTCGAATAAATTAACGAGGCTCCTCTTAGACCGGACTTACATAGACCGGGCGAAATGGATAACGTGCTTTCGTTCGGATCTAAAGCTGATAAAATAGTAATGTATGCATCGACGCCGGCGAAGCGAAAGAAAATATTAGTCAGTGGATTAAATATTCATGGTAATAGCTCTTTCGGAGACGCGGTCGCAATTGACAGGCGTTCGCCTGCTAACGAGTTGTTATCATATTCGACGTGGATATTAATGTTACGTGAGTTGTATACATTTGTTAGCGTCAATATTTAAGTGAGCCATCTATTGGAGTCTTCAAAAAGTCATTGAAACTTTCAGGCGAAATATCTCCCAGTGCTGCAGCTATTGTTAAATAAAAACAATAATTTAGCGTGTATTTGTACATAGGCAAAAATGTTCACATCTCTCTTGGTTGTTGGGATTTGACACCGAACATTAACGAGGACTATATAAATGTAACAGTTTTTTTATTTATTTTTATACCCTTACAATAGTTATCGTTAAATTTGGCAACGCTGTTCGCATATTACTCTTGCAACATGTATGCGTTTTGTAATAAGGATCATTATAACAACAATATTATTACGTTGAGGGGTGCAATATCTTTAAAATGCGATCTATATATGCAACCCACTATACGCGATTTCTTTAAATCTCCCCCACCCCCAAAACTGCACTTAATTACCGCCTAAATTGATTATTTTACTATTGCGGAATTATCTTTATGATTCCCGAATTGGATTATATTCTTTGAAAGTAACCGAATTATTTTTTTTATAAACTGAGTACACGACTATATCGGGCCTTCGCTTGGATAGTGGCGACACCACCACTACGCCGGTGAATAGGTGAACTACAACTAGTATTCATTCTGTTATTGACCGATAGCGTGCCATCTCCTGCGCACCAAATGCGCGCTGCATATTGTGTCCTTGTATTATTTGATGCGGAATGCGACGGCAGTCTCGAATATATTCCCAGATGTAATCATTAAAAATTATTTGAATTTTATGACCGCACTTGCGGATTATAAAGAGATGTTTCTGATATGAAAAAATATTTTATGTGTTCGTCATGTAGGTGAAGGTTTTTTTTTTTCAGTGACTAGAAAAATGTGCACATTTTTTTTTTTATTATACAACAAAATATCGGTAATTTCTAACATTTCTGTCATTCTTGATGTTTCTGCCATTTTTCACATGTCTGTCATTCTTATTATTTCTGCCACTTTTGACATTAATGTCATTCTTGATGTTTCTACCATTTTTGACATTTCTGTTATTCTTAATGTTTCTGCCAATTTTGACAGTTCTGTAATTTCTAAACTTTTGACCTTTTTTTCCTCGTTATTTTTAACGAAAACTTTCAAAATTACGTGACGTACGTCAAAAACTTTCTCTGATCTAACTACTTTTTTAAAAATTTGCTAAATGTCATATAAAAATTCCTTTTCTTTAATTATGTCAATTTTTCATGTTTTTGCCATTTGACGTTTGAATTATTTTCGATACTTCGCTCGATTTGATAAAATTTCAACTACTCACTTACATACTTTTTTAATCTTAAAAATCAAAAAAATAATAATTTTCTATTATGTATAACGAATTGTATGTAAAATTTGTTAAATTCCGCAAATATTCCTTTTTCTTTAATTCTGTCACTTTTGACGTTTATTTTCTTGACATAATGCGTAAAGATTTTGCAAAAAATACTTAAAAATTTTGAATTTTACATAAAAATTTGAAATAAATCTGAGAAAAAAAAATTTAAGTAATTTCTGTCACTTTTGACGTTACGTCGCTTTCTATTAAACTTTTTTTTTGTAATTTGTCGACTTTTACTAAATAATACTAATTTACATGCATTTCGAATGCCTCGTTACTTTTTTAACGATTTTCTTAAAAATCACGTGTCATACGTCAAAAAATAGCCAATTTAATTTGAATTTGATTTAAAAAAATCCTTTATCACTTTGGACTTATCTGCCATTTTTGACGTTTCCGTCATTTTTGACATTTCTGTCATTTTCGATATTGGCGAAGGGTTTTTTTGTCAGACAAGCAAAATTCTAAATAACATCGGACCAAAAAAAAAACTACACGAACAATATTTCGAAAAATTAACTTGCACACCTTCGAGGTTACACAAAGTCATTTCGACACAACCACTCTTCCACATATCGATCATCATTATTGTTTCCATCTGCTGTTCCGTTCACTATTTCGAGTGAACCCGTCGGCCCGAACTTTCCCCATGCATTATATACGTGCATTTTAAGGGTGCCTGTTCGATATGTGCGTATGGCGGTCGAAGGGGTAGTTTTAGAAAGGGTGGACGCTCACTGGAAGATACGGGTCGATCGCAGTAAGCGCAGCAGCCCCCGTTCAATTTCACATTTCATGTTCTGGTAAACACCCTTTCGATATTACCTCCAAAATGCTCGCGAGGAGGGTAGTATATACTGCAGATGAAGTGGTAGTTAATGTCAATGTTTCCTTTTTATTAGTAATTTGGCCGATTCATCGTCACCTATTCAAATTTTGAATCCATCTTCGTGGAATTGTCAGTCACTTTTTTTGTCAGTCTCGTTTTTACCGACCAACTATCTTTCACCGTGATTATTATTATTATTATTTATTTCTTACATAGAAATCGCGATTTTTTAAGCGAAAAAATAAAATTACAATTTACTATTAAACATATCCGCCATAAATCTTTTATTTTTGATTTTACGAAACCGAATTAATTCATCCCATCAAAATGTACCGCTATACTACGCATGCGTGTATTAGCTATTAGGAAATAAAGAATTGTTATCTGAACGTTGCTGAAGAACGTTCACACTTTGCCTATACACGCAGCCATTATCTAAAAATATCAAACCACAATAATGAAGCTTAATCTTTTTTTACGTCACATTTTACATTTTACAATATTATACGCGGCGCTAAATAATAATATTTTGTCCAGTATGGGGATTAATAAATTGAACAGCAGTTGTGGAATTTTATTATTTGTGGACTGTGTACTTTTTCTCGACGTTCCACGCAATCCAGCCATTTATAAACACGCGCACTAGCTTGTACGCCATCATGCATGTACCGCTAGTTGCATATGGTAATGCGTTACGCGCGCGCCAAATTCAAACGTTCTAATAACTCGATTGGAACAAAGTTTGTAACAAAAATAATACGCGGATATTTGCCGGGATGGTATTGTTTAATAATTTGAATTACCGAAAAAAAATTAGGAACGAAAAATAGTGAGAGATTGGCTTGTTACATGTTTTTTTGGGGGATATAAAATGTATAAATCTGTTCAGGAATTAAATGAACTTTGCGTTAAATGTTGCGGAACAATAACAAGCGGGTAAACAACGTTAGATGAGTCAGTTTGTTGTGTTATGCGGTTGCATATAGTCCGATAGGCAAATATTATGTTAGAGGTGTCTCTAATGTCGATCTAGCGCTCGTTTGGAATAGGGCCCTATACTATATGTAATGTTTGTGTCGTTTAATATAACATGGTATGCACAATCGCCAAGACATACAGCGTATTCCGCTTTATTTCATTCATTTGATTTCATTTATTAATTCATTTCATTCATTTGATCCTGAAAACATTCATTTGATGAGAAAAAATTTTTTTTTTGTATGCAATTAAAAATAAAGAAACTTCCTAAAACGACCGTTTTTTTCAGAAAAATGTTTACCTTAATATACGTTACCGTTCACGGTTTAAATTAATTAATTGAACTATTCAAAATTAGATGGCGCCACAATATAAAATAATAATAAAGTTTGAAATCTATGCATCCAACTGGGATAATGGTATTTTTTTCAAATATAATTAGCGCGGTAAAAAAAAATTACTATACCGGGTGTGTACAATAATGAACATTTTTTTGTGGAGATGCAAATGACTGGATTTATTTTGTAGTGCCCCGTGTATGTATATTGTGGAGAATGAAGGTTGTGTATGGGGCATATCCGCTTCCTATTTAGTAATTAATCAAACCGGTAGATACGTACCGGTTGTATGTTACACAATGCCTGCCATAATATTCCCCACGTTGTTTACCTCCGGTCATGTTAATAATATACACAACATGATATGTGAAGTGAAACCATTCCGATATTTAATAAAAGCTCCCTAGAATAATTAATTTAAAAAAATATATATACATATAGTATATATATATATCAAGGAAATTGTGAGTTTTTTTATATATATATTTTTATATCGAGTAAAAAGCATTTTAATAATTTATTATTAGATATACCTAAAAAAAATAAGAAAAAATCGCAAATTTAATTGATTATACAGGGTGTTTCATATGGACGAACCCATCCATAAATTTTCTTCACAATAGTTGGGATAAGAAATTGCCTCTACTTAAGCATAAGCAAAAAAAAACGATTGTCATTACCGAAAATTTTCTAAAAAACAACAACCGGAAGTTCGAGAGCAACAGCGTTAACAGCAACTTTGACATTTCAAAATGTTTTTCAAATGGTAAGCGCGTCGTGTTTGGTATCGTTGGATAGGACTTTGAAAAAGAAGTGATTTTTATTCGAAATATTTTTTGATACATCATTGGGTTTGGGAAATAATCGCGGGTAATGAAAACAGATAAAATTGCCCCATCGTTGTTCAATTAGTTTTTCGGAATACGAAATAAAACGTCAAATTAAAAAATATATATTGAGCGAATTACTAACAGGTATCGTCGAATTAATTATTTTACAGTAGCTATAATTAATTTTGTACATTTATTTACAATATTTTTACAACGTTTCATTCGTTAGAACAAATCGACGATGTGTTCTAAAGCTGTTATAATCTTTCCCGATGTATCCGCTGGAGTACCGGGTACCGTTCCGCCGTTACAATAATTCGACGAGCAGATTTTGCAATGCGTATCGGAATGGTCGCATTTCGCCTCGCTAGTGCAGTTCCTATAAGACACCAACGTGTTTTTGTCCGCTAAAAAAAAATCGGTGTTTTACGCCATTTATACGCGCCATTAAATTTATTTCGAAAAATAACGCCTGTACTTCGAAAATATATATTTGTTGCAATGGTTTATGTGCATTTTCAGTTTGTTATAGGCTACTTGTTATACGCGCCGTGCATTTTGGGTTGCATAATGCGCGCTAAACACTATTTTATAAACATTAGAAAATTGATGTATTTTAATTTATATTTTGACAGATTCTATTTTATTCTTCCAATTTTTAAGTGGCATCTTTCGATAGCTGTCATAAATCTGACACTAGACAATTCCTATAACTTAATATTTAATTATTTAAAAAACATATTTCAAGGATTTATTTAAATTTTTAGTTTGATGTAGGCTACTTGTTATACGCGCCGTGCATTTTGGGTTGCATAATGCGCGCTAAATACTATTTTATAAACATTAGAAAGTTGATATATTTTAATTGATATTTTGACATATTCTATTTTATTCTTCCAATTTTTAAGTGGCATCTTTCGATAACTGTCATCAATCTGACAGTAGATAATTCCTGCGCATATATATATGCACATATAACTTTGATATTTAATTATTTACAAAATGTATTTCAAGGATTTATTTGAATTTTAGTTTGATGTAGGCTACTTGTTAAACGCGCCGTGCATTTTGGGTTGCATAATGCGCATAAATACTATTTTATAAACATTAGAAAGTTGATATATTTTAATTGATATTTTGACATATTCTATTTTATTCTTCCAATTTTTAAGTGGCATCTTTCGATAGCTGTCATCAGTCTGACAGTAGATAATTCCTGTGTATATATATGCACATATAACTTTAATATTTAATTATTTAAAAAATGTATTTCAAGGATTTATTTGAATTTTAGTTTGATGTAGGCTACTTGTTAAACGCGCCGTGCATTTTGGGTTGCATAATGCGCGCTAAATACTATTTTATAAACATTAGAAAGTTGATATATTTTAATTGATATTTTGACATATTCTATTTTATTCTTCCAATTTTTAAGTGGCATCTTTCGATAGCTGTCATCAATCTGACAGTAGATAATTCCTGCGCATATATATATGCACATATAACTTTGATATTTAATTATTTAAAAAATGTATTTCAAGGATTTATTTGAATTTTAGTTTGATGTAGGCTACTTGTTAAACGCGCCGTGCATTTTGGGTTGCATAATGCGCGCTAAATACTATTTTATAAACATTAGAAAGTTGATATATTTTAATTGATATTTTGACATATTCTATTTTATTCTTCCAATTTTTAAGTGACATCTTTCGATAGCTGTCATCAATCTGACAGTAGATAATTCCTGCTCATATATATATGCACATATAACTTTGATATTTAATTATTTAAAAAATGTATTTCTAGGATTTATTTGAATTTTAGTTTGATGTAGGCTACTTGTTAAACGCGCCGTGCATTTTGGGTTGCATAATGCGCGCTAAATACTATTTTATAAACATTAGAAAGTTGATATATTTTAATTGATATTTTGACATATTCTATTTTATTCTTCCAATTTTTAAGTGGCATCTTTCGATAGCTGTCATCAATCTGACAGTAGATAATTCCTGCGTATATATATATGCACATATAACTTTGTTATTTAATTATTAAAAAAATGTATTTCAAGGATCTATTTGAATTTTTAGTTTGATGTAGGCTATTTGTTATACGCGCCGTGCATTTTGGGTTGCATAATGCGCGCTAAATACTATTTTATAAACATTAGAAAGTTGATATATTTTAATTGATATTTTGACATATTCTATTTTATTCTTCCAATTTTTAAGTGGCATCTTTCGATAGCTGTCATCAATCTGACAGTAGATAATTCCTGCGTATATATATATGCACATATAACGTTAATATTTATTAATTTAATAAATTATTTTTTATATATTTTATTTTATTTTATATATATTATATATAATATTATATTATATGTATTATATATATTATATTTTTTATATGAAAATATATAATTTAAAATATAAACGCGCCGTGCATTTTGGATTGCATAATGCCAGCTACTATATTAGGAGCGATAGAAAATTGAAATATTTTAATTTTTTCTTAAAATATTATATTTTCAAGTGTGATTTTTGTCAGCCGCCATCAGAATATTAACAAAAAGCAGCTAATCCATGTTTAAATGCCAATAATATTTTTTTTACTGATAAATAATTATATTTATGTATGAATGTGTTGGTACTTTTTACAATAGTTTAGATGCATTTTTTTTTTAATATACACATGCGTATTTCAGGCGTATTTTTGAATGAGTATTTTAGAAGTATTTTTTACGTATTGCAATTTTTTTATCTGACATTTTAGTTTGTCGCAGGCAACTTGTTATGCACGCCGTGCATTTTGGGTTGCATAACGCGCGCTAAACACTTTGGAAAAAAATATCGCTAGAAACATTTTAATATTTATTTCTTAAAAAATTGTATTTCATAGTTTCAAGTGTCATATTTTGGCAGCTACTGGCACTCTGACAGGAACTCCTATTTAAATGCTAGTGTTTATTTTTTTTGTGGAAAATAATTATATTTCCCGTTGTTCTTACCTTTTATAAGAGTTTCGATGCATCTTTGTCCGGGTTGACAAGTTGTTAGTGGTGAAGCTATTTCATTAAGATCATCGCAATTTATACAGTCGTAACATTCAAAAACTAAAAATAAATTTGTCTCATAATTTTCTCAACAAACAAAAAAATTTATATACAATCACTTTGATTTTGAGATTTCACCAATATATAGGTATTTTAATTATAAAATTTTCATTAAAAAAATTTAACATACCATTTGCTTTCGTCATTCCAACAGTGCAAATTAAAATCATCACGAAATACATTTTTAAAATTCAATTTCGGCGGAATAAAATTAGCGCAAAAATTTGAAATATAAATTTTAAGCGTTTCGGTATGAGAGTTTATTTTATAATGACAAGCTTCACAATGTAAATTCTTACTAAATAGCTCGAAACAGCGCAATAGTGTATTTGTTTGTCAATTGTTTAAATTCAGTAGTAAGTGAAAAATATAACAAAAACGTGGTAGTTCAGTTGTTTATTCGTCAAATTATAAAACATCGTTGCTGAATTTTCAAATTTAAACGGCAAATTTAATTTACCGAAAATTTCAATGAATAAAAAAAGATTGAAATTATTTTTTTTTCAATATTTAATCCTGAAATAAATATTTCACTTCTCCATTTCATTGTAAAAAATAATTGTGTTGATTTACAACACTCTGTATATAGCTAGATAACGTAAATACAAATTTTCGAAGGTTGTTTTTATGTGGAATATATTTAGAAATGAAAATGTAACAATGTTTATTTAAAAATTTGCATTATAATGGCAATATATTAGTAAAAAATATATGTAATGCATTATTCATTTTTTATAATCGAATAACTAATATAAATGAAGACCAAATACATAGTTTAAAACAAAGAAGTAATTAAAAACATTTAGTTTGTAAATAATTAAGAAAACATTTCAATTTTCTAAGCGAATAATTTTTTTCGTGGCGATAAATTGATTTTTTCAAACTACAAAACTCGACGTTATAAATATATTTTTTATTTTTTTATAACCTTTTTTAACAGTACGTATATATAAAATATTTGTAACGGCATTTTTTTTATTCCGCTCGTCCTTTTTTGTTTCTATTTAATTCTTTACCGGGAAACTTTTGTTTCTGAACAAGGACATTTTCGCGCCAACTTATTCCAACTTTGATTTCGCCCATAATATAATATTGTCAAACTCTTGGATCGAATTACGTACTCCATTAGGGCCCTCGGGGAGCCTCTAATATTAAAATCGATAAAGCAAATATGCCACACTACATATTACAAAAACTATACATACAATAAATGTACTTTCTATCAAATGACACTTGAATTTTTATTTGCCAAGGCCTTTTTTTTGTAAAAAATACATATTTTGTACTTTTTTTAATAAGTTTTATTTATATTATATGTACATGCCTTTAGGTTTACTAATAATGCGTTTTCTTGAAAACGTCAAACTTAGCAAATCGGCTATCATCTATGAGACAGCTCATTTTTTTACGAAACAGAATTTTTAATTTGTACGGATTTTTTTATTCTGAGATAAAAATTTTTTTTGGCAAAGATGTTTATTTTCTTAATTTAAAAATACATGTATCTGATGTAGACATGCCTTTAGGTATACTAATAATGCGTTTTCTTGAAAACGTCAAACTTAGCAAATCGGCTATCATTTATGAGACAGCTGATTTTTTAACGGAACAGAATTTTTAATTTTAATTGTGAGATAAAAAAGTTTTTTGGCAAAAATGTTTATTTTCGTAATTTAAAAATACACGTATCTAATGTGGACATGCCTATAGGTATACCAATAATGCGTTTTCTTGGAAACGTCAAACTTAGCATATAAATGTATCAAATCGGCCATCATTTATACAACAGCTGATTTTTTTTGTGGAATAGACATATTTTTATTGCCATGGAAACAAAATCTTGGAAAAAAATGGTAATTTTCATAATTTTTTTAAAATTATATTATATGAATACGATGTGGACATGCCTTCAGATTTATTAAGAATGTTTCGATTAGATTGATTCATTAAAATCGATTTTACCTACTTATGTAAAAAATAATAATTTCATCGGCTAGAAAAATAGAAGTATTTTTTATGGAACAGAAGTTAATTTTATAAAAAAATAATCTATAAGTATTGTGTGTTGTATATATACATATCCGATGTGGACATGCCTATATATAATAATAACAACGTGTTTCCACGGAAACGTCAAGTTTGGCATCTAAACCCATCAAATCGGCCATCATTTATGCAACAGCTGATCATTGTTTACAAGCGCAGCGTTTTTATTTTGACAAGTAACGTCAACGTCGATTATTTTATAAAATTTCTGATCAAATTAATCAATTTCCAATATTATTTCGCTATATATTGTTAGTAAATAATCAGTTACTAATGAATACGTGTAAATTATCAGTCAGTAGTTCAAATGATTTATCAACAACATAGAATTATTTCCGCATAGATGTAATCCCCAGTCGATGTATTCTCGATGAGAAAAACATCTTATTTACGCTTTATAACACACACATCATATTTCTTATATTCTACGTGCGCTAGAAATAGAAAACGCCTCGTTATTATGTAACGTATTCATAATATACAAAGATGTCAGAAACACAATGTAACTGCTCGAGTCTGGTCTTACAATATAACGTCGTCTAGATTCTTTTATACATAAGCCCCAGCACACGTATTGTGTCGATGACATATTCATTTTGACGCCGATAATTTGGCTGAATATGTTTGTTTTTATCCGTATTACATTGGGTGTGACCAAAATGGCAATATTCCAACAACAAAAAATGTCGCTTCGACAATCTACTTTTTTATATATCGTCTCGGCGATGTGACAACACCACCTATCTTACAAAAATTCGAAAAATGACAGATTATGTCAAACCGATTCTTAGGTTTATTGCGCATGTTCAGAACATCTCCCAACTCATTAATAGTTCAATCCAATTGGAGGTGTGTGACATCACTGACGATATGATAAAAAACAACAATTAATTTATTTCGAACAAAATGACTAGATGAGATATTTGTCAAAGTGACAAATGTTAATAATAGATGAATTTTTTTTTTAAGTCATGGCTACATTGATAAATAACTAGATAAATACTAAACTTACTAAATCAAGGATTCTAACAAAAAAAAATTGACGTGACAATAGCAGATTTTGATTTGTTTTTTTTTTAAGCATTGCTACACTGATGAATAACAAAAAAAAAAATTTTAACTACAAAACGCACTAAATGATGGGATTCTAACCAAAAAAAAATTTGGCCACCCCTTTGTCCGATCTATATGAGATATCTCCCCCCGCGAATCAAATTTCCACAGATTGTTATTGTGCCGATTCCATCATCCCTTCTCGCCAGAACGGTCTATATCAACCCTTATGCCCTATATACAGTGTCATATAGGAGAAAAAGAAACCCTTCACTGGTGGTACCCCCCCCCCCATATGAAACAGTCCGACCGCTCTTAACAAAGGTATATTGTAAACTGAACCTATGCGCAGGGTTCGAATTTTAGCGCTGTTGTTGTTGTTGTTTTACGAGTGTGTTTGCTTGTTGCGGGGTTGAGGGTGATCTGTTGGGGGTGATAAGATGGAATTGCTGATAGATGTGTGTGTGGCCCCCTTAGTCGAGTTGACACTTAATTGCTTCGGTGTGATTGGGGCTGGCTACATTTGTTTGAAAAAAAAAATTGTACATTTATTTTTGAAAAAAGAAATTTAGTATTTAAATATATAGTCAAAATTGAATATAGATTTTTTTCCAAATATAATTATTTTTTTTTGTTCACTTGAATATACTGCACATTCACTTTGTATTCAATGATGTATGCAAAATCTTATGGTATATCAGATACTAAGCTAAAACGCAAATAATTTCAATTTTAAATTATTAAGATACAAATTCTTATTTTGATTTATGATTTGTTTTTGCTATTTTTCTTTATATTAAATTTCAATTTTTTGAATAAATAATTTTCTCTTAGATTTACATTTTTGCATTGACAAACAAAAATAGTTACTTTTTAAGTGCATTAAAAATTATGTTTAAGATTAGTTTTGTCAAAATATTCGTTTTTTTTTTATTTCATGAACTTATTGCATATTCAATGAGATATGCAAAATATAATGTTATATCAGACACTACGCTAAAATGCAGCTTATGAAAACCAATATCAATTTAAATTATTAAAAACTATTTTGGAAAAATTTAACTTACATTTAAAAAAAATTATTACATAAAATATTTTTTTATAAGTCGTAGCTCGGTCCGGCCCTGCTACTAAACCAGAAACTTGCGGTTTTAACTTCGACTATACACTATGCGGACTATATACCCTAGCGCCACCACTCTAGCGGTGGTCAGATAAACTACTCGAAGGGCACTAAGGTGAAACACTATAACCTAACCACAAAACACGTTCAACATATGTCAAAACAATGTATTGTCAGGTTATGTCTATAAATAATCTTGCAATAAAAAGGAGAAAATATATATTAATTTCTATAAAAAATACACTATATATTCATCAAAATCAAACGTTTCGTTCTTTTCGCACTCATGCACAGTCGAACGAGGCCGTGGGTGTTTCCTGTCACGCCGGCAACTGCTTCATAACCTCATTCATTATGCATCATTTCATACTCAAGTATGATGTGATGCTGCCGCCGCAAATGCTACGCGCAGCGACCTCTATACGTGTGTGTATGTGGCTTTCGAATTTGCCTTGTCGTGTAAAGCCGCACGGTATATATTCTAAGGAAAAATGTTTTTGTTGGATAAATGCAAATAAGTGGCGGGGGTTTAATGGAAAGATGTTTTTTTAATATTTAATATTTTTTTGGCAATTATTACAAATTAATTTGAAGTTTGCTGTCAGATCTTTCAAATAATGTTGCGGTTAGTAGTTCAAATCAATTTTGTTACTGAATAAAATAATCTTAGACGGCGTATGTCATTAATTGAATGAAATGTCAGACAAAAAGACAATTTATTGATTTAAAAATACAAAGCGCAATAATTTCGACACAAATATATCAGATAACCTCGCGCACAAATCGACCTTTCACAATGATAATTTTGCACAATCCCGTGCATATTCCTGCTCCTTGATATAACTTACAGTAAAACGGACAAGTTTCCACGGTGTTTTTTCATCTCATTCCGTTGGCTTACTTTACCGAACAATCGCGCTCTATCCCCCACTGCTGCTGCTGCTAAATGTCATGTAAATTTCAAGTGCAGTTTCTATCATCAAGTACAGTTTGCAACGTTCGCTAAAAACGAGCAGTGAAAACTGCAGATAACGCCATTTGTGCTAAAATATATTCTCCACCTGCTTTGTCTTTGTTACTGAAGATGAAGTTTTGTTTCGTTCAATTTTACAAATTATTTACAACAATTCGTATTGATATGTCAGATTGACAATTGTATTACAACATTTGTCAGTGTGACTGTTTATATTGTCATAATGAACTACTGTAGGTATATTAGAAATAGAAACGTAAAGAATGGCAAAATAGAAGCAGAAATGGAGAAATTTCTAAGAAAATATAACATTGTTAAAATATATTCTCCACCTGCTTTGCTCTCTGTAGTCTTTGTTTCTGTACAGACGTCAGAAAATATGTCTTTTCAGCAAATGAAGTGTTGTTTCGTTCATTTTTACAAATTATTTACAACAATTCGTATTGATATGTCAGATTGACAATTGTATTACGACATTCGTCAGTGTGACTGTTTATATTGTCATAATGAACTACTGTAGGTATATTAGAAATAGAAACGTAAAGAATGGCGAAATAGAAGCGGAGAAAATACGAGGAAAATGCAAAATTGTTAGTAAAATACATTGCGGTTGTATTTAAATAGGGCCATCGTCCCCTTTTCGCTATATAGACCCTTATAAAACCGTTTGCCGACATAATTAATATCATTCGCAACGATTTATTTGCGGACTCGTTGAAATGGGGTGGAAAATTTAAACAGTTTACTAAACATCCCAAATGTTATAAAACAACCACCGAATGAGCGGACAATAAATTAATAAATATACATTTAATTAATTCAAATCAATTAAAAATTAATAAAAATTTACTATTAACTCACCTCGGCGTATGTTTTAATTAAATGCGAACGAATTTGCGTATTTTATTTTACATTAGCTGTCGTTTATTTTTATAGTACAATAGAATATGCCCTTATCTATGAACTAAAATGAACTAAATGAACTAAAATGAGGTTAGTGTATATTTAAAACGCCGCAGTTATTCTAGGCCGTTGCTATTGCATTGTTGTTGAACCGGTAAACCGGTAAACCGCTAACTGGGGCAGCGGATCACCGTTGGGGGTGTCCAATGAAACCGCCGCGCTTTAAAACGTCGTTAAAAATATCGTTATCGCGGCCAGTAGGTAAACTAGATAACTGCTGGTAGTTCGTTTTATCTGTCGTTTGTGTTTGCAGTATTCGCACTCTCAGCCCCCACCCCCCCTCTCTGTCTGGCCATTTGCAAAGAAATATGCGAATTGTGTTATTACGAGGAGGTTTATTTATTGTTAGGTGAATTACGAACTGGGCTATTGGATGATGTACAGGGTATTTTTTTTTTTGGATTTTTAAATTTTTGTTTTTGATATAAAATATCTATAGTTTTTTTTTTAAGATAGTACATGCTTTTTATAAATAATTCATTCTAAATATTTAACGTTTTTGACAATTAAAAAATATAATTCGCTTGGTGTGATTTTTTTTTTCTTCTAAAATATGCCTATAATATTTTCACAGAATATTTAAATTTGAATGAATCTATTTTCTATTTTACCGAATTGAAAGTTCAAAATAATTTAAAATTTTCACGTTGTGAAAATAGATTTTTGAAATTTTCTTTTAAAATATAAAATAAATTAGATTTTTTTTTACATTTTTAAATGCTCATAATTTTTAATTTTTTTTCTCATCAAATTTCAATTTAAAAAATTCCTGGATTTGAAATTTTGGTACATATAAAGTTTCAAAAAATAGGTTTTAAAAAAAAAAACTCTTAAATTACAGTAAAAATTATCCATATCAATTATTTTTTAATGCACCTAATTTGTTTTATAAAAATATTTTTATTTTTCATTATTTCTCATAACGGATTTCAAATTAAAGAAAAAATAATCCCGTTTTTTTTATAATTTTTATATATTGAAAGAAAAAAAGGCACACACAAAAGCACGTAGGAAATCTTGAAATCTTCTTGTAAAAATATATTTTTTTTGTTATGTGCATTTTTTATAAATGTACGAAATTTTGCCTAAATTAAATTATTTCATATTTAATCGGTCCGATAAAACTTTCAACTTTCAACGATTCAACTTTCCAAAAAACAAACATACATAATACGGACACCCTGTGTATAATCGTATATTATCATTTCGAACAACATTCATATAAATTTTTACCTTCATTTGGCTGCTGCATACGCTGCACCAGGAGAAATACGATGATTAAATTTGCTCAATGGTTTACTGTGGTTGTGGCGAAGCCATAGCGCAATGGCGCAACCATCGCACTAAAATATCCACACACAATCCCATTGCTATCTATCTATCTATCCATGGACGATACGAATGCCCCTCTCGTTTTCTGTATCCAGACTCCCCTGACACCCCCACCCCACCCCCACCCCCACCCGCACGCCCCCGCCTCCGCGGATGGAATCTAGCGCTCAGAGTCTGCCGCGTCTTTATCGTCCTCGGTAGGATAATAACATTAGCACTAACGGTATGGCACATTTCCAATGCTGCATTATGCAATCGGGAATGTTCGCAGACGGCAAATATGGAGGTGAATAGTGACGTGTTGGCTACAGGCCGGCACTCGAAATCCAAATCGAATTTTAGAATTTTTTTCGTTTGTAGTTTTTTTTGGCAAATGCGGTATAGTATGTCCCAGTCGTTGTTGGCGGCTTTGGTTTTTTTAACACCATTCAATAGATGAGTGTATGCAACCCAACATACAACATTGACAATCAAATTGTATATCGAAACCGTACTTGAGATTTTATTTTAAATTTACTATTGGATTGTAAGATTATTACTGATGACGTAAGAAGTATTATAAATTATAAGACAACGGAATGTTTTTTTTTAAAATAATATAGTGATTAATTAATTTTAAAAAATCATATTTACACTCTATTGAAAAAATATATATTTTTTCAAATAAAAATTTATTCCGGCCCTGTATATATATGTATAGTTTCTATATTGGGAGATTGAGCCAAATAGTCTCTTCAATAGTAAACTTACAGACACTAAAATGAGACAATCTGTTTTCCGGCTGCATTTTTAGTACATTATAATTTGGCACTATAAAAAAAGCACTAGGCAACCAAACAAGCATTAGTGAGGAAAATACCATTTTGCCTACAGTAGATATTTGTTACTACTGTCTTTTTACTATAATAATTTCACGTCAAAAACTTTGACAAGTAAACTGGTAGTTCGTTCGACCTAATTTTTTGCTATAACAATTTTACGTCAAAAACTTTGACAATGTCAACTGGTAGTTCGTTCGACCTAATGGAAAAAAAAACGAGTGCGCACGTCGTCGACGACAAACCATCTTTGGTCTGATCCGCTTTTTTCTTTACCAGACACCGATCAAAGCCGTTCCGATAGAATCCCAACAAACACACACACTGTGCGTTTACAAGAGCTTATGTCACTGTACATGGTTATACCACCGTATATACACGTCAGGTCAGACATTGCTCTCGCGCGGATTTGAGCCAACCGTGTAGAGATTGTAGATTGTAGAGAACACGTCCGGGGAAGCTTCGTAAATCTCAACCATTCAGCCCGCGTTCCGTCTGTAGATGTCGAGCTTTTATCTTTATCTCTGGCCGATAAAGGATTGCGATGCGATTTGTTTTCGTGTTCGTTTATGGACTGAGAATGTAGTTTCGGTGCAATGATTTCTCTTTCTGTCAAAATATGCGTATTGAACCGTGAATCATTTGAACTACCGATTGAACATATGTAAATATTACATATTAGTGTGTTTGTAACCAAATAATTACAGGTAGAACTCGATTAATTAATAAATACTTAGTAAAATGTAGTGAAGTCACTTTGTTATTGATTTAAAATGCATTAAATCGCGAGAATTAATTCAGCTGTAATAAGAAACGTCACTCTGACGTTACTTGTCAATATGAAATTCGGCGCTGGTAAACAATGATCAGCTGTTTCATAAATGATTGCCGATTCGACGTTTCCAAGGTTATTGATAGATATCTAAAGGCATGACCATATCGGAATTGTATATATACTACCCACAACACATGACGTTTCTAAGGTAACGCACTGTTAGATGCCTAAAGGCATATACATATCGAATATGTACACAACACACAATGCATTAATAAAAAAATTAAAAATTCTTTACAATAAAAACCTCAAAAATTAAATAAAATCAAATTCATTTCTGTCCATTAAAAATGGATATTAAATCAAAAAAAAAAAAACGTTAATAAACTTTAAGACATGTCCATACTAAAACTTGAAATATTTTTAGGTTAGTAGAATATAATTTAAGGTTATGTGCGAATGAATGAATGTATATATATATATATACGTCCTTATGGCATGTCCACGCCACATATCTATATAATACAACACACAATACATTAAAACTAATAAAAATAAAATTTCGAACAACAAAAAAGTATCACAAATTCAAAATTCATTGTTTTGCCTTAAAATGTCTTAAAAAATATATAAAAAAAAACATTGCACGAATTTCTGTCTGGCGTTGACCCTTACAGGATTTGCGGAAAGTAGCGATGCGAGTTACGTAAATTATTCACACATAGCGGGTGTATTAAACGAGTTCGGCTTTGATCATTATCTGGACACGTGATCAAAAGCACGCTCATCTCCATTTGATATCACACACACACACACACACACACACACACACACACACACACACACAATACCCCCCGAAACAAATAACGCAACACTGCGTGTAAACAAAATGCTCAAACTTGGTCCAAGAGATGGCCCCCGATAATGTTATGCGCCCGTGTCGTGTACACATCGCAGCATGCCATGCGGAAGGGAAAGATTTGCGCTGAAACTCCTGAAATGTAACTAATCTCTTCGGCTGGGGAAATTCGCGGAAAAACAGAGATGGAATGATTCAATTGATTTGATTCGTAATTTTATACAGACGCAATGATATATAGACGGTGATCTATCTGCTTTGAACTTTTAATGAGCCGGGAGATGTTCTGAACATGCGCAATAAACCTAAGAATCTGTTGGACATAATCTGTCATTTTTCGAAATTTCGCAAGTTAGGAGGTATTGTCGCATCGCTGACGATATGTTCTTTTAATTAAATAATGTCGTATGTGACTGATGGTGACACATACCTCCTATCTGCTTTGAACTTTTAATGAGACGGGAGATGTTCTGAAAATGCGCAATAAACCTAAGAATTTGTTTGACATAATCTGTCATTTTTCGAAATTTCGCAAGTTAGGAGGTATTGTCGCATCGCTGACGATATGTTCTTTTAATTAAATAATGTCGTATGTGACTGATGGTAACATATACCTCCTATCTGCTTTGAACTTTTAATGAGTCGGGAGATGTTCTGAACATGCGCAATAAACCTAAGAATCTGTTTGACATAATCTGTCATTTTTCGAAATTTCGCAAGTTAGGAGGTATTGTCGCATCGCTGACGATATGTTCTTTTAATTAAATAATGTCGTATGTGACTGATGGTGACACATACCTCCTATCTGCTTTGAACTTTTAATGAGTCGGGAGATGTTCTGAAAATGCGCAATAAACCTAAGAATCTGTTTGACATAATCTGTCATTTTTCGAAATTTTGCAAGTTAGGAGGTATTGTCGCATCGCTGACGATATGTTCTTTTAATTAAATAATGTCGTATGTGACTGATGGTGACACATACCTCCTATCTGCTTTGAACTTTTAATGAGTCGGGAGATGTTCTGAACATGCGCAATAAACCTAAGAATCTGTTGGACATAATCTGTCATTTTTCGAAATTTTGCAAGTTAGGAGTTATTGTCGCATCGCTGACGATATGTTCTTTTAATTAAATAATGTCGTATGTGACTGATGGTGACACATACCTCCTATCTGCTTTGAACTTTTAATGAGTCGGGAGATGTTCTGAAAATGCGCAATAAACCTAAGAATCTGTTTGACATAATCTGTCATTTTTCGAAATTTTGCAAGTTAGGAGTTATTGTCGCATCGCTGACGATATGTTCTTTTAATTAAATAATGTCGTATGTGACTGATGGTGACACATACCTCCTATCTGCTTTGAACTTTTAATGAGTCGGGAGATGTTCTGAAAATGCGCAATAAACCTAAGAATCTGTTTGACATAATCTGTCATTTTTCGAAATTTTGCAAGTTAGGAGGTATTGTCGCATCGCTGACGATATGTTCTTTTAATTAAATAATGTCGTATGTGACTGATGGTAACATATACCTCCTATCTGCTTTGAACTTTTAATGAGTCGGGAGATGTTCTGAACATGCGCAATAAACCTAAGAATCTGTTGGACATAATCTGTCATTTTTCGAAATTTCGCAAGTTAGGAGGTATTGTCGCATCGCTGACGATATGTTCTTTTAATTAAATAATGTCGTATGTGACTGATGGTGACACATACCTCCTATCTGCTTTGAACTTTTAATGAGTCGGGAGATGTTCTGAACATGCGCAATAAACCTAAGAATCTGTTGGACATAATCTGTCATTTTTCGAAATTTCGCAAGTTAGGAGGTATTGTCGCATCGCTGACGATATGTTCTTTTAATTAAATAATGTCGTATGTGACTGATGGTGACACATACCTCCTATGTGCTTTGAACTTTTAATGAGTCGGGAGATGTTCTGAACATGCGCAATAAACCTAAGAATCTGTTGGACATAATCTGTCATTTTTCGAAATTTCGCAAGTTAGGAGGTATTGTCGCATCGCTGACGATATGTTCTTTTAATTAAATAATGTCGTATGTGACTGATGGTGACACATACCTCCTATCTGCTTTGAACTTTTAATGAGTCGGGAGATGTTCTGAAAATGCGCAATAAACCTAAGAATCTGTTTGACATAATCTGTCATTTTTCGAAATTTTGCAAGTTAGGAGGTATTGTCGCATCGCTGACGATATGTTCTTTTAATTAAATAATGTCGTATGTGACTGATGGTGACACATACTTCCTATCTGCTTTGAACTTTTAATGAGTCGGGAGATATTCTGAACATGCGCAATAACCGTAAGGATCAGTTTGACATAATCTGTCAGTTTTCGAATTTTTGTAAGATATGCGGTATTGTCACATCGCTGTCGATTCGCTGAATTCTTTTAATTTTTTTTTACGCGAATAAATAAAATAATTATCGTGATTTCGACTCTGCCCGTGCTTCGTTCTTGATATTATCGTAACGTAAATAAAAATTCAAATATTGTTTGTATGCGAATTTGTGTTTTAAAATAACCTGAAATTATTTATAAGCATTTTCCGCGCATATTAATTTTCTTTGATGATCGTCGGAGTACGCCTAAAAATGCACAGAAAAGCTTCGCAACATCGGCGTATATTTTACGTAAAATATATCCAGCTCTGCCTTACATCGTGAAATTCTTCTTTAGTGCCGTTTCGTCCGGGGTAATTGTAAATAAAATCGCTCACCTGAAAAAAATGACGCAATGAAAGTTGCCTATATTAGCAATAATTTCGTTCTTTCTAATTTGTTCAATCGAATTTTTATAGACAATAATTCCGCTGGTAAAAAACATTTTATTTAGTTAGTTAGAGAGTCCGCAATCCTAAAGATTGGTTGGAAACAGCACGCCATGCCGATCTATCCTGATCTAATCCCTTCATCTCCCTATAGCTATTCATCTCAACGTCTTCAACTATCTGACTCACATACTCCAATCTAGGCCTACCTACCCCTCTCTTTCCCTCCACTCTACCTTCTATGATCAATTGCATAATCCCCCCATGCCTAAGAATATGCCCTACTAATCTGTCTCTCCTACGTTGTAACACTCTCCAAATACTTCTCTTCTCCCCTACTAACTCTAGTACAGCTTCATTTGTTACTTTATCTTCCCAACCAATCCTCATCATCCTCCTATAACACCACATTTCAAGTGCTTCTAATCTACGCTTCTCTTCCTTTCCTATAGTCCACGCCTCACACCCGTACAGTGCTACACTCCAAACATATACCTTCAGTAATCTTTTTCTAATACCCAAGTCAATATTTGATCTTAAAATCTGTTCTTTTTCTACGAATGCCTTCCTACCCTGTGCTATCCTACACTTTATATCTACCTTGCTTCGATTATCTTTTGTGATTCTACTGCCTAAATAACAAAAATCTGACACTTCATCGATTCTATTATCTCCTATTGTGATCCTCATTTTTCTACTGCATTCCTTTTTGTCACACCTCATCACTTTAGTTTTACCTATATTTATTTTCATGTTAAAATCCCTAGTCAATACTGCCTGCATACCATTCAATACCCTTTCTAAATTCTTTTCGCTTTCTTCCAATATAGCTATATCGTCGGCGAATCTCAGCATATATATTTTCTCTCCCTGTACATTCACACCTACACTATACTCTTCTTTTACTTTGTTTATTGCATCTTCTATATATAGATTAAATAATAACGGTGAGAGTGTACATCCCTGCCGAACTCCCTTCCCTATTTTTGCTACCTCTTCTTCCTTTTATTTAGTACGAAAAACAAATGACCGTTTTTATTGATTTGACGACAGGCACCTACTATGATATAATTATTATATAAAATTTAAAAAACAAGGTTTTTTTTAACCAAAAGAGATATATATATTTTTTTAAATAAAATATATTTATTTTTAAAAATCCTATTCAACGATACCAAACATGACGTATTTTCGATTTGTCAATTGTCAAAATAGCTTCCAATTTTCTAATAAAAAAAAATCCATCGAAGACAATGAATTTTTTTCCTCGCTTGGAAGTGCGATCTGTAACACCCTGTATACAATGATTTGTTGTTAAATCGCGTACGGCACAATTTCGATTGTACTTATCGTTTGTTGATGGGCGTCTAAACTCCAAAAGTGGCTACTTCCTCCTCTTCTACTCCCACCCGATCGCGCATGAATATTCAAAAGCACGCGTTGTGAGCTTATCGGAAAGCTTTGCTGCTCCTAGAGCTTTGTCTCTGTGCGCTCTATATGCCGTTGTTGACGATTCAGAGCTTTAATTTATCGTATATATATATATTTTATTAAAACAACTAATTATCCGCAATTGAACATTCTAAAAAACATTATTTAAAAAAAAACAGTATTTACGATCTATGTTTTGTAGATTTTTGTAATTCTTGATAAACGGCAACGCAGCATTAGATCAACGATAAACCTAATACGACTGCGCGCCATCTGTATTTCAATAGGTCAATCATCAATTTACGTTTCTGTCAATTGTTTCAAAACACACCGTGTTTTTTTTATGGAAAATGAATACGGAAAAGCAATAAAAAATATTCAAATCGCTATAAATGCTTTTTAGGGTAAGGTGCACAATGAAAATCACGTTGGAAAATTTTTGATCAGGTCACTGGAAGAGAGAATTGTTATTCGAATTTTGCGAATTCAATGCTCGCCCTAAGTATAAATTGAATTCTAATTAGTGTCTATAAATTCGAGACAATAGCGATCATTAAAGCAGCCTAGCTAGTGGCGCCCTCTGTACCGAATACGGTATGGACATTACGAACTAATGAATTCTATGATTGCCGACGCATCTGTACGCGAGATTCGGAATATTGTTGCTCCGGCTAGATGTTGCATTTTAGAGCTGAATATCGTAAAACTAGAGATTTACACACAAAATATAAAAAAATATATATTTTAATTAAGTTTATTTTTGTGTTTGTTGGAATATAAAATAAACACCAAACTGCCTTAGTTAGAATTGAGGGGGAAGAAGAGGTAGCAAAAATAGGGAAGGGAGTTCGGCGGGGATGTACACTCTCACCGTTATTATTTAATCTATATATAGAAGATGCAATAAACAAAGTAAAAGAAGAGTATAGTGTAGGTGTGAATGTACAGGGAGAGAAAATATATATGCTGAGATTCGCCGACGATATAGCTATATTGGAAGAAAGCGAAAAGAATTTAGAAAGGGTATTGAATGGTATGCAGGTAGTATTGACTAGGGATTTTAACATGAAAATAAATATAGGTAAAACTAAAGTGATGAGGTGTGACAAAAAGGAATGCAGTAGAAAAATGAGGATCACAATAGGAGATAATAGAATCGAAGAAGTGTCAGATTTTTGTTATTTAGGCAGTAGAAACACAAAAGATAATCGAAGCAAGGTAGATATAAAGTGTAGGATAGCACAGGGTAGGAAGGCATTCGTAGAAAAAGAACAGATTTTAAGATCAAATATTGACTTGGGTATTAGAAAAAGATTACTGAAGGTATATGTTTGGAGTGTAGCACTGTACGGGTGTGAGGCGTGGACTATAGGAAAGGAAGAGAAGCGTAGATTAGAAGCACTTGAAATGTGGTGTTATAGGAGGATGATGAGGATTGGTTGGGAAGATAAAGTAACAAATGAAGCTGTACTAGAGTTAGTAGGGGAGAAGAGAAGTATCTGGAGAGTGTTACAGCGTAGGAGAGACAGATTAGTAGGGCATATTCGTAGGCATGGGGGGATTATGCAATTGATCATAGAAGGTAGAGTGGAGGGAAAGAGAGGGGTAGGTAGGCCTAGATTGGAGTATGTGAGTCAGATAGTTGAAGACGTTGAGATGAATAGCTATAGGGAGATGAAGGGATTAGCTCAGGATAGATCGGCATGGCGTGCTGTTTCCAACCAATCTTTAGGATTGCGGACTCTTTAACTAACTGGAATATAAAATATTGTTCATTATAAATTTTTAATATTGTCGAGGCGCCTAAAAAATTATAGTACATTTAAAGAAATTTTCTTAAAATAAAAATAAATATTTTTCTTAAGTGAACCTAATTTTAGGTTTAGGAAAATATAATTTTCGATTTTAAATTACAAAAAAAAATCTACAATTTTTTAATTTTATTGTTAGATGGTAACTTATTTTTTATTAAATTTATAATTTTTTTGACTTATTTTTTTCTTAAATAAAATACCAAAAGAAAACTTAAATTTTTTCATTATTTCGGAAGCACTTAAAAAAAATCTAACGAATTTCATAAAATATTTAGCTTTTGAAAAATATTTTTAAAAAAGTTTCCGTTCCTAAATTAATATTTGATTATTTAATTTTATTATAAAAAAAATACAAAAAATTTTTGGTTGAAGTAATAATTTTTCCTAATTTTTACGAGTTTTTAGGCTATTAACCAATCAGTAAAATACAAATACACAGGCTTTTGTACAGCAGTTGTGGCATATGCAAATAGTAACAGATGCCGCTATTGAAACTGATTATAGATTCAAAATATTTGAAGCAGAAATTAACTTACAACGGAATAATTCCCCACATTTAAATCGAAAAATCAATAAACCAATTTAATACTCATTCGTACACATTACTTATAAATAAACGAATCGAAATAAATGACTACAAAAATCTTTTAAAATATTCAAATTCGTATTTTACATCCAAAAATGTCCCTCCGATGTATTCGTAAATATTTTATTTACGTTTGTAGATATTTTACTGCCTGTACGGTTATTCAGCAGCAACAGGGATATTTCTGGATACCCATAAGGACGTGCATATATATTCATTCGCACATAATCAGTGACATAACTTAAAATTATATTTTACCATCCCAAAAATATTTGGAGTTTTTATATGGACATGTCTTTAGGTGTATTAATTACTCTTTTTTAAATATTTATTTAATATCCATTTTATGGTACAGAAAATAACTTGATTTTATTTAATTTTTGTGATTTTTTGTTCAGAATTTTTTTTAACTTTCTTAATGCATTGTTTTTTATATATATACTTATCCGATGTGGACATACCTTTAGGTATATAAACAACCTTGCAAACGTCAAGTTTGGCATTTACACCCGTCAAATCGGCCATGATTTATGAAACAGCTGATCATTGTTTACAAGCGCAGAATTTATATTTTGACATGTAAACGTCAGTGTGCATTTTCCGTTTATTTTAGCCGAATTTTGTAAAATGGTAAAATAGTAAATAGGCATTTCTAGCCGTATTATTTGTAATAAGTATCCTACCATAGCCATTTGTGTATAAAGTTTACTTAATTTTAATCGGAGATTCTTGTCTAGTTGGTTCACTCGTGTATTCTCGGTAAATACGAGTTCCGTGTTTCGGTATTCCAGTATGAAATAGCGGACTATAGGGTAACAAAAGACACGCACGCGTGATTTTACATATTCATATCGCGTTAGGACGGCAAAAATCCACATATATAGAGAGATATGCGCCGGCAAATTTAGAAATGCCACCGAAGAGAGAGATATGAAGAACGAAGACATGTCCAATACAAGCTTGCTTATATATATATAGCCTGTGGTGGTTCAGTTTAGACATTTACCACGAAAAGATACATATAATAATTTCGAAATTATCCGATATATTAATTTAGAGTGACATTTTTAACAGACGTTGAGAATGGTTTAGCTTAGATTGTGGTAAATTTTGGGAATTTTATCTTTCTTGGTTTTCGTTAAAAAAAATCACAAAGATGAGAGTGATTTTTTTCTAAAAAAATAATTTCAACTTTGAGTAACTATCGCTATGCGAAAATCATGCCGAACCTAATGTTTGGATCAGCTGACTGGCAAATTTACTCACCAAACTTTTTTTTTACAAAAAATTATTTAACTCGCAAATTGCAATACACTTGTGAAGGTGAAAATGACAATTTTATTTGTTTCGAAACAAAATGAATTAGACGTTTCCAGCTTTCTGACGTTAATAAATTTATTTTCAGAGTTGTTTGTCGTGAAAAATACAGTTTTAGTCCGCGAAGCACGAAAATGTCTAAAATCGCTTGTATTCGTTGAAAGTGATCGTTTTTTTTTTTCGATCTAGAGTCGTTAGATATTGTAAATTCATGATCGACCTATTGGAATACAGATGGCGCGCAGTCCTATTATGTTTATCGTTGATCAAATGCTGCGTTGCCATTCATCAGGAATTACAAAAATCCACAAAACATAGATTTTCAATAGTTTTTTTTTTTTAGAATAACGTCTTTTTTTTTTTAATTTTTTTTTTACCCAATTATATGTATATAAATGAATTGTGTTAAAAAAACAATCATTGTGCATGGGGTTCGAATCCCAACCATAATTAGAAATTTTATTGCAATTTTTTTATTTTTAAAGCCTCAGTTGTGTTTAAAACATATTTTTCGATGTATTTAATTTGAAAAAAAAAGTGAAATATGCTTTTTTAACTTATATTTTTTTAAACAAAAATTTAGTAGATACAACTCTGTATTTTCGTTCGTTCAAAAAATATCTCGTTTTTTAATATTTTTTTTTCCCCCAGTTAAGGGAAAAAAGCTTCAGGCATTAAATTTCCACTCAAAAAAATAAAAAAATTTATTTTGTGAATATAAAATTCAATTGTTCAAATATAATTGTTTAAAAAAAATCTACAAGCCAACCAAAATGTACAACAACCTTGTCTAAATTACAACGTTCAATTACAACTTATAACCCATTCACCCGACGGACTATAGGCAACCATGGAATCGATCGCATTTATCGAACAATCGGTAATATCGCATAAATAACGTATGGCTTTAATTGAAATCATTGCATAAATAAATCAGATAAATTAGTGTATCCGAATTAATTGCTGATTAAACGTCTACGCTTAATACCAACTGGCGTACCATAGATGGCACTGTTTCCATTGAATAAATTGACAGATGTATGCGTTATTTACTGTCAATGTTGTTTGTAAATAATTAGCGATATGCAATTGCTCATTTCGTCATTGAATTATTGGTAAAAAAAAATTTTAAGGGGTTAAATGGAGGGTTAAAATGTATTTTTAAATAATTCGATTTGTACGCCATCTGTTTTTCAAGTAGTTTATCATAAATTTACTATTTCATGTAAAAATGTATAAAAGTCCGGATATTTTTGATAAAAATAGTGTAGTGTTGCCAATTTGATACTTAGGCGTTCAAAAATATTCCAATTTAGCTATTAAAGGTTAGTTCAAATTTTTTTGATAACGCGTTAATTTTTGGCAAAGTCGCAAAGTAGGAGAAAATTTTAACAAAAATATAGCTGAACTTTGTGATTTTTTTTTAAGTAACCATCAACGCTAATACCTCCAAAACTTTTCATTATATAATCCAAGCCTTTCTTAATGTGTTTAAAAAAAATTACATCCTAAAAGTAGTTTTTTGTAAAAAAAAATTCATATATCAAAATACACTATATTTTCTGCATGTAAACTAAACTACATCAAAGAGATCCTCTTCAATTCCTGTTGCATTAATTATATTTGCCAGTGTTGCAACGTATAGCCTGTATATGCAACCGTAATATAATATATAATTAATAGTTACGATGGTATCTCTGTAATTATTATTGCAGATAATATATTAATGCAATGGTCGGTTTATAGAGGTCACATAGAAAATGCAAATAATTAATTGGCTTTTATTCGAAATATATGACTGTGTGTCGTGTTTGTAATAATTATTATTGAATTTATTATTATTTTTAATTATATAAATTGGTATAGTAATTTTAGTGTCATTTATAAAATGACATCGGTATTTATTTTTTAATTATAGGCAACTTAAAATATACTAAAAGATAATTTGTAACGTTACATTTTGCAAATATTCGCAACTGTTATTTTTGCAACTACTGGAAAATTCTATTCTTATACAAGCAATTTAATATAGTCCGAAATTTTTTTTTCCTACATTAAATTTTGTATATACTCACAGCTGTCATTTTTGCGAGTACTCAAATTTTTTATTTTATTGTAGGCAACGTAATATACTCCCCAAAATACGTTTTCTACATACAATTCTGGAAATACTCATATCTTTGATTTTCGGAGGTACTCATTTTATTATTATTTTAATATAGGCAACTAATTGTGCACCGAACTTTTTTTTTTCACGTCATATTTTGCAAATGTTTATAATTTTCCGTTTTATAAGTACTTCAAATTTTTATTTTTATATAGGCAACTGAATTTTTGCTGAAAATAATTTTTTCAACATAAAATTGCGCAACTACATCATTTTTGCAACTACTCGAAATATATTTTTTTGTACAAGCAACTTAATATGCACCGAAAAAATATTTTTCTGCATTAAATTGTATAAATACTCGCAACTCTCATTTTTGCAAATACTCAACTATTTTATTTTATTGTTGTAGGCAACTTAATATGCACCGAAAAAAAATTTTTCGTCGAAGTACTCAAATTTTTATATAGGCAACTTAATGAACCCCCAAAAATATTTTTCTACATAAAATTCTGTAAATACTCACAACCTTGATTTACCGAAGTAATCATTTTAAATTATTATTTTAATATAGGCAACTAATTATGCACCGAACATATTTTTTCAACATCATATATCCCAAAATATTCATCATTTTCATTTTCGTAAGTACTCCGAATTTTTATTTTTATATAGGCAACTGAATATTTACTGAAAATATTTTTTGCAATATAAAATTGCGCAACTACTCGAATATTTCTATTCTAATATAGGCAACTCAATACACATTTAAATAAATAAAATGTTTCTACAATAAATTTCGCAAATACTCGAAAACCTTCAATCCGCTCTTTTTAAAGAACACTTTGACGGATCCGATCCGATACGATCCGATGCTCAGCACACACCGCTAGCGGCGTTGCCGGCGTGCGTTTTCTTTTCCGCACGGCGCTGCTTTCACATATGACACTTCGGATCTGGAGAGAGAGTTTATTGCAAATTCCTCCGCGTTGAGTTTATTTTCGCCTTTTTCCTCTCCGTGTGCTCTTCTATTTTCAACGTACACTACTAGCGGATCCACTTTGTTGTTGTGGGTGGCGGGTGTGGGGGGGGGGGGGGGGCGTCTTGTAAAGCACAGCATCCTCGTGACAAACGGATAATTGCTCGGATGATGGCACGACGTGCAACATTACTCTGCATTTTGCATATGAGAGAAAATATAGTTTGAATTTCAAATGTTTTTTTGTAAAAGTTGATATCTACAAAAGTATATATATTTTTTAAACAATAATTTTTGTTTTATCAAGTATTAACGACCATATTGTATCGCCATATTTTTGTTTTCAAAGTTTTCTTTTTTATGAATATTTTTAAATATATTTCGGTCAACTTTCATTTTAGTACAAAGTTTAATCGTAACAATTTTAAATATTCCTGAAAATTTATTTTTTATAGAATGTTTTAATTCAGTTTAGTGGGAACTAAACTGTAATATAGTAATAGTAGCGACATCTATGTGTAGCTTGTCACACTACAAAATTTTAATGTCACTCTTGTCATTTCTACGCGCACGCAGTTAAAATTGATGTCAAACAATTATTTCGATGACAGAAGCAATATTTTTTTTATTGATGACAGTTGCCTTCTAGATTCACACGTTCAAAGTGTCATCGTGTGGTTTAATTCCGAATTAATGTATCGAACATATGATTTGTATCGATAGATGTGTCAAAAATGACAGAATGCATAATCGAATATCGTGATCAAATTTACATATATTATTGTCTTGTAGATTTTTAGGGACAATTCGAGGAATGCAATTATTTTACTGATGGATAAGTTAAAAGTACCTTTTCTCATATAATTAGCCGAGTACGTTCATTTATGCATTTTGATCGTGGATTTTATGAATCCTAATAAATGTCTGTCCCACTAAAAATTACGTACGTATATAGGCAGCCCGCCATACAGCCGGACACATACAGCGGCCTAACCATTATGTATTTTAAATTACAAATGTAAATCCGATTCGCATATTATTTACTGGAAATGAAAACGGGTTTTTGCTGACCGTTTTTTGTTTGTTTTATAAACAATATACGTTATATAGTAGGTAATAAATAATATAGTAGAACTTTTTTTTTTTAATTAACACCTCCGTCCGCGTACGGACCATATTTGAGCTCCATGTTTATTATTGACGTAGAAAACAAACCCGCTTCAGTTTATAAATATTTGCATTTTATTTAACCCGCGCGAAATGCACAAACGAAAAATATTCTAATCGGAAAGTACTTTTAACCACCTTGTATATATACGCTTGTAGAACGTGTGGATTTATTTTATTTGACGTTTTAATTCTGCGTTTTTCAAGTTTTATAATTTATTGTATTTAAAAAAAAAACATTTTTTGAAAAATCTATTAATATTACCGTTACACCCCTGATTCTCCTTATAATACTCTCCAAAGTCCTTCATCACAATCGACTTTGGCATGATCCATCCATCCATCTATCCATCTGTGCATACGGTAAATCATTTCCATCCATCCTATTGCATTCACACACAATACAAGACTGACCCATGCCATTGCACGTTTGTTTGCTCGCGCGTATGTTGGGTTGCCATCTCTCAAAGGCTCAGGATAAATAAAAACAGCAGAATTTCATTTTTTATTAAATTAATATAATTTTTCTTGAACTATATATATATATATATATATATATATATATATATATATATGTGTGTGTGTGTGTGTGTGTGTGTGTGTGTGTGTGTGTGTGTGTGTGTGTGTGTGTGTGTGTGTGTGTGTGTGTGTGTGTGTGTGTGTGTGTGTGTGTGTGTGTGTGTGTGTGTGTGTAACGCTCAAAATATCTTTTTGATTTTTAAATATTTTTTTTATTTTGACGTTTTGGCCAGTTATTGCATTTTTTTTAATACATCTATTAAATTTTTTTTTGTATTAAATCTGTGTTTGTATAGTATCGTCGCTAATACTTGATAAAATTATGCAAATGTTTTCTAATGGATAGTGCAAATTTTCTCTTTCTAAAAAATTGTTTAAAAATTAATCAATCCACAATTTCTAAAATTATCTTCAAACAAAGGATTTAAAAAATTGGCAAAAAAGTGGCAACATTGTAAAAATAGTGTATATACAAAAAAAAAAAATGGGAATAGTTGAAAAAGCGAACAAGTCTTTTTAAAACAGACCAGTTGGCAACCCTGCGGATATATTAGCGCTGGTTGAGGACTGGGCAGGCTAACATCTGTTGATCTTTTATGTGTTGGAAATTAGTTCCGCTTCGGACATATATTTACAACAACTATGGTGGACCCACAAGTCTTGTCCGTATACAGGGTACCTTCCTGCGATTATTTAACACAACCATCTGTCCATTTCTCCAACAAAAACAAGTTTTTTTGGTCATTCATAATTAATAAATCACATTTCTCGGCAAAAAATCAATTATATATCAGCATCTTCCTTACCCCCCCCCCCCATCAAAACACCCTGTATATACACATACACCCCTACACCAATCAAATACTACATCTAGCTAGAGATATTATCAAAACTAATCCGCATTAATACGTTCTCTCCCAACAACAATAATAGGCCTCTTATAAGCGCCTCTATCTCATTTTTTTACAATGCCACCTTTGGGCCAGACTCCGATTTACCGCTGCCCCTGTCATACACAACAAATGTCACTGTTTCTCAACAAATGGCACTCTTTCGCTTATATATATCAAGAAAAGCGTACAAAATAAAATTAATGGTTTAAAAAAATACTAATACTTGATAAAACGATGTATAAAAACTTTTTAAATTATTAAATAGTGCAATTTTTTGTACACCCAACACTGGCGCCATCTATATGTTGTCGTACTAAGCTCTGAACTCTCTATACAAGTGCATTAGATCGAAATTGATGATTTAAGCCGTACGTGTTTAGACTTAAGACGTCATTGAAAGGTTGGTCTTACATCATTGACAGCTTAATCCGAACAGAATCGATGGTTAAACGCTTTGGCGGGGAAGTATATAGTTAATCGAAACAGCTGTTAAAAGGATAACGAATTTATTAAGTGAAGCGAAAATTTGTTATTACAAAATTAGTATCATAATTGTGGATAAAAAAAAATATTTTTTTTATCAACGCCACCCTCTTTGTATATATCAAAATAAATTATCCCCGTAATTTTAGGGGGGATGTCTTCGTCTATTTTGCTGAACTGCACGAGCCGAACAAACATTCTAACACTAACATAATTATAATTTACCGTAAGGGCTATTTCAGATTATTTTTACGATTATAAATCTTTACATTAATGTCGGCGTTATTTCATCTCGCCCCTTCGCTTCGCCCCGCCAATAAATAAGATTAAAAGTGCAGAATCCTGTTTGCGCGGTGCAAACATAACCTCGTATTTGTTATGTCGCTTATTTTGCTGACCGTATTACATTCGTAATGTTATGTTTGTTTCGATTTGCTTATATAGATTTGTCGCAAAATTAAATATAGTAACAAAAAATGAATAAACAGTTTTTAAGTTCATTTTATTTGGGAATGAATAGACATTTTAGTTTCGACAGCGATGTGACAATACCACCTATCTTACAAAAATTCAAAAAATGACATATGTCAATTGAAACTTCAAAGCAGAGGTATTGTCACATCGCTGACGGTATGTTGTTTTGATTTTGTAAACGTCAGTTTGACGTTTCTGTCGACTGATATGGATATAAATCATGATGGCCGACAAATTGATTTGTTTACAGCGTTACTATGAAAACGAATAGGAATATTATTATGAAAACATGATATACTTTGTGTTTTTGCATAATTGTCAAACGATAATTTAAATAAAAGGGCCGTAAATAAAAACCGGATTATTTGAGAGAGAATCGAGCCGTTATTTTGTTTTAGAATATTCTCCGCGACAATTTGAGTTGCAGTTTTGTTCAATTGCGTGTTGTCAAATTCTTGTTCGTGCGCGCTCGGCTGGCCTTCAAACCGCTCGGCTTTTATCTGTATGGTTGTGTTGGTTGCCTTCGTTATTGTAGATTAGATATATGACATGCACGATGGCGTTCTTCATTACCAGTGCATTTTTACAGTCGGCCCTAATTTGATATTAAGGCCACTTAGGATTAGGACGACGACGGCGAACTGGTTCCTGTGCAACAAAGTTGCCCGGGAATGTTCGGGGAATTCCTGTTGAATATATCGGTCCCTAGACGTGGCAATATCTCGCGTCTGGTATGTTTTTAAGAGACATTGTACGCAGGGCTGGTTTAGGATACTGTAAAGAATTTTTTTTGCGGGTGTGAAATTTTTTTTTTGTAATATGTGTATACAAAAATTAATTAAGATACAAACAATTTTATAGAATTTTTTTTTTGCTATAGAATTTAACTAATCGGCCATAAATTGCCATGTTGCCAATTTTAGTTCAAAGTTACAACTCCTTTTTTTTACATTTTATTTTCTAGACAAAAAAAAATTTTTTTCAGAATTTTTTTGCCCGATAAACTGCGGTGTTGCCAATTTTCGTTGTAAATAATAACTGTAAAATTTTTATATATTTTACTTTATTGCAAAAAAAATGTTTTACTACATTTATTTTTTAAATGCCTGTAAATTTGCGATGTTGCCAATTTTAGTACCAAATAGTTAATTTAAAAAAATATTCTGAAGTTTTATAAAAAAAAATTTCGTCGTACAAAACTTTTTTTTTCTGCAATTTTTTAACTAGAATTTTAATGCTACGTTATTAATTTTCAAAATAATTATTTTTTAAAATATATTGCAAATTGTATAAATTTTTTATAGACTATTTAATTTTTTTCTTTGAAATTTTCTTTCTACTTCCGAAATTTAAGATATACACACATAAATTGATATGTTGCCAATTTTAGTTCAAAATAATTACTTAAAAAAATATATATTGCAGAATTTTTATGGAATATTTATTTCATTGCAAAATAAAATTGTTCTCTACAATTTCACTACTTAAAAAAAAATTATGCTTGTGAATTGCCAATTTTCGTTGAAAGTAATTACAAAAAAAAAAAAACGATATTGCAAAATTTATATGAAATATTTTATTTCATTGCAAAAAAAAAAGTTTTCTACAATTTCAGCACTTTAAAAAAATTTTTAAATGCCCATAAATTACCATGTTGTATAAAATAATTATTTTCGTTAAAAATATCACCAGGTGCATCGATTTTTAGACTGCCAATTTTCAACAATAATTTTAAAATATTATTTTAACGAAACATCAGTTCTTTTTTTTTCTCTCATATTTTTATCGCTTAAGACGGCCCTGCGTCTCAGCAAACAGATCCGCCCGCAGTCGCGCCATTTGCGTCAGGCAATTGTCTACTCAACACCATCTCGAATTATTGCTAGCATTTTTCTTCTGCTTTTGTCTCCATGTCGGTCTGTGTATATTATTCTATAGTACGAGAGTGGATCCGTACCATTGAACGTACAACGGCTGTAAGTGTACGCAAGGCGTCACGACGCCTGAATTTGCCCGATTAGAATATGACGGATAAGCAGGTTTCCTATGCTCGCTCATATCCCCGTTGATATAGGCAACTTATATTACACCAAATTAATGTAAATGGATTTTGGACGCATTATGGAATGTACTAAATAATTCAGGAATTCAGGAAAAATCAAATACAGAGACTAAAAATATTACTTACACGTATTTAATTATTATTTTTTTATTAAAATTATAAAATTTCCTAAAAAAAAAATATTTAAAAAATATTAATACGTACTTCAACATATCGTCAATAATTATTTTTATCAAATAAATTCACTTTTGATTTTCCCACACAGAATATAACTTAATAATAAATTAGGGCCTATCTATTCTTCGGCAAAATTATACCTAGTGATAAAAAAAATACCTAGTTTTAATTAATTAGTGAGTGAATTTTTTGTTTGACTGAATTGTCAATTAATATTTGATTTTTTGTTTAAAAAAAAACATTCGAAAATATTTTGTAATTATAGCATTTTTTTATCGAATAAAATATTTTAGCAACTAAAATATTTTTCTGAAAAGACTTTTTTTAATGTAATAAAAATATGTTATTATTGAAAATATTTTATTTGAACGTTTAGTCACCTTTTTTGATTTGGTTTTATTGATCACCGGGTATATGTAGGAAGGAAGTGTGCAATGTAATGGTGTATTAAAACATTTCTGTGTGCGATGTAATTAATTCTTGGGAAAACGAGGCCGAACGAAGGCAAAGAAGGGCTTAAAAGTATAAGTGGATCTCGAACATAACTTCCCTGTATACCAATGATAAAATTTAATGATAAAAAATCCCCCCGGAAAAGTTTGAAAGCTGTGAAATGTGAAAGCGAAGTGTTCTATACCAAGTGTTTTCTGCAAAAAAAATTTTTTCGTATGAATATATATTTTTTCATATAAAATGCCCTTATCAAACAAATCAAAAATTTATTTGGAGTATATAATTTTTTTCAGTAAAAATTTGTACTCATAAGAGAAGACTAAAAAAATTTTTAAGTCTATATTTTTTGTTATATCAATGGGACGATCAAAAATATATTCTTTACAATTTTTCTTCTTAAAATATTATTAAAACCATTTTTATGACCTTTTATATAAACATTTTTTTTTATAAAAATTTAAAAAATCACTTAAAAAATGCATTCAATGAAAAAAATAATTGAAAAAATGTTGCTCACCCTGTATTTAACCACCATACCTCATTTTCCTACACACCCCTCGGTATAAAACAAGGTTGCTTACGACATACAATTCTCCCGCCCCAGTATCCCCATATCTCACACCTCTATACCTTACCTTATTTCAAAGCTGAAATTTTAATCCTCCGAAAAACTTTTCACAAACTCGTCCATTGTAAAATGGGGGAAGAGCAAATTTTGACATGCTGCACCATTCAAATGCTTTGTTATACATTGTTTATACATTCGAACTATTTAATATAGGCAATGTTCATTTGAACTAAATTTCGTATTCTTTCGAATTATTACAATTTTCATAAATTGCATTCAAATAAATGATTAAATCGAGAAATATACATTTTCGGAATATAATTAATCAATTAAATTTTTTTTTATGACGTTTTATTGAAGATTCTATATTTATCTGTCAATCCGTTCGTAAATTTAATATATTTTATACTTGCCTTTAAAGAATTCTTTATATTATATACAATATGTAGTATTTCGAGCAACTTAAGTTGCCTGACACTAAACTATCTACTTGGCCATTTAATGTTTGTTTATTTCCACTTCTCTGTCAATCAATGTATACTCTTCTATAAGTTAGACTGAGAAAAACTTCCTATTGCGCTGACAGATTGGGGTATCATCTGACAGATTTAATGACATATTTTTATTGACAAATGTATGTAAAACTGCCTTAAATCGATTTAAAAATACATTTAATCGATACAACGAGCCTATAGATGTCACTTGTCACACGTGAATAACGTCATATTTCGGTGACAGGAGCAAACATCATTTCGCACGTACGTTTTGTTTGGGTTTGCATCTACGACATCCGTCATGTTCATCACATTATGTCAGCTCGGAGCCTTAATGTTGTTTTGACTTTGCCTATACACAAACATACACTGATAATACACAGTAGAATAGCACGGCTGCCAACTGATTTATGACTCGACCAAATCAGAACAAATTGCCCAGTCTGTTACTAGACGAGGTAAATTATTGTTTACACCTGGCCGTCGCTCGTCCGCGCACAATCCGCCGCTAAATATTTGATGACAACAATATGTAAGCTATTGTACACTACGCGGCGATCGTAGTTGCGGCAACCAACTATACACGAAATTCATGTTATCTTTGCTATAATTCGTTATTTTCAATGAAATTATATGAAAAAAATTCAAACAATTAAAGATGGGTTATTTTTTAATAAAAAATCACAAAATACAATATTTATTACAAATAATTACGAGGCAATTAAAAAAAAAAAGAACTTGAACACACATTCAGAATTATTTAAATTAATACATCAACATGCAGGCCATTGTACACCACGCGATCGTAGTTGCGGCAACCAACTATACACGAATTTAATGCTATCTTTGCCGAACTCGTTTTTAATGAAATTTTTATTTATTTTTATAATTTCAAACAATTATAAAATGCGTTATTTATAATAAAAATTACAAAATAAAAAATTCCGAGGCAATTAAAAAAAAAATATTACTTAAATCAATTTTTACGATAGATAGAAAAGAAACGATTCTTACACCAAAAAGCGATTTATTTTTATATATTAAAAAAAAAAATGTTTTTTGACCAATTTTTGATGATCACGATTGTATATTGCGGTTTGGAAGGCACCGACCGGCCGAAGGGTCAATATTAAATGTCCGGATTGCACGGATGGGATATGGCGCGACAATATGGGACAGATTGGCAAACCTAAATGTGTAATTATCGGCTTGTTGTTGTTCTCAGTGATGGCTGTATAGGAAATTGTGTGCTTGTATGTTTGAATCGGTGATTTAATTGAACGAGGAAGTTTGTTTTATTAAATTTCCATAAGGAGCCGGGTATATTTTAGATCAAATTTTTTTTTATAGAAGATTCTTAAGGTGTTATATTTTTAACACAATTGTTGGATTTTGAGTCTAAAATATTTTGACAGATACGTCATAAGGGCGAAATATTTTTCCACACATATTAACATAGGTTTAATTACATAAAGTAGATTTTAAAGTATTTTAATTTTATTAGTAAAAGATTTTTTTTAAATTGTATTTCTTATTTAGGCTTTTTTAAGACTTCATGCGGCATTAAAAAATTTTTGCCCGACTCTTTAATATCTAAATTCAAATATTTTCGACTATCAAATTTATATCGCTGCATTGTATTTATCAAATTATTTCTCGCTTCAAAATTTGCTTAAACATTTTTGACAATTTAAAACATTTTATATCAAATATTTGTTCAAAAGTCCTTATAAATTGATTATTCATGATTCATTTGTAAAAATACAGATGGCGCTACAGTTGATTTATTATTTCCCTCAATTAAATGCAGCGTTGCAATTTAATAGCGATTAATTAATTCCGAAAAGTAAAGATTTATAAAAAATGGTGCGCAATCTCACAAAAATATATAAACAAAAAAATTTACGGATTATTAATTTTCATCCCGCAATCAATGGCACAATAGAATTTGTAAAAATTCAAATTACATTTTTGATAATTTTATAAATTTTTCCCCTTTTTATTTAAAAACTTTAATATAGAATTCGTATATACACAATTGACTTGCAAAAATACAGATGGCGCCACAGTCGAACTATTGTTTAGCCATTGATTAAATGCTGAGTTGCAATTTATTAGCGATTAATTAATTCCTAAAAAAGAAGATTTATAAAGAAAAGTGTGTAATATTGAAAGAAATAATTAATTTACCATTTTTTGCTGAAATTTGTTTTCGAACATCATATTTAAGCAATTTTCATTAAAATACTCAAAAAATCAAAAATAGAACTTAAAACATCTTTAATATGGAAATCGTAAATACATAGTTGACTTGTAAAAATTCAGATGGTGCCACAGTCGAATTATTATTACCATTGATTAAATGCTGCGTTGCAATTTATTAGGGATTAATTCATTCCTAAAAAAGAAGATTTGTAAAGAAAAGTGTGTAATATGAAAAAAATAATATTTTTTTTACAAAATAGTTTATCGAACATAAAGCAAAATTCATTAGATTACGCAACAAATCAAATATAGTACATAAAATACGCATCAATAATAAAGCCACACCTAATTGCTTATTACTTCGTCACCATATCTCGCCCGGGGGAGACAGTACTCACCCTCTCCGATGGAAGATCTAGCGCGCGTAATCTCTTCGGCAGCCCGTCCCTTTCTTAGCCCCATACATCCCTTCCCACAGACGAGGGGGCGAACATATTGGATTTGGATATTGGACCCGTGCAAGAGTGTGTACCAGATGCACTCACTGCACATCTTCCCGACCAGAATTGGCTTACGTAATTAACCCGGGATTATGTTATTAGATATCAAAAGAATATCTTTTACGGAGAATCTCATTATGGGTAGGACATTTGGGCCCCCCCCCCCCCCCCCCAGGGTAACCAATCAATGACAAGAAGCCGCGCGCAAGATTAAAAATGCTATCATCAAATTCACATTGGTCTTCTTGTCGAATGCTACAGGGTGAGCGAAGAAATTTTTTTCGCGCGATTTTCAAATTTTTTTGCCAGAAAAGATTTTATATATAAATTTTGATTTGTTAATCAAAACAACAAAAAAAATGGTCTAAATTAAATAGATGATAAGAAAAATCGAAACAAGATATTTTGGTGCAGTTTGGCAACTGGGCCGTCATCCTGTACGTTCGTCTTTGATTGTATGAAAGTTCAAACAGATTCCGTCTTGTGTAAAATCGGAAATTACTTTTGCAACAGATCGAATCCTATACGCAACTCATTTTGTTGTCCCAAAAGGGCGGAAGCATCGACCGTAAGTAAAAGCAACGTATTATATCTTTGTTTGCCGAAGATTCCATATACGTTCAGCTCATTTAATGCTGCGTGCGCGAATATCTCGGGTCTATTTGTAAAAAAATGTATAATGTTTGGATATTGTATTGTTCGAAATAAAAATGTAATACCTATTTTTTTCGGAGCGAAAATTTGAATTCTATTGTGCATTGCTTGACGGATGAACAATAATAATCTCTAGTTTTTTAATGTATATACATTTTTTTTTTAAGATTGCACACTATTTATTGACAAATCTTCGTTTTTAGGAATTAGTTAATCGCTAGTAAATTGCAACACTGCATTAAATTGAGGGAAAAAACTAATCAACTGTGGCGCCATCGGTATGTTTACAAATGAATCATAAATGATCAATTTCTAAAGACATTTGATCAAATGTTTAAAATTGTCAAAAATGTGTATGAATCAATTTTTTTTCGTTAAAAACATGTGCAGTAATGTAAAATTGACAGTCAGCTGTTCAAAATATACCAATTTAGATATTAATGGGTCGATCAAACCTTTTTTTTGATCAAATTGGAGTCTAAAAATGTGAAAAATGGCAAAAGAATTTCAATTTTGAAATAAATAATAATAATACGCATCATTTATTAATAACTGTCACTGTCAGAATCTGTCATTATCTAATCTAATACTTTCTTAATATGTGTGAAAAAAATTTCGCCCTCTTGACATATCTGTCAAAATATATCTCTACTCAAAATACAACATGTTTTTTTTACAAAAAACTGTTAACCGCTTAATAATTTAAATTTTTTTACATCATTTTCTCTATTTTAAACTTTTATTCCGTATATTTTTAAATTAGCAATGACCCACGTAACCTTCACACCAAGTTTCTACCCCTTTAAAACAAAATGCCCATAATAAATATCGTGTACTTAATATGTCCTTATACAAACGTAATATTCAAGGGCCGATCTATTTAAATATGCATAGACCAAAGTGAATAAAAAATGCGTATTCGCCGAAGAAATAAACGGCCATAAAACAATATGTAATTTCGGACCATTACGGCCGCCCCTAAAAAGGGACGTTCGTGCCAACACCACTAATTAGTGTGCATGTTTACAAACGGCCCCGGTGACGAAATTGGCCTTATACGGTCCCCGTATGTTCCACCGCGTAATATAAATTCATAAAAGAAACCATAAATTTAACCACGCTGTCGCGTATGCAACCACAAAATCATCTGACATCAACAGAGGCGGATTAAAAAAAAAACGTTTTTTCGTTTAATTTTATTTATTTAAATTCATCAACAAACGAAAAACAACAACAGATGATCACTGAAAGGATTATTAAAAACAACGTTCGTGTTGGTGTTGACAAAACAATTGCGCACCGACGTGCTCTATATAATTAAATTCAGTGAAACGGTAGATAAGATCGCTGTTATTAAACGTGCGGGGCTCGTGCTGCCCTCTGTTGAGAATTAAATACGGCACGTTAATAAACAAGTGCAAACAGCTAGCGGCAGCGGCGTTTGTTTCAATCATGATTTATGTTATTTTATGGACTATTATAAAGACTACTGTGGGGGGATCCGTAGCGTGACTCCGCCATGTACCTGTCGACCTTATATACACGGTGGCCCATTTAAAACGTGAAAATAAATCATTTCTTCTGCAAATTTAAGATTATTATATATTTTTGGTTGGAAAAACTTGCTTAAAATGATTTAAAAAATTCTTTTTATATAATTTTATATAAGTACGTGCTGTATATACACATAACACAGTCCAGTTTTGCATATCGCGCGCATTCGTGTTATTAAAATGACTTTCGAATGGATAAAAACACGAAGGGTAATTGATTTCGGGGTGCTGCTGCTGCTACCCGCCACACACGGACGCCATATGTGTTACCTATACTATATATGTATGTGTGCATGTTCTTGTTAACTACTACTTATATTATCGTGATATTGATCACAGGGCGATCGTCGTTTCTGTTCGTATGTGCTCACACTAAAATGCATTATCGTCTAATATAAAACATATGTGTAAAAAGGGTATTATAGAGGAGCAATGGTAAAAAGTTGTGGTGACTTCACTAGTGTACAGGGTTGTATTAAGGCTATTTTATTGTGCGATGATTGAATTCATTTTTATGGTTCCGGAAAATGTAGCTATTGTGTGATGAAAATATTTTATATTGTGGCGTCATCTAATTTTGCATGGTTCAATTATAATTAAAAAAATTTACTATAGAACTGAACGGTAGCCTATGTTAAAGTTAATTCATGCACAACGTTGCCACATATTGCAATCAGTGAAAGGAATCATTTATAAAATGTTTGGAGGTGATGAGTTTTTATAAATTTCTTCGACCTATTGTTATTTTTTGCAAGTTGCAAAAATATATTATTAGGTGAATAAATATATAAATATTATATTAGGTGTATTGAAAATCTGTTTAGAAGATTTTTGTAATTCTTCTTGAATTGCAACTCAGCATATGATCAACGATAAACATAATAACACCGCGCGCCATCTGTATTTCAATAGCTCAATCATGAGTTTACGTTATCTATCAAACGTTTCATGCCGTTTTGTGTCAAAACAAATAAAATGTTGATTTTCATCTACAAACGTATTTTGCAATTTGTGAGTTAAATCATTTTTTGATAAAAAAGTGCGGTGAAAAAAATGCCAACTTATATAATATTATTAACTGTTTGGCATGATTTTCGGATAGCGATATTTAATTTCTGATGTAGTCTCAAAGTGGAAATATTTTTTAGCAAAAAATGAAGCTCATTTTTTTTTTTAAGGAAAATTAATATATTCTGCAGAAAATTTTTTACACACAAAATATACCATGTTTCTTATGGAAAATTAGAGTGATAAAACGCCCCTTAATTTTTTCTTTTCTTTTGATAATATGAACGATGTACGTCAATAATCTATAATTATTGTTTGTTTTTTTATGGTTCAATAATTTTTCATTTCTTTTAAAATTTAATTGCCTTATAGTAGCTACTACTACTGCAACCAAATCAACATGCCAAATCATTTGGTTGCATAAAACAATTTCATTATTACACAATATCTCTACATTCGTATCGAACAAAACTGAATTTCCCACCCGATTAATTCGACGGAAGAACAATCAACGACGAGAAGAAGAAGAAAATCAATTTCCAATTCAGATATCTGCATTGAATTCTTAACGATTTGGCAGTTGTTCTGAACATGCGCAATACACCTGCGATTCAGTTTGACATGATCTGTCATTTTTGTAAGATAGGAGGTATTGTCACATCGCTGACGATATGTTCTTTCTGAACAACGTCCTATATGAATGATGTGACAAAACCACTTAACTAAGATGTATTATCACATCGCTCAAAATATACATTTCTCGGGTAGAGATGTCTTTGCGTGTCGCAAAAGTCGTTCGATGGTTCGTAAGGTAAAGGCACACGTAACCATGCGATAAGGATTATGACTTTCTTATGCCAGCGGCTCGGGATGAAATAATTATGAGGGCCGCTCGGTGAGACATCTACCCATACACCCATGTTAGAAAAGTTGCATAACTGGACACCTTCTGGTTTTTTTTTTTTGGGTACTTTTAAGTGTAAAAATTTGATGAAACTAGTTTAACCGAACCAAAAAATTATTTTGATATTTCTAGTCTGAATTGCTGCGGCGTTTCTTTTGGCAGCTCAAAATTTAAATATATTTGGTAAATTGGTCGAAAATAACAAAATAAGAATGATTATTTGTGCCATATTTATATAGACCTTTATTTCTTAATTGTCTATTAAAGGGATAGTCTGGTGGCTTAAAGCGTCTGACGTAAGATTAAAGTAGTCAATCATGAACTGGTTCGCGACCGGTTGTGAAATTATTTTTTTGATTTTTTCACTTATTTATACAAATAATTTATTCCTTAAATTTTCATTTTTAGTATATTATTTTGATTTTTTTAATATTTTATCAAATTACGTAGGATTTATTATACATTACAAAATTAATATGCAATAGCGTCATCTAGCGTATATTACTGAAAGACTTAACAAGGCTAAACAATCAAATGGTCAATAATTGCGTTTAGTTGTTTAAACTATACATTTCCGTCTGATTTGCCATATTTGGATAAATGGTTTTCTCGTTTACCGATCATTTTGTGCAGAAAAAAATTGATAAAACCGGTTTTAGCGGTAATACCGGTGGAATGATGATGATAAAGGCAGCGGCTGCTCGGGCGGGGAATTTTCAAATTCCGATATAGCGCGATAATTACTCGATCTCAACGGTATTCTATAAAACAGTTATCCGTTCGTCGACGAAAATCCACTCCCGCACGGCCATAAAAATGTCTGCTAATTAGCAATTAGTATGTTAGCATAGATAAGCCTGCCAGACGTTATATTCTTCCCTGCCAAGAAATAAGAAATATAAAATAATTGCTTGTTTCATCATTATCGTAAATTTGCAAAATTAAAAAAATCTCCCATTGACATGCTTCTAATAACTACCGTTATTCACTTGCCCAGCAACTATTATATGTCCTTTATTAGTGTAGATGGCGCGCGTCACGCAGACAAATCGTTGCATTGTCTGCGTTCTTCATCTATCGAAGCGGATCGATGGTATCAATCTTGTTTGGGTAGGCGTTATTCGTTCAGCAAATGAAAGTGGTAAACTCTATCCTATCTACATTTACCATTTCTGTACACAGGGTGGCTCCATTTTTCTAAGTCAACTACGTTGCGATTGTGTTTTGAACAGCGAATTTTCTTCGCCGCACTTGTTTTTTTAACAAAAAATGATTCCACTCGCAAATTGCACTAACATTTCTGAAGATGAAAATGAACAAATTATTTGTTTCGACACATAATGCATGAAACATTTGATAGAAACGTAAATTCATGTTTTGAGGTATTGAAATACAGATGGCGCGCGGTGCTATTACGTCTATTATTGATCAAATGCCGTGTTGCCATAAATCAGGCATTACGAAATCTACAAAATCTAGATTTTCAACACATACTGAATAATATAATATTTTTATAATTTAAAAATTACAGTAAATGGTGTAAATAAATTTAAAATGCGTTCCAGGTTAGATTTCGAAAAAAGAAGATAATTCCGGAGGAGAAACGGCGTAAAATAATATTTTTTCGCTAGTACCTGCTTATTTATTAATATTTATTATTTGTAAAAATATAAAAAAAAATTTTTTGATACACAATTTTACGTACAATTTTTTAATTACTAGTTTTTATAGTACTTTTCAAACTACATATTTTATTACACAATTTCTAAAGCATGTATATGTATATATATATATGGGGTTCCACAAGGATCGGTAACAGGCCCACAACTTTTTTATATTTACAAATGCACCCGAAATGTAAACAAATATTACTTGCGATGGATTTTATTCAACGACAAAAAAACTATACATCCGGTGTATATATGAGACAGCTCGTCTTGTAGGCAGCATCTCAGGCCAGCGCCATCTGCTGATGGCCTGCTGTCAACGGCAATCGCCGCAATCTGGAGAATAATCGCCGCTGGGACTTCGGACCCTTTCACAGCACATCACACGCCACCTCCGATGGTGGAGTTTCATCTTCTCCCCATCCCCCACCCCTACATCCCCTCGGCACGCACATATATATATATATACGTAGGAATCATTCAGCAGCTAGGTTAGGTACATTCAACTCGTGTTTGGCCGAATGCAAAACATCTATCTGGCTGTCCATTAATGTCTGTCTGTCCGCTGAGGAGGCTGAGGCGGAGGTGGTGTGTGTGTGTGCGTTGGCGGTGTCAGATATGCTATCGAAGACACGGACATTGATGAGATGTGTTTATGTATGGACGTTATAGTGTAACTGCGAAGTGATCAGCTCTTATGGTGGGGGGTAGGGATAGGAGAAGGGAGAAGGGAGAAATCGTGATAGTAGGGGTGGAGAGATGTGGTAAACCCTGTCAAATGTGATGTCAGGATGAATGGTGTGTTGGAGGTGTTAGATGGGCGTACAATTGGACGGTTTGTTTCTTAATTTTTTAAAATTTAATTACACAACTGTGTTTGTAAAAAGTATACAATATACAAATAATAATTAATTAAGGGGGCGGTAATAATTGAGGATTCCTGTTGATAAAAGAGGGTTTTGAATTTATTTTATAATTTTGTATTGTGGCGCCGTCAAATTTTTAATAGTTAAATTATAATTTATGAAAAAATGATAATAGCCTATATTAAAGTTAAATCGTGCGCAACGTTGCAATATATTACAGAATCAATTTAACTGATTTTGTAAAATGTTTGGAGACGATGATATTTTATAATTTTCTTCTTTTGTAACTAATTGTTAAAGTCTTTTTTTAAGTTACAAAAATATTATATTATTCATTAGGTGTGTTAAAAATCTATGTTTTGTGGCAATCTATGAATGGCAACAACGATAGACATAATAGCACTGCGCGCCATCTGTATTTCAATGGCTCAAACATGAATTTACGAATAGTGTTTTGCACTTTGCGAGTTAAATATTTTTTATGTTTAAATGTCTGATATGAATGTCATGCGCATGTGCCGTAATAAAAAGTCTCATCCAACGTTGCCACATCGAATATAAACGTTGGTTTTTGAAGAAGTTAAAAAAAGTATACTATTATAAATTATTACACACGTATTCATAGAAATATTTTTCATTTTGTTATTTTTAATACCAAATTAATTGAAAAAAAAATCGCTAAATTCGATAAATTCATCCACAAAACAGATTACTAAGTTACCCAATCATGAATTCGCGTTTCTATCAAATGTTTCGTGCATTTTGTGTCGAAACAAATAAAATTCTCATTTTCACATTCACAAGGTGAAATCATTTAACTGCTTTTTAAAATTTTTCTATTGACACTTAAATTATTTATTCAAATAATAAATATTAATTTACAAAACTGTCCATGGCAAACATAACTGTATGCCGTTTTTTTGTCTCGTGAAAAATGAACATGTCATTTTAAATTTTCCAACTTTCTCCATACTTCAAATTATTTAAAATTCAAAAATATTTCGCATCGCCAAACATCTACCATTTTATCAACACAGATACAGTCCATTCGCAGTAATAAACATTCATTACCTTCCGCTCAACGTAACTCACCTCAATTTGGATTACTCTCCACCACCTCGCTCTCCATTCATCCCCCAACCAATATAAAATACAAGTTCCCCCCCCCCCCCCCCCCCCACCCCGTAACACCTGCACATATACAGTGGTGCCAGATGAAAAGTGTTGCTTATTTTATGCTAAATTTATATTTTGTCTGGGTGACGTGACACGACATATTAACAAATCGCGCTGGTCATGGGTTCGATTCCCATTCTGGTCATGGATATTTTCTAGGGAAAAAATCCCTGACCGGACCATGGATGTTGTGAATTTTGAGGAGTCGCTTTGAAAAAGTTTCTACTAGGATGTAAGAGGAAATGAAGTTGGTTAATGTCAAAGAGGAGCTATTAATTAAAAATGAAAAAACAATAAGCTTCCTGTAATTCATTGTTCATTTCTTGATAATGCTTAATAAGCGGCATTATAGTCAAATAAATCCTCATTTTTAACTGCGATATAAAATATTGTACTTTTATTGCTTTATACCAATTTTTTTTATAATGTACATTGATTTTTTTTTTGCCATATAGAATTTAATAAAATTTTCGACAATTTTAACAAAAGTTTCGCTTTTTATAAACACTCATCATTCCCCTCAACTTCACCGCACACACAACCTGAAAAATCTAACCGCATTTTCGTTTTTGCCACTACATACAACTTACATACTCCCCTGATGGTTTACATAGTGCCGAAGTTCACATCGGATCCACCTTAGAGCTTACACACCTTCGCTGATCCACTCTCTCTCTCTTAACGCGTTTTAAATTAACTCTAGCAATCGATCAATGTTCATTAGTAGCTGGCGATGCTCTTTCAGGTCGCAATAAAGTGCCGCTTGTTCTATTCGACCTACCGAGACGTATGTCGTTTCTTATCTGAAAAGGTCACGTCATCTGTCTACACGATACAATGTCACAACGAATTGTCAATGTATTTCAATTAAAACAATGCACATTGCATTGTTGATGGATCAGCACTGAGCGTGGCGATTACGCTGTTTAATTATCAGGAATTAGTGGATTAATGTAAGCATTTTAGTTAGTAATTATAAGTTGCGTGATTTCCCGGTGGGTCTGTTGCCCGCCTGTCTGTTTATTCGCCTGGTGTATGTTTACATGATATGTTTAGTTTACTATATCCGTGTCAAATCCCATCTGAGTACACCAAATCGCACATTTTCCCCGTTAAAATTGTATTACACAATAGAACTGATTTCCCAACTTGCCGCTGTACTATAGGCAACTGCAATTGCACATCTCGAACTAAGCGAGATGTGTAGTTGCAGTAGAAATCTAGATTTTTTTAATTCGCTTCGCTATTAATATTAACAATCGTAAGAACAACTAAAATATATGCATAAATATCTGTACTATGTTGTTTTGTTGTTTAAAACGTCTGTCACTATTAGATCCGGTAAAATCATGATGGCCGCTAAATTTGTTTATTACTATGGCAACAATGTTATTCAATTTCGACTTGACGTTTATTTACAAATAATAATTTTGTCATCTCGAATTATTTAAAAAAAAAATTGCCAACAGTATTTATAATCTACTTTTTTTGGTTTTTTTCAGAACATAAAAATAAATAAATATCTGTACTACGTTGTTTTGATTTTTTAAATGTCAATGTGGCATCTCTCACTATTAGTTGCAGTAAAATCATGATGGCCGCTAAATTTGTTTATTACTATAGCAACTAATGTCATTCAATTTCGACTTGACGTTTATTTACAAATAATAATTTTGTCGTATCGAATTATTTAAAAAAAAATTGCCCAACAGTATTTATAATCTACTTTTTCTAGTTTTTTTCAGAACATAAAAATAAATAAATATCTGTATTATGTTGTTTTGATTTTTTAAACGTCAGCGTGGCATCTGTCACTATTAGATGCGGTACAATCATGATGGCCGCTAAATTTGTTTATTACTATAGCAACTAATGTCATTCAATTTCGACTTGACGTTTATTTACAAATAATTATTTTGTTGTGTCGAATTATTTAAAAAAACATTTCCTAGCCGTATTTATAATCTACTTTTTCTGTTTTTTTTTGCAGAGTTTGTTTTGAGCGGCAGTCCGAGAAATAGTGGATATCCAGCTGGTCGTTCATCCTTGGCGAGTGATGCGAATTCTCAAGGGCACAGGTGAGTGACTTAATAAAGTAGTTAATATATTTGACAAGTTGAAGAAGAAATTTTATTTATTTTTATTAAGAATTAAGAAATGATTACGCGAAGAAGCATCGATTTTTAGAATGTCAATTACATCGATTTTTAGAATGTGAATTGCATCGATTTTTTAGAATGTTAATTGCATCGATTTTTTGAATGTCGATTTGGAGCTACGATATTTGTTATATCGAAATGGGGGTTATATCGAAATTTTCATGGGGGTTTGTGTGTGTGTGTGGAAAGTTGAACTAACTGACGGCGGCGTATTTTCGGGGCGAATGATTTAGTGAATTTATGAAAATTCGTTGTGTTGTCGGTAGATCTGTGCAGAACTAGAAAGTCAAACATTTGATTGCAGCTCAGTTGCTCAGACTGGAACTTTGTTCAAATATTGTTCTTTTCATATACTAAGAGAGAGCTCTCTGTGCCGTTGAAATGTACACCCATCCAATATGAATATAATATACTACACCGTGTGTACCAAAAATATATGCAATCGATTTTTTTAATAAAAATTGATATTTCATTTTGCAAATTGCCAAAAAAAAATTTTTTGATGCAATTGTATCATATGAAATTTTTCTAAAATATTTAATTGGTGTACGAATAGTTGCGTATATGCTCGTGTTATTATCTTGGCGTATAGTATGTAATGAACCATTACAAATGTTAAGCCTGCAGTCTTGAGGCGAAATGCTTCTATTCTATGTATATATAATTCACCCAAAATGGCTTTCATAAAATTAAATTAACCACATATGTACCCGGTATGGGAACAATCAAATTTACTTAGTTTTGGGATTAATGCGAACGTATAATTTGATTAAATATTGACGAATGAATTCGCACCATTTTCAAGTTGGATTTAGTGTAATGTGAACTGAACGTTTTTCTTAAAGTGAAATGATTTTTTTTTTGTGTTTTGACACAAAACGGCATGAAATGTTTGATTCGTGATTGAGCTATGGAAGTACAGATGGCGCGCAGTACTATTATGTTTATCATTGATCAAATGCTGAGTTGCAATTCACTAAGAATTACAAAAATCTTCTAAACACTGATTTTAAACACATCTAATGAAATTATAAATAAGTTTAAATTGCGATCCATGCAATTTTTCGAAAAAAGAAAATAATTTTGGGAAGAGAAACTGTATAAAGTAATATTTTGCAATAGAACCTTTTTGTTTATTAATTAACAAATATTAATTATTCGTTAAAATATTTTTGTGTCAATAGAAAATATTCGGCAACCTTGCGCGCATGAGTTAACTGTAATATAGGCTACCGTTCAATTATACAATTTCGAATTATAATTGAACTATTCGAATTGAGATGGCGCCACAATATAAATTTTATAAAAATAGCAACTGCCTCCTTAAGATTTTTTTAAACTACAACACTTTAGCTTTGTATTTAAACGTCAAATTGAAGAAGAAGAAAAATCTTAATCATGAATATTTTTTATCTTACATTGTAATTATTTGTGCTCTATATGTATGCAACTAGACGTTCAATTAGGTCGATTAATAAATACAATTAGTTACAATAGCTGCAATTATCTTTTTAGAGCTTAGTTCCTATCAGAAGCTCGAGGATTAGATAAATTAAAGGCAATATTGAATGTTCCGCTTCAATTAAGCTAAATTAGATTAAAACGTTGGACGGTACCATAAATAGATGCACGATCAAATGCACTTAACGTCACAAGTGCCTTTAATTAGTACAAATTTATTTTAAGAATTTTTTTATTAATTAATCTACTAGAAAAAATATATATGTAATTTTTATACGGACCTGTATAAACAATAACGTTCTTCCTGTTAGTTATATTATTTAAAAAATGATTTTTATTAACGTTTTTTTTTTGTATATAAAAATATTTTTGAAAGCCATATTGATTATATCGACTTAAAAAAATGCATCTACTTAATTTTTTTTAAATAAAAAATTAATTCGTCGATCAATTTCCTTAAAAATTTCAATCCATCTTACAAATAGCACGCTACATATATGTATTAAGTATTAATCAAATCAACAGATTATTTTTTTAATTATCGCCGGTTAAACATAGCCAACGTAATATATTTTTTTTAATCAATCATGAATTTTTTTATACGACAGGCTTCGTTGAACAATTCTGAACATTTAGTTTTGTGAAGGTGTGAATATCAGTCAGCCGGACCTGTACGTACAGGTGCTTAGGGAGGCCCTTCTTGCAGCGGTCCAAGCGGGGGCGTTTATAATTCCGAGGTTGGCAGGTATTTAATTTAGAGTTGAATTCAATGGACAAACACGTCCCTGCCCTGTATGTATACATACATATATATATATAAACATACACGCATGTCGCTCGTAAAATATTAACCACTGTTTCCAGAATAATCGTTATAAATCATTTAAGACTTTACGTACATTACGACGTTGGTGAATATTCATGAGCCTCTCTCTCCACTCTGCCGTATACATAGGCACTTACTTGAATATAGGCAACCAACAATTCTATGCAGCGAAATGTGGCCAACCATTATTTTCCATCAAATGTCATTTCGCAATCGAAATACCGGCTAAATTCTATAAAACACAAACGAACACGGAACAGCACAAAAAAGTTTTAATCATAATTTCTTTTTGTGTTTTTTTTTTAGTGTAAATATATATTTTTTCAAGTCGATAATGCATTTGTCTGAATTTGCAACAAATTTAATTTAATTTACAACACTCGGCGCCATCTATTGTTGATTATGTGCATTAACACGTTACGTTGATCGTAAAGCGTTGCACTTGAATTAAATTTAATATAGGCATACCAAATTACAGTTGATAAAATAGATAACGGCTATTTTATGAAATAAAACAACGTAGAAAAAAATAAATTTAAATTCTAAGTTTGGCCATCCATGGAGTTGTATGTAGTAGTGGGAAGTGCCGGATGTCCCACGGGATAATGATATAGAAGGCCTTGGCAAGTTTCTTGTATAATAATGACTTTATTTTATTAAAGAAACAATTCGTTTGCAATAAAATGATATTTAATTTATTTATTTTTGTTAAAAAAGACAAATTTCACGACTAATACGTTAAGTAGTTCACATGAAATCGTCGGTCGTTTGACATGAGCTCGTGTATGAAGTGGTTAACATAACCTAGCTTGTATGTTTCATCGTCGTTTTGCTCGATTCGCTTCCTTCCGTCTGCTGTGTCTGACCTCTTTGTCTTTACAACCGACCTCGGAAGTTTCACAACGACGAAATAGGTCTATGTAAAGTGTAACATGTATATTGAGTTGCATATATATACAGTTCGTTCCTGTAGAGTAATTTTTTTTAAGAAATCTATAGTTTTCTTAATATTAAATTTATTAAATTTTATTAAATTTATTAAATTTATTTATTAAAAAAAATATATATTTATTTTTAATATTTCGTGGAATTTTTTTACATTTTATTCGGATAATTAAAAAAATATACTTTTTAAATTTGATATATCTGTACCTTGGAACAAAAAGGGCCAATGTCCAAAATAAGGAGCCAAGTGCATGAAATTTCAAAAATATATATATATTGTACACGTTAATTCATCAAATAACATGAATAATTAAAACAAAAAGTTTGAAAAACTATTTTATGAAAATTGATAATAATTTTATGAAAATGAGAAAATATTACGAAAATGTTTAAAAAATTAAAAACTCAATTTTCCATTATCCGTCACATTATAATATTGGACATTTTTAACCAAAGTGCAGATATATAGTTCGTTCTTATAGATAAATTTAATCTATTTTTTTTTAATCTGTAGTTTTCTTGAGTGTGTATATTTTCGTTTTTTTCAATGTAAAAAAAAAATTTTTTGGCCAATATTGTTTAAATAATTTTTGGAATTTTTTTACACCCTGTGTTGATTACACCGTTGATTAAAAAAATATTTTTTAATTTGAAATATATCCATACATATATATATGTAGTTCTTGTAGAGAAATTTAATCTTTTTTTTTAATCTATGGTTTTCTTGAGTGTATATAAATATCGAAATTTTTTTTTAAATATTTTGTGGATTTTTTTTTACTCCCAATTTTAGTCGAAAGATTCGTTTCTTCATATGTAATTTTTTTTTTTTTATATTTTGTGGTATTTTTTACACCCTATTTTATTGGATTAAAATATATATTTTTAAAATTTTATATAATTTTTTTTTTTTAAATTGTGAATAGAACGTGGAATATTCTAACTGGGTTATGTATGTACTTATAACGTTCATTTGTATGAAAGAAGTTGTATGAAAGAATATGTATATGATCCTAGATACTAATTACAAAATGCAATCAGCATCTAATCAACTTCAGAGTCATTATTTCACCGGGCAGAAAATTCATTCGCGCAATTCGCTATTTTTAGAATAACTGCCGTAAGCTTTTGTAGCTATTGTGGTAATCCTGAAATTTCTAGAAACTACATTTTTTATTATACGGCTATATGGATGTAAAAAAAAATCGAGAAATAGTTTTTTTTTTACCAAATTTTCGGCTAAAATAATCGGAAACTTCACACTGACGTTACTTGTCAAAATATAAACGCGGGGTTTGTACGCAATAATCAGCTGTTCCATAAATAATGGCGGATTTGAAGGTTATATGCCTACTTGACGTTTCTAAGGTAACGTGTTGTTATTATTATAACATAAAGGCATGTCCACACTAAATATGTATTATACTTGATTGACCCACTACAGCAGCAAATGAAGTATTAGGCACAAAGAAAAGGGCAGGTAGGAGAGAATGGATCACGGAAGAAATAGTTGAAATGATAGAAGCAAGAAGGAAAATTAAAATTGGAAACACAGAAGCAGGACAGAAAAAATATAAGGAACTAAGGAACTTAATTAATAGGAAATGCAAGCTAGCGAAAGAAGAGTGGATAAAAGGAAATTGTGAGGATATTGAGGAGGATATGAGAAGAGGTAAAGTAGATTTGGGCTACAGGAAAATTAAGTCACATTTTTCTAAAGTAAAACCAAAGGGTAACATTATATGTGATAAGCAGGGTAAGGAACTCACAGAAAATAAGGAAAAAGCTAGAAGATGGAAGGAGTATCTTGAAGATTTATATAAAGGTAGGCAGGACATGGAGGAGCTAGAAAGTGTGGAACAGATAGATGAGGATGACTTAGGTCCTAGCATACTTAGGTCAGAGTTTCATAGAACATTAAATGATTTACGGAATAACAAAGCAGCGGGGATTGATATGATACCAGCCGAATTAATAAAACACGCAGGGGAAAAAATGCAGGAGCGATTATACAGGTTAGTTTGTAAAATATATGAGAAGGGAGAAGTACCACAGGATTTTCAGCGTAGTAGAATAGTAACAATGCCGAAGAAAATAGGAGCTAATTTGTGTGAGAACTATAGGACCATTAGCCTACTATCACATGCATCGAAGATATTGTTAAAGATTATTTATAGGAGATTAGAAAATAAAGTAGAGGAAAGGCTAGGAGAAGATCAGTTTGGTTTTAGGAAAAACAGAGGGACGAGAGAGGCGATTCTAGCACTAAGAACGGTAGTAGAAAAAAGAAAGAGGGTAGGAAAGGTAACTTGCATAGCTTTTGTAGACTTAGAAAAGGCATTTGATAATGTAGATTGGGACATAATGTTTAGAATTTTAAAAGAAACGGGTATAGATTATAAGGATAGGAGAATAATTTTTAATTTATATAAACACCAAACTGCCTTAGTTAGAATTGAGGGGGAAGAAGAGGTAGCAAAAATAAGGAAGGGAGTTCGGCAGGGATGTACACTCTCACCGTTATTATTTAATCTATATATAGAAGATGCAATAAACAAAGTAAAAGAAGAGTATAGTGTAGGTGTGAATGTACAGGGAGAGAAAATATATATGTTGAGATTCGCCGACGATATAGCTATATTAGAAGAAAGCGAAAAGAATTTAGAAAGGGTATTGAATGGTATGCAGGCAGTATTGACTAGGGATTTTAACATGAAAATAAATATAGGTAAAACTAAAGTGATGAGGTGTGACAAAAAGGAATGCAGTAGAAAAATGAAGATCTCAATAGGAGATAATAGAATCGAAGAAGTGTCAGATTTTTGTTATTTAGGCAGTAGAATCACAAAAGATAATCGAAGCAAAGTAGATATAAAGTGTAGGATAGCACAGGGTAGGAAGGCATTCGTAGAAAAAGAACAGATTTTAAGATCAAATATTGACTTGGGTATTAGAAAAAGATTACTGAAGGTATATGTTTGGAGTGTAGCACTGTACGGGTGTGAGGCGTGGACTATAGGAAAGGAAGAGAAGCGTAGATTACAAGCATTCGAAATGTGGTGTTATAGGAGGATGATGAGGATTGGTTGGGAAGATAAAGTAACAAATGAAGCTGTACTAGAGTTAGTAGGGGAGAAGAGAAGTATTTGGAGAGTGTTACAGCGTAGGAGAGACAGATTAGTAGGGCATATTCTTAGGCATGGGGGGATTATGCAATTGATCATAGAAGGTAGAGTGGAGGGAAAGAGAGGGGTAGGTAGGCCTAGATTGGAGTATGTGAGTCAGATAGTTGAAGACGTTGAGATGAATAGCTATAGGGAGATGAAGGGATTAGCTCAGGATAGATCGGCATGGCGTGCTGTTTCCAACCAATCTTTAGGATTGCGGACTCTTTAACTAACTAACTTGATTGAAAATTTTATAAAAAAAAAATTATTGCCAATAAAAAAATCCAATTTTTTTTTTTTTCGTTATGTGTTGTCATAACTGCACTCTATTGTTGTTGATTTTGTTATAGCGTGAAAAGATGCGACAAATTTTCATATATATTAAAACGTGGCTATTGTCGGTCAACAGCCAGCTGAAGCGGTAACGGTAACGGTTCGGGCGAACCGGTGAATGTATGCAACATAATACATTCGAAATTAAAACTATCGCGCACATTGTTTCGCGTAGTAAAGTTTAATTAGATCGTTCGTAATCCGGCCAAGGCTCGAAATAAATGGACACCACAAACTCGGGTTTTGTATAAACACAGTGATTTAATTTTGAAAAAAAAAATTCTAGTTTTAGGTACACATAAAAAAAATCGTCACTTTTTTATTCCTAAAACTACATTTTGACAGTTAAAATGTTAATAATTCGAAGTTGTGTGAGAGAGCCGTTGTTTCGTAAATGCAAGTTTTTGTGAAAAAAAAAATTTGATTTTTTTTTTGGATATTTTGAAAGTCCCAGGCAGTTTGTATTTGATAACATATATTAATAAAACGTACGATTAAAAAAAATAAAATTAAAAATTAAAAAATAAAAAATACATAGCGTATGTTGCTTGAAAAATACACCTCTGGAATAACATAGAAATGATAATTGCCCCCCTCTTATATTTTATTAGAATTAATTTGCGCCCGAAACTACGTTCATGTGAAAATGCGAATGTGCAAAATAGAATATCATATGCGAATATTAAAAAATTGAACGAATTTGTTCTTTTTTATTTATTTTTCGGTGGGTAAATGACTAAAAAAGAGACTTTATACAATCAAAAAGGCATTGTTGTAATTGGTAGTTCAAATTCAGACTTTTCGTTAATTAAAAACGTTTTGTATTTCCGAGTAGTTCAAATGAACATCCATTTTGATATTTATTGAAATATCAAATATGGCTTGGAAATTAAAAAATAAACAATTTCATCGTTTTTTAATGAAAATTCGTTATTTTCTTTAAAAAAAAAACCTCCAATGGAATCTGTAAAAGAATTTTTTTTTCGATGAGTAAATGACTAAAAGAACTATTTTAGATCATAAAAAATGTATTGTTGTAAATAGTAGTTCAAATGAAGATTCTTCGTTAATTCAAAATATTTAGTAGTTCCGCGTAGTTCCTATATATCAATTTTTTAAATTAGTTATTAATAATCGAGGTGGCTTGTATTATTAATAAAACAAAAGTAGCTATTTGTTATTTATTTAATTATGACATTTCATGACTTGAAAATAAAAAATAAATAAACGATTTCATCGTTTTTAATGAAAATTCGTTATTTTCGCTTAAAAAAAACCACCCTTTTTAGATAATAACAAAATGCATTGTTGTAAATAGCAGTTCAAATGACGATTTTTCATTAAGTAAACATGTTTAATATTGTCGAGTAGTTCAAATGAACATTTTTAATAATTAAAACAGTCTAGTACGTCCGAGTAGTGCAAATAAAGATTTTTCATTAATCAAAAATGTTTAGTACTTCCGAGTAGTTCAAATGAACATTTTTTTTTTTAATTCTATGCAGCTTGTATTGTTAATTTAACAAAATTAGCAATTTGTTAATTCTTGTAATATCAAACGTGACATTTCTTCGCTTAAAAAAAAACGCTTTTTTTATCGTTACTTTCGTTTAAAAAAAAACACCCAATAGAATAAAACAAACACATTTTTTTATTCTTTCTACACGACCACACATAGACATAACCTCAACTCAACAAAACCACTCCACCACTATCATCACTTACATTACCACCGCCCGAAATAATTTCGAATTACCTCCCATACCTACTTGGGCAGGCATTATTCTCAGCTGCTTGCTCTCGGATCTTGGTTATGTGTGTCCTCTTCGGCACCATACACTCTTTCCGCTGTGCGCCACCGCAGCGGTGGCGGCCACTGCAACAATAACATATGAGCTTGTCAGGGGACCTTGGACCTCTGCAACATTACGTTCCACGCCACCACCCCCCCCCCCCACCCCGTGAAACATGGCCCAAGTGTTAATATACACGCTCGGTGACTGATATAAATGACGAGCCGTCCCTGGAGGCTCCAAAATGGTCTTGTTGCATACACCACCCTTTGTTATAGATATATCGCCACCTGGTGCCTCCTCCTCCTCCACCGAAAGAGCGTCCAATTAGATGTTGTTCAAATTGAAACGATTTTTTATTATTAATAAAATGTCTAATAAACTTTCGGTCGTTGGATATCAAAGAAAGTCTATAAAACTCTATTTTCAATAAAGAACTAACACTAATCATTTTTATTAAATTATTTCTATTACATATATTCTTGGAGAAACACGTGGAAAAATCGTACATACGTAACTACAGAACAAATGCTACTGTCTTATCTGGCGTATTCTATATCAATATATATATATACACACTTTATGATACACTCATCTCATTGCATATGCATTTAACTTGTACTGGCCTCGGATAGCCGCTGGAATGTGTAAAACATATTAGACGATGTATGTGACAAGCGAACCGAAGAAACAGAAGATATACTGCATATGGTCGCTCTCACCGATTGCTTGCAATAGAGTGAGGTGAGTGCATAGGTATTTAACTCGTATTGGGTCGTCTGGCTGGCGCTGGAATGTCGGCACCATGTTAGCGATATAGGGCCGTATACGTGATATTGTTTGCTTTTGTGGCACCAATTTTTCCTTTGCCTATGGATGGAATTTTTTTTTGCGTTCTTTGGGCTTGGATTGTATTTAAAGCGACACTTGGTTTTCTATAAGAAATTTAATATATTTAGATTTTTATATAATCCTGTGCTGGATGTATGTTGAACATTAAGAAAAGTTAGGTTGCGTAAATGATAAATTCTATACGAATTGTGTACTAAATCTTAGATCCTTGGAAATAGTAAATTCATGATTGACATGTAAAAATATAGATGGAGCGTGAGTCGAAGTGTGTTTGTTAGTGATCAAATGGTGCGTTGCCATTCATCAGCTATTAATGAATTCGTAAAATCGAAGATTTTCTTAAATAATGGTTAAATTGTTTGAAACAAGATCATTTTACAATATGGCAGTATAAAAAAACATTTTATACAAATTTATCTTTCGATACAACGAAATTTTAATAGATTTTGTTAGTAATATCAAAAGTTGTGTGTTTTATCTTAGAAATTACAATTGAAATAAAATAATTAGCGACGTATTAATATAGATTGAGCCTTCCTGAATAAAAAATGATTTAAAATTTTCTCGTTATCTTTAATAATAACAGAGATATGGGCATTTTTTCAAAGCTCTGCATGGTGTGTTGATTTGTTGACGTTTGAGTCTTTTGTACTTACTATCTGTCGATTAGATTCGCTTCGCACCATATTGTCTAGAACGACGTGCGTGCGTTTATGCGCAGCATGTACCTCGCTCTAAGTAGACATAAAACAGGGGCGCATTCAGTTTTAATTCATTCAAATTACATATTTTTGGCACTTAACAAATGAGTGAATCATTAATTTAATTATTAAAATTATTTGTTCTTTATAAACTGCATATTTATTACTAATACGAGTTTATTTTATAAATTCAACCTTACTGAGGTCCTGACTATAGCGCACTCGTGCCAACATTAAAAGGAAAAGTAGACAACTTAATGTAGCTTGAAATATATTATTGTTATTGCATAAAACACAATAAAAGGAATTGGTTAGAGGGAAGTATATAATAAATTGGTATGTATTAAACTTTTGAACGGGTTGAAGTAAAAATTAAAAAATTTTAGTAAAAAAATATTTGGAAATTTAATAACTAAATTCAAATTGATTCTTGATTTATTTTTATTTTGTAATTTTATTTAAAAAAAAAATTATTCTCTCTAAACCTAGGATTTATTATTGTAGTTTTTTATAAATTCTGCTCTTAAAATATTTTCTTTTGAATGAGCGGATTTAGTATAATATACATCAGATAGCAAGCATTGTTTTTCTTGGGAAACTGCGGAAAGCACAACCAGCTGCAACTGCGTATATTTAGTTGCATATACATGCACAATACAATATACTATCTATTATCAGCATTCTATATCTAAAACCGCTCTTATATATTATTTAAAAAAAAAAAGATATTTTTATAATGTCCAATTTATTTTGAAGTATACAATTTTTAATATATCGTGCGATCGAGTCAATTTAAATTTAAAATTTAAATTTAAAAAATTAAGAATGTTTTTGAAGTTTTTTTCAAGATAAAAAAAAATAATTTAATTTGGCTTTTAAATAATTGATTTTTATACCAGACCCAGAATTTAATAAAATATATTACCGCTCTTATGCATTATTTAAAAAAAAAAAGTTTTTGTAATGTCTAATTTATTTTGTTTTTTTTATATTGTTTTATATATTGATATATTGTTTTTTTTTAAATAATGATTTAAGTGTATATTTGAAAAAAAAACTATTATTAAGAAATTTCTTTTGAAGTTTTGCATTTTTTGAAGATAAATTTTTATACCGGACCTAGAATTTAATAAAAAATATTATTGCTCTCATGTATTATTTAAAAAAAATTGATGTTTGCATAATGTCAAATTTATTTTGATGTATAAATTTTTTTAAATATCGTTCGATCACGATATATTTTATTTTTTAAAATAATGATTTGAGTAAATTCGAAAAAATAACAATTATTAGTAATTTTTTGTTCATAAGAATTCTTAAAAATTCCTTGACGTTTTGTATTTTTTTGAGGATAATTATTTTTTTAAATTAATTTAAAAGTAGCGTTTAAATAATTTTTTATTATACCGGGCGTAGAATTTAATAAAAAAAAATTTCGCCATCTTATTCGTTGCTTTTCGCTAAGCTCAAACAGTGAGCCGTTGTTGAATAGGAAACTCTGGCAGTAGTTAAATTTCGCGTGTTCTCGTTTCCTCCGTGATCTATTCTCTTCAGCGCGGCGGAAGGAAATGCCGCGCGAAACTACGTCCTCTTGATTTAAATAATTCTTCTGGTGGTGTATTGTGTGCGGCGTCCTCCCCATTCATCTCCGCCCCCCCCCCCCCCGCCCCCATCCACTAACAAGACGGACTTTTTTTTCGTCACGATCACAAGAGCGCCTTTTTCATTATCCAACAAAATTTATTATTTAAGATGTATTTCTGTATGTGTGTGCGAGCCGTTTCTTAAGAAGAAGAAGAAACAAATAACTAAGCTTACCTGCATAAATTCTCAGAATTTACTAAAAAAAAATGTTTACAGAGATTTTGCTAAAAAACATTTTTTCTTGTTACGTCTGTCTACTTTTTTATATAATATTCATTGATTTCTGTATTAGAACTACTATTAATATCCATAACAACAGCACATATGGTTATGTGTCATCTTTGACAATTAATCAAATAACCTTTTAACTGTCAAAATTTTAGATTAAACAAACTTATGATATAAAACAATTTAAAACCTCTTTAAACAACAATATTTTTCCACAATATTCTTTTTTGTTCGTTTTACACACGCAATGCGGACGCTTCAATAGACAGATGTCATTCTTTGTGTATGTGAGCGTTCTGTTGTAGCTGCTCTCTCGGAGCTTTCTCCTTTCTCGATGGTGTTGACACATCATTTATTTCTAGGGAACTATACTCACTATTGTGCCCCCTTTGACATTTACACTCTATTATAAATGTATATCGTAACCAGCGATATTGACATGAACTTCTCAAACGCGTTGTGTGTTTTCACTTTGTCAAACGTATAGAAATGGGAAAATGTCAGACCATAATATATGCAACCAAACTAGCAATTGAATATATATATATATACCGTGAAATATGTTGTTTACTATTTTTTATAATAAAATTTCCAAAAAATGTGTTTAAAACATTGACTTATTATATATATAATTTTTTATTTAAAAAATAATTCAAATTATTTAATTCTGTTGCACATTCGGTCCTCTAACTGCTGTACGTTTGGTTGCAAAGGGAAAATGTCAGACGACAAAATATGCAACCAAACTAGCAAATATATATATAAATAAATAAATTGATTTATTTAACGTGAAATATTTTGTCTGATATTTTTAATAAAAAAAATTACAATTTTTTAAATAATATTTTCTTAAATTGACTTAAAAAATGTGTTTAAAAAATTGACATATTATATTTATAATTTTTTATTGATCTTTTATTTAAATCGGTTGCACGTTCGGTCCTCTAACTGCTGTACGTTTGGTTGCAAAGGGATAATGTCAGACGACAAAATATGCAACCAAACTAGCACAAAAAATATATATATTTGTTTGAAATATTGTGAAATATCGTGAAATATTTTGTTTGATATTTTTAATAATAAAATTTCCAATTTTTTAAATAATATTTTCTTAAATTGACTTTTAAAATGTGTTTAAAAAATAGACTTATTATATTTATAATTTTTTATTGTTTCCTTTATTTAAAAAAGAATTCAAATTATTTAATTCTGTTGAACGTTCGGTCCTCTAACTGCTGTACGTTTGGTTGCAGCAGTTTTAGTTGACTATACACGTTTAGTCTACGCAATTAGTTCTAGTGAACAAAGTATTTTATATCGTGGATATATTACTAAATGTTAAACTCTCGCTCCGAATGTAATATAAAAAGCTAACATCGATGAGACAACGAATGAATGCGGCAAATGAGCAAAGAGTACGTTTATGTGCGCTATTGAGAAGATAACGGCGCACCACTGCAATGCAGATGGATCGAAATTAAGTTCAAACAGAACAAAATTTAATTTATAATTTATTATTTTCGACATTTTTTGATTGGTATTATTATTTTTTCTATTAAATAGTTTTTATTTACATTTTAATGCATTGACTTTCCGATAAGTCAACGTGACGTTAGGTCAACTAGGTTATGTTTACAATCACGATGGCCGCACTCAATATTTTGACAGCGTCATTGCATTGTGCAAACTAAATAGTGAATTACAGTTTTAGTGTTGTAAATTTATTTCAACAATTGGCGAAAAGTGTTTTGGTACAAATTTGAAGTCTTCCGGGCGTACGCGGTCGTTGTTGCGGTACAATAACAATAATTACGATTTTAGAAGGCGCTCTTCGTCCGAGTGTAATCGTCGGTTTAATGCACTCATCGCACGAATAATCCACCGGGGCACATTAAATAGATTAGCGGGCAACAGAAGACACGGCCGTGATAATTAGTGGCGGCTCGATTCAAAGAAATGCTTTCGCCGTCGCCGCCGCGGCTGTAGCAGCTATGGATGCTAGGTAGGCAACCCAAGATGCAGGGAATGATGATTACACGAGTTCATCTACAGCGTAAATACCGGGTAATTAACATATCGTCGTTAGCGGAGAGAACGATTATTAGTGAGATACCTATTATTTGAGGCGGGTGAGTGGTTTTTTTCCTCAAATTAATTAATTGTGTCGAGAGTGGATAAATTAAAACGTAAGATGGGAGTGTTTCGATTAAACGTTGTGATACAAAAAAAATAGAATTTATGATACGATCTAAGAAAAGAAAAATTATTTTTGATTGGGAAAGTGAAATATTTAAAATGTTAGGAAGAAAAAAATCCGCTCATTAAAAAAGATACGTGAATCGAGTATGTTTCCTGTTTTTTTTTTTTCTCAGCTCGGCTGACAAACGGGAAATGTTCCGTTTATTTCCCCTATCAATTTGATCGCGCCTTTTTTTATATCTTTCGCCATACATAGATGCCGCACCAAGCGCGCGTTGTTGAAACAGAGCCGAATCCGCGATTTTCTTATATTTTTCCGAAGAAATACATTTTTTTATAATTCTACAATAAATATATAGAATTTCGGTAAAATGAAATTTCTGAATGAAGTTTTTTTTTTTGTGCGAATACGTTTCGGTAAATAAAGAGATATATATCGTCTTAGCGATGTGACAATACCTCCTATCTTACAAAATTGAAAAATGACAGATTATGTCAAATAGATTCTTAGGTTTATTGCGCATTTTCAGAACATCTCCCGACTCATTAAAAGTTCAAAGCACATAGGAGGTATGTGTCACCATCAGTCACATACGACATTATTTAATTAAAAGAACATATCGTCAGCGATGCGACAATACCTCCTAACTTGCGAAATTTCGAAAAATGACAGATTATGTCAAACAGATTCTTAGGTTTATTGCGCATGTTCAGAACATCTCCCGACTCATTAAAAGTTCAAAGCAGATAGGAGGTATGTGTCACCATCAGTCACATACGACATTATTTAATTAAAAGAACATATCGTCAGCGATGCGACAATTCCTCCTATCTGACAAAAAAAATCGAAAAATTACAGATTACGTTTATAACTGTTTATTGCGCATTTTTAGAACATCTCCCGACTCATTTAAAAGTTTAAGGCAGATATGAGGTATGTGTCACATCACTGACGATATAGTCCGTTTCTGTGTAAATTCCGAGCGAAAGAAGAAGAGAAATGAATGTGAGCTGGTCGCCCATTGTCGGGGACAAAGCGTTTTCTCTGCCATGCCTCTTGATGCTGCTGCTTGTTCCTCCTCTGCTACTGGCGGACCAAAGCAGTTCTTAGAGCTTCAACTCTGATATATGTGCACACATGTACACGTGAGGTGAAAAGAACGATTGGGGGGAATGAGACAAATGCATCGCGGTCAAGAATACATTTTTTTTTTTTATATATCGTATTGTCAAAAAATGCACATCAAAGAATTTGTTTGAAAATTTAATAATAAATTTTTAAAAAAATTCTTAATTCTGACGGAGAATTTTGATCGACTGTCTAAGGAATTTGGCGCTTTTCTGGAGTGGCGCTACAATCGCATAACTCTTAGGGCGACATAATATTCGTGCAACTAATATCAATATACCTACCGCTAGATCATTCCTTAGTCCGAGTCGATTTCGCTCACAAGTTATATGAAAAACTCGGCGCATTAAAACTCATCCGCAATGAGCTCAAAAAATATAAATTCCCCCCATGTTATAGAGTCCGTATGATTAATAACCTATATCATCGAAAAATAAAAACTCATCCTCGGTAAGGTTATGGAGAGTAAATAAAATCAAATTTTCTTTCAATATCGTATTTTATTGTAATGTGATTTTTTTTTATATATTATTTAAGGTGAGATTTTATTTGTTTTGAGATAGTATATTCAATATGTGATAGCAGACTGCTGCATTCTATAGTCCTGTTTGGTCTTCGCTTTCTTTATCATAAGAATATTGTGTGTATGTGTGCGAGAGGCGTGGGTAAATTGCGACGCAGAAGATTTTTTTTCTCTCGAAAAGCGTAATGTTGGCAATTTTTATTACAAATTCCATTACAAAACGTCAAAACAATTAGTGATTGATTTGAAGGTTACTGTCAAATATGTATTGTAGTGTTTAGTAGATCTCGGTAGTTCAAATCAACAATCAATTTTCTTGTCTAATAAACATATAGATAGGAATCTAGATAGCGTACCTATATAATTTTTTAAAGCTAAATATGACGTTTAAAAAAAAAATGTATGCTTAGTTTGTCCATGCTGTTTAAAACAGACTAACATCACTGGCCTTCGGTTTATTATTGCCGTTTTTTTTTTTCGTCCCAAGTTCTGCACGTCACATACAATCTCATTGGTATCAACCCATTTGTATTCTCAGCGGACATTTCCGTTTCGCTCTAAACTGTCACACTCTTCAAACGAACTAAAAAAAATAGTCTGAATACATTTTACATTATTTCTGTCGCTCCCTCCGATTAATAGAAAATTGTATAGTCGCTACTGTCATTTTGACACTTTGTTTGCTATTAAATGTTGCATTTATTTGCTTTCTTGCAGTGGGGACATTCACTTGTGTATTTGAACTAAACAAATAATTTTATTGCTCTATTCGATAATTTTTTTTTTATTATAAGATTGTGTTGCGAATTAAATGAAGAGATTTTCTTGATTTAAATTTAAATTGGTATGTAGACGACGGTGGACGTCGTTTATGGACGTCGCGTCGGATAGCGCCGGATATGAGTAGGAATAAGGGAGCCGTGTACTATGAGGAAGGAATGTATTTGATTTGTATTTAAATAATGGCGAGCGCTAGACTGGACTATAGTGGAATTGTCAGGATATATACAGGGTGTTTTTTTAAATTTAATTTAATTTAAACAATTTGCAAATATACAACAAGGCAATATATACCGTCTAAGTTGTCTACTTTTTCTTTCAATGTCTGTTTATATCTGTTTCTCTGTCAGTCAGTGTATACCCTATAAGTTAGAGTGAGAAAACGATGCTCAGTACGAACATATGATTTGGTGCGACTGGTGCATAGTCAGGTCCGTGTAAGATTGAATTTGTAAAGTAAATTCGTATTATTCATAAATATTTGTAAAAGAACAAATATTTTTAATAATTAAATTAATGATTAACTCATTTGGTAATTGCTAAAAATATGTAATTAATTCAATTTTTGATTTAATTAAAACTGAATGCGTCCCTGTTATATGTGTACTTAGAGAAAAAAAATTCAAATCATTCTTTTTATGAGGAATGTTCAAACTATATTAAAACGAACGCTAATTATTTCATTTCATTTGGAATTTCTAAGATAGAGCGCGCAACTTTTGATATTACTCGCAAAATGTATAAAAATTTTCAAAATGATGGAAATGTTAAACGTGAGCAATTTGAAACATATATCGTCAGCGATGTAACAACACCTCCTATCTTACATAAATTCGAAAAACAGATTCTTTGGTATATTGCGCATGTTCAGAACATTTCCCCCACTCATTAAAAGTTTAAAGCAGATAGGAGGTATGTGTCACATCACTGACGATATATGCATTTTTTCATAGAATCTGTGGTGTTTAAAAAAAAATTTTTTTTGCAACGAATATATTCATATTTTCATTACTGGCCCTGTGTAATTTATAGAGATCGCCATCTTGGCGATGGCGGTTTCGTTTTACAATAGACGACAGATGCATATAATACAATGTAATATATACACCTAGATTTAACATTGTACGTTTGCCAGCTCATTTCTGGAATATGTCAGAAGAGTATCGCTCGCATACAGGAACTGTTATTGCTTCGCTGCACGCTTAGGAAAACTATTTTTCCAGTGAAAAATGCAAAAACCATCATGTGATAACGCGTCATATAGACGGTCCAACATGCACACATACACTCGACCCGCCGTGAGTGTTTTAACAAATAGTTTTCTTCAGATAAATGCAATAAAACCGAATGGGTGGGTTGGTAATATCATAAAATAATGAAAAATGTAAATTGCCAGGTTCACCGCACTTTTTTTTATATTAAAAAAAGGTATTTAATGTACAAATTTCAAAATTTCTAGGTGAAAATAAAAGTTTTATTTCACTGTAATATTGCAACGACTTTAATATAGGCTACCGTACATTTTCGAATTACAATTGAACTATTTAAAATTAGATGGCGCCATAATATAAATTTACAAAATAACTTGTCAAACTTATTATTCAATTATTTTCCAATTACAATTTGTTACGATTCAAAATGTTTCGACATTTTAATATGACGCTGTCAAAAACGCCAGGCATTGTTGTTTCTGTTCCGCTTCTCTAATCTCGTAAATTGGAATATAATTTAAGATAATTATCTCACTATCGCGATCAATGTTCTTCCTCCAATTCGAGCGGATTGCGCTCTCCCACTTAGTTATCCTCAAGAACACAATAGAAAACAATCATTTACTTCTGGAATGATTCCAACTGTATATAAGATATTAATAGGTCGCTTCCTCAATTATCCTGCAAAATACACTCACTATATGTATAGCCAAATCACGACAAAGAAACGCGTTTCCATTTCTATTAACCCACGCTCGTAGTTCATATGCACACTTCAATATATATACTTAAACAATACCTGTCACTTCTGACATTTGTTATCTTTGACATTTCCGTCACCCTTGACATGTCTGTCATTTTTTACCTTTCTGTCATTCATGACATTTCTGTAACTTTCTTAGTTAGATGCACGTCATTATTTAACAGATCTGTCACTTAGTTTAGTTCTAAAAAAATAAGTCATTATGAAAAAACGTGAATTAAAAAATCGGAAATTTCACACAATTTCTGTCATATTTGACAGTTTTGTCACGTTAACATTTCTGTAGGTTTTTACCTTTCTGTCACTTTTGACATTTCTGTCAGGTTTGACACTTTTTTCGACTCGATTAAGCAAATGTGTGAGTTAAATTTTATATGGAAATAAATGACGTGAACGTATTCAACCATCTGGAAACTATTAGCTTTGTATTTGGAGGACATAGTTGCTTCAGTCTACAATTCAGTAGAGCGCAATCGAATTTCTGAATGGTTGCCATCTATAATTATGACTATCGCTATTATCTACAATGATATATCTATATTGTCGAACATAATTATATATATACAATCTGTTGTACGGCAATTAATAATTAGCTTTGGAGTAATTTGGGAAATGAATTGGTTGATGCTAAAAAAAAACTCATTTTACTAATTATATATAATATTTTTAATGGTATAATTACTGATAAATGATTTTTATACGTAGAAATATACACGTGTGCATGTAAAGTAGTATAGTGTCGAGTCACGTGGGTTGCATACAATCAACCAATGCCCGACTATAATGGCGAGTGTTTACGCGTTGGATCCGTGTAGTTTTGACGCATTTCACTTTTAAACTTTGTGGCGGAATTTAATTATGAAATTTATTCAGGCATCTAAGTTGGGCACAAAGAGGATTATAACCGCATTATGCTCGGCGTCGTCAAAGGAAAAACGGGCCAGCTCGAAACGTGCAAATAATTTTCAAGTTGACGGTATTGTTCGGTGCAATTGTACAAGAGAAAAAGTTTCTTCCGCTCCGGTTTTGTATTGTGCGAGTACATTCGGCCGATAAGAATGCAGCTGTGCTCCGTTCGCTTACGTAAGGTGAAAATGCTAAATTATTTACCTTTATACGCCCACTCGTTCATATATTTCGCGATATAACATAGTTACATGCTGCTTTTTCATTTGCGTTTCCCATGTAAATACGTGCGTGAGCGCTGAGCACATTAATAAGCAAAAATGCAGCGCAATCTTTTTTTTTATGTACTTTTTCGAACGCTTCTAACAAATTCGTCAATACGACGTTAAATAATTGTACAAAACATCACACAAAAATTGTAACACAAAGCATTTATTAGCTAGATGCGCATTTCGGAGGCTGTGCCCCCATCTACATTTCAGTTTTTGGGTGATGTTTTTATACAATCTTCTAATAACTTATACAACAAATTTATTATACAATCAATTTTTAAGAACGAACAAATATTATCCCAAACAACTTTCTCGTAATTACGTTATGTACTTGTACATATGTAATCACGATTCGTAAAGGAATTGGTAGCGCGAAATTGGCTTTAAATTTAGGGGCTGCAACCTTTCTGACAACAAACAAATCTGCACAAACGGCACAGACAAATCTGATTCTCTTCTGCCGAGAAGAGTAACTCAGACTGTAATGAGAGACCTCCCGTTGTTGTTGTTGGTGACATACAGTCAGCCGGTGGGCCGTACTAAGCCCAATTATCCACCTACTCATTTTACACAAGAACATACGAAGTGGTAACTTAATTTTTTTTGGTTTCGCTTGATTTATTATATATACTAGCTAAATTTATCAATCGGGGGGGCTAGAAAATTAATATTACGTGATTTTTTTTAAATTTTGAATGTTTAAATAAATTAAATGTCGCATCTAACATTAATCCGACGATATACGCCGCCTAAGAAAATTATTAAGTAACAAAATTGATTTGAACTACTAATCACAACGACATTGATCGATCTGACAGTAAGAGTAAACTTCAAATTAATTGTTTTGACGTTTTATAAATGCAATTTGTGAAAATGTAATCGAACCGATTTGTACGGGAAAATTCGCTAATTGAAATTGAACGCTGTTTAAAAGAAAATGACGAGAACGGTTTAAAGTTTAATCCGGTTAGTTCAGTGAAAAATTGGAAAATTGTGTTTGTGTCGTAGAAATAACTCGCATCTAATGAAGAAGTTTGCAGAGATATTGTAAAAAATGGTAAGGTTTTGTACTTTTATTTTATTATATATACAATAGATTGATATAGTCGTTTAATAATTTCCTTTTGAAGTAAATTTTTATACAGGTTCGAATTTGATTGTAAATTACATGCAATATTTTTTTTGTGAATCTGATGAATTAGAAAAAATCGTTCAAACACATTTACTGACGAAAAAAATATGACTTAAAAAACTGAAATTCTCATCTACATTTATGTGATTTATTATTTTAAAACTATAGATGTGTGTAATAAGGTCCTGATTAGCCGAAACATCACTATACGCTTGTGCTTTTAGGCCAACCGTATAGTATTTCAGCTAATTCGGTGCTTAGTTCGAGTTGGAGCCACGCGCAGGTTGCTCTGCGCCCTGTAATTTACCATCCCATTCGCAAATTATCCGAATAGACACAGCACCCGGAATTATGATCATTATCATCATCTCTACACGCAGCAGTTGCTTACTCCACTTACTTTATGCGCATGATAATTGCGGAGTAAGGTCGTTTCGTATTTTGCGCTTTATTTGTGTCCGCCCGTACCTCCTTTGTTCCCCCGAAATCACCCGCTCATTTCAATACGAAATTGACGCAACAATAACAGTTGGAAAACAACAAAATCAGCTGTTTTTGTGTTAAAAATACAGTTTTTCTAAAAAACGCAAGAAATATGACAACAGATGACTTGAGGATGTAGCACTTCAGCGCAATCTAAGCTGTCTTTTTGTCTGACATTGCGGTGGACTTAACCGCAACCAGCTCGTGCACTGGCATTGCAGTTTGACAGACACAATCTGGCTCGTCTTCGCGACGTTGTGCCGAAGCGTGGATATAGTTTCAATCTTCTTATAATATTGGCTTTTCTATCAATGAAAGATTGATTTTTTTAGATACTTTTCACCTATTTCTTTATTGGTCCACTGTACTAGTTTCGTCATGTGATCATTACACCTTCAGCAGCTAAAATTAATCAAACCACAAATTAAACTTTAAAGAAAATGCAAAAACAAGTCATCAATGTTAAAACAGACACAATGCTAAACCTACTCGAACACTATGAGATAGACGAAAATATAAACAACAAAAGAAAAAGTTGCGAATTATACACAAATGGAATTTAAAAATACACTCATATTTAAAAACTTGAAATATTACACTAGTTTCGTAATGCTATCATTACATAGATTATGGATTCCACATTATAGGAGATTGAAGAACACAGTTTTAATATCACGTAAAAATTTAAATATTTATTAAATATTTATTCGACTAGTTTCGCTATAATTATATTTCGCTATCATTACATCTTCAGGAGCTACAATTAATCAAACCAGAAAATCAACATGAAAGAAAATGCAAAAATAAGTTATAAATGTCAAAAAGGCACAATGCTAGACGTACTTGAACACTACGAGAAAAACAACAATAGAAATAGTTGCGAATAATACACAAATAGAATTAAAATATACATCCATATTTAAAAACTTTAAATCTTACACGGAATATAAACAACAACCACCGGACATGTGTCAATAACCAGCACCAGCCAGTCTGGCAACACCGTATTTATACCTTTAGGTCGGACAGCTGATCGAAAGAAGATCGAGCCCATATTTAATTCCATAATAAAATTTCACATTTTTTGTTCAATAAGAATGCTCAAAGATATCTAAGTAAAAATAATAATATTACCAATTGACAATATAAATATTGTATATAATTTAGTTTGACCAAAGTAAGTAAAACAATCGAAATTGTAATGTATGTAATTTTTATATAAAAAATGTTTTTCTATATTATACCGTGCTTGTTAATTTATAACGTACTATCGTTATCTGAGATAATTGTTAATTGTAGCTCTTGAAGATGTAATGATAGCATTACGAAACTAGTGGAGTGGACCCATAAAAAAATCAATCTTTCATCGAAAGAAAAGCCAACATCTGATTGGATTGAATTGTTTCGAAGCTGTAAAAAATTTTTTTTTTGTCATTTTTACTTCGGCATGTTTGTTTTCGTTTATGATTTTTTTTAAAGCTAAATTATACAAACAGTAAATTCTAGAAAAAACTACTGTTCGTTTGTTTTTACGTCTTGCCTGCATGTTCTCGCATCTCCAACCGCTTGATATTTCGCAATTTCTGCTCGAACATGCGAAAGTTTCAAATAAACCTCGGCGGTGGTTCTGTCGCCGCCGCCACCGCCGCTTATAGATGGATATTACCCGGACGTGCTCTCCATTCTATAGAACCGCGCTGTGTAAGACCGAATGGCGAACGAAGGAAAACCAGACCATCCTGCCATCGTCCAGATGAAGAACCACGACGCACACAGAAGCGGTTGAGGTCAGTCAGTTCCGGCCATATTGTGCGCGCGGTTTGCAACTGTCCATACAGACTGACTTGTTAAATCCACAAAAAAAAAAAAATGCTGTGAAAATTTCTATTCGTGAAATACATATATGTACTTTTGTATTAAAAAAATCCGTTTTAGAAAGTTTTATTAGTTGCTACTTAATACGTCTAAGATTGATTTTTGAAGGTATATATGACGGGCAGTGAATATTTGTCAAAAAACATTTTCGTGTTGCTCTCTATGTTTGAGTAATCAGCCTGTATGAAGAGATCGTATAAACTATAAGCGAATCGCTGTGTCAGGATGAAATTTACAAAATTGCTGTTGGTCTGGCATATAACACCAAAAGGAAAATGAACAAAACTATCATACGAAATCCTTTGTATTTTCAGCAGCCACATATCCCCACTGTGTATCATATCGTTGCTAATATCGCTACATAACCTACAAAACACACTCGAAACAATAATATAATTTTTCCACACACATACCATTAAACCAGAACCATTCCTCCAGCACATTCTTCGATCGAAACCGATCATCCGCTTATTTCAAATCAAGAACAATATCAACGGGGGCACACACATGAAATGAGATCTGAAACATGTCGGACATCAACTACGGCAGGCTTCAGTTCAGCCGGCGAGATGGAGGAGGATTAGCCATCATTCAAGACATCTGGGCACGTGTCCATCATATTATATAAGACCCCCCTGCACCGGTACATATTACACGGGACGAGCTCTCTCTATGTGGCAACTTTCTCGGGCGCGCTTGTTTCTCGCGATATAATTGATTAGGAAGCGCATTCAAGCGCCGCTGCATCAATCATCTGACGTTTTAACGGAGAGCGATCATTTCGGTAAACGCAGTGGTGGTACTTGTTTTTAATTAATATTTGTATTTATTTACGTTCGATATTTGTTGTGTAAATAATAAACAACGTATGTGTCAAAAATACTATAGGTTATGGCAGTTGCTATGGTAACGCTGTCAAACAATGAAATCGGCCATCATGGATTTTTTTTAATGTGTGCTTTAACCTAAACGTCACCGTGACATATGAATCAAAACAACATTCTTAAATGCGAATAAATACATTTTGCGAACGTATAAATAAATAAATAAATATTACTAAACGAACTAGTAATATGCAAGTAATATAATTATATGTAGTGTGATTTTATGGAATTTCGACGGGACTATTTTATAATAAATCGACATTCATAAGGACATTTTGGATATTGAAAAAAGTGAACTACTGGAAGTAAAATAGATCGAAGGAAATACGACAATACCTCCTATCTTACAAAAAATCGAAAAATGACAGATTATGTCAAATCGATTGCGCATGTTCAGAACATCCCCGACTAATTAAAATTTCCAATCAGATAGGAGGTAACTGTCAAATACGAAAGATTAAGTTGTCGTTAAATATTTGTTTTAGTGAGCGTTTGACATTTGCGTGTAAATAAAGTCGTGTTAAAAAATGTTTTGTTGGGTGCCATAATGGCGGCAAGTAAAGTGACGTTTCGTAAGTGTTGATATAATCCTGTAATGTGATCACATTCGCGTAGTTGAATTTATTTGTTTTCGCTTTTTGTAAAGAAGAATAAAAGTGGGTGTTGAATATAAAATGTGAAAAGGTGCGCTGTAAGTAATATATTGATTGATTCATTTATATTTGTAGGAAGTTAGTGGATGCGGCTCTACCTTATTTTCTATACTAAAACAAAGCTGTGAGAAAGATATTGGAGGTAGACCAATAAATTCTAGTTCGCTATCGCAAATGAGATGACACAAATTAGCGGAGCACTTAATATTGTACATATAACAGCGCGCGGCCTGGTCTCAGGGACGAGCAAGGACTTTGTTATGTAGTGTTTCGTCCTTAGGGCCTTATTTCACTATTATGATTAAACTTGGCACACTTTTAAAGTTGTTTTGGGCTACACTGTGCAGATTTCACCCGGTATTTAGAAATGGATGAAGTGTTGCCTATATGTGGAATAGTAGTTGGCATATGCCAAGGCCACTCAGGCCTGTTACTGTATACCGAATATCGTGAGTGATATGACAATACGTCCTATAAGTCATGTTTTATATCTTGGCGCACCTAATTCATCCTCTACTGCGCATAAGGGTTAAGCATCCAGTACCATTGTTACCATATATGAATAAAAAACTTCAGTACAAAGTGCTCAAATTGTAAACTGCATAGCAAAATTCAGATTGACAATATTTAATGTATGAATATATACGGCTTCGATTAAAGTCCACTATTTAGTCAAAAGTTTCCAGTTATTTATTATTTGTTTTGATCAATTATGCTAATATATTACTGTCTGTATTTGTTGGCTGTCGATATGACAACATTGCAGTAATTTTAACCACACCCCTCAAATGACAAAAATGCAGTGGCGAGCATCTGTTCACGAGCATAAGGTTTCGGAGTGTTGAATCGGCCAGTCTATTTTCAATTTTTTTGAATTGTTTAGTAATATTGCATAAACATTTTTTGATGCGCAGTAGAAGGGGCGGACCGGCCACTTAAAAAAAAATTGCCTATATCTGCTCTGAACTTTTATTGAGTTGGGAGATGTTCTGAACATGCGCAATAAACCTAAAAATCAGTTTAACGTAATCTGTAATTTTTCGAATTTTTTGAATATAGGTGGTATTGTCACGTCGCTGACGATATGCTTCTATATGGCGAAATATAAAATAAGCATGGATTCTTTTTCCACTTCGAGCATGATATACACAGTGTTTATATATATATATATAAAACCTTTTTTATAAAAGAAGTTTAAAGTATTGTAATATTTTGCCCATATTTACCTTTGTGTTTTGTTTCGAATTTTAGGCAAATTATTATACAATTTATTTATTGTACGGTATATGCTAGAGCAATGTTCTCTATCCATGAGTTTTTCCACATTTTCATATGAAAATTAAAGGTACAACATTGGGTGGATATGGATACTTTTTCCTTTTGTTCTTCTTTTAAATAAATATGATAAAATTAGGCACGAATAAAGTCATTAAAATAAAATAAAAAATATTATCATGCAGTTTGCACGATAGGGCCCTAATGCACTGCGCTAGGTACGGGGACATCTGCTTCTTCGTGGTACGTGGCAATGTAAAGTAATACCAGTCTCGACTTTCACCAATAAAGCGACGTCAATTAATTGCGATCCGGCAACCGCGCTCCTTCCTCTCTTGTTTATCTAACCCCCGGAATCGTATCCGATTTGTGGATTAAATGCCACTAAAGTCCGCACAGTTCGTCGTTTGTTTTATATATCAACAGTGTGTTTGTAATTGATATTTATACTGGGGGATTAATTGGAAAATATTTTTTTTTTGTATTCGGTTTTTTTTTTTTTAATATGCCAGAAGAGGTCTTTAAATAAATATATAATTATGTATATCGGGTGTTGCGTGGGAACATGTACAATAACGAATTTTTCAATAAATTTGTAGGATTTTTTAAAATAAATTTTATTAGTTTATAAATCCATACATAAAATTTAAAAAAAGGCTTTTATGATTTTTTTTCCCTTACTCTGTATATGCATTTATAAGCGTATATACAGAGTGTTGATAATATTGTCAAATGTTTCGGAGAACATATTTATTTTTATTTTGGTTAAACATTATTTGAAAAATTAATAATTTAATTATCGACATATATAGGGTGTTGCATTTTGTTTTATTTATTATTTTTGAAAATGTAAGAAATATAAATAAATTCTGCGTAAAATAGATTAAGAATATAAATAAAGATAGCTAAAACAAAAAAAAATACAAAACAACCGAAAATTGTATTATTGTCAATATCTGTCATTTTAACAAACAAAATAAACAAATATAATTATTTTGTGAAAATATAAAACTAATCCCGACTTTGCGAATTAAAAATATTATTACTAAATGTGTATATTTTATAATACAACAAATTTTTCTATTGTTTCAGGTCAGTACTAAAAGAAAAACCAATCAAATTGGAACATATGTAAGTTAAACGTACATTTTTATTATTACACATGTTATAGTATTTTTTTTTCTAATATAGTCCCTTTAGACGTAGAACAAACATTAAAACATCTTCGGCAATGTTTTTATCCACAAAAACATTGTTTACCACCATCTAAACGAGAAATTAACGATCAAAGCGCCTTTCTCGATTTAACCGGTTTTTCTTTCGTAATCATTTTCAAAAGCCTGTTTCTCTTTCATATAGTCGTCCTCAAACCATTCGCCGAAATAATAATTTAATTTCTGAAATGTAATATATGTAATTACATAAAAAAATTGTATGACCCCTCATTACATTAGGCAACCAATTATGTCAAGTATCGATTTTTCTTTAAAAATGTCGATAATTTTCTTTGATTGATGCAATTCATTTATCTATGCACTTTATATGGGTGTCGTACACATGTAGTCCGGTTTAGTTAGATAGCACAATCGGCGATGATTACCGAATATAGTCGAAACGTTCGTTACAAAAGCATCGGATATCATCATCGTTGCCAGTTTTCACCCAGGGGAGTACCGCACTCGTTGCAACTATGCTGCCGTGTATGATAGATGGCGGCGTCATGAGTTGCATGTTCGCGATAATCCCTAATAGTGTATTGCCGGTTGCAGCTAGTCGCGAGCAACAATAGCCGAAATTCGATTTGCGCCCTCGATATCATTCGATATATGACTATGCGTGTGATTTTAGCTTGATCATAGTGTAGGCGTGAAGTGGCCGCTTTTACCCCCGCGGTCCCTGTCATGTTCTGGTGGGTGCGGGTGTTAGAGCGACATCACCGGGGGGTTTTAGGGATGTCACATTTCTATTAGTAGCCGCGATAAATATTAATGGAAAACCGGGATATGACGAAAATGGCGCTGTATCGCGCAATTATAGAAAATAACGATTGTTTGGGTAAATGGTTATCTGCTTTTTTGAACGAATTTATCGATTTCTTTTTGACCAATTTTATTTTATTTTTCAATTAAATTGGTATTAAATATAACGAATATTTCGTATGAATATGAGTGTAATAATTCATAAAAGTATTTTTTTTAAATATCACTTCAGAAATCAGCGTTTATATTCGATATGGCAACGTTGGATGAGACTTTACTATGGCACATGCGCTTGACATTCATATCAGACAATTAAACAAAACAACTCGCAAATTCACGTTTAAGCTATCGAAATACAGATGGCGTCCCATGCTATTATGTCTCGTCGTTCAAATGCTGCGTTGCAATTCATCAGGAATTACAAAAATCCCCTAAATGTAGATTTAGTGGATACACCCAATAAATAATCCATACAGAGATACACACCCAATAAATAATATAATATTTTTAGAATTTTAAATTATAAATAAATTTAAAATGCGAATTTATCAGGGAAGATTTTGAAAAACAAATTTCTTAACGTAGATATATAAGAAACCGTTCTTTATATACCGTAGATATATAAAAAAAACTAAAAAAAATATTTTCTAGAAATTTTGAATTATAAAATAAAATGAAATTCAAATGTCAGTATTATATAAAGAAATTTAAAGTGACCATAAAGTGATTAAAAAAAATTAAATAGGTACATACTAGTATAGAATATCATACTAGTATGTACCTATTTAAATAAATAAAATTCAAAACACTTTTTAAGGTGCATACTGGTAAATGTTTAAAAATTATCTTCGACTAAAAAAATGCAGCTCCATTTTATATTAAAAATTAAATCGCCGCATTTATAAATCGACTTCTTTGTACGAACCATCACAGTCGTAGTTGTCACTAGTTGTAGTTACCACGACGAGGTATATACGAATGGACGGTTCAGTGAACGCTTATCTCATACTCTGCCGTTCAGGTTGGATGCTTTTATAATATAGCGTTAAAGTTGCACCGTGCCCTACAGTGGCGGTTTCTTTCGAGGCCGTACGGCTGCGTGCCCCCTCCCGTAACATTGAGCGCATCACCGTAGATATATAATTGTATTGTGATATTTTAACTCGGCATTATTTTTCCTAAAAGATAAAGTTTGCGTCGCGATTGCACTCAACACAACACGGTGTGGCAGCGCGCAAGTATGAGTTAAGTGCATATGCACTTATCCTATCTGTTGCAAGCGGTAGAGTGAGAGCGACTGTATGCAAATCATCTGTTTCATCTGGCTGCATACAAAATAGTGGTCCGCGTTGGTATGGCAACATGACTGTCACGCTGCTTCTACAGCTAAGAATATATCGTTGTTTTAAGCTATTGCGGGCTACAATTCTTTAGCGTCCCAACAGAGAAGCCTAGTCTAGTATACGGGCAAATGGCTATAGAATAGCCAGATAAGACAGTTGCATTGTTCTGTGTAGTTACGTATGTACGATTTTGGCACGTGTTTCTCCAAGAATATATTTAAAAGAAATAATTCAATAAAAATGAATAGTGTTAGTTCTTTATTGAAAATAGAATTTTGTAGACGTTCTCTTGATGACAAAGTAAACATTAAAGAATTAGGTAGGCCATTGCTAGATTTAAATTTATCACAAACTTGTGCAAGGAGTGTTTATATCAATGAAAGATCGAAGAGCGGAATACCACTTTCAAGAAATGATTGAAATTAATCATTTTAGGTAAGATTTCTTACCATTATATTATGTTTTAAGAAATGCGCCCTCCTCGATTGAAATGGCAAGAGCCGCTACTGGTGCCCTAACTAGTGCCATAATATCTAATGGCACCTAACCACCTACCCTGCATCCTGTTGCCTAGGATATACCCGCTCGTGTCATCATATACGTGACATCTCTTACGATACAAATGACATATCGCTAACACTGATAAACAAAAAAAATCCAAGTGGAAAAATTGAAGAGTGACGATTATTGAAAATGTCGTAATTTAAAGTAGATTAAAAGCATTTTTTTTATACTTTCAATTTTTCTCAAAATAGACACTTGATTACTTAAAAAAAATAAGTGATTTTTATTTATTTTTTGTAGAAAAGTGCATTAATTTTTTTTCAAATAAATATATGGATTTCTTTATATCGAAAACTACAAAAAATATATATTTTTATCGAATATGTTCATTTGAACTACTTTTTACAAGGCAGATGTGTTGTTGTATTTGCATCCCTAAAATTTCACCTGTAATGGTGGTGTAGGAATTTTTTTTTTGTAACATGTTGAAAAGCTGAAGAAGCTGTTTTTTTCTCATAGTAAGTGCACAATATGCATTCAGCTTGTACTATAGTATACTGGGTGTTCAATTTTATTTTGTACATAGACATTTTGAAAGAATATAAAGTTTGATTGACAAAACGGTAATTTTATAAAATTGAAATTTATTGTGATTTAGACTTCAAATTTTTCCGTGCCGTTGTTATATATATTCTTAATAATCCCCAAAATATCATTTAAGCACTGAACACGTTTAAAATAGTATTAATCGATTAAAGCGACTAAATTGTAAGATATAAATTCGATTACTGTCATTAAATACATCATAAGCAATTGTTGAAATCGAGCCGCCATCTTAGATCAATTTTTTCGAGCGTCTGTTCGTTTTCTTTCAAATCATCGATGCTAAGAAATAGCCTAAAATAAATCCTAAATCGGATATAGTTTAAATATTTGTTTTTGTATTTTTTTATCGATTTATTTTTCTAGAATATGACATTTCTATAAAATATCATATCAAAAAATGTACGCTCCGTATATTGTTGCTCTTTTAGTTGGTTTATATATGGAGTTAAGGATGTAGTATCTAATATTGTATATGAGGGCGCTGTCATGACTCCTGTTGTCATTTTTTATGGATCGGTGTTACGGGTGACTAGTCTTTCGTTTTTGGATTATATTACCGTTAGTATACTATACATGATGCATTGTATATATAGAGCGTGAAAATTTTGCGATTTTGTAGTTTTTAAAATTTTACCTAAAAAATGTTTTTACAATATTTTATTATGTAAACAGGGTGGTTGGGTTAATTTAGAAAAATCAGCATATCGGTGTGTAAAAATTGTTTTTCTAAAGCTTCCCTGAATCGCATTTTAAATTTATTTATAATTTTTAAATTGTAAATATATTATTTATAAGGTGTGTTTAAAATCCATATTTTGTGGATGTTTGTAATTCCTGATAAATTGCAACGCAGCATTTGATCAACGATAAACATAATAGACTGCCCGCCATCTGTATTTCAATGAACTTACGATTTCTATGCATTTTGCGGCGAAACAGATAAAAATCTTCATTTCACTTTCAAATTTTTATTAATTCAAAATATACCACGTTTATATTGGAAAATAAACTTAAAATTATTTAAAATATTTCCATTTCCATCCTAACATTTTCAAACGAACCGAAAAATTACTCGAAACAAAAAATTCGTCGATTCAACTGCGAATTTACCAAACCAACCGATAGATGTCGCACCAAATTTTCGAAAGTCCCTATACAACATACGCTACGGTAGTATAAAATAGACGTCCTCTATATCCCCGGGCATTTTTACGTGGGGCGCATTAAAGTCGGTCCTTTTAAAAAGGCGACAGCCAAAATGGCTCAAATAACCACCTACCTAACCTCCCTACGCTGATGCAACGCGCGCAAACACTGCACGGATAAAGCTGCTCCTCAAACGCGCGGAAACACAGAATTTCTACGAAGTAATCTTATTTACACTGGATTTTTTTTCTAAGACATCTTTACCAAATTGTTTTATGCCCCCCCCCAAGAACAAATTCATTTCTGTACAATTTTGTATTCAAATTTAGATAATTAAAGCAAGAAATGACGTTTTTCTCTGCAAAAAAATGCATTTTTATCATTCCCAATTGTACTCTCGCATCCACTCACTTCCGCCCCAGATGACAGAGTTCTTATTGCCGTCGCCGATACTGCGCCGCTAAGCCGTCCTCTGTACCTCTCAAAAAACATAAAACGTACAAACCATCATCATTCCCTTCGGCAGCGGAACTCTCTTCGTCTGCGTAACAACGCCGCCGCTCACCCTAAACGAAACTAGATCTCATATAAATTGCATGGCCCTTTGATTTGCCGACTTCGATCAATTCCCAAACAAATTGTACACTATTTCAGCCTGAATAGATTTTGGATTTTGTATAAATTACTTTGTTTTCTAAAAAAATCCTGTACAGATGCCACTTTTGACATATGTGTCACATTTGACATACCTACCACTTTTAACATATGTGTCACATTTGACTATATCTACCACTTTTGACATATCTGTCACTTTTGCCGTATTTGACATATCTGCCGTTTTTGACATATCTGCCACTTTTGACACATTTGTCACTTGACATATTTGTCATCTGCCGCTTTTGACATGTCACTTTTGCCGTATTTGGCATATCTGTCACTTTTGACATATCTGCCACTTTTGACATATCTGTCACTTTTAAGATATCTCACTTTCGATATATTTGTCCCTTTTGACATATTTGGCATATCTGTCACTTTTGGCATATTTGATATATCTGTCAAAAGTGGTTTGTCAAATTTGACATTATTAAATTTAAAAATATATATAGAACGACGTGAAATAGAACGAAAACATTTTTCATTTTATAAAAAAATTGCCGCATGTAGCAGAAAAAAGTGTAATTCTGAAAATAGGTACATTGAAAAGAACATGATCGCGATGCAGCGCACGCCCGCCCAAATAACACCAATTACAATTTCAATTAAAGCACTATTTCGACACAGCGCCAGTGTTGCCGCGATGCGCTCGTACGTAGGTACGTACGATTCGTGTGTTTGTTCAGCACAAATATAAAACTGGGGGTATATAATTCGATTTGTGACCATCCCCCCCACCCCCCGAAATGTATATGTTCACCTAGTGTATGTATTCAGCTAAAATGCCCATATGAGTATACAGCGTGTCATTTTCATGCTATAAGTTTACTTTGTCAATTAAAAATATCCGATGGTTTATTATTATTTTTTCTTCTTTCGGAATGTTTGTCACAATTTAAATGAGAAACGAAAAAATATTAGTTTCGCCAACGATTTTTTGTATCACCATGTATGTATATGTTTATACTCTTCGCTGTTCGTGCAATTTCCCCAAATTGCTTTCGAATTATAGACACAAGAACCAACATATTTTCTTGAAATATGTGAGCGCATACATTTCTTTCTTTGCCTCCCGCAAATTCGTACAATTTTTATTTGACTAAGCTGAAATATTGTTTCAATTATCATTGGAAATTGTAGAATTGCAGCAGTGTGTTATTTGTGCGATTCTTGAATCTTCTTTGAGCACGAAACGTCATTGAATTAGATCAGATTCGATGGATACGTCAATTTACCGCACTTTTTGGCTTTTTAACCGTTTTTTTTTTGGGATGTCATGAAATTTTATAATTTTTTTCAGGTTTTATATCGTAAAAATAAATGAAAATAATAATTATAAAGGAAAGTGAGAAATAAGATAAAATTTGTAGTTTATTAATATTTAACGTTACTAAAAGTATAATATTTGTATACGTTCCGCGATGCAGTTGCGTTTATAAAGTTGCCTACTCTCAAGGGACACTAAGGTTGCTGCTTTTCAATGTATCAAAACCTAACATGAAGAATGTTTTATTTTTATTTTTCGCAATAAATAAAGAATTACTAAAATTGATTTATTAAGGTTTATTATAATAAATTATCAACTAGAATATATAAGCCGGTTGAATAATTTTTGGACAACTCCCAGGTTTATCTTGTGCATTCTTAGTTGCCTACATTTATTAACCAGCAATTCTCAGTGAAAGTCGTATAAAATGAAATTCACTTTTGAAAACGTTCGCGTGAACTATTTACATTTAGCGCATAAATAAAGGTCTCGGCGGTGGTGTTTAATGTCGTTAAACGTGACGTGAGGGTGTTAATGTGTGGTTATTGGACGATATCGTAACATGGCTTCGCTTTTACGTAAGAATAATCCATTCTTGCGATAGTGGAATGAGTGCGCGATATGTGGACATGTTTAGTGTGCAATATAATGTAAGGAGAGTCTGCGATATAAAATTTTAATCACTATTAACACCGTCAAAGGTGAAGAAAATGTTGTACGGAAACCAGCGCTAGGAATTTTAACTACAATGTAAATGAATAGAAAAAGTTATGCACTTACAGATATGATACATAACCTCGCTTTAGACTAGGTTTTTGTATATCCATGTATAGTACAGTCATTGACAAATTAGTTTATATTAGTCCATGGTACAGTTACATCGAAGAGGAGACACATTTGAACTACTGACTGAACTAATGTAAACATTACGTAGCAGTGCGTTCGAAATCGACAAATAATTCGTATAAAAATCGATTAATTTGACAAATACTTACACAAATGGTATTTTAAAATGTACATTAGATGTCGGGAACTGCCGAAATATTTATAATCCAGCTGTAAAAATGGAAAAATTGACACTGACGTGACATGTCAAATGTTGCGTTTGTAAACAATCGGCGTATTAAGGTTGTCAACGAACGATAAAAATGTTAGAAATTAATTAAAATTACATTGGAAATTGCGAAAAAAAGAAAGAAAAATCCCATTACTAATAAAAAGAAACTTAATGGATGATTAATTTGAAATAACATAGTTTTTCGATATACGATTTTTTTACAATATCGATCGTGGGGTGGCTTTAATTAAACTGGACGTATATAATAAATTCCGGAACAATTTTATGCGCATTTCGGAGTTTATAGATGGAAACTACACACAGCAGCGTCCCCGGAGTTAATAAAAATGAATTAAAAGCGACCCTTAGTAGCCGCGTGATTTACGAGGCAGAAAGTAGGAGGGTAGTTTACTGTATCTAAGGGTGTCATGGGGTGGTTATTTGTATTGTGGATACGTTTTATTAAATGCGACTATATACCCTCTGTATATGTGTGTGTAGGTTTGGGTTGTGCAAATTCATGTGCGTACAGGCTCGAACTATAAAAAAAAAATTAGATTTTTTTTTAAATTTGCTTTAGTCGTATAATGACGCGAATTAAATTTTTTTTTTAGAAAATATTCTAGCAATAAATTTTGAAAAATATATAATTAAAGTACTAGGTAGAAATATCTGTTTTTTTCTCGTTTATTTTTTTGCTGCAGACGGTCCTGTACAAGCCATATGTATATACACCCTATGCTAAGGTGAACTTACAAAATAATCAAACAAACAGTCTCTGACTTATTCACAATGGCCTTTCTGGCATTCGCCTCATAAACATAATTAACTCAACGCTGTTAAGAGCTGAGATAAATAACAATATGCCACGATCAGGCCACACATTCATTTTATTACATACACTTTTGCATTATTCTGGAGTTGGTTATAAAAGAAGGCACTCGCTTCTCCTGGAATGTAACTAATAAAATAACATAATATTCATTATATGCGAATGCATCGTTTCGCGTATTAAATACGACGGTTTTTGCTTGCGGGAATGAACCGGGATTGGATATAATTAATAACGCGCTTAATTGCGAGTAAATAAATGCGTAATTTTTAATTTTTTGGATGAATCTTTGTTGCAAAGGATTTTCTAACCAGATTTTTTTGTATGCAAATGTTGAGTGTATTTATGAACATCCTGTATAAGATATGCATTAGAATACATGGGTGAAATATATTTTTTTCTAGTAAATCGTATTTTAAATTCTTGTGTTGATAAAAAAAATCGTTTTTTGAACCTTTGTTAGTGTAATTTTGTAATTACGTAATTGCTATCGTCGGAAAGATAATTTAAGCTAAATAAAGTAAGGTATAAAAATTTATATCGTTCTATCTAAAAGAAAATAGTTCATTAGTGTGAATAAAAAATGTATGGGCGAAAATATATTTAACACTTGAGTTGTTGTTTTTAAAATATATCAGTATTTTAAATTTTTGTATGAAAATTTCGCGACATTTTAGATGGATTACCCTGTATAATTAATATTTTTAAATTTTATTTATAAAGAAAAGTAATGGGAAAGCAAAATTACACTTAAATATCGAAATTTTCTAGTCTGATTTATGAACGGAAATAAAAGCAGCAACAAACAAAAATGGGAAGCAAAACTTTTTAAATTTCGCCGTAAAAAAGGTTTGTGTGTGTTTTTCCCAACTTTCCACTGTCAAGTGTGCAGAAAAGCGGCCGAACCGAATAGATTTCTAGACACATAAATCGCACTGCATTTGCCAAACCCAATTTATGGAGACATTCTTATTGGAATCCAACCTTTCCCCACGAAGATATACTGTTGCCATGTTGCACAAAAGCAAACACCTTGTATGGCTGTGTTTATCTTTCCCGCTGCTATTGGAAAAATGAAAAGTTCTTTTCGGGGCCACCGGGAAACTAAAATTGATTTAGTTTAGCCACTTGTTTAACTCCGGCCGATTTAAATTCAAATGGTGCTTTCGATTGTTTTGTTTTTTTTTGTTGCGCGAATCTTCAATTAAAAAAATGCAACGTTGGCGGCAACTTAAAAATAACCAATCCCTGGATGAATTGTCTCAAATTTCATAAAAAGGGACAGTAGATAAATATGAAAATAACCAAAACGTCGGCGGCAACTAAAAACCAATCCCTCGATGAATTGTCTCAAATTTCCTAAAAAGGGACAATAAATAAATATCAAAATAAGCGCAACGTCGGCGGCAATTTAAAAAAATACATCCCTGGATGAATTGTCTCAAATTTCATAAAAAGGGACAGTAAATAAATATGAAAATAACCAAAACGTCGGCGGCAACTTAAAACCAATCCCTGGATGAATTGTCTCAAATTTCCTAAAAAGGGACAATAAATAAATATGAAAATAAGCACAACGTCGGCGGCAATTAAAAAAAAATACATCCCTGGATGAATTGTCTCAAATTTCATAAAAAGGGACAGTAAATAAATATGAAAATAACCAAAACGTCGGCGGCAACTTAAAAACTAATCCCTGGATGAATTCTCAAATTTCCTAAAAAGGGACAATAAATAAATATGAAAATAAGCACAACGTCGACGGCAACTTAAAAAAAATCCCTGGATGAATTCTTAAAAATGGACAATAAATAAATATGCATTTCAGTAAGCCGTCACCAAACCGCAAATAAATCTCTTGGACGACTCGATATTGGAACACCACCAACAGCACCAGCAGCAGCGGGAGTGTAGGTTATGTGACACGTTCCTTGAATTACATCTCTTTGCTTTGCTTTGAACGGCAAGCAGGCACAGCGAGGAGGAGGAATTGGTTGGTTGGTATTGCGCCGTCCGTGCATGCAAGAAGACCTAAACAACAACAACAAGAACAACAGTAATAACCCTAGACCGTGAAAGTTGCGCGCTTACGTTTGTTTGGGGCTGTAGAGTGCAGTCAATCTTCGGCGGCGGGCGCGGGGGCGGCGTGGGCCGGGCGACCGGAGCGAAGGAAATGAATCTGCTCCTCTTCGAGCGCACGACGGTCGGTCACACCGCTGTTAAACGATTCTTTGGATGAATATGTTGTTGCAAGAAACATTGGCCGTGGGAAAAGAAAGTGTGAGTGGATGGGATTTGGGTTGGTTGGTGGTGGTGAAGAGGCTGGCTGGGAAAGTTATGTAAGAAAATATATATTAATACACGATTTATTCATCCATGAACGTGTGTGAATAATTCAAATATATTTTTTGTAATTAAACCATTAATTTGTTTTTCGTTAAACAAATGATTGCACTATTCACAACATTTATGGTCCCGAAGGGAATTTTCCTCAAGAAACCCTGTCCGGAGTTGGAATTAAAAAATAAATAAAATTGTATCACTTTACTTATAATATTTCAACTATGAGCGCATTTCAGATAGTAATTCAAATTAATAAAAAAAGATTTATATTAGAAGCCTAGTACTAAAATTGTGACTGCTTCTTCGTAATTAACTGTTCTTTTAAGTCTAAAGTTGATCAACGACATATGACCATTTTTTCCCAGGTCACGATATTGTAATATATCGAAACTAGTCGGAAAATTTAAATAAATTAACATATTTCCAAACTACTGTGAGGATTTACTACATAACTTCTAATCCTACAATTAAAAATTAATGATTATATTGTGAAAAAAAAATCTATAATTGAATAAAAAAATTCAACCAGGCATGAGATTTCGAAACACAGCATAGAAAATCGTTTATTATCGCGTTTTGTATTTAATTTAATTATTTTGGGCGCCCGGTATATTATTTACCACAATATTAATGAATTGGTGTATATTTCTCGCGATACAGTTGCGTATACGAAGTTGCCTACTCTCTTGGAATGTTAACCTTGCCAGATTTTCGATACATCAAGGTATGGATCCTTGGTCAGGTCTACTATTAATAGTTACTTTGACGTATAGATTTCTTATTTATTTACTTAATTGATTATTTTATGAGCCGTACAACAGGAAGAATGAATTTTGTATGAGTCCACATTTAAATCGCGCTGTAATATTATTGTCTGGCTATAAATCAATAATGAAGTCCGTGCGAGCTTCAAGCAATTTCGCAGCTTGTTACACTCTCTGTGCATCATCGGGACTCGTTTTAATTACTTTGGAAGTGCATTCCGCTCAATTTTGATGTGCAATGGCCGCGCTATATCGTCCGTTGGATGGTCGTCAAAAATGTCATCTGTCGCCCGTCAAGTTTTGCGTTCTTGCAAACTATTTGCAACAAATCAAAAAACTATTTTTTGATTCGCCAAATTGGCGATTTTGTGTAATAACGACGGTTTAAATAAATTGTCACATGTTAGCCAATTTCTATAGGAAAGGAAGAGAAGCGTAGATTAGAAGCACTTGAAATGTGGTGTTATAGGAGGATGATGAGGATTGGTTGGGAAGATAAAGTAACAAATGAAGCTGTACTAGAGTTAGTAGGGGAGAAGAGAAGTATTTGGAGAGTGTTACAGCGTAGGAGAGACAGATTAGTAGGGCATATTCTTAGGCATGGGGGGATTATGCAATTGATCATAGAAGGTAGAGTGGAGGGAAAGAGAGGGGTAGGTAGGCCTAGATTGGAGTATGTGAGTCAGATAGTTGAAGACGTTGAGATGAATAGCTATAGGGAGATGAAGGGATTAGCTCAGGATAGATCGGCATGGCGTGCTGTTTCCAACCAATCTTTAGGATTGCGGACTCTTTAACTAAGCCAATTTTATAAGAAGGAATGAAGAAACAGCATTTTTCTAATACTACTTAAGTATGTTTACATGCGCAATAGATATTTTGAGTCCGCAACCAAACGTACATTGTCTAAGCAATACTGTATAAATAAAATAATTTGCCAGTCCATTTGTTACTATATCGTCGGTATAATAATTACAAAGGACCAAACGCAAAATAAATTGTTTCTTCGGGGAATCTGTCCATTCTTTGTCTCATTCAAATTGCGCTTTTTGCGAATAGATTTTTTATTTGCACAATTGAAACTGATATTTTAATTAAACAACAACCGTTGTTTAATTAAAATATCAGACATTAGCTAATTTAATGTATTTTTAAAAAAAATAATGAAGAAACAGCATACTTTAAAACACTACTCTGCTAATGTTTACATGTGGTATAGTTATTTTTAGTGCGCAACCAAAAGTACACTGCATGAGAACAGTAGTCTATACGTAAATAATCTGCCGGTCATTCTAAAGAAGGTTTCTAAAGTATTTGTTGTTTGCGCTGATTTTTCGAATATTTGTGTTATTAAACGTTCATTGTGATTGTCCCATTTTGGGTTAAAACTAACGTAAGTACACTTAAGTTAGTTTTATTCCCAAATATTCAATCTGAAGGTATTTCGTTGTGGTACATTTCATTTTTAAGGTTACGTAACTCTCGGTTTGTAAAATCAATTCTATAACATCTAAAAGAAGACCGTTACCAGCGTTATTATATTTTATTTATTATATTAGTGAATTTTATAAGAAATATTGACGAAGCAGTGTTTTTTTAGGTAATACTCTGCTAATATTTACATGCCCCATAGATATTTTTAGTGCGCAACCAGACGTACATTGCATAAGCAACAGTAGTCTATACGTAAAATAATTTGCCGGTCATTCTAATGAAAGGTTTCTAAATTATTTGTTTTTTACGCTGACTTTTCGAATATTTGTGTTATTAAACGTTCATTGTGATTGCCCCATTTTGGTTTTAAACTGACGTAAGTACACCTAAGTTAGTTTTATTCCCCAATATTCAATCTGAAGGTATTTGGTTGCGGTACTTTTCTTTTTTACGGTTACGTAACTCTCGGTATGTAAAATCAATTCTATAACATCTAAAAGAAGAGCGTTACAAACGTTATTATATTTTTATTTATTATATTAGCGAAGTTTATAAGAAATATTGAGGAAGCAGCGTTTTTTTAGGTAATAATCTGCTAATAATTACATGCCCCATAGATATTTTAGTGCGCAACCAGACGTACATTACATAAGCAACAGTACTCTATACGTAAAATAATTTGCCGGTCATTCTAATGAAAGGTTTCTAAATTATTTGTTTTTTACGCTGATTTTTCGAATATTTGTGTTATTAAACGTTCATTGTGATTGCCCCATTTTGGGTTTAAACTGACGTAAGTACACCTAAGTTAGTTTTATTCCCCAATATTCAATCTGAAGGTATTTCGTTGCGGTACTTTTCATTTTTAAGGTTACGTAACTCTCGGTATGTAAAATCAATTCTATAACATCCAAAAGAAGAGCGTTACAAGTGTTACTATATTTTTATTTATTATATTAGCGAAGTTTATAAGAAATATTGAGGAAGCAGCGTTTTTTTAGGTAATACTCTGCTAATATTTACTTGCCCCATAGATATTTTTAGTGCGCAACCAGACGTACATTGTATATGCAACAGTAGTCTATACGTAAAATAATTTGCCGGTCATTCTAATGGAAGGTTTCTAAATAATTTGTTCTTTACGCTGATTTTTCGAATATTTGTGATTTTAAACGTACATTGTGATTGTCCCATTTTTGATTTAAACTAACGTAAGTACACCTAAGTTAGTTTTATTCCCCATTATTCAATCTGAATGTATTTCGTTGCTAATTCTACAATATCCAAAACAAAATCGAAGCGTTATTACATTGTGATATTTCTACAATCTACAATCAAAAACAATCTACAATTTGACGAATGACATATTGACGACGTCCACAGCCACAGTGAACGGGCAATGTCTCTGTGAACTGAAACTGGCAAGTCTGCAAAGCTGTGGGCAGTGTCAATATTATATCCCGTGGCGATTTTTATTTTACGGGGATGTTGCGGCCATTCTAACAGCGCCACTTCCAAGATAAAACGGATTCGCTCGTAAAACGAAATGATATTTGACGGGGCAGTAAATAGACTATAAACTGACCAGTTTCCGACAGACGGGCACGTTGAGCACTTATAATTAAACTTTGCTTACTTTCGAACAGAATGTAATATTCTTCAATCTACGGCCCGGTCAATATTGCCATGTTTCATAATTAAAAACGGTCTGCTTTAGTTTTGTTCAATCAGAATTGTCGGGGTTCTTGTAGAAGAGTACAGTGCAGCCCCGAAAATGCGAGAAAAATATTTTTTTACGATTGATTCTTTCGTAGCTTTATTTAAAATGATACGTAGAGTATTAAAAAATTGATAAAAAAAAGAATCTCGTCTTTGGGATTTTTTTTAAAGATAAGCAATAAAGGCAATAGCTTCAAAATCGGCCATTATCTTATCTAAACCTTAGTTAACGTGTGTTAAAAATATTACGTCCTTACGACTGTTCTGTCAATTTTATTTTGGCTCAAAATAAAAGTAAAAAAAATTTATAAATAATGAAGCTCCACTTTGGAATTTTTTAAAAGATAACTAAGCAAGCTAATAGCTTCAAAATCTGCCATTATATAATCTAAACCTTTCTTAATGTGTGTTAAAAATATAGCCTCCATACGACTGTTCTGGCAAATTTTTTGACTCGAAATTAAAAGTTTAAAAAAAAATTGATAAAAAACAAGCTCGTGTTTGAGATTTTTTTAAAAGATAACTATTAAAGCTAATAGCTTCAAAATCTGCTATTATATATTCTAAACCTTTCTTAATGCGTGTTAATAATATTACGTCCTTACGACCTTTCATTCAAAATTTTTATTGACTGAAAATATACCATGTTTTTATTATAGAAAATAAACCCTTAAAACAATTGAAATTCATAATATTTCCAGATTGTTTTCTTGTAAAATGAGCAACATTTATTGTTGGTCAACGTGTCTGTCTATCATTTATATATATCCATTTATAGGTTGCTCATTAATTTCGATCGTATTTCTGTGTGCGAATATGAAATAAAAATTGCCGGACGTTGGTCATTATAATCCACGCACCACCCTCCGCCACGCTCAATAATTTATACAAGAACTAAACTGATGGACGTCAGTGGTCATTTATTATGGAAAGCAATTAACACAGAGATCGGCTCGCTATATGCAACCGTACGGTTTATCCTGTATTGTGGGTTGCCTGAAAAATATACAGGTAAATATTTTTTTATTGGTATATTCAAGAATTTCTATAAAACTGAATCTAAAAATTCTAAAAACTAATTTAAAATAATAACAAAATTTTATAACATTACATTACATCGATATAATATATAAAATCAACAAGAGGTATATTTAAAAAATCGCATAGAAAGTCATGACCCTGTATAATCCCATTGTATACCTACGGCAAAAGAATATAGAATTACCACTAATGACGCAATGACGTTGGAAGCTTGTGTGATGCCATAGATGTGGTATAACCCTGCCCGAGCCACCACCACCAACTCTCCACAGTTCCCGTTCCCCACAGCCACTTCCTGTTCCTACCACCTCGACCCCATTTGATTTCCCCCCCCCCCCCCCCCCCCCGCCCCAGAGCGCCTCCACCGCCTCTGGCTAGTGTATCCAATATCGGAAGTGCATATCAATACAATTAATCGAGTTGCCGGTGTGCTGGCGCGGTGTGTGGTATATATGCGTTTGGGGGTGTGCGGGTGGCCTATATACCTAGCGAGAATAGTGGGAAGAAACCATTATGGTTTGCAAAACAGCGAAGAGAATGTTAAGATTGGGTTTGTTTATTTGATGATTGTTGCGGTTGATTAGTGATGTGTGAGTGAATTGGTTTTTTTTATGAATTCGATAGCGTCCGAGTCTAGTGCTGTATAAGGTTTCACAATTTTATTAAAAAAATAAATTTAATTTGTGCGAAAAAAAATTCCAATAGTTGAAGATTTAAATTTGAACAAGATTTTGATTTTTTTTTTATATCAGTATTAATAAAAAAATAATTAAAACAGTAAAGGAATACTAATAAAATTCATATAAATATAAATTTTTATTTCAGTTGGTATTTTTCTTCGGCAAATGAATTATTTCAATTCAAATTTTATTTTTTCAAATTCTCAAATACTTTTTTCAAGTTAAACAAGTTTTATTTTTTTAATCCTTTTTCGATTTTTATAAATTTATTCGAAAAAAAAAACAGTTAAAAAAAATCTTAAATCTTAAAATCTCACAAATCTTAAAAAATATTAGGAAAAATATTTTAATTTTTTTCAATATTTTTCAAACTCTTTATTATATTGATCCTATTAGTATACTTTTTTTTTAATTTAAATTTTCAAAATACATCAAGTGAATTTCCAACTAGAAAAATAATAATTAAAGAAAAAAGATTTTTTGTTATTTAAAAATCTCGCAGCTGAAAAATTTACTTACGCCAATTATGTAGTTAAAAATTATTTAAAATAGAGAAAAAATATTTTTTTATTATATCAAAATACATAGTCTAAAAGTTCCAAAATGACGCAAGTTTACGATAATCATATATATTTTTTATTAAACTAAATTTTTTATTTTTTAAAAATTATATTATATATATACTATTCGTGACACGGGTATTTTATTTAGTTTTTATCTTGTGGTACTGAGGATAGGGGCATAGCCTTCGAAATGCGCATCGAGCTACTTAATGCTTTAACTTACGGTATTTGGGTGATATTCTATACTATTATTTAACACCGTAGTGGTAATAAAATAAAAAATCTTATCAATTCAAAAATCACAACAAAATTTATTATAATTTTATCATTTTTCCATGTTTAAATAAACTAATCATCTAATTTTAATGTGTGACGTTAGGCAACATTTCCTACACACATGTATACTGGTATGCCTATATGCATCATATATCTGGCAAGTCATAAGTTAATTGTTGCTTATAATAATTCACGCACAAACATTAATCATAACAAAATAGATAATTAAATTCATCACCCTGCATAAATCCCAGCTTTAAATAAACACTTCAAATAAAAACACAACTGTACTAATTCTACTTCATCTTATAAATTCACCCCCTTCCCTTCCAAAAATAACAACTCCTCCACGTCCAATTTAAATCGCAACACACGAACTCACTCGAGCACTCCCGTCATTTAATTATTCCCATCATCGACTTGACCCGTCAATTTTCGCCCAGTTTTTTTCTTTTACTGCGCAATGAAACTCCTATTGCGCGCGCGCAAAGTGAATGCTGGTTATTAAAAATGCACGCGAAATTTAATATAGCTGAAAGTTCTCGCTTCGGCTAAATTAATAGTAAATATTAGCCATGTCGGGAGAGAAAGGCGAGACGGCAAAGAGCCTCGTCGTCCTCAGTGCGCCAGTAACGCGATCCCGTGCAAATATTGTATTTAACAATGAATGTTAATAGGAGTCCTCTTTCACTAAGAACTGGAGCCCCCCCCCCCCCCCCCCCATTCCTACCAAATCGGGTGATATTTTATAACCCGCAACTTTTGTTCCGGTGCCATTGAAAGTTGAAATTATTTGGTTGTTTACATGTACACCTTAATTGTCTGACATTGACTACAACCGGACATAACCTCAAATTACGATTAGCTACTACAACGGGCCGAATTATTGTTAGACAAAACTTTCGATTATTTCTAATTAACTTGAACGAATAAAATTAATAAACTTCGACATAGACAACAATTTCTGAATCTACTCAAGTGCGCCGCGCTGTTTGAATTTGCCTCAATAAATGGTGGTGAAGTCTAAAGATATGTTAATTATATACAATACAAACTGTATTTTGAATTAGGGGCGGCACATATATATATGCTGCACATTTAGCGGTGGGTAAATTTAGTTGGAAATTCAGCCACCTGGACGGTTTTTGAGTTTTGCGAAGATGAAAATGGAAAGTTCCATGCACACTTCACTGGCAACTTGGTTTATTAGATGCAAAGTTATTAGTTAGTTCGGTTGTTGAGGGTTGAGATATGAATATTTACTAGTTATATACGGCGTGTCAAAGGATTGGAAAGAAATGTTTAACATGCGTGGTTTTGGGGATGGCCAAACGGGATTTCGTGCTGCTTCGTTTCGATATTTGCATGTAAATTCTAGTTTGGTATATGTCGATGGATTTGCATATATACAGCGTCGAAAAAATATATATCGTATTTTTGTTAGGTTCCAATATTGGATATACATTTTTTAAATATAAAACTTAAATTATTAATTTTTGAATTAGATTTTTTTGAGTTTTATAATTTTTCTTTATTAGTATTCTGGAAAAATAGAAAATATTGTCGTAAAAAAATGAGAGTTGTTATAAAACTAGCCATGACGTAAATATAAGAAAAACAAAACACAATTCAATATTTATTTTGTCAATTTGACAAATATTTTCTCCGATGGCTATTTTGTTCAAAAATAAGCAAAAATGGAAATATATAATTAATCGTGATTTTAGGAATAAAAAATGTGATTTATAAATTAGTAAAATCGCTAATTAATTGTTTTATGTTTATTTAAAAATAATGAAAATATTTTTCAAAGTGACGGATATTTATAATAAATAAATGATTTTTTGTGTTTGTACATTAGTCATAGTTAGTCTTATAATATAACAAGTTTTTTTTTTCAAATTTCTTGAAAATTAACAAAGATAAAGAATTGTAATAAAAATGATAATTTCACAAATCAAATCTGCAATTTTTTTGTATATACGGGTTGTTTTCTAAAATAATTGGGGAAGCCAATATTTAAACATATCGAAATTCTATAAACGCATTACCCGGTATATTCAATTTTTTTTTTACCGCGGTGGATGTCAAGATTTTTTCAAATATGATTTTTTACATAAATTAGAAGAAAAATAGTCAGTCTTATAATATAACAAGTTTTTTTTTTCAAATTTCTTGAAAATTAACAAAGATAAAGAATTGTAATAAACATGATAATTTCACAAATCAAATCTGCAATTTTTTTGTATATACGGGTTGTTTTCTAAAATAATTGGGGAAGCCAATATTTAAACATATCGAAATTCTATAAACGCATTACCCGGTATATTCAATTTTTTTTTTACCGCGGTGGATGTCAAGATTTTTTCAAATATGATTTTTTACATAAATTAGAAGAAAAATAGTCAGTCTTATAATATAACAAGTTTTTTTTTTCAAATTTCTTGAAAATTAACAAAGATAAAGAATTGTAATAAAAATGATAATTTCACAAATCAAATCTGCAATTTTTTTTGTATATACGGGTTGTTTTCTAAAATAATTGGGGAAGCCAATATTTAAACATATCGAAATTCTATAAACGCATTACCCGGTATATTCAATTTTTTTTTTACCGCGGTGCATGTCAAGATTTTTTCAAATATGATTTTTTACATAAATTAGAAGAAAAATAGTCAGTCTTATAATATAACAAGTTTTTTTTTTCAAATTTCTTGAAAATTAACAAAGATAGAGAATTGTAATAAAAAATAATAATTTCACAAATCAAATCTGCATTTTTTTTTGTATATACGTTTTTTTTTCTAAATTAATTGAGGAAGCCAATAATTAAACATCGAAATTCTATAAATGGTATAATTTTAGCTTTAAACTATAAAAAAAAATTTGTCGAAATTTTTTCTTTCAATTTTCTCGTAGAAAAAAATTGTAACAAAAAATTATTAATTCCCATTTCAAATCTAGAAATGTTTTGTTTGTACAATTTTGTTCTAAAATAATTGTAAAACGTATCGAAATTAATATGCTGTCTATAAATGCAACACCCGGTATTTTCGATTTTATCACCGCGGTGGATGTCAAGATTTTTTTTTTATATAAATATATTAAGTTTTTACATAAAAAAAACTGAAAATCATCAAGTTTTGTTTCAAATGCAACCAAAATTTGTTTTTTCGAATTTTACAAAAAAATAATATCTTAATTATTGAATAGTTTTTCCGAAAATATTTTTTTTGCCGTTTTATCGAAAATTTAAAATAACAATTTTTTTTTGTTATTTTGTAATTTTATTAAAAATGTCAAAAATGAATCAAAATAAACAATATTTTTTTTCAAAACCAGATTGAATTTATTTTGAAACTAGGCTGATTTTTTTAAGTTTAAAAAAAAAATATAATAATGTTAATTTTAAATTAATATTTGAACCGTTTTTTTCCGGAAATATTTGATTATAATTACTTTTAATGGTTTATCGAAAATTTAAAATAACAAAAAAAGAATTTCGTAAATTTTGTTAAAAATGTTTAAAAAAAAATCAATCAAAATAAAACAGTTCCTTCCAAAACTACATCGAATCGTTTTGAATTTTGAAACTAGACTGATTTTTTAAAGTTTTCATTTAAAAAAATTGCTTTAAATTTAAAAACACTGTATATAATATATTTTTTTTTGTTTTACAAAAATTTAATAATAAATGTAATTTTTGATTCGTTTTCCCCAAAATATTTTATTTTATTTTTATTGTTTTATCTAGTTTTTTAAGTCTAACCATGACTACGACATAACAATAGTATTAATTCGATATTTGTCAAAATCTGTCATTTTGACAGATTAAATATATATGTCATTCTGACAGATTAAGTATATCCGTCATTTTGACAGATTCTATATCTTTTTTTTAACATTTTTTTACAAAACTCCTGTTTTCGCTTTGAATGAGGTATACAAAGTGATATGTTAGATAATACCCTCCTCCGCCTCCACAGCTCCAGCTGGTGGAGGAGCTGCTTTCATAGACGTAGCGATTGTTTACCGACAGTTTACTAGTGCACTTTGCATATGCCTGATGATGGCTTAACGAGAATGCGCGAAACGTTGTACACACACAGTACTCGGCAGATATCTGTGTGTGCCGGATTTTGAATTCGTGAAGATTTTAGATGATGAAACCCGAGCTTCTACTATTTGCCTACTTTGTCCAGACTAAAAATACTTACTCCGGATTAAAAAAAAAATCTCAATTTTTCATTATTATTTTTTATATATTTACCAAAAACGAATATATAGTCCGTTTCTAGTTCTAGAACCATTTTTTTTTGTGATAACAAATCTAGTGCGGACTATTCGGATGCGCGTTGAATAAAAAATGCTCAGTGAGCTGAGCGATCGTTTTGTATAAATAAATAGATTTCGTGAAACTGAATTACGAATTTCTAATTCGAATTGAAACATTTCCGTCTGACATTTTCCCCCCATCGACGTCCTATCCTGCGTCGTCTACGTCAATGGTTCTGTCTGTCATGTCTATATATGTAAATCAAATTTAGATTTGAAGTTGAGCGATTTGGCTTTGAAGAGATTTATTTAGATTTAATGTTTAAAAAAAAAAGATTTAACAGTCGAGGCAGTTAATTTTTTGTTTAAGGTTGTTTTTTAGTGGCCGTAATGTATTTAATTTAGAGATGTTTAATAAAAGACGATTTGCGCGAATGAATTAACCCGTAAAACTTTTTATGGTCGTAATAACAACAGCTGTTGTTATATATACCGGGTGTTGCGTCGGATATAAAAGTATACTAATAATTTACACATTCAAAGTATAAAAATGTACTTTTAGCTTTAATAATTTTCGAGAAAATTTCGAAAAAAAGAACTTCAAATTTTTTTTTATACACGTCACTTGTACAGATTTTTCAAATTTTAATTTTTTTTATCTAATTTATGTAAATAATTATACTTTAAAAAATCTTGACATCCACCGTGGTAATAAAATTGAATATACAGGATAATGCATATATAGAATTTTGATATGTTTAAATATTGGCTTGCCTAATTATTTTACAAAAAAAAACTGTATATACAAAATATTTGTAGATTTGATTTGTGAATTTAATTTTTTTATTTCAATTTTTTAACTTTGTTAGTTTACAAGCAAATTGATAAAAAAAATGCCAAAAACTTGGTTATATTATAAGACTAGTCTAGAAAAAGAAAGAAACAAAAAATTCATTTATTTATTATAAATATCTGTCACTTTGACAAATATTGTCATTATTTTTAAATAAACATAAAACAATCAATTAGCGATTTTACTAATTTATAAATCACATTTTTATAGAAAATAGTACAAAATCATAGACTTTACATAAAATCTAGAATTTATAGAATTCTTCCAATTAAAAAGTAGAATAAAATCAACAGCCACTCGGTATACAAAAATAGTACAAATTCATAGACTTTACATAAAATCTAGAATATATAGAATTCTTCCAATTAAAAAGTAGAATAAAATCAACAGCCACTCGGTATACAAAAATAGTACAAATTCATAGACTTTACATAAAATCTAGAATTTATAGAATTCTTCCAATTAAAAAGTAGAATAAAATCAACAGCCACTCGGTATACAAAAATAGTACAAATTCATAGACTTTACATAAAATCTAGAATTTATAGAATTCTTCCAATTAAAAAGTAGAATAAAATCAACAGCCACTCGGTATACAAAAATAGTACAAATTCATAGACTTTACATAAAATCTAGAATATATAGAATTCTTCCAATTAAAAAGTAGAATAAAATCAACAGCCACTCGGTATACAAAAATAGTACAAATTCATAGACTTTACAAAAAAAAATAGAATTTATAGAATTCTTCCAATTAAAAAGTAGAATAAAATCAACAGCCACTCGGTATACAAAAATAGTACAAATTCATAGACTTTACAAAAAAAAATAGAATTTATAGAATTCTTCCAATTAAAAAGTAGAATAAAATCAACAGCCACTCGGTATACAAAAATAGTACAAATTCATAGACTTTACAAAAAAAAATAGAATTTATAGAATTCTTCCAATTAAAAAGTAGAATAAAATCAACAGCCACTCGGTATACAAAAATAGTACAAATTCATAGACTTTACAAAAAAAAATAGAATTTATAGAATTCTTCCAATTAAAAAGTAGAATAAAATCAACAGCCACTCGGTATACAAAAATAGTACAAATTCATAGACTTTACATAAAATCTAGAATTTATCGAATTCTTCCAATTAAAAAGTAGAATAAAATCAACAGCCACTCGGTATACAAAAATAGTACAAATTCATAGACTTTACATAAAATCTAGAATTTATAGAATTCTTCCAATTCAAAAGTAGAATAAAATCAACAGCCACTCGGTATACAAAAATAGTACAAATTCATAGACTTTACATAAAATCTAGAATATATAGAATTCTTCCAATTAAAAAGTAGAATAAAATCAACAGCCACTCGGTATACAAAAATAGTACAAATTCATAGACTTTACAAAAAAAAATAGAATTTATAGAATTCTTCCAATTAAAAAGTAGAATAAAATCAACAGCCACTCGGTATACAAAAATAGTACAAATTCATAGACTTTACATAAAATCGAGAATATATAGAATTCTAAAGCAAAAGTAGAATACAATAAAATATTATTTTTTATTAAAATACAAAATTATATACTTCCACACAATAAAGTGGGTACAAAAAGATAAAAATTTAACGTTGATATTATTTTGAAAATCTATTATAATATTGTACATCATTGCATGTTGTGGTGTTAAACCCGTTCCGGTTTCCGATGCGGCGTTGCCGTTTGGGGAATATCGGGACTACCCGACTGCATTATTAGTTTCTCTGCTGCGGCAAATCCGAATAAACGGCGGCAGCGCCCTGGAAACTAATAATATTTTGTAGTAAATTTTAATGGGCCATAACGTAAATTACCGCAGGATCGGATGCGTCGCGACGCCGCCGACGCTATCATCTACTGCCTGCATTTAGCGAGTGCACCCGTCCAAGTGCACTATCCTATGCAGATGGCGCTACTTGTTATGTGCACGTATATACACGGTGATTTAAAAAAAAGTTTTTATCATAGACATGCAAATATGTATAGAATTGACATATTTTCCGTATATACACGGTGATTCAAATACTTCTTTTTTTTAAATCACAGACATGCAAATATATATAGAATTCACATATTTTTTGTGTATTAATGTAGTTTTTATGCTTCATCGTGTATATTAAGTAGGATATCAGTGGATAAGCTGGCGGCCATAAAACTGCGCATGTAATTCTTTCTATGGCAACTTATCGATGTTCATGCTAGTTTATGCCTGAGTTGCAGACACACATGTCGTTATAAAATCTAAATTAATTTGACCAACAATTCTAAATCAGTGTATACACAAATTTACAGAATAATATTATTATTTTCTTTTATTAAAAAAATTAAAACTCCACAAAATAAATAAGCGAAAAAAATGTCGATAGATGTACAGAAAATATTGTTTACTTATCAGAGGCCCGTGAATGGCTATAACGTGCATTCTTTAGATTGCACGTGGCACGTGTTCCGGTCGTGCTACGTGACAGTGCAACTGCGCCGGGGATCAGAAACGCGCGCTGTTGCCATTATGTACTTGGCGTAAATCGATGTTTAAATATCATCGAAGAAGCTTTGATGTGTGTGTGATTTTTTAATTGGTCGATTAAAATAAAAACACATCATTTTAAATGAAACGTTTAAAAATTAACTTCGAAAAAAGATGTGTGTTGTTTTTTTAATTCGTTGAATAAAATAAAAATGCATATTAATTTTATTTTATTTAAGTTTGAAATCTACAAATTTAATTTAAAAAAAAATTGGTTCGTGTCTATGCTTTTTTATGTGTTTCCGAATTACCCTGTCGAAATGTGAGAAAATTCTAGGCCATTAAAAATAAATTTTTAATATTATTTTATTTTCGTTTTTTATTATTATTATTAAATGAAACGTTAAAAATAAAATTCAAAAAATGATGTGTGTTTATTAATTCGACGAATAAAATTAAAATACGTAAATTTAAAAAAAAGGGTGTTTTTTTAATTCGTCGAATGAAATAAAAAAAATACATAAATTTAAATGAGACGTTGAAAATATAATTCAACCAAAAAAAAACCTAAAATTAATTCGAAATAGAAAAAAATTGCTTGAAGCGTCAGGAAACGCGACATGAGCCGCAATTAATCCTGTCGCTCACTATGGCGACGGGCGTCGGTGTAGCGTCGTGACGTATCGTTGCCGTGCAACCGCGTGTATACACTGGCAGTCGACACGCCATCGATAATCAGCCACGGGCAAACCGGTACGCTTGTTCTGTATAATTAATTTTTTTTTTATTTTTTTTTTATTTTTCTTAATTTAGATTTTATAAACATTAAAGTAGCTAATATTCAACCTACATTGCTAATGATGAATAAGCAAGAATTTTTCAAATTCTGGTTTGAGCTTTTTAAAACAAATTAATTAAGTTTAAGGAGATCTCTCCCCTTCTTTAAATTTGCAATGTTATTTATTTTATTTTTTTCGACATTTTGACCAGCGCTTGTTTACATATAAACATGTATGTCAAAATAGAACTATAAAATCCAGAAAAAAAAATTATTTATTTATTTTATGTAATCGTTTGAATTACAAAATTTAATTTAAAAAATAATAATAATAAGTCCGTGTCTTTATTTTTATATATTTCCGATTTACCCTGTTGAAATTTGTGAAAATACACTTTAAAAAAAATTTTTTTTCCATAAATATTATTTTTATTTTTTTATTTCTAAATTTTTTTTTTATGTTTTACACCCGGAATACCATGTCGAAATTTCCTTAAATTTTTTTTTTTGTTCATAAAAATTATTTTTATTTCCAGTTTTTTTTTTAATTTAATTTATTTCTGAAATATTATTATTTATATATTACAATTAAAAAAAAAAATTATTGCCCTAGTAGAATACATTAAAATCACGATCGTCGAATTATTTTTTCACAACTGGTGTGAATATATTAAATAACTATAAAATAAAAAATTTCTAAAAATAAGTAAAAAAAATAAAAATTAAAAAGTGAAAATATAATAAACAAAAATGTCGTGTATGAAATAATTTCTGCAAACAAATAAAATTTTATTATATTGCGCGAATAAATTTAGCATTTTAATCAATTTTTGTGCAAACCGTTAAATTAAATTAATTTAATAAAAAAAAAAAATTAATACTCACGTCGACAGCTAAATATATATTACACACATCCATTTTAAAAGGGCATTATATTTTATCCAAATGAAAACAGCATCGACCGTTCGATACATAATTAATTACACGGCGGAAATAGAGCAGCTATTAGCGTAATACTATACACAGCAAGTCCCCACTCAACAACGTTTACTAACTCAAAAATATCCATCGGCACGCGTTGCAGTCAAATATTTTATTCAATGCGAGCGTGCATTCGCTAGTATTGTGTCTGGCGATGACACACCCGCACCCCCTGCGGGGCGGGAGGGGGGGGGGGGAGCTAACGTTATTTCTGATTTAAAATGTCGCAGCGAGTTGCCATGTTGCCACAGTTTACACTGTACAGTCTGAAAGCGAGTTGGAAAGAAAGATCAAAGCACCCTCCTGTCGCCATGGCCGCCCGCCCCATCCAACCAAACGAAAGATCTCTAAAAAGATACTTTGAATAGAATTATGTATTCATCGATAAATTATGTTTTTTTTACTTGTTTATTTTATTCCCCCACTCCATCCCCTCCGCCCCCCCCCCCCCCCCCACTCCAAGAAGCATCTAGTAGAATACAACATGACATTTGACATTGTATATTTAATTTATGAACTACTACAAATAATAAAAAATAGATATTTTTTGTACTAATAAAAAATTCTTTATACCTTGTGTGAGTATATTTCGATATGTAAACAACGCGCGCGGCGTATGTTTACAATTAAATTAATAAATGGAGTCTGCGTCTATTTCCTGCTCCAGCAGCAGCAACTCGAATTCGATGCATATATACGTGCGGCCTAACTAAATCAATTAATTGTTTGCCATGAGGCGGCGAGTTCGCCGCTCATCATATGAGTTGTTCAGGGTTATGTGGGGCGCAGGTGGGGTGGGGGGTAATAAAGTATCCCCTCTGTAATCTGCAGGCACCCCCCCCCCCCTGACCCCTTACACAGTACACTTGACGTACGGGAAATGTCTACTGCCACACTTGCCGTAGATATCATCGAAAGACTGCTCTAGAGAAACAAAAAAAAAAATTTTTATGGTTCATTATCCGTTGTAACGTTTAATTTGTGTATATAAAAATTTTCTAAATTTTTACATCAGTCTTAAGTATTTTGAAATAGCACAGGTAAAATACTAAAGCATATAGAAAATTCATATTTACAAATTGGAATTATATACTACAAATTTTTTTAGATATACATTTTAAAATTAAACTATAAAATATTTTAGAAATTGCCAAAATGTGATTTCATTTTGGTATTCTATAGGCGTTCGCACGTCTATGGTGGCATTCTTTTGTATGTGCGCCGTGCTAATTTTAAAATTCGATATTTAAAACACGTTGTGAGACTATAAGTGCAAAGGATTTCTTTGCTGGCGAGATATGGCAATGGGAATGTTTTGAGTAGGTAAAATCTGTTAAGATGTTTGAAGTGATTTGCGTTTTTATTGATGCTTCAATGGAAGCATATAATCAGACTTGTAATAAATGCGTGGTGACTGAAGGAATGGCGAGAATTGAAAATGTAGTTGTGTAGAACGTATTTTTAGAGGATATATATATTTTTAATTAATTGAGAGAAGGCCATCTAGCTTTTATTTATTATTGGCGAACTGAATGCTCATTTGAACTACTAATCACAACGATGCCTGTTTGATAGATCTGACAGTAACCTTAAAATTAAATTGACGTTTGCAAACAAATTGAATTAAACAGTTCAACAAAAAAATTTTAATATAAGAATTTTTACGATAAATATAAAATATTAAATTTTTTTTTATTAGTATTGTATGTTTGATTTATAATAAATTTTATTGTTTGCATTAATTGTTGCTACAAAATTTTGTGCAAAAATATTTTACAATTCAATTTACAATATAGAATATCACCCAAATACCGTAACAAGCATTAAGTAGGTAGATGTGCATTTCAAGCGCTATGCCCCCATCTTCAGTAGCACAAGTTAAAACTAAATAAAATACCTCTGTCACGAATCGTGATTGATATACTATCAATTTACATTTAATAATTAATTCCAACTTTAAACACACCAAAGAGAATATATAAATCGACCTTTTATTAGACAAACAAAAGTTCAATTATCCACACCATCGATGCAAACGACAGCTTATTATTGTATATATTCATCAATCATGCGGAAAATCTCCTAATCACACACTAGTTACTCGTAATCTTCAGAAAATCCCTTATGAGTATGTGACCAACAATGCAACATGTCATATTCATATCATTAGAATCGGAATCTATTTGGCGCAGGCAGCGCGCGCGCGCGGCTTCATTTGACATCCCTAACCGACGAACGAATCTCTTCACCCCCATGAAGCCTTCGGCGGGCTTACTCCTTCCTCATTTGCCACACACTCTCCCATAATCGATATTCAATCACAAAACAAATTAGTTTTTGTCCTGTCCTCATATAATACCCTTCACATATATTTTATTTTATTATACCGTTGTATTTGCCGAAATACTCGTTTTCAACAATACCTTTACAATTTTTTTTATTTTGATATATTTTACATTTGCATCGTAAAAACTCTTTGTTGGACGCTTTTATTAATACTCCGTACGTTTTGAGGTTATGATACATAAACTCAAGGTTCGGGCATTTCGTTTGACTGGTGTGATCTATCTCCGTCTCGGATGTGAACTAACTTTGTTCTAGCAAATTGAGATTGGCCATTAATATTCATTTGCATAATTATTTGCTTGCAAATAATCTAGCAAAAGGAGGTGTGTAAAATGGAAACTTGTAAAACCGTTATTAGATCTCAGTCAAATTAAACTATTAATTTAATTAAATAATTTTTACCGCTTCACTTCAAAACTTACAAAATCGTTCGTTAATAAAGTGATTTTAATTGACAACCCCTCACAGAGAACAACAAATTCACAATCGGCGACTTGAGGGTGAGATTTTCACGGTCTGCAGATAATAACAGGCCTTATTTGACGCGCGCCCCCCCCCCCCCCCCCCCCCCCCCCCCCCCCCCACCCCCTCCGATAGGGTGTGATGTGTAATTAGAACCAATCAAATTGGAAATGAAAATAACGTCTGATTTTGAAATGATCCGTAATTAAATCGTTCGCGAACCAGACGGGACTTAATTAGAAAATACGCAAAGCCTTTCCAGTCCGCTTACTTCACGCTGCCTTGTCAAAAAGGTTGACGTTCAACCATTTTGTAGGTCTTTTTCATTTTAACAACATAATAATTTATTTTGTACCTAATAAAAAAATGGGAAATTCACTCAAGGAAATAAATTTCGTCCGCATAAATTCATTATTTCTTTGTCTCTCTCTTCACATTTTTAACAGCGGAGAATTAAACACAACTACCAACACTTTATTCATCCAAAACAATCCAGTGGGTGTATTTCTTTAGCTGCGACACCAGCGCCCCCTCTGGGCACCCCCCCCGTAATTACATTACTTATCACCGGCACCAGGGGGACTCTGAATCGTCCCGTTCTTTCCATGCACTTTTTATCGGGCTTTATCTTCATTACGATCCGTTGTCGAGGACTTTTTGCGTCTTAATTACATTATACGCATATCGTGGCCATTTTCTCCACTTTCATACGCGCACAGTGACGTATGCACGGCCGCGTTTGGCAACACTGTCCGCAATTGAATCATTTTCTCGCCCAAAAATTAAATTAACACAAATAAAATTAATTGACATACATCCATTTTGAATTTATTTTTACTTTACTTTTTGAACTAAAAAAAAAAAGTAAATTATAAAAAGTCGTCTATTTGGCTTTTTGTTTTTTTTAATATTGGGAAAACTGAATTGTGATTTGAACTACTAATCACAACAATGTTGCAAGATCTGACAGTAAACGTTTTGACGTTTTGTAAAGTGCAATCGAACTGATTTGAACCGACAATTCGCTAGTTGAAATTGTTCCAAAAAAACAATTCAGTTCATTTCGAAGCCAATTTAAAAAGCGTGAACGCACAGATTTTGCGAGTTGTTAAAATCATCATCAAAATATCAATTTCCAAATATAGGTTAATTTTGTAGGATTGAAACACGGTTTGTACTAAAAACAGCTGTGGCATGATTTGAATATGTCGGTAATATCTTTGTTGGTTTCGGTTCTCTTCATTTCTGCTGCTACTATAAAGGATTGTGCATGTAAATTATTACACATGGCGCTTATTATCCTGCTAGGAACACAACACATTTAGCGCGAGGATAATTCCGCAGGATTACGGGGTCATAGTGCATCTTTATAAGAACGGGATTCTGCATGTTACATTACAATTCGCCGGGATAATGTTGATCTCGCACGCGATATATTATAATTTACCTGAGTGGAATCTTCCGCTATGTTAGAATACGTTCGTTAATCGAGCTTGTATGTGCAAAGCATTTATTTTATAATTTCTTTTGATCTATATTAAAATATATTCATCTTATTATCCATACGAAATTTTTTATTTTTTTTTAAATCTTGATCACGCAGGATCGAACCCTCGACATTTTCGTTGTGAAACCAAAGTTTTGACAAACAAGCTATGAATCATTAATGTCATACTGGGTATAGACATATATATAGATGTCATATACTCCATGAACTGTTTTTTTATATTTTTAAATTAATAAATTTAGGAGGCGTGAGGCGTGGACTATAGGAAAGGAAGAGAAGCGTAGATTAGAAGCACTTGAAATGTGGTGTTATAGGAGGATGATGAGGATTGGTTGGGAAGATAAAGTAACAAATGAAGCTGTACTAGAGTTAGTAGGGGAGAAGAGAAGTATCTGGAGAGTGTTACAGCGTAGGAGAGACAGATTAGTAGGGCATATTCTTAGGCATGGGGGGATTATGCAATTGATCATAGAAGGTAGAGTGGAGGGAAAGAGAGGGGTAGGTAGGCCTAGATTGGAGTATGTGAGTCAGATAGTTGAAGACGTTGAGATGAATAGCTATAGGGAGATGAAGGGATTAGCTCAGGATAGATCGGCATGGCGTGCTGTTTCCAACCAATCTTTAGGATTGCGGACTCTTTAACTAAACTAATAAATTTAAAAATATGCATTAATTAAATTATTAACACCGATTATATTTATACAATTGAATAGTTACTTTAAAAACGACCACAATATCTTTTTCGGCCCTTTCTCGAATGAATTGCTAAATGTCTGTACATATAAACTTAACATATGCAACTCAATAGACACATATCATATTATTTATTGTTTTACAAGTGGACTGAACGTATTTTTTATTTATTACGGCAATTTTAATTTTTCCGAAGTACATTTTCAATGTAATCTCAATACAAATCTAATTTTCAATGCAAAATTTACCCGTTTCTACCGATTTTACGCGGAACTAGAAAACGTTTTGATACCGACTGTCGGCATTCGTAAATATTTTACAACCGTCAATAGAAAATCCATCATAAAAATGAACTACTAATCACAACAATTGCCTGCCTGTTTGAAAGATTTGTTAGTAAACGTCAGATTAATTGTTTTGACATTTCGTAAAGCGCAATCGAACTGATTTGAACCTAACTGATTATAGCTTTATAAGTGGACTAAACTTATTTTTTATTTATTACGGCAATTTTAATGTTCCCAAAGTACATTTTCAATGTAATCTCAATGCAAATCTAATTTTCAATACAAAATTTACGCGTTTCTACTGATTTTAAGCGGAACTAGAAAACGTTTTGATACTGTCTGTCGGCATTCGTAAATATTTTACAACCGTCAATAGAAAATCCATCATAAAAATGAACTACTAATCACAACAATGCCTGCCTGTTTGAAAGATTTGTCAGTAAACGTCAGATTAATTGTTTTGACATTTTGTAAAGCGCAATCGAACTGATTTGAACCTAACTGATTATAGCTTTATAAGTGGACTAAACTTATTATTTATTTATTACGGCAATTTTAATTTTTCCGAAGTACATTTTCAATGTAATCTCAATGCAAATCTAATTTTCAATGCAAAATTTACGCGTTTCTACCGATTTTAAGCGGAACTAGAAAACGTTTTGATACTGTCTGTCGGCATTCGTAAATATTTTACAACCGTCAATAGAAAATCCATCATAAAAATGAACTACTAATCACAACAATGCCTGCCTGTTTGAAAGATTTGTCAGTAAACGTCAGATTAATTGTTTTGACATTTTGTAAAGCGCAATCGAACTGATTTGAACCTAACTGATTATAGCTTTATAAGTGGACTAAACTTATTATTTATTTATTACGGCAATTTTAATTTTTCCGAAGTACATTTTCAATGTAATCTCAATGCAAATCTAATTTTCAATGCAAAATTTACGCGTTTCTACCGATTTTAAGCGGAACTAGAAAACGTTTTGATACTGTCTGTCGGCATTCGTAAATATTTTACAACCGTCAATAGAAAATCCATCATAAAAATGAACTACTAATCACAACAATGCCTGCCTGTTTGAAAGATTTGTCAGTAAACGTCAGATTAATTGTTTTGACATTTTGTAAAGCGCAATCGAACTGATTTGAACCTAACTGATTATAGCTTTATAAGTGGACTAAACTTATTATTTATTTATTACGGCAATTTTAATTTTTCCGAAGTACATTTTCAATGTAATCTCAATGCAAATCTAATTTTCAATACAAAATTTACGCGTTTCTACCGATTTTACGCGGAACTAGAAAACGTTTTGATACCGACTGTCGGCATTCGTAAATATTTCACAACCGTCAATAGAAAATCCATCATAAAAATGAACTACTAATCACAACAATGCCTGCCTGTTTGAAAGATTTGTCAGTAAACGTCAGATTAATTGTTTTGACATTTTGTAAAGCGCAATCGAACTGATTTGAACCTAACTGATTATAGCTTTATAAGTGGACTAAACTTATTTTTTATTTATTACGGCAATTTTAATTTTTCCGAAGTACATTTTCAATGTAATCTCAATGCAAATCTAATTTTCAATGCAAAATTTACGCGTTTCTACCGATTTTAAGCGGAACTAGAAAACGTTTTGATACTGTCTGTCGGCATTCGTAAATATTTTACAACCGTCAATAGAAAATCCATCATAAAAATGAACTACTAATCACAACAATGCCTGCCTGTTTGAAAGATTTGTCAGTAAACGTCAGATTAATTGTTTTGACATTTTGTAAAGCGCAATCGAACTGATTTGAACCTAACTGATTATAGCTTTATAAGTGGACTAAACTTATTATTTATTTATTACGGCAATTTTAATTTTTCCGAAGTACATTTTCAATGTAATCTCAATGCAAATCTAATTTTCAATGCAAAATTTACGCGTTTCTACCGATTTTAAGCGGAACTAGAAAACGTTTTGATACTGTCTGTCGGCATTCGTAAATATTTTACAACCGTCAATAGAAAATCCATCATAAAAATGAACTACTAATCACAACAATGCCTGCCTGTTTGAAAGATTTGTCAGTAAACGTCAGATTAATTGTTTTGACATTTTGTAAAGCGCAATCGAACTGATTTGAACCTAACTGATTATAGCTTTATAAGTGGACTAAACTTATTATTTATTTATTACGGCAATTTTAATTTTTCCGAAGTACATTTTCAATGTAATCTCAATGCAAATCTAATTTTCAATACAAAATTTACGCGTTTCTACCGATTTTACGCGGAACTAGAAAACGTTTTGATACCGACTGTCGGCATTCGTAAATATTTCACAACCGTCAATAGAAAATCCATCATAAAAATGAACTACTAATCACAACAATGCCTGCCTGTTTGAAAGATTTGTCAGTAAACGTCAGATTAATTGTTTTGACATTTTGTAAAGCGCAATCGAACTGATTTGAACCTAACTGATTATAGCTTTATAAGTGGACTAAACTTATTTTTTATTTATTACGGCAATTTTAATTTTTCCGAAGTACATTTTCAATGTAATCTCAATGCAAATCTAATTTTCAATGCAAAATTTACGCGTTTCTACCGATTTTAAGCGGAACTAGAAAACGTTTTGATACTGTCTGTCGGTATTCGTAAATATTTTACAACCGTCAATAGAAAATCCATCATAAAAATGAACTACTAATCACAACAATGCCTGCCTGTTTGAAAGATTTGTCAGTAAACGTCAGATTAATTGTTTTGACATTTTGTAAAGCGCAATCGAACTGATTTGAACCTAACTGATTATAGCTTTATAAGTGGACTAAACTTATTATTTATTTATTACGGCAATTTTAATTTTTCCGAAGTACATTTTCAATGTAATCTCAATGCAAATCTAATTTTCAATGCAAAATTTACGCGTTTCTACCGATTTTAAGCGGAACTAGAAAACGTTTTGATACTGTCTGTCGGTATTCGTAAATATTTTACAACCGTCAATAGAAAATCCATCATAAAAATGAACTACTAATCACAACAATGCCTGCCTGTTTGAAAGATTTGTCAGTAAACGTCAGATTAATTGTTTTGACATTTTGTAAAGCGCAATCGAACTGATTTGAACCTAACTGATTATAGCTTTATAAGTGGACTAAACTTATTATTTATTTATTACGGCAATTTTAATTTTTCCGAAGTACATTTTCAATGTAATCTCAATGCAAATCTAATTTTCAATACAAAATTTACGCGTTTCTACCGATTTTAAGCGGAACTAGAAAACGTTTTGATACTGTCTGTCGGCATTCGTAAATATTTTACAACCGTCAATAGAAAATCCATCATAAAAATGAACTACTAATCACAACAATGCCTGCCTGTTTGAAAGATTTGTCAGTAAACGTCAGATTAATTGTTTTGACATTTTGTAAAGCGCAATCGAACTGATTTGAACCTAACTGATTATAGCTTTATAAGTGGACTAAACTTATTATTTATTTATTACGGCAATTTTAATTTTTCCGAAGTACATTTTCAATGTAATCTCAATGCAAATCTAATTTTCAATGCAAAATTTACGCGTTTCTACCGATTTTAAGCGGAACTAGAAAACGTTTTGATACTGTCTGTCGGTATTCGTAAATATTTTACAACCGTCAATAGAAAATCCATCATAAAAATGAACTACTAATCACAACAATGCCTGCCTGTTTGAAAGATTTGTCAGTAAACGTCAGATTAATTGTTTTGACATTTTGTAAAGCGCAATCGAACTGATTTGAACCTAACTGATTATAGCTTTATAAGTGGACTAAACTTATTATTTATTTATTACGGCAATTTTAATTTTTCCGAAGTACATTTTCAATGTAATCTCAATGCAAATCTAATTTTCAATACAAAATTTACGCGTTTCTACCGATTTTAAGCGGAACTAGAAAACGTTTTGATACTGTCTGTCGGCATTCGTAAATATTTTACAACCGTCAATAGAAAATCCATCATAAAAATGAACTACTAATCACAACAATGCCTGCCTGTTTGAAAGATTTGTCAGTAAACGTCAGATTAATTGTTTTGACATTTTGTAAAGCGCAATCGAACTGATTTGAACCTAACTGATTATAGCTTTATAAGTGGACTAAACTTATTATTTATTTATTACGGCAATTTTAATTTTTCCGAAGTACATTTTCAATGTAATCTCAATGCAAATCTAATTTTCAATGCAAAATTTACGCGTTTCTACCGATTTTAAGCGGAACTAGAAAACGTTTTGATACTGTCTGTCGGCATTCGTAAATATTTTACAACCGTCAATAGAAAATCCATCATAAAAATGAACTACTAATCACAACATTGCCTGCCTGTTTGAAAGATTTGTTAGTAAACGTCAGATTAATTGTTTTGACATTTCGTAAAGCGCAATCGAACTGATTTGAACCTAACTGATTATAGCATTATAAGTGGACTAAACTTATTATTTATTTATTACGGCAATTTTAATTTTTCCGAAGTACATTTTCAATGTAATCTCAATGCAAATCTAATTTTCAATGCAAAATTTACGCGTTTCTACCGATTTTAAGCGGAACTAGAAAACGTTTTGATACTGTCTGTCGGCATTCGTAAATATTTTACAACCGTCAATAGAAAATCCATCATAAAAATGAACTACTAATCACAACAATGCCTGCCTGTTTGAAAGATTTGTCAGTAAACGTCAGATTAATTGTTTTGACATTTTGTAAAGCGCAATCGAACTGATTTGAACCTAACTGATTATAGCTTTATAAGTGGACTAAACTTATTATTTATTTATTACGGCAATTTTAATTTTTCCGAAGTACATTTTCAATGTAATCTCAATGCAAATCTAATTTTCAATACAAAATTTACGCGTTTCTACCGATTTTACGCGGAACTAGAAAACGTTTTGATACCGACTGTCGGCATTCGTAAATATTTCACAACCGTCAATAGAAAATCCATCATAAAAATGAACTACTAATCACAACAATGCCTGCCTGTTTGAAAGATTTGTCAGTAAACGTCAGATTAATTGTTTTGACATTTTGTAAAGCGCAATCGAACTGATTTGAACCTAACTGATTATAGCTTTATAAGTGGACTAAACTTATTTTTTATTTATTACGGCAATTTTAATTTTTCCGAAGTACATTTTCAATGTAATCTCAATGCAAATCTAATTTTCAATGCAAAATTTACCCGTTTCTACCGATTTTAAGCGGAACTAGAAAACGTTTTGATACTGTCTGTCAGTATTCGTAAATATTTTACAACCGTCAATAGAAAATCCATCATAAAAATGAACTACTAATCACAACAATTGCCTGCCTGTTTGAAAGATTTGTCAGTAAACGTCAGATTAATTGTTTTGACATTTTGTAAAGCGCAATCGAACTGATTTGAACCTAACTGATTATAGCTTTATAAGTGGACTAAACTTATTATTTATTTATTACGGCAATTTTAATTTTCCCGAAGTACATTTTCAATGTAATCTCTTCAACATTTACGCGTTTCTTCCGATTTTAAGAGGAACTAGAAAACGTTTTGATACCGTCTGTCGGCATTCGTAAATATTTTACAACCGTCAATAGAAAATCCATCATAAAAATGTCACATTTCGCTGGAATTTTATTTTTAGAGCGTAAATAAAATCGTCTATTTCCCGAATAGTGCTAACTCTAGTTAAAAAATCACCTCGCAGACTGTTTGGTATATTAATTACGTCGCTGGTACTTGATAAAACGAAGTAATTTTGTTCGGTGTAAGTGTATTCGTAGGTTAGTTGGTTAGGTTAGGAGGAATGATTTGAAAAAAATATTATGTTTGTAATGTTTTTTTCTGAAGTTTATATTTTTTTCTATAATTTTTTGGAGTGACGAGCTTTCTTGAAAGAATGACAGACTGGGGAAAGTGTAGAATGTAGAAATAACGTCTGCAATCGTAAAATTTTAAGCTTCTTTATTTACGATTGTCTACGTTGCTGTAAGAAAAGCCTGTTTCTAAAATGATTTTTTTAATGTAAAAAAAAAACAAAAAAATTTTGAGACTGTATTTTCTACATTCATTTTCGCAAGTATAATTTTACCGTTTTGAAGTTTTTTTTTTCTTTTTTGGTGAGATACATTAACAACCCCACGTGACATAATTAAAATCATTTTTGCGGGTTGAAGAGCAATTTTTTAGATTGAATAAGGTAACTGAAGCACGGGCGAAGAAGAATCTGTTAGATTCGTGGTTTGGGTGTGAGTTTACGATTTGCCGCTGCAACTCTGATGCAGCTGTACAGCTTAAGGTGCAGCTCCGTCGGACTTTAGCGTCGCTTTAATACGATATACCGGTTTTTATTTCATTTATTTCGAAGCGTGAGGAAAGACTGTAACGTCCACAGTGCAAATTGAATACGAAAATGTCTTATTTGAAAGAAAACGATACAGTTTTCCATCTACTTTTTGTTGTTGTTGATATTTTCAGTCGTCATGAAAGCTGTAAATTTTTCAACTTGAAATGTTTTTTAGTCAAAAAAATGATTTTTTTTTCATTAAATTTAATAATAATAAAAAAATTCAAACTAATAACAAATTTTTGCATTTTTCCAACGAAACGTAATTATTTTTTTACTAATTTTTATGACAAATTTATTTAATGACGTTAGTTTGATGTATAGTATATATTTTTTAATGTGATATTTTTCTTTTTAATATATTTTTTTCAAGCCGAAAATTATAATATCGCTTACCGCAAATTTGCCAGTTGGCTGAAAGTTCAGTTTCCATAGATCAGGTTTAAAATGTCAATCGAAATGTCAACTTGGCAGGTGGAAATGGTAAATGTTCCTAAATCAACTAAATTTTATGGCAATATATTGCCGTATATATGTTCGAAATATATTAGATTTAAAAAAAATGAATTTTTTGAATTTTTAATAATACATTTTATAAATTGAGTTTAAATATTTTTTATTAGTAAAAATGTCAGAAATTTTTCTTGTAAAAAAAATCATTTATTTAAAAATCGTGCACCAAGTATATGTATATATCTGATATGGACATACCTTAACAATGCGGTTCGTTGGAAACGTCAAATTTTATTTTATTGCCTAAATATAAGAGAGAAATTGATTTGATTTTATACAATTTTTAATTTACCAGATTTTTTCTTGTCAAACAAATATTTTTCTTAATGTATTTTGTGTAGTATATATACATATTTGATGTGGACATGCCTATACATAATAATAACAACCGTTACCTTAGAAACATCAAGTTTGGCATTTCAACCCATCAAATCGGCCATCATTTATGAAACAGCTGATCTTTGTTTACAAGCGCAGCGTTTTTATTTTGACAAGTAACGTCAGTGTGCATTTTCCGATTATTTTATCAAATTTCTGGTGAAATTAATCTTATTTCGCCAAAATTTAGTAAGTTCTTGTTAAATAATCTGTTTTTTTTTAAATTATTTCTTGTTTTCTATATGACATATTTATGTAATGTAAAATATTCGGTAAGTCGGTAGATTTAATTCTATATCAGTAGAATATTTATATTTATATTTATATAAAAAACACGCGGTATTAAAAAAAGCATTTCATCTATTAATGTGTATTAGTTTGTATAAATAAATTGGAAATTCACATGCAAACCAATAGTAATCGTAATATATGCAACAATAGTTACACGCTATCGGCTATTTAGACAATGTAGTACTGTTAAAGCCCGGAAATGGGTAAAATATAATTGTAATCATTGGATCTACTGATATTTATAATATTATTTTTCATTTTTATTGTCAAGAAAGCTTTTTTGGTGCATTTATAAATTACAAGAAAATATATTTTTGCGGATAAACATTATTTTTTATTTTTTTTGTTAGTTTAGCTGTTAGATAAAGCTAAATTTTTCCAAATTTTCGCTCCAAACGTAAAGAGGGAATATTTTGGTGTACGTTTAATTTAACGCGAGAATCCTTGTTTACCTGCACTGATCACTTTAATTACTAATAATGGGCATTTTATGCATTAATGTGTAATACTGTGCTTTACAACCTTGCCAAATGTATACACTGTGATTTTTTTCATATTCGCTATTTATCTGTGACTGTACTATCATTTTTTAATGCAAATTTGAAGTGAAATTTTATGACGTTTGTAGAAACATTTTTTTATTAGCTTTATTAAATTTTTTACAACAAAATATTAAATACAAAAATAATATGCAGAATCTAAATATGAATATTTTTTTTGTTTCGATTTTTTGTCTTTAGTAGTTTTCTATCAAATTGAAAAATTGTTGAGCTAAAAATTTTTTTTCCATATTATATATAGTAAAGCAAAATAATTAAATCGATAATTGTCAATGTCTGTCATTTTGACAGATATTTATAATAAATGAATTTTGTCATAAAATCGAAAAAAAATGTAAATTTTTTTTTGTCTCTAAAACTACCGAAGCTAAAAAATTTAAATAAAATATTTTTCGTCCATATTTCTAATGTGGATTTTTTTCTCTAATTAGTAAGGCTATTTCTGGTTGCTTTCGAGTTAAAAGAACACCCTGTATATATGTTATGGTAGCAAATAGATGCGCGACCTCAAATTGAATATTTCCACTGAAATTTAAATCAAAATTAAACAAACAGCAGCGTCAGATTAATCGAAATAAAAATATATTTATATTGTTGATGCATTTAATCGTATTATTAAATTCCATTTCGATATTAATGATTAATTAAAAATTGAATTCGTTTATTCTACGTGCAGATAAATTGGAAACCATGTTATGAAATATTATTTAAAAAAAATTATATATAAATTTTGTACGATTTTTTAATTTAAAAAAATCGAATATTTTTTACGTTACATACGATTTCTTTTTCATTTTTAAAATTTTAGTAACATAATTTTTTCTTTTGTTTCAGGTGAGTAAAACATAAATACGAACGAAAGAACATGAACGAAAAAAGTAGTAAGTTAACAAATTTTTACACCACATCAACAATATTTTCAATGCAAAGAAATATTACGAATAGTTTTGTAAATATTTTTTTTGTCGTTTTTTACAATATTTTTTTCTTAAGTTTCTGTACAATTTTTTTTTCATTTTTATTCAAAAATATTTTTTTTGGATTTGGAATTTTTTTTACTAATAATATGTTCATTTTTACTAGGTAATACTAATATGTTAATATCATGTTTTTCATAATTTTCTACATTTTTTTTTTAAATTTTTACAATTTTTTTTTGCAAATTTGCAAAGATTTTTTTTCGTAATTTTTTTGTTTAAAATTTATTTCTCCAAAAAAAAATTTTTTTTTCCGCGACTATTTTTATCCCACCATATCGTTTCGCTCAGCAGATTTGATAGTATTTATAAAGGGCTTTCATCCCAAAATCCTGGTTAGGACTTTAGTAGTATTTGGGTATTTGGGCACAGGCAAAATCCACTATAGCGGCAGCGGCGGCGGGATAACTCCACCGCCGCCGCTGATATACGAGAACGATATGAATTTTAAACGTTTTTCCTTTCCATATGCGAAAATAGATGTCTCATACGTTTCCCTGAATTTTTCTACCATCCTATATTGCACATTTATCTTTTGAGGTTATGCACGATTTTAATTTCTATGTGAACTGACAGCAATTTTTCATTATTTCTTTATACATGTTATATTTGAATAATATAATTGTTGTATTTTGCATTATGTAAAATATATTTTTTAATTCATTTATTCATCGTCCTGTATATATAAAAAATAATAATATTTATTTCCAATAATTTGATAATATTTGAATTGACATTAAGTATTTTTTAAATTGAATTATTCATCACCTTGTATATTACCAATAATTTGATAATTTTTTAATTTTCATTTTTTTGTCACAATTAACATATTTTTTTAAATTAATTTTAATAATTTTTTTGTTATCCTGTATATGAAATATATTTTTAAAAAAATATTCGAAACATTTGATAATTTTTCTATTTACAAATTTTCTTCAGGATTAATTCAATTTTTAAATTCAAATTATTGATCATCCTGTGTATCAAATAATTTGGTCATTAAAAATTTACTAAACAATCTATCTATTTACAAACTATCCTTAAATTTTTTTTTAAATCTTATTTTGCAATTTTGCCCGATTTTTATATCACTGTATATTATTTTTTAAAAAATTCTTCAAATACTTAAAAAGAATATATTTTTTTAACTAAAAATCGCCTTTGAAAAATTAAAATGTTCCATTTTCGGAGCCAGCCTGTATATTCAGGTGTACCGTGCAACTTTGACCCATGTCCTAATAATAATGAAAATGAAATACACCTTCGCTACGGGTCTATCAAATATATAGGCAACTTTATATACACCGCTCTGCCTAGTTAAGAATATATTTTTTTAACAAAAAATCGCCTTTGAAAAATTAAAATGTACCATTTTCGGAGCCAGCCTGTATATTCAGGTGCACCGTGCAACTTTGACCCATGTCCTAATATTAATGAAAATGAAATACACCTTCGCTACGGGTCTATCAAATATATAGGCAACTTTATATACACCGCTCTGCCTAGTTAAGAATATATTTTTTTAACAAAAAATCGCCTTTGAAAAATTAAAATGTACCATTTTCGGAGCCAACCTGTATATTCAGGTGCACCGTGCAACTTTGACCCATGTCCTAATAATAATGAAAATGAAATACACCTTCGCTACGGGTCTATCAAATATATAGGCAACTTTATATACACCGCTCTGCCTAGTTAAGAATATATTTTTTTAACAAAAAATCGCCTTTGAAAAATTAAAATGTACCATTTTCGGAGCCAACCTGTATATTCAGGTGCACCGTGCAACTTTGACCCATGTCCTAATAATAATGAAAATGAAATACACCTTCGCTACGGGTCTATCAAATATATAGGCAACTTTATATACACCGCTCTGCCTAGTTAAGAATATATTTTTTTAACTAAAAATCGCCTTTGAAAAATTAAAATGTTCCATTTTCGGAGCCAGCCTGTATATTCAGGTGCACCGTGCAACTTTGACCCATGTCCTAATAATAATGAAAATGAAATACACCTTCGCTACGGGTCTATCAAATATATAGGCAACTTTATATACACCGCTCTGCCTAGTTAAGAATATATTTTTTTAACTAAAAATCGCCTTTGAAAAATTAAAATGTACCATTTTCGGAGCCAACCTGTATATTCAGGTGCACCGTGCAACTTTGACCCATGTCCTAATAATAATGAAAATGAAATACACCTTCGCTACGGGTCTATCAAATATATAGGCAACTTTATATACACCGCTCTGCCTAGTTAGGATATACATGCGGATTATATGTTCCGTATGCGCATTTGATTATTAACATTTCGGGTAGGCCATAAACAAGTACAACCGGCGGCCATCTAAAACTGTTTCGGCTTGAGGATGTACCGGAATATATGACGAAACTTGCGATTATACGCTCGCACGTCTGATCGATTTATACTATTTAGTATTTAGGAATTAGAAAAAGAAAAATAATCATTTTTCAAGAAATTTGATTAGTAAACCAGAATTGAAAAAAAAAATTGCTTTATATATATTTTTTAATATATTTTTTTCATATAATTTTTAACGTTTCAATATATATTTTTTTGATTTTACTGAATTTAACAGCAATAATGCTTTTTACTTATTAACAAATACTTTATGCAAAGATCCAGCACTGAAGGTATACTAATGAAAAACGTAGTTTACACAGTGAAAAATACGTTTAAAAACGTTGAAAGCTTTTTTGAATTAATTTTTTTTTTACAATTATAAAAAATTGAAAGATATATCGCTTAGCTTGTGCAAAATGTAAATAATCAATAAATTTATGGCAAAATAAAAATTGTAAATGTTTGTATAAATTGATAATTAACTAAAACAAGTGCCGTTTTATCAAGTATTAAAAGTGAAATTGCACGAAAAAATATTTTGTTTCTCCCGATATTTGAGTTTGGTTTATGTCAAATTTTGAGGTCATATTTCATATTTCTACGAGTCGGAGCGTGGAATGTACGCAGTCTTAATAGGATAGGAAAGTTAGAGAACTTGAAATTAGAAATGGAGAGAATTAAACTAGATATTGTAGGGCTTAGTGAAGTTAGGGGGAAAGATCAAGTAGATACGTGGTCAGGAGAATATAGATTAATAACCACAGCATCAGATAATGGGCATACCGGTGTAGGTTTTATAATGAATAGAAAGTTGGGATGTAGAGTAAAGAGTTATTGCCAAGTTAGTGATAGAATTATAACTATTAGATTAGACACGAAGCCAACGGACACAGTTATAGTGCAAGTATATATGCCAACTTCAAGTCACGATGATGAGGAGGTAGAATCCATTTATGAGGAGATTGAATCTAGGTTAGCAAACGTTAAAGGACAGGATAATCTAATTGTAATCGGAGATTGGAATGCCGTAGTAGGTAAGGGAAAGGAAGTTCCAATAGTAGGAGAATATGGAATAGGAACACGTAATGATAGAGGGGATAGATTGGTAGAGTTTTGTATTAGGAATAAGCTAGTGGTAGCAAACACGCTTTTTCAGAATCACAAGCGCAGGATATATACGTGGAAAATGCCAGGAGATATAAGGAGGTATCAGATAGATTACATACTGGTTAAAGAGAGGTTTAGGAACCAGATTAAGAATTGTAAGAGTTACCCTGGAGCAGATATTGATAGTGACCATAATTTAGTAGTCCTGGACTCAGAGGTCAAATTCAAGAAATTACAGAAGTCCAAACAGGTCAGAGTAGATGTCGATAGGTTAAAATTAGCTGATGTATGTGAAAAGTACAAGCAGAAAGTAGAAATCATGGCTAATGGAACATCTAGGAACGACATAGATTGCGAATGGAGGGAAATCAGAAATGGGTTAACTACAGCAGCAAATGAAGTATTAGGCACAAAGAAAAGGGCAGGTAGGAGGGAATGGATCACGGAAGAAATAGTTGAAATGATAGAAGCAAGAAGGAAAATTAAAATAGGAAACACAGAAGCAGGACAGAAAAAATATAAGGAACTAAGGAACTTAATTAATAGGAAATGCAAGCTAGCGAAAGAAGAGTGGATAAAAGGAAACTGTGAGGATATTGAGGAGGATATGAGAAGAGGTAAAGTAGATTTGGGCTACAGGAAAATTAAGTCACATTTTTCTAAAGTAAAACCAAAGGGTAACATTATATGTGATAAGCAGGGTAAGGAACTCACAGAAAATAAGGAAAAAGCTAGAAGATGGAAGGAGTATCTTGAAGATTTATATAAAGGTAGGCAGGACATGGAGGAGCTAGAAAATGTGGAACAGATAGATGAGGATGACTTAGGTCCTAGCATACTTAGGTCAGAGTTTCATAGAGCATTAAATGATTTACGGAATAACAAAGCAGAGGGGATTGATATGATACCAGCCGAATTAATAAAACACGCAGGGGAAAAAATGCAGGAGCGATTATACAGGTTAGTTTGTAAAATATATGAGAAGGGAGAAGTACCACAGGATTTTCAGCGTAGTAGAATAGTAACAATGCCGAAGAAAATAGGAGCTAAATTGTGTGAGAACTATAGGACCATTAGCCTACTATCACATGCATCGAAGATATTGTTAAAGATTATTTATAGGAGATTAGAAAATAAAGTAGAGGAAAGGCTAGGAGAAGATCAGTTTGGTTTTAGGAAAAACAGAGGGACGAGAGAGGCGATTCTAGCACTAAGAACGGTAGTAGAAAAAAGAAATAGGGTAGGAAAGGTAACTTGCATAGCTTTTGTAGATTTAGAAAAGGCATTTGATAATGTAGATTGGGACATAATGTTTAGAATTTTAAAAGAAACGGGTATAGATTATAAGGATAGGAGAATAATTTTTAATTTATATAAACACCAAACTGCCTTAGTTAGAATTGAGGGGGAAGAAGAGGTAGCAAAAATAGGGAAGGGAGTTCGGCAGGGATGTACACTCTCACCGTTATTATTTAATCTATATATAGAAGATGCAATAAACAAAGTAAAAGAAGAGTATAGTGTAGGTGTGAATGTACAGGGAGAGAAAATATATATGTTGAGATTCGCCGACGATATAGCTATATTAGAAGAAAGCGAAAAGAATTTAGAAAGCGTATTGAATGGTATGCAGGCAGTATTGACTAGGGATTTTAACATGAAAATAAATATAGGTAAAACTAAAGTGATGAGGTGTGACAAAAAGGAATGCAGTAGAAAAATGAAGATCTCAATAGGAGATAATAGAATCGAAGAAGTGTCAGATTTTTGTTATTTAGGCAGTAGAATCACAAAAGATAATCGAAGCAAAGTAGATATAAAGTGTAGGATAGCACAGGGTAGGAAGGCATTCGTAGAAAAAGAACAGATTTTAAGATCAAATATTGACTTGGGTATTAGAAAAAGATTACTGAAGGTATATGTTTGGAGTGTAGCACTGTACGGGTGTGAGGCGTGGACTATAGGAAAGGAAGAGAAGCGTAGATTAGAAGCACTTGAAATGTGGTGTTATAGGAGGATGATGAGGATTGGTTGGGAAGATAAAGTAACAAATGAAGCTGTACTAGAGTTAGTAGGGGAGAAGAGAAGTATCTGGAGAGTGTTACAGCGTAGGAGAGACAGATTAGTAGGGCATATTCTTAGGCATGGGGGGATTATGCAATTGATCATAGAAGGTAGAGTGGAGGGAAAGAGAGGGGTAGGTAGGCCTAGATTGGAGTATGTGAGTCAGATAGTTGAAGACGTTGAGATGAATAGCTATAGGGAGATGAAGGGATTAGCTCAGGATAGATCGGCATGGCGTGCTGTTTCCAACCAATCTTTAGGATTGCGGACTGTTTAACTAATTTCTGTGAAACACAAATATACTTTTACGTATACATTCTCCTCATCTCTCGTTGACTGATTCATCATGTCTTTCGCAGCGAGAAACAACACAAAAAAACATCACATAAACGCCGAGTATGTGACGACATAACATGCGAAATGATATTCGCGTATACAGAATGTTGGAAAATAATATTTCAGTATTAAAAAAATATTTTTTTAATGAAAATTTAGAGAAAAATGTAAATAAAAATTGAAAGTGTTGTTATTTGAGTAATAAAACAAAAACAATTTTCTTTTTTAATTTTTCTGATTATTTGTCAAAAAAAATTAAATTAAAATTCTGTAAGTAACAGAACTCTAAAAAATTACATTATCAAAATATTGTTTTTTTTATTATTTTTACATTTTTCAAAAAATTTAAATAAATATTACGAAACATTTTTTTTCTGTAAAAAAATTAAATTAAGATGAAATAATTTTAATTTTTTGACACTAAAAAATGTTTACATTTTACATTTTTCACAATGATAAAGTATTTTTGTATGTTTTTATTATTTTTAATTATAAAAAGATTGTTTAATTTTGTTTCATTTTTTTTCAAGAGAATTTTTTTACAATTTTTCACATTTAAAAAAATATATAAAAATATTTTTGCAAAAATTCAAATAAAAAAAATATTTTTTTTTGCATTATTAGTCTTCCATAATAATAATGTCACTTTTTTTAAAATCTATAAATTTTTTATAAATATCTTTCTTAAAGTATCTCATCAAATTTTATTTACACATATTATATAGTAGCTCTAAATCACATTACTCCGGATTGAATTTAACAATTCATTTCATCGCCAATATCTGTGAACAACTAGCTGGCCTATAATGCAATTTTAGAAATTAAGGGGGCACCGGGGTCCCCGACGTGCCACTTGTATGCAAATGCGTAAATATACTATTATAATAAAACGGTGTGCGGCAATAACGAACAAAAAAATAAGAGTTATTAACCGGCGCTGAAGAGCGTGAGGGTAGTTTTTGTTTCGTATGTGATGTTTGTGGGGGAGGACTAATTTTTATTTACTGAAATTTATATATTTTTTCGAAATGAAAAATCACATTTACATTTTTAAAATGAAATTTTTCGATCATATCGAATTTTTTTTATGAATCTTAATTTAGTAAACATTTTTTTGTAGCAAAAAGTTCTTGAAAAATATTGTGTTTTTATTTCATTTTTTTGTTCAGAAAAATGTAAAATAAGTTTTTTATTTTTTTGATATATATATTTATATATTTTGTTAAAAAAAGAAGAAAGAATTTTTTTGTTAAATTTATATAATAAAAATAATTTCACTTTTTTTTTTACCAAAATAAAAGCAAAAAATTTTGCGATGCAATTTTTTATACAAACACTTTTTAGATTTACATTTTTCAAGAAAAAAAAAGATTTAAATTAAGTATAAAAAAGAAAACCTTTTTTTATATATAAAAAATGGTTACGTATTTCATAATCACAAAAAAACGAAAAAAAGTAATTTTTTAAAAAACCACTCCGAAAATTTTTTTTTATTGAAACATGATTGAAATTTTTTTCAAATGTTCATTTCATTTACTTCAATTTTTTTTTACAAATACAATTTTCAAAAAAAAAAATTTACGATTAAAGATTAAAAGATAATTTAACATATATATATTTTTTAATAATTTTCACATTTTTTACAAAATATAGAAAGAAAATCACAAAATATAAAAAATAACAAAAACTGTTTTTACAAAAAAAAAAAAAAATCAATGAAAAACGATTAAAAAAAATCAAATTTCACGTTTTTACAAATTTTTTACCGACAATTACAGTCTTCGAAAAAATATATATGTAATTAATAATATTAAAATTTTTTGAAAATTCAATTATTTTTACATTTACATTTTTCAAAAAATATTTATCTTATAAATTAATTATTTTACACGCAACACTCAGTATAATCGCCTTATATGAACTGCGGATATAAAGGATTACATTTGCATAAGCCCGTCAAGTACGCCTATGGCACCGAATACACTGCAGTTCCCCTTGAGGAAAGACCTTTGGGTTTCTAGCATTTTATTTTATTTATTTTAATATAGCAGATTAATGAAGATGTAAATAATTTTTGTAAAAAAATGTAAAAATGTCAAATGTAAAAAAAAATGTCAAATTAACAAAATTTCAATTTTTTTTTACTTTTCGATTTTTTTTTACATTTTTTACATTTTTTGTTCAAAAAAAATGTTTTTTTTTTCCAAACGAAAAACCACGTGTTCGAGCTTGCCAAAATGCCTTTACATAACAAATTTTGTCAAATTAAAAAGGCAACTTCATGTGGCATGTTTTGTTTTGTGATAGCGGTAGGGTGCGTAGTGGTGGGGGTAAGGTCGCGATCTGTCAGTTGTTATTGTGAAAAAAACAGCAGCAAAGTTCCGTTGTAAATTCAATTTGTGTGTATGTGAGAGAGAACGTGGCAGCACTGGCATATACAGGGTGTAACATTGAAACGTTCAAATATTGGAGCATCTAATTATTTTACAAGAAAATACTGAATATAAAAAAAATGCAGATTAAAAATGTGAATTTCAATTTTATTTTGTTTTAATTTTAGCTTTTCTAGTTTTCCATAAAATCGAAAAATACTTTTTATAATTTTTTTTTATCAAATTATAACACCAGCCATGACTAATGATGTTTTATTATAATATAAGAAAATTTTTTGACGAAACTATTTTTCAATTATCCAGAAAAAAATAAAAGAAGAAAATTGAAACAAAAAAAAATACATTAATATTTTAAGCCTGTATTTTTTTTCAGCGCTTTTTTCTTTCTAAAATAATTCAAAAAGCTTAAAAAAAGCTAAAAGCAAAAATATTTCAAATCTGAAAATATATTTTTTATAAAATGATTTTAAAAATTAATAATTGTAATATAATCTCAGCCAATGCAACACCCTGTGTATAACCCATGTGCCTATAATAGTTTTTTTGTTGTTTCAAATCTCTAAAAATTATCTCTTAAAAAAAGTATAAAGAATATTGACCTCTGTAACAACTGACAATTAAAAACACCCTGTATATACCTATACATATGTACATATACGAGTATATAGAAACGAAGATGGAATTTTTTATATATTACAACATTTTTTTCATACATGTGCATTTGAACTAAAGAGAAATTGACATGTGGAAAATAACAAGTGTCAAATTTTGGAAAAAAAGTATGCTGATTTAATGAATTTTATAATTAGTAGAGATAATTTGTTGGTCATAAAAATTTACAAAAATAATAATTTTTATTCAATTTTTTTTTTAATGTTTTTTCGGTTGGTTTGTTTCTTTTTTTGTATGAAAACGTTGTTTTTCAGTCACACACAAAGGGGCGCACAAATATGTCATCATATAGGATTGTATTGAATATATTTGCGACTATTGGCAAAGTGAAAAATCTTTTTGTTGGCTTCTATCGCTGTGGCGGGCAACCTTAGCGCTGCTCCTGTAGGTTGGGTTGTATATACACTACCCGCGCCGTGTCATCGTCGTTCCCAAGCAACGACGGCCATGTAATGCAAATATAAAATCGTTGTCGTATCTTCTGGCACTGGCAAGAAAAACAAGTTTTTTGACTCACCTTTATATTTCCGTGCCTTTGCCAGGGAAATAGAACTCGTAACTCCGCGTATGCAGAGCCGTAATGGTTAAATTATAATTTTTTTATCTGTAAAATAAAAATAAATTTTCGAAATTTGACGTAAAATATAAACTTTCTCTTTATTAGATCGCATAGTTGTTATATTAAAGATGGAACATTATTTTTCGAAGTGCGCATTTAGTTAGTGAATCACGTAAAAATAATTTTTCTCTTTATTAGATCGCATTGTTGTTATATTGAAGATGGCAGTTTAATTTTCGAAATGCGCATATAGTTGAGAAATCACGTGAAAATAAACTAATGGTTAAATTATATTTTTTCCTGTATAATAAGAATATAATATCGAAATTTAAAGTAAAAAATAAATTTTCTCTTTATGAGATCGCCTAGTTGTTATATTAAAAATGACAGATTCATTTTCAAAATGCGCATATTGTTAGTAAATTTCGTAAAACTACACTTTCTTTGTATTAGATCGCATTGCTGTTATATCGAAGATTGAAGATTAATTTTTCGAAATGCGCATGTTAGTAAATCACGTATAAGTAAACTAATTGATTTTTTCGCCTATATAATAAGAATAAAATTTCGAAATTTGAAGTAAAAAATATTTTTTCTCTTTATTAGATCGCATGGTTGTTATATTAAAAATGGAAGATTATTTTTCGAAGTGCGCATATAGTTAGTGAATCACGTAGAAATATACTTTCTCTTTATTAGATCGCATTGTTGTTATATTGAAGATGGCAGTTTAATTTTCGAAATGCGCATATAGTTGAGAAATCACGTGAAAATAAACTAATGGTTAAATTATATTTTTTCCTGTATAATAAGAATATAATATCGAAATTTAAAGTAAAAAATAAATTTTCTCTTTATGAGATCGCCTAGTTGTTATATTAAAAATGACAGATTCATTTTCAAAATGCGCATATTGTTAGTAAATTTCGTAAAACTACACTTTCTTTGTATTAGATCGCATTGCTGTTATATCGAAGATTGAAGATTAATTTTTCGAAATGCGCATGTTAGTAAATCACGTAAAAGTAAACTAATTGATTTTTTCGCCTATATAATAAGAATAAAATTTCGAAATTTGAAGTAAAAAATATTTTTTCTCTTTATTAGATCGCATGGTTGTTATATTAAAAATGGAAGATTATTTTTCGAAGTGCGCATATAGTTAGTGAATCACGTAGAAATATACTTTCTCTTTATTAGATCGCATTGTTATATCGACGGTGGCAGGTTAATATTCGAAATGCGCATATAGTTGGTAAATCGCGTAAAAATAAACTTTGTTCTTTATTAGATCGCATTGCTGTTATATTGAAAGTGGCAGATTATTTTTCGAAATGCGCATATAGTTAGTAAATCGCATAAAAATAAACTTTGTTCTTTATTAGATCGCGATGCTGTTATATTGAAGATGGGAGGTTAAATTTCGAAATGCGCATGTGGTTAGTAAATTACTCCCATATATCGGCGATATTTTCATGGAATTGTTTAATAATAAAAAATTAAAAATCGAATATTCTTTATTAACTCTCCCCTGTATATATATGGTGATTCAAAACACAATAACCGCCGCCCGTGTAGATGTCGCCGCTATGTTCTTGGGTAGTTCGTCTCTAAACATTCGCATTTATGCGACACAACCCTCATCGGGCATTGAGATCACGTAGATAAATGTGTCGTTTCATATAAATATATTATGGTGATTCGGAGGGTTCTCCGTTTTTCTATTTTGTTTATCTCGCGGACGTAATACGAATATTACGAATAACCCGGACCGTGCATGTGTAGCTGTCGCTATCTCGGTATTTTGCGTGCATTGAGTGAGACCTGACCCTGTATGTGTCTTGTCAAAGTAGTGTCAAATCCTCCCAATGAGTTTGTTCGGATAAGGTTATGTGTCATTCGTCGTGTCGCCTGTCAAGTTGCGTTTTTGCAAAGAGATTTTTGAATTGCCGATGTTTACCAATTTATTTTGTTGCGATAAGAATGTTGCTTAATTAAAATATCGTACATTAACAACAATTCTCCGTAATTTTCTAAGAAATAATGGAAAAGTTGCATTTTTCACAAATACTTTGCTGATGTTTATATCGGCGGTGATGTGACAATACCTCCTATATGATTTGAACGTTTAATGATTCTGAACATGCGCACTAAACATGAGAATCGGTTTGACATTATGTCATTTTTCGAATTTTTTTTGATCCAGTAGGTATTGTCAATATCGCTGAGACGATATGTTATTTCGATAGTTTATTGTTTATTCATAAATATAATTATTTATTGATAAAAATAAAATTAATACGGGATTTTAAGAGGAAAATAGATATTATTTAACCAATTATTCATTTCAAATAATATAACCAGTAGAGAAAATAATTATCTGTCAAACTGACAATTCACGAATTAAAATTTGTGGTTGTTTTGTTTTTCTAGGTTAGTCATGGCTAGTCTTATAACATATAAAAATACATGTATAATATTTGTTTCTTCAATTTTCATGAACAATTTGAACACAAAATTAAATAATAATTATTTTTTACTCAATCAAAAATAATCTATAATACGTACGTTTAATTTATTGTGAGATAGGAGGTATTGTCACATCACGAACGATATGTGGTATAGATATTTTGAGTGCGCAACCAAACCTACAGCACATAAGCTACAGTAGTCTATACGTAAAATAATTCACTGATCATGGCGGGTTTGTAAATTGTTTGTTGTTGACGCAGATTTTTCGCATATTTGTGTTATTAAACGTTCATTGTGATTGCCCCATTTTGGGTTTAAACTAACGTAAGTACACCTAAGTTAGTTTTATTCCCCATTATTCAATCTGAAGGTATTTCGTTGCGGTACTTTTCATTTTTAAGGTTACGTAACTCTCGGTATGTAAAATCAATTCTATAACATCTAAAAGAAGAGCGTTACAAACGTTATTATATTTTTATTTATTATATTAGCGAAGTTTATAAGAAATATTGAGGAAGCAGCGTTTTTTTTAGGTAATAATCTGCTAATATTTACATGCCCCATAGATATTTTTAGTGCGCAACCAGACGTACATTGTATATGCAACAGTAGTCTATACGTAAGATAATTTGCCGGTCATTCTAATGAAGGTTTCTAAATTATTTGTTTTTTACGCTGATTTTTCGAATATTTGTGATTTTAAACGTACATTGTGATTGTCCCATTTTTGGTTTAAACTAACGTAAGTACACCTAAGTTAGTTTTATTCCCCATTATTCAATCTGAAGGTATTTCGTTGCGGTACTTTTCATTTTTAAGGTTACGTAACTCTGTATGTAAAATCAATTCTATAACATCAAAAGAAAAGCGTTACAAGCGTCATTATATTTTTATTTATTATATTAGCGAATTTTATAAGAAATATTGACGAAGCAGTGTTTTTTTAGGTAATACTCTGCTAATTTTACATGCCCCATAGATATTTTTAGTACGCAACCAGACGTACATTGTATATGCAACAGTAGTCTATACGTAAGATAATTTGCCGGTCATTCTAATGAAGGTTTCTAAATTATTTGTTTTTTACGCTGATTTTTCGAATATTTGTGATTTTAAACGTACATTGTGATTGTCCCATTTTTGGTTTAAACTAACGTAAGTACACCTAAGTTAGTTTTATTCCCCATTATCCAATCTGAAGGTATTTCGTTGCGGTACTTTTCATTTTTAAGGTTACGTAACTCTGTATGTAAAATCAATTCTATAACATCAAAAGAAAAGCGTTACAAGCGTCATTATATTTTTATTTATTATATTAGCGAATTTTATAAGAAATATTGACGAAGCAGTGTTTTTTTAGGTAATACTCTGCTAATTTTACATGCCCCATAGATATTTTTAGTACGCAACCAGACGTACATTGCATAAGCAACAGTAGTCTATACGTAAAATAATTTGCCGGTCATTCTAATGGAAGGTTTCTAAATTATTTGTTTTTTACGCTGATTTTTCGAATATTTGTGATTTTAAACGTACATTGTGATTGTCCCATTTTTGATTTAAACTAACGTAAGTACACCTAAGTTAGTTTTATTCCCCATTATTCAATCTGAAGGTATTTCGTTGCGGTACTTTTCATTTTTAAGGTTACGTAACTCTCGGTATGTAAAAGCAATTCTATAACATCTAAAAGAAGAGCGTTACAAGCGTCATTATATTTTTATTTATTATATTAGCGAATTTTATAAGAAATGTTGACGAAGCAGTGTTTTTTTAGGTAATACTCTGCTAATTTTACATGCCCCACCGATATTTTTAGTGCGCAACCAGACGTACATTGTATAAGCAACAGTAGTCTATACGTAACATAATTTGCCGGTCATTCTAATGGAAGGTTTCTAAATAATTTGTTCTTTACGCTGATTTTTCGAATATTTGTGTTATTAAACGTTCATTGTGATTGCCCCATTTTGGTTTTAAACTAACGTAAGTACACCTAAGTTGGTTTTATTCCCCATTATTCAATCTGAAGGTATTTCGTTGCGGTACTTTTGATTTTTAAGCTTAGAAAATTCTGCATATAAAAGTAATGCTATGATATCCAAAACAAGATATTATCTTCTACTATTTCGAAGCTTTTGAGACACTCAGGCGACAAAATATCTGCATTCCGTGAAAGTTTGATTGTCTCTTCTATTTATAGAAATGCACGTATTTTTCGTCGGAAGATTTACAAGCAGAAATGAAGAGGCAGAAAAATAATAAATAAAAAAACCATCAAGTAAGCGCATTTTATTTTATAAACGTTCAATAGATTATAAATCTTCACAAAAACAAACTCCAATTTATTTCAAATTAGAATTTATTAGAAATTTTTATTAGAAAATTTTTTATTTGAAAATATTGATTAGAAAAAAAAATTAGCGTCTCGCGTACAGACGGAGAAAACGGTTACGATAAAGTACTGAAATCTTGGTGTGTTGTAGAAAAACAATATTACAATTAAATATATTTTTTAAGAAAAATTTAAAATTTTTGTAGTATTTGATAATTCAGATATAGAATTTGGTTCAAATTAGTGATTAACAAAATTAGGCATCGCTGCGACAGCAAAACAAAAATTATTCACTCTGTCGAATGTTCAGTGTGCATAAATAAAATGACTATAAAATATTTTAAAATTGTACAGCGTGAAACGTTCGGACTAAAACCACCCGAACCCGAGAACAACTTTATTTTATATTAATCTCAACTTTACAGTTGTTGATTCGATGGAAATCTATTTCCAGATCGGCTTCTTCTTTATACGTTTATAACGTACATCTTATTGCGAATCGGGCGCGCTGCTTGTGTGTGTGTGTGTATATGCATAGCAATGGGGGGGTAGCGTAGGTAAGTTCGCCACCGCCACAGCACGTGCAGGGACAGGGGGAGGCAAACCTGCCTCTTATAAGTAGGTCACACAAAAGTACGGCCACATTGAACAAATTTGCTCGTATAATAAGATTTGGTAGGGCGGGTTCGGGGGGGTTGGTCCGCCGCTGGCTGCTGCGAATACTGAGATGGATATATAGGGTGTGTGTGGAATTTTAAAGTTTTTGTAATTTTTTTTTTACAGTTTTTTTTCGTAAATATGTGGTTTTCAAAAAATTTTGTGTTATAAAATTAGGTATGGCTTTGATAAATAAACAAAATGAACTAATTCGATATCTGTCAATATCTGTCACTTAGACTCATTAGTTCTTTTTTTCCAATAATAAATGTAATATTTTTTTTTAGGAATTAAAATGATATTACTAGATTTGTAAAATCACTAATTAGTTGGTTTTTTTTAAAATTAATTAGAGATCAAAGAAACGTTTTGTCAAAGTGACAGATATTTTTAAAGAATGAATTTTTTTATTTTGTTGTGTAGAATATTAGTCATGGCTAATTTGAAAATATAACAAAATTTTCGTGGATTGTTTTTTTTTAATTTTCTTGAAAACTTACAACGATAAAATTTTTAGGTCATTTTAAGACGTAATTTTTTTTGTGTATAAAAGTTTGTTAATGAAAGTGAAGATTTTTTTTAAACAAAGAAATAATTTTTAGATAATTTTTTCTTAAAAAAAATTCTTTCTGATTTTATTAAATAAAATACAATTTTTAAGAATTAAAATTACATATTTTTTTTAAATCAAGGCAAACAGAATATAACAAAAATTTAATTTAATTTTTGAAAACTGCTAAAACGTAAAAAAATAGCTTTTAAAACATTTTACTTATTATCTTTGTATCTTTGTTTTTGTTACAAGTTGTGCTCCTTAACGCATCACCCTGTATATCTAAAATGTCTCTTCAAAGTTTTATATACGCCGTTTGGTATCGCAACCAAACATACGCACTAACTGTATATCGCTTTAAACTTCTTTTGCATAACCTAAAAAAAATCAGCTGATCCCAAACTGTTTTTTGAAATGACATCTGTCATTTTTTGGAAGTTTATAACCTTACATACAATACAAAATTCGAATCTATTTACCATAATTATATTCAATATTCTTGACGCTATTTATTTAATAACTTTTTTAAATGTTATTTTATACATTTTTGCAACTTCTGAATAGCGATTTGGCAAAATGACGGGGCGGCCGTCCGCCCTCTCCTCCATTCAAACAAAGTCGCTTTAAAATTGAATATATTTGCATATGACACTGAGGCGCCCGTGGGCGCCCCTCTAAGGCCCGGGAGCTTCTTCCCCGCTTTATTCTAAACGTCCGCGCGCGCTGATTTATACTTCCCGTGCATTTTGTGTTGCCTATATCTATAAACATCTGCTGACAAAAGCGCCACTCCATGACGCTGTATATTGACAGTAAGCATGCCTGCAGATGACATTAGCTAGCTCTCAGTAGGTCAATTGTTGCGTCAAATAAATTGTTTTGACGAATTAGATTTTCTTTTAAATATATATTTTTTCAAATATACATATATATATATATAATAAAATTGTAAATAACATTTTAAATCAATTTTTTTTTAAATATCAAAAAATACTGGTTTTTTCTTAAATGGCGAATACAGGAATCAATAATTTTTTTCCAATTCGATAATTCATTTTTTAAATATTTTTTTCAAATAATTCAATTAGTTAATTAAAGTAGCAATTCTACTTTAATTATTAAAAATTATCCATCATCGGCAATTCGATAAATGTCATTTATTAATTTTCGCCACACTAACATATATATATATATTTTTAAATAATTAGAAATATTTTTTAAATTGATATATTACAAAAATACGTAATTCTTTATACGGCTTTATATGAAATTTAAGTTTATGGTAGGCTAGTTGTTCTACGCGCCGTGCATACAAGTTGCATAATGCGCCCTGAACATTACGCAAGTCTATTAACTGCGCATGTTATATAGAGTCTGATAAATAAATAAATAAAATAGAAGATTTTACGAATTACATATTTTGTTCAATTTAATTATGCAATTAAATTTGGATATTTAAACACCCCGAACAATAAACTTTATATTTATATCGAATTAAATAAATGCGCGAATTGATTTGTCTAATCTGTCAAATTATCGTATCTATTCGAAGTGAATTTTAAACAGCCCACAAAATCGCTTCGCGTAATTGAAAATTGTCGTCCATTATTGGCGACGCGGAAAGCGAAAAACTTTACCCAACTGTAAGCTGTTTAACGAGTTTATTTATTAGGTATTTACTTCGAAATCGGATAGATGGCGCTCCCCCCCCCCCCCCTGCGCTCTGCTATCCGAATGCGATTAGTTGTGTATATAAACAACACCCGGAAAAAAAAGCAATCGCAACATTGTTTTTGATGGTGGCACCGTGACAGCTCATGATGATAATGATGATCCTGTTGAAACGGTGTACAAAATAAAAACAAACAACGGCGGAATTAGAGATTCTATAGCGAATCCAGACACGAACTCAAAAAAACAAATTAAAAAGAAACAAAAAACATTTATTTTGGGTTTTCAACTCTCAACTCACTGACTTGACTTGACAGTTGATATATGACAGTTCATTCAGTCAGTCACGTAGACATATACGCAATATATCAACTGTCAAATCACTGACTGTCAGTGACTTTTGACAATTGATACATATTCTTCTCTTGATATACATAAAGTCAGTGACAGTCACTGACAGCCAGTGACTTGACAGTTGATATATTGCGTATATGTCAAGTCACTGACAGTTGATGCAAGTCATTGAGTGTCAGTGACTTGACAGTTGATATATTGCGCATGTGTAAAGTCACTGACAGTTGCGTATGCGTGTGAAAATTGGTATGTGTTATGTAAGGTTAAGGCCGGTCCTGTGGTGCGTAGATGCACGACACGGAGTAACTGTCGGTAATTTGATTCCGAGTGGTAGATCCGAAGCAGGCAGGCAGAAAGAAGGACTGAATCAAAACAGACATTTGAATATTCCGCAATACCGAATTTACCGTTGTTTGCGCCTGCAGTGCGTTGCCCCGTTACCCGTCATACGATCTGTAAGGACTATATAATATACCGTGTGTTACGGTTTTATGCAGAATGGCATTTTTTAATTTTGTAAACTTGGATTTTATTGGAGAGGCCAATGAAATTGATTTCATTTTGAATTTAAAACAATGGAATGTCATATGACATTTCAAATAATAATAATAGAGAGCGATCTAGATTTAAAATTATTCGTGATAAAAATGTATATTCATTTGAACTACTATTTATCACGATACGTATTTGACAGATTTGACAGTTATTCGCGGTTATTTTTCAGGCAGGAAAAATATATTTTTAATTACACTAAATTTTTTTTTATAAAACAATAAAAAATATGATTTTTTTTCTAATTATGATACCAAAAAGAAAATCACCTAATTAAAAATTACCTTTTATCGACCACAAAAATGTTTGGTACTTAAAAATCGACTAAACAAGAATTTTATTTAGAAAAACTTTCGAAATTTCGTACAAAAAAAATTTCCAATATGTATAAAACGATGATAAATCACCTTGTATATGTAGATATATAGAATATAAGCGCGGAATAGATACATATAGCGTTCTTTTCTATTGGTTGGCTGTACTTGATACGGTCCACTGAATGGGGAGAGGATGTCTTTGTTTCAAAACCTCGAATGAATGTGCATAGAAAGATACCACAGCTGGGAACATTGTAAAATATAATAGAAATATTTTCTGGCGGTGTATGATTTTTTTTTTATAAAAATTAGTACATTTTTTACAAAGCGAATGTTAAAATATGTTACCTACGAATTAAAAAAAAATTACAGTCGTTTTTTTTTATCAAAACTAATTTTCATTATTAAAATAATTTATAAAAACGTGTATATAAAGTTGCTTATATATTTTCTGGCGGTGTAGGATTTTTATTTTTTTTTTAATTAGTACACTTTTTACAAAGAGAATGTTAAAATATGTTGCAGATGAATTAAAAAAAACAATGGTTTTTTTTTATCTCAAAACTAATTAAAATAATGAAATAATCCATAAGAACGCGTATATAAAGTTGCCTATATATTTTCAAGCGGTGTAGGATTTTTTTTTTTTAATTAGTACACTTTTTACAAAGAGAATGTTAAAATATGTTACAGACGAATTTAAAAAAAATACAATGTTTTTTTAACTCCAAACTAATTAAAATAATCTATAAGAACGCGTATATAAAGTTGTATATCTATTTTGTAGCGGTGTAGGATTTTTTTCTTATAAAAATTAGTACATTTTTTGCAAAGAGAATGATAAAATATCTTACCCACGAATAAAAATAATGATTTTTTAACTTTCAAAACTTATTTTCTGTATTGAAATAATAAAATAATTACTAAAAATGCGTATATGAAGTTGCCTATATATTTTCTAGCGGTGTAGGATTTTTTTCTTATAAAAATTAGTACATTTTTACAAAGCGAATCTTAAAATATGTTACCTAAGAATGAAAATAACGATTTTTAAATTTGAAAACTAATTTTCTTTATTGAAATAGTACAATAATTCGTAAAAACGCGTCATAAAGTTGCCTATATATTTTCTGGCGGTGTATGATTTTTGTTTTTAATCAATTTTTTACAAACAGCATGTTACTTACGAATAAAAACAAAAATTATAGCGATTTCTTTATTTCAAAACTAATTTTCTTTATTAAAATAAATTCTAGAAACATGTATATAAAGTTGCCGCTATATTACGTTCGCTTATATTACAACTACACTTCCATGTATAATACAATCAAGTGTGTCTATAAAGTTGCCTATACAATCCCAACAAATTCTGACAGTTCTATCAATTGTAAACAAAACGTAAATCCGCTACAAGATGCAGATAATAATGCAGTGAACGGTGAGTTCCTGCGGCAGGGTGTCGATCGGGCGCATCCCGTAAATCAAAGATCCACCTTTCCCTACTCCCGATAGCATCGGTTCTGTTCAGTTCGGTTCGCGCGTTTATTTGTAAATCGCATCGATGATATATATGATCGTGTTGACGACTTTTTGGTTGAGTGAACCGAGTGCAGCATTGAATGGAATGCTTTCGTTGCACGAATGAGTACCATTCCATGGACGACGGGGGATAGGTAGTTCTATTCATCCAGAGACTGCTTATTATTGCGTGCGTTTCATTTTGTACGGTGTGGTCATTTTATGCGGAAATGATCAGAAAGGTAGATTTCGCGACGTTGCGGCAGAGTAATTAATATATTTATTGCAGTAGGTTGTGAAGAATATGTCTGATATATAGTTGGCATTTTAATGAAAGAACTTGCGACATATAAACGCAGTTAGATCGGTGATTGTCAATATCTGTCACGTTGACATATCATCGGTGATGCTCCTGACATTACATCTTATCTGCTTTGATGAGTAAACATGCGCAGTAAACCTAATAGGCATTTTTCGAATTTTTGGAAGATAGGAGGTATTGTCACTTCGCTTAAACGATATGTTATTTCGATAGATTATTGTTCATTCGTAAATATAACTATTTATTGATAAAAAATAAAATTAATACGGATTTTAAGAGCGAAATAGATATTACTAAACGTTGTATTTTCACTAATTAATATTGATTGTAAATAAAATAACCAGGAGAGAAAATGTTTGTCTGTCAAAGTGACATGAATTAAAATTGGTGGTCGTTTTGTTTTTTTAGTATCATGATGGCTAGTCGTATAATATATAAAAATACATATTTCTTCTATATTTCATGAAAATTTTAAACACAAAATTAAATAATAATTTTTTTACTCCATCAAAAATAATCGATACGTATGTTTAATTTTTCCAAGTTGACGTTCCGTTTTTTTTTTTTACATATATGCCCATAGATTTAATATAATTTAGGGTGTGCACGGTGCAATGTAAAGTTCATTATTACCCGACTACGTTCGAAGAGAGCTCAGAAATGTAATGCGAAGTAACTACTATAATTATAGGTAGGGAGCGGATTCAAATACACCTTGAAAGAGTGCGCGTATTCGATTCATTCCGCTCCAATGGGCCGTATAACGTCTGCTACTTATATATATTGAACGATATTACCGATTCAATATGAATGAATGTTCGATGTGTTTCGGAATGAGTCATCTGGATGGTATAATTTTTTTTTTATAGATAATAGATAGTAGTATAGAATATTACCAAAATAGCGTAATTGATTTAAGTAGCATTTCGCTCATTTCAGATTAAATAGAAAAAATAAAAGTGCTGTAGCCGAGTATATTTTTCATCCTATTCAAAATAGTTCATTTAAATGACTTAAAAGTGTTTTGAATTATTCCGAGTTAAATGCTTATGAAAGTATATACATGCATAAATCTAAATTAAATTTAATCAATTTAGACTCCGACCCAATTTCATTTTGTCTATTTAATTTGTTTAATAAGAACTATTTTTGAATTTATTTTTGGTTATTTTAGATTTGACAAACCAATTGTTGTTACTTGTCAGTTTCGTTAATTTTCGAACTCTCAAAAACTTTTTTCAAGTTAAAACCGTTTTATTTTTTTTTAAATCCTATTACGATTTTTATAAACTTATTCAAAAAAAATACAGTTTTTAAAAATTCACAATTCTAAAAAAATATTAGGAAAAATATTTTTATTTTTCTCAATATTTTCCATAGTATAGGTCATGGGTTCTCAAACTCTTTATTATTATTGACCTATTAGTAAACATTTTTTTTAAAGAGTTTAGAGAATTTTTATTTTCAAGATACATCCAATGAATTTCTAATTATAAAAAGAAAAAAGATTTTTTTTTGTTATTTAAAAGTCGCGCAGTTGAAAAATTTACTTACGCCAATTATGTAGTTAAAAATTATTTAAAATAGAGAAAAAATATTTTTTTATTATATCAAAATACATAGTCTAAAAGTTTCAAAATTACGCAAGTTTACGATAATCATATATATTTTTTGATTAAACTATATTTTTTATATTTTTAAAATTATATTATATATACTATTCGTGACGCGGGTATTTTATTTAGTTTTTATCTTGTGGTACTGAAGATGGGGGCATAGCCTTCGAAATGCGCATCTAGCTACTTAATGCTTTAAGTTACGGAATTTGGGTGATATTTAACTATTATTTAACACCGTAGTGGTAATTTTCAAAATAATAGATAGGTAAATTTTTTGAATTTTTCAATTACTTTATTTTTCATTTCTATTTTATTTAACTTCATTTTATTTATAATAATTTTATCGAATTTTTTATATAAATTTTTTAATGTTTACCGTTTTAATCATTTTCAACTGGATCCGAGACATTTTTTTTATTTTTATTAAAAATAATTAATCGTTTTTAATTTTATCAATCTGTTTTAATTCTATTTTTAAAATTTTATCATTATTTTTAATTTTTATTTCATATTTAGTTCATTTTTGTAATTTCTACTTTTTATTCATTTTCATAATTAGTTTATTTTTTAATTTCTGATTTTTTATACATTTTCATCTTGATCGGACAGAAATATTTTTTTAAATTTTTTTACTTAAATTATTTTAGTTCATCATTCCTTTTTATTTTATTTTTATTTTTATTTTATTTTTTTTTCAGTTGGATGTTTTAAATTATATTTTTTAATTTCAGTTTTTTTTTTCACTTCAATTTTTTATATATTTTTTTAATGGTCTTCTTTTTTATATTTTTAATTCTTTATTATTATTTTTTTAATTCTTCGATTTTTTCATTTATTTTTTAATTTTTTACAAAAATATTTGCAATGCATTTATCATATATATATATATATATATATATAAACATATCCTATCAATATCAAAATCTCCAGCGTTGCAAAATCACCTTAAGTATCTTCAAATCAAAGCACAATTCAAACCAAACATTATTCTGTACCAACTCAAACAATGGCATTGAAGTGGCTGAATATTCCAGTCAGCTCGCTCCGTATTGCCGCAATCCCGCCGTCAACTCAACACCATCTTCACGATCGCTTTTGTTATTCGAAATATCCGCCGCCGCCGCTGCCTTGTTATCCTCAAACATATCACACAACACACACAATTTTCAACAACGCTCTTATCGCCCGGTAATTTCGAAAATGTTCAAAAGCAAATCTCACAATATGACTGCAAGTATTTTACGTTTATATATATTATATATACAGGTAACCCCCGTATAACATTGTTTGTTAGGTTCGTAAAATTCGTGTAATACGAAACATAGAACTAGTAAAAAAAACGGGTTAGGTTCTAAAAATTAAAAATTCACGAACCGCGTTAGGGCGAAACCGTGCTGTAGGAATGCCGTGTTATACGGGGTTTTCTGTATATATAGTTGGAATATCTTATTTTGGCTCTGATATTGCATATTGCAATTATTCTAAACATATTTATTTTATTCGAGACTTGTATTTTTATGTTAGACTGGAATAATATTATCTTTAGCCCAAAAAATCGTTGTTAAATCATTTGTATTTTTCGTTATATTAAAAAAATCCTGACATTCAGCGTGGTTATAAAATTGCCTATATACCAGCCGATGTATTTATAGAATTTCGATATATTTAAATATTCGCTTCCCCAATTATTTTACAACAAAATAGTATATACAAAAAATATGTAGATTTGAAATTGGAATTTACTAAAAAAAAAATCAATTTTTTATCTGCGATAGTTTTTAAGGAAATTGAAAAAAACTTGCGACAATAATTTTGTTGTATTATCAGACGAGCCATGACTAATGTAAGAAAACACAAAAAATAACAAAATTCATTTATTATAAATATCTGCCCGTTTGACAAATATATTGTTTATAAAAAAAAAAACAATTAACTAGTGATTTTACAAATCATTCCTAAAAATATTATCCTTAGTAAATATTCGTATTTACATTTATTATGGTTGTCAATTTGACAAGACAATTATGAATTATGACGTTTTATTTTCTTGTTTGTTTCCATCATGGCTAGTCTTGTATAATTTAATTTTTTTTTTTGGCGAGACTATTTCTTATATATTTTTTCAAAAACTACTAAAGAAAAAAAATTGAAACAATTTTTTTAAATCTACGCAAGATTTATCATATTTTATTGAATTCTCATACATGCCTCGGATATGAACCCACGACCCGTAAACGAACAAAACAAAAACACCGCAGATTTATTCTTATTTTATTTCAATGTAAAATTTTTACTAGCTTATACTGCAGCGTCCGAATAATTTATCGCGTATCTATTATCTTTGTCTGGCATATATATGGCGCGGCGGCGGGGCCGTTTATTTGCAGAATCAATAGAAAAGGACACGTATTTACCCGATATATTGTGTGTGTGTGTAGAAGACTAGATGATCGTAGTATTTTGCCAGAGAGATCAGCAGGTGGTCGTGTAAAAAGAATACGCGTAAACAAGCAGTGTGTGTGTGTGTGTGTGTGTAAGACAAACACTCGTATAAACAAACAAGCAGGCGCTGCATGTCCGCCATGGAGGAACCATTTCGAAAAATCATATTTTGTAATAATTTTGTTTTACATATTTTTTTTTTTATTTTAGCGAATTTAGACAATTTTTATCACCTGGCAAAAAAATTTTTTTTAATCGTTTTTGCATTTGAATTATTTTCTAAATAGCTATTATTTTAGAAAAATATATTTTTTCATTCATAAATGTCATATTTGACAGCTCAAGTCAGATTAGGAACCATTTTGATAATTTTTTTTTTTATAAAATTTTCTATGATTTTTGTAAAAATTTATAGAATTAGACAATTTTTTTATGACCTGGCAAAAAGAAATTTTTTAATCAATTTTGCATTTAAATTATTTTCTAATAGTTTTGAGAAAAAATATATTGAGAAAAAATTTACTTGAAAAAAAAAAATTTTATTCAGGTAGAAACCGGTTTGATAATTCAATATTTTTTGATAAAAAAAAATTATATTTTCTATGATTTTTTTAAAAATTTATTGAATTGTCCGCCATGGAGGAACCATTTCGAAAAATCATATTTTGTAATAATTTTCTTTTACTTTTTTTAAATTTATTTTAGTGAATTTAGACAATTTTTATCACCTGGCAAAAAAATTTTTTTTAATCGTTTTTGCATTTGAATTATTTTCTAAATAGCAATTACTTTAGGAAAATATATTTTTTCATTCATAAATGTCATATTTGACAGCTCAAGTCAGGTTAGGAACCATTTTGATAATTTTTTTTTTTATAAAATTTTCTATGATTTTTGTAAAAATTTATAGAATTAGACAATTTTTTTATGACCTGGCAAAAAGAATTTTTTTAATCAATTTTGCATTTAAATTATTTTCTAATAGTTTTGAGAAAAAATATATTGAGAAAAAATTTACTTGAAAAAAAAAAATTTTATTCAGGTAGAAACCGGTTTGATAATTCAATATTTTTTGATAAAAAAAAATTATATTTTCTATGATTTTTTTAAAAATTTATTGAATTGTCCGCCATGGAGGAACCATTTCGAAAAATCATATTTTGTAATAATTTTCTTTTACTTTTTTTTAATTTATTTTAGTGAATTTAGACAATTTTTATCACGTGGCAAAAAAAATTTTTTTAATCGTTTTTGCATTTGAATTATTTTCTAAATAGCTATTACTTTAGAAAAATATATTTTTTCATTCATAAATGTCATATTTGACAGCTCAAGTCAGGTTAGGAACCATTTTGATAATTTTTTTTTTTATAAAATTTTCTATGATTTTTGTAAAAATTTATAGAATTAGACAATTTTTTTATGACCTGGCAAAAAGAAATTTTTTAATCAATTTTGCATTTAAATTATTTTCTAATAGTTTTGAGAAAAAATATATTGAGAAAAAAATTACTTGAAAAAAAAAAAATTTTTCATTTAGGTAGAAACCAGTTTGATAATTCATATCTTTTGATAAAAAAAAATATAATATTTTCTATGATTTTTTTTTAAAATTTATTGAATTAGACAAATTTTTATCACCTGGCAAAAAAAAATTTTTTTAATCATTTTTGCATTTAAATTATTTAAATTTTAATTCTAAATAGCTATTACTTGAGAAAAAAAAATTTTCATTCATAAATGTCATATTTGACAGGTCAGGACAGGAACTACTTTGAAAATTAATTTTTTTTTTATAATTTTGTTTCCAAATGAAATTTGATAAAATTTTGGTTAATTCAGGCCAGGTTAGGAACCATTTTGATAATTCATATTTTTTTGATAATTTTTTTTTTATATAATTTTCTATGATTTTTGTAAAAAAAATATTGAATTAGACAAATTTCAGACCAGTTTCAAATAACGTATGTAAAATTATAACTTTTTTAAACACAAATTTTCTACTTAAAAAAATTGAAATTTAGTATTCTATAGAAGTTTTTTCTTCTTCTATTTTTCCGAGTACTAGTTTTGTATTTTGTATCAATTTGAATGGATCCTCTGTGGTGGTGCATTTGGTGCAGTTCACCTCCACCCTCTGAGCGGCTAGTATTGAGTAAATAAATAAGAGAAACAGAAACACAACTAGGATGGTTTGCCAGCCGCCTAGATAAATAATCGCAGCAACCGGATCTGTGTGTAGAACTGTATGTAGAACTGGCCAGCGAACAGCCTTAGTCACTTGTTTTGGATAGACTGTATCATCTAGTTCTAGTATCTAGGATAGATAGATGGAGATGGATAGATAATACGTCCAAAGGTTCGATTCTATTCATTCTGGTTTATTATGTGTAGTGTAAATGATCATATGCTTTGTGAAAATAAATCTTTGTATTAAAAGATTGATTGTAATAATAATAATAATAATAATCGCAAATATAGTAGTCGAAATAGTAAGAATCACAATAATAAGAACAATAATGATGAGAATCGTCATTATAATCATCACAATCAGCATAATAACAATAATAATCATGAAAATCATAATAATAATATTCACAATCAGATATTTGATGAAAATAATAATAATAATCATCACAATCACTATAATAGTAATCATAATCATCATCATAACAACAATAATCATGAAAATCGTAATAATAATATTCACAATCATCATAATAAAAATGATAATGATGAAAATTATAATAATAATCATCACCATCACTAATAGTAAGCACAATCATCATAATAATAATAATCAGAAAATCATAATAATAATATTCACAATCATAATAAAAATGATAGTGGACATAATAATAATAATCATCACAATCACTATAATAGTAATCACAATCATCATCACAACAATAATAATCATGAAAATCGTAATAATAATATTCACAATCCGCATAATAAAAATAATAATCATGAAATTCGTAATAATATTCACAATCATCATAATAAAAATAATAATCATGAAAATCATAATAATAATATTCACAATTACTATAATAGTAATCACAATTATCATAATAATCATGAAAATCGTAATAATAATATTCACAATCACTATAATAGTAATCGCAATCATCATAAAACAATAATAATCATACAAATCATAATAATAATATTCACAATCACTATAATAGTAATCACAATCATCATGATAACAATAATAATCATACAAATCATAATAATAATATTCACAATCACTATAATAGTAATTACAATCATCATAATAACAATAATAATCATGAAAATCATAATAATAATATTCACAATCAGATATTTGATGAAAATAATAATAATAATCATCACAATCACTATAATAGTAATCTTAATCAGCCTCACAACAATAATCATGAAAATCGTAATAATAATATTCACAATCCGCATAATAAAAATAAAAATCATGAAATTCGTAATAATATTGACAATCATCATAATAAAAATAATAATCATGAAAATCATAATAATAATATTCACAATTACTATAATAGTAATCACAATTATCATAATAATCATGAAAATCGTAATAATAATATTCACAATCACTATAATAGTAATCGCAATCATCATAAAACAATAATAATCATACAAATCATAATAATAATATTCACAATCACTATAATAGTAATCACAATCATCATGATAACAATAATAATCATACAAATCATAATAATAATATTCACAATCACTATAATAGTAATTACAATCATCATAATAACAATAATAATCATGAAAATCATAATAATAATATTCACAATCACTATAATAGTAATCATAATCATCATGATAACAATAATAATCATACAAATCATAATAATATTCACAATCACTATAATAGTAATTACAATCATCATAATAACAATAATAATCATGAAAATCATAATAATAATATTCACAATCACTATAATAGTAATCATAATCATCATAATAACAATAATAATCATACAAATCATAATAATAATCATCACAATCACTATAATAGTAATCACAATCATCATCATAACAATAATAATCATGAAAATCTTAATAATAATATTCACAATCACTATAATAGTAATCATAATCATCATAATAACAATAATAATCATACAAATCATAATAATAATCATCACAATCACTATAATAGTAATCACAATCATCATCATAGCAATAATAATCCTGAGAATCGTAATAATAATATTCACAATCGTCATAATAACAATAATAACAATAATATTCACAATCACTATAATAGTAATCACAATCATCATAATAACAATAATTATCATTAAAATCGTAATGATAATATTCATAATCATCATAATAAAAATGATAATGATGAAAATAATAAGAATAATCATCACAATAACTATAATAGTAATTAAAATCATCATAATAAAAACAATAATCATGAAAATCATAATAATAATATTCACAATTATCATAATAGAAAAGATAATGATGAAAATCATTATAATAATCATCATAATAAAAATGATAATGACGAAAATAATAATAATAATCATCACAATCACTAATAGTAATCACAATCATCATAATAACAATAATTACCACAATAATAATAATTATTAATACAATAAGCATAGTCACAATGATAATCGCACAAATTTGTATGAAATTCGAATTTTAATAACAATAATAATAATCACATCGGGGCCATTTATACAACAATGAACTTCTATTATGTTTACTTTGCGCCATTTGCTGGGCCCGGGGAACAATATGCGCCAATATTATACTATCATATATATATTATTGTATTGTAAATACCCAATTCACATTGGATGGAATATGTTGCGTGGATGGATCAATGTGCGGATCCGCCGCACTCCGATTCGGACGTGCATAATTATATTTTTCTATTTGTTTAATCCATATGGCCCTAAAGCCCTTACTGCACAGGCACGTTCTACTGCATGTCACATGACCAGTGATGCCACATCACGCCCTAGATATTGACACAATTTTACAAAATAAAATTGATTCTGCTAGCAATGTTTTTTTTTGATGAATTCAATTTGCATTTTTTGGTGAATTGAATTTTTTTTCTAGAATTTTTAAAAAACTGTAAGATAAACTTTTTAATTTAAAAACGATTTTCATAATGATTTTTTCATATATACTTAAAAGCTTTGGGAAGTGAACAGTAAAAAAATGTTAATGATTTTTTGAAAAAAAAATTATAAAACTTTTTTAAATACAAAGAATATATATATTTTTACATATAGTATAAGTTTATTTATTATTTTTATTGAACAGTAACCATATTTTTCGAAATTATTCTACATTTTGAATTTAAAAAATAATACGGTGGAGGCCTTCATAAATTTTTTTTTATATAATAAATATTAAACTAAAAACCAAAATTTTCGCAAAATCGCAAAATGTAAAATTTTTATTTTTACGATTTTTTTGTGAACGTAGTATTTTGAGGCAAAAATCCAATATTTCTCCAAAAAAAAAGCACCAAATGTACAAAAAATTACCCTCGTTCATTTCATGTGACGCCACTGTCATTTAAACATGCACTACCATCATAAGCTCATCCATAAACATGCATTGTTGGCTATTTCGATAATCCATGGAAATACACCAGTACGTACTCATTCACACACGTCTCATATGCAACCAAAGCTGCAAGCTTAAATCTCAAGTAGCCTACCTACCGTAAGGGAAACTCTAATCCCGCACTCACGTTGAAGGTCACGTCCTTTTGTCTCTTTCTAATATGTGTGTTGGGCAGATGGTTGCATCTCTGTCTCTATTCATCCTGCCACGCTGACTTATTCGTAGCGAATATTTATTGTTGATTCTATATAAATTGCTTCGTAGTATTTGTATGTATTTTTTTAATATGAAAATTATTCGGCAATTTTTGAATTAAAAAAAATATATATATATAATTTTTTTATAAATAATAAAGAATAATAAATAAACTTTAAAAAAAGATTTTGATTTTCTTATAAATTTTCTTGATTTTTCTTAATATTAAAAAAAAATAAGAGATCAATTTTTAAATTAAAAAAATTCAAACTAATATTTATATTAATAATTTATTTATATATTAAGAAAAGAAAATTTTTATTAAAAAAAAATAAAAATCTATTTTTAAAGTTTATTATTCTGATGAAATATAAAAAAAATATATATATCTTTTTCAAATTTTTTTCATTTCAAAAATTGTTATAAATATTTAAAAAAAAATTGCTACAAATTTTAACCGCTCTTTTTTTACTGTTGACTTACTGTTGGCATTTGAGGATATTTTAAAGAGTCATTACGTAAGAGCATTTTTCAACATAAAAATACATATATTAAAAAAAATTAAAACAGTTTAGTACGGACTATTCGAATTCGGATTAGTGTTAAAAAATCACTTTAAACGTTTTTTTTTTTTCGTTTTTTTAGACTCGTTTTTTTTTGGGGGCTGGGGATGAATAGATCTGTGCGTGTCTCGTTTTCTTGCTTGTTCAAAAGCAACGAGGGGTAGCTAGATAATGGGGTACGAAGAATGTGCTAGTGCATGTACGTCAAAGAGGGTTGCATACAACTTGAAAGTCTATTAATTATAAATATATACACGGCTCAGAAGATCATTTTCTTTCCTTTGTCTGGAATAAGATACAGAATTGAACTTTTTGTTATCAAAAAAGACGCAACTGTCAAAATGCGAATTATTTTAATTAGCCTGTATTTATAGTCGAGTACTTTTTATACATTCGCAGCGATGTGTCTTTCGTGTGCAGATGAAAAATGAATTCACGACTACTGTGCGATATATATCTGTACCTTGGAACAAAAAGGGCCAATGTCCAAAATATGGACCCAATATGCATAGTTAGAGAGTCCGCAATCCTAAAGATTGGTTGGAAACAGCACGCCATGCCGATCTATCCTGAGCTAATCCCTTCATCTCCCTATAGCTATTCATCTCAACGTCTTCAACTATCTGACTCACATACTCCAATCTAGGCCTACCTACCCCTCTCTTTCCCTCCACTCTACCTTCTATGATCAATTGCATAATCCCCCCATGCCTAAGAATATGCCCTACTAATCTGTCTCTCCTACGCTGTAACACTCTCCAGATAGTTCTCTTCTCCCCTACTAACTCTAGTACAGCTTCATTTGTTACTTTATCTTCCCAACCAATCCTCATCATCCTCCTATAACACCACATTTCAAGTGCTTCTAATCTACGCTTCTCTTCCTTTCCTATAGTCCACGCCTCACACCCGTACAGTGCTACACTCCAAACATATACCTTCAGTAATCTTTTTCTAATACCCAAGTCAATATTTGATCTTAAAATCTGTTCTTTTTCTACGAATGCCTTCCTACCCTGTGCTATCCTACACTTTATATCTACCTTGCTTCGATTATCTTTTGTGATTCTACTGCCTAAATAACAAAAATCTGACACTTCTTCGATTCTATTATCTCCTATTGTGATCCTCATTTTTCTACTGCATTCCTTTTTGTCACACCTCATCACTTTAGTTTTACCTATATTTATTTTCATGTTTAAATCCCTAGTCAATACTGCCTGCATACCATTCAATACCCTTTCTAAATTCTTTTCGCTTTCTTCCAATATAGCTATATCGTCGGCGAATCTCAGCATATATATTTTCTCTCCCTGTACATTCACACCTACACTATACTCTTCTTTTACTTTGTTTATTGCATCTTCTATATATAGATTAAATAATAACGGTGAAAGTGTACATCCCTGCCGAACTCCCTTCCCTATTTTTGCTACCTCTTCTTCCCCCTCAATTCTAACTAAGGCAGTTTGGTGTTTATATAAATTAAAAATTATTCTCCTATCCTTATAATCTATACCCGTTTCTTTTAAAATTCTAAACATTATGTCCCAATCTACATTATCAAATGCCTTTTCTAAGTCTACAAAAGCTATGCAAGTTACCTTTCCTACCCTCTTTCTTTTTTCTACTACCGTTCTTAGTGCTAGAATCGCCTCTCTCGTCCCTCTGTTTTTCCTAAAACCAAACTGATCTTCTCCTAGCCTTTCCTCTACTTTATTTTCTAATCTCCTATAAATAATCTTTAACAATATCTTCGATGCATGTGATAGTAGACTAATGGTCCTATAGTTCTCACACAGATTAGCTCCTATTTTCTTCGGCATTGTTACTATTCTACTACGCTGAAAATCCTGTGGTACTTCTCCCTTCTCATATATTTTACAAACTAACCTGTATAATCGCTCCTGCATTTTTTCCCCTGCGTGTTTTATTAATTCGGCTGGTATCATATCAATCCCCGCTGCTTTGTTATTCCGTAAATCATTTAATGCTCTATGAAACTCTGACCTAAGTATGCTAGGACCTAAGTCATCCTCATCTATCTGTTCCACACTTTCTAGCTCCTCCATGTCCTGCCTACCTTTATATAAATCTTCAAGATACTCCTTCCATCTTCTAGCTTTTTCCTTATTTTCTGTGAGTTCCTTACCCTGCTTATCACATATAATGTTACCCTTTGGTTTTACTTTAGAAAAATGTGACTTAATTTTCCTGTAGTCCAAATCTACTTTACCTCTTCTCATATCCTCCTCAATATCCTCACAATTTCCTTTTATCCACTCTTCTTTCGCTAGCTTACATTTCCTATTAATTAAGTTCCTTAGTTCCTTATATTTTTTCTGTCCTGCTTCTGTGTTTCCAATTTTAATTTTCCTTCTTGCTTCTATCATTTCAACTATTTCTTCCGTGATCCATTCCCTCCTACCTGTCCTTTTCTTTGTGCCTAATACTTCATTTGCTGCTGTAGTTAACCCATTTCTGATTTCCCTCCATTCGCAATCTATGTCGCTCCTAGATGTTCCATTAGCCATGATTTCTACTTTCTGCTTGTACTTTTCACATACATCAGCTAATTTTAACCTATCGACATCTACTCTACAATATGCATGAAATAAAAAAATATTTTTACCCTATTAATGCACCAAATAACATGAATAATTAAAACAAAAAACTTTGAAAAACATTTGTTTGAAAATTGTTATATAATTTTATGAAAATGCGAAAAAAATATTACGAAAATGCGAAAACATTACGAAAATGTTTAAATTTTTAAAAACTCCATTTGCCATTTTCCGGCACTTATATAATATTGGACATTGGCCATTTTTGTACCAAGATACAGATATAATTTTTGATTCTGGATGAAGCGCGCGAAAGAAACACATTGGCAACGAATCACATGCTCTTGGCATGAATAAATGCTATCTGAAAATTGCATGTGAGCGACAAATCTTTTAATATCGTTTTTTTTTTTTTGCGTGTGCTGGAAATGTGAAAGCTTAAATGTTGCCCGCACAAAACGGTGATCTGAGAATGGATTTCCGATATATAAATACGTGAAAAATATGTGGGCGCGTGTAAATACGATGGAGTCTTCAGATGATGCGTGATATTTAATATTTGATGATTTTTTGTTTTGTGGTGTTTACTATTTTTTTGGTTAGTAGATTTTGGAATTCAAAATAATATATTTCCAGTTTCATTTAGATTTTTTTCCGTCTGATTTATCTAAAAAATAATATTTTTTTGAATTTAAAAAAAATTAGCGCGGTGGATGTCCTGACGACATCCACCGCGCTAATAAAATTGAATATACCGGGTAATGCATTTATAGAATTTCGATATGTTTAAATCCAATTATTTTAGAATAAAGTTGTATAAATAAAACATTTCTAGATTTGAAATGGGAACTAATTTTTTTTTGTTTCAATTTTTTATCTGTCATAGTTTTCATGAAAATTGAAAATATTACTTTTGACGATTTTTTTTATAGTTAAAGCTAACGTAAAAAAAATCATTCTTATATCACTTGGACAAATTTTACTAAATTTATTTTTTTCTTCTAATTTATGTAATAAAAAATCATATTTGAAAAAATCTTGCATCCACCGCGGTAAAAAAAATTGAATACGTACATAGAATTTCGATATGTTTAAATATTGGCTTCCCCAATTATTTAAGAAAAAAACCGTTTATACAAAAAAAATGCAGATTTTAAATGTTAATTAAAGAGTTTTTGTTTCAATTTTTTATCTTTGTTAGTTATTAAGAAAATTGGAAAAAACTTGCGACAACCATTTTGTTGTATTATCAGACTAGTGTACATAAAAAAATGCATTCGATATAAATATTTGCCAATTTGTAAAATAATGCATATTGTGTTGCCTAAAAAAATCAAAAGGACGCTTTTACTTGATTTTTAGATTTTAAAAAATTGACGTATTTATTCAAATTTCTTTGTTGAACTTTTAAATAGACAAAATCGACATTAAAAAAAATTAAAACCTTTACAAATTATTTTTAATCCAGTAAAAAAACAAACTGCAAATATTAGACCCAACCATCAACAGAATTTTCATTGCATATAAAAAAAACCTTTAGCTAATTACTTTTTACATTACAAACACACACACACACACAATAAGTAGCTCCTCGGGCGCGTACAAACTCTTGTCATAATAGGATTAGCATATCATCATCCCCTTTAACTATTCAAGACAAAGTAAGCATTTCTGGAGTTCAGTGTCTTCACCTTTAAACCAAAGAACATGCCCTTCCACACAAAGCCTGCACGTGTACGTGGCTGGCGCATTCTTATGTATGCATACACACACGCACCTGTGAGCTCCGTGCACTACAAGAAGTCTATATACACACTCACATATATAATATATCCTTTACCAACCGAAGAAAATTTCCCTCCATCCCGGTAACTTTGCGTACACATATGCAACCGATACAGCCTGAGATTAGATCAAACTAACGTCAATTAACAGCCTCCATTGACATGTCACGTGCCATTTATAAGATTTGTATCTAATAAGAAAAACGTTCGCAAACTGTAAAACAAAGAAAATGCGCATTTCGAAAAATAAGCTTTCGTCTTCAACAACTAGCTACATTTGTATCACTCGTTTGGAAATATTAACAAAACAAAATGCCAAATCAAGATTTCGCTATTTTTAGGTTATAACTGTGCCGCAAATGTACGATTTTTCTCCTAGCTTGTCTAAGGGGATACCTGTAAAAGAAAATACAGGCGAGGATAGCTTAAGATACCCCCCCCCCCCCCTAGCCCTTGGTAGGACAAGGAAGCTGCGTGGTTCAGTACGGATGATACCGGGTGATTCAACGACGTAATGCCGATGAATAATCAATTATATACTGTCTATTTTTCCTTTCAATGGAATACTTCCCTCTATTGTTTTCTATAATATATTTAGTTGAATTGCAATTAATATCTCTGATAATATATTGAAAAATTGAAATTTTTACTTCAATCCGTTCAAAAGTTTAATATATAACAATTTATTATATACTAGCCTATAAACAATATGCTATTATTTTATGCAAGAACAATAGTATATTTCGGCAAACATTAAGTTGCCTAACACTAAGTAGTCTACTTTGCTTATAATGTTTGTTTATATCTGTTTCTCTGTCAGTCAGTGTATACCCTATAAGTTAGAGTGGGAAAACTATGCTCAGTACGAACATATGATTTGGTGCGACGGGTGCATAGTCAGGACCCGAGTAAGGTCGATTTGTAAAATATTAATATATATGCGTTTTGTAAAAGAACAAATATTTTTTATAATTAAATTATTGATTAACTCATTTGATAAGTGCTAATGAATTAACACTGAATGCGCTCCTGTTATATTACTACTCGGAGCATGGTACGTGCCTGCGCATAAGGTTGCGCGTTCTAGATAATGATAGTGCGAAGCGAATCTAATCCTCGGGGGGGATTGGAGGAGTGACAGATAGTACTAGGGACATTCAGAGGGTACTTAAACGTTCATTGCCAGTACAGAAAATGAACAAACCATGCGGAGCTTTCAAAAAATGCCCATATCTCTGTTATTATTATAGATAGCAAAAAAATTTCAAATCATTCTTTGTTCAGGAATGTTCAAACTATATTAATACGAGAGCTAATTATTTCAATTAATTTCTAATTTTAAACATAAAGCAAAATTTATAAAAAAAATCAAAATGATGGAAATTTTCAACGTGAGCAATTTGAAACATATATCGTCAGCGACGTGACAATACCATCTATTCTACAAAAATTCGAAAAATGACAGATTATGTCAAACAGAATCTTAGGTTTATTGCGCATGTTCAAAACATCTCCCGACAATTTAAGTTTCGTAGTTTTCAACGCAAGAGATTTTTTAATATCTATAGATTAAATTTTTTTCGGTAGGAATGATACCTTCAGCTCGCCTCGACAATAGTGACGTCATCAATGGTATTATATACACCCTTATTGCGTATGCCGGCGTCACGACGCGGTTCATATTAAAAAGCCTCCCCGAACTGAATTTCAATCAACCCTTATTATTCATGATAATGCCCCCGTGCAATGCCGGAGAAATAATTCTTTTTTTCTTTCGGTACCATACAAATCGGATCTTATATATTATACAGGCTCACCTAAAGTAACAATCTATTTTTTATAAAAAACTAAATTTCTAAAAAAAAATTCTAAAATCTTTCGAAAAATGTCTAAAAGTTTTCAAAACAATTCTAAAATCTTTCGAAATGTTTCTAAATCTTTCAACAAATTTTTTTTGAAAAAAAATTCTAAATTGTTTCTTTTTTTTTACGGAAATCTCACAATTTAATTTATTTTTTGATTTTATAAATTAAATTAAATTACACGTTCATTTTTCCCATTTATAATAAAATAATTTGATCACGTGCACTAGTATAATTAAATTTCTAGTCAACATCTGTTAGTAGTACCATTGGAAAAGCGTGCCTTTTCAATGGAAAAAACAACCAAATCTTCCTCCACGGCCTCGGTTATCGCGATCACATAACAGACCGGTTCTATCTTGTTTTTCCACTCGACTATAATCTCCACAGGAAGGTTAATCTCAAGTTTCATCCGTCGATCTCTTTGCAGAGATGAATTCTAGTGAAGTTATTTGATAGCGGTTTGCCAGATATATCATATTCCCCGAACCGAACCTACCGGCGGCCAACATATAGGCAACCTCTTCTACACGCAACCAAAAGACTTCTCTCCCCTGTAGATATAAGAGATTATTAGACAGCCAAATCGCCGCGGCATTACGTTTTGTTAATTAAACTACCAGACATATTTTTTTAATTTACTTCTTACCGTCAAATAATCAATAAAATGACATATTACTGTTCCCTTGTTGATTATTAATTAAAATATTCACGAAATAAAATTCGATTTACCCTAGCTGTCAAATAATTAATGAAATGTCACGTTTAATGATATAAGCCGCCTGAGATTTATATTCAGTAACAAAGTTGATTTGAACTACTAATCGAAACAACAATGCGTGTTTTATAGATCTGACAGTAAGTAAACTTCGAATTTATTATTTCGACGTTTTATTTTGTAGAATGCAATCGATACGATTTAAATTAACAATTCGCTAATTTCGATCGTAGCAAAAAATTGCGCTCCAAAAAACGATTGACTTATAGTCAATGGGAGATGATCATTTGCAACGGTCGTGAAATAGCAAAATTGTGTATCGATTTCAATTGTGTATCGAATTGTATATTTTTGTATCGATTTTGTTGGTGGCTGCGTTTGGCAGTCTTAAGGCATCTAGTTTTGTGCTCTTAAAGTAGATATTGATCCGAAATTGATGTAATTTGAAGCGCATGAAGTTATTAAGATACGGGTTTAGTATGCCGCAGATGATGGTCGACGTAAAATATAATGTATAACGTATATTGAGTTCGAAAACTTCAAGCTGTGCTTATATTTATATAGATATATAAGTGTGCTGTCAAGTTTCAAGTTGCGGTTGTATTACTCGGTGCTTATTTTATGCTTGAGCTCGAATGATTGGCACTGAAATAAAAATATTCCTTACTATTCCGCCCCAAAAGAAATAAAAAGACTTGTTACCTAATATTATAAATTTTCCTTTAAAAAAACATTTTTTTAATACTTTTTTCATTATAAAATAATTTCGTGGTAAATTGATGTTCTAGATAAAAAAAAATTTCACCCAATAATTAAATGTTAAATGAGAGCTGATAGATTTTTTCTTTATGGTTTTTTTTTTAATATCGTACAATTCTTGTCTGTTATATGCAAAGTATGTAAACTACATGCAAATATATTTTTCTCATATTTCTCGCCTTGTGATTTTTTGATACACTAACTTTTACTTTGCTTTTTTTTACCGTAACCAAAGTTAGGCATACAAACATACTATACAGTTCATCGGCGTTATGTCCCTATGCATATGCATAGGGACATAACTCGAAATTTTTGAAAAATTTATAGTTTTTTCTATAATATATTTAGTTGAATTTTTATTAATATCTCTGATAATATAATGAAAAACTGAAAATTTTACTTCAATCCGTTCAAAAATTTAATATATGACAATTTATTACAACTCCCTTCTAAACAATACGCTTTTATTTTATTTTATTTTATTTTATGCAATAACAATAATATAATTCGGGCAACATTAAGTTGCCTAACACAAAAGCTGTCTACTTTTCCTCTCAATGTTTGTGTATATCTGCTTCTCTGTCATGCACTACAGTGACTACAGTCAGGACCTAATTAAGATTGAATTTATAGAATAAATTCGTATTATTAATAAATATGCGTTTTGTGAAACAGCAAATATTTTTTATAATAAAATTAATGATTAACTCATTTAATACGTACTAAAAAAAACGTAATTAATTCAATATTTGCACTAAATTTGAATTAATTAAAACTGAATGCGCTCCTGGTATATGTCTACTTGAAGCGAGGTACGTGCATGCGCATAAGCCCACGTCATTCTAGACAATAATGGTGCGAAGCGAATCTAATTGACAGATAGTAAGTACCAAGGACATTCAGCGGGTACTCAAACGTCAGAAAATGAACAAATCCAAATAACAATAATAACAAATCCACGCAGAGCTTTGAAAAAAATGTCCACATCTCTGTTATAACTAAAGATAGCAAAAAAAAATCAAATCATTTTTTGTTCTGGAATGTTCCAATTTAATGAATACATCGCTAATTATTTAATTTCATTTGTAATTTCTTGGATAAAGCGTGCAACTTTTGATATTGCCGAAAAAATGTATTAAATTTTTATTATATTCAAAGATAAATTCGAATAAAATATATTTATTTAATGTAATCATATTGTAAAATATTATTTTTAATAATTTAATCAATATTTCAAAAAATCCTCAATTTCAGGAATTTGTTAATAGTGGCTAAGTTTCTTTTACATTTTACTTATACAAATTACATTTGATCAGCGACAACTGAAGCGCCATCTGTACTATTACAATTGAATCAGAAATATACAATTTCTACCAACATTCGAACCTGTTACAAATTCAAACTTGCGTCACTGCCATTCTCGACTCGCAATCTCTTCATCAGGCCTATATATCACGCCTACATATGTGCTCCATATACATGCCCTCCCCGGTATCTTCTCGGTATTAAATTCAGTTATAGATTGGCGAGGGAGGCGAACGCGATGTGACTGTACGTGGAGGGTAGTCTTCCCTTTTCTAAGGCGAGATCTCTTCCGCAATGTACTTGTTCGTTCTGCGCTCCGCTAATGGAATATTTTATTACATAAAATACGCGGGGCAAATGTAGTTATACCTCGAGTTAGTGTTAAGGTTTTCGATATTATTCTAAAGAGGGCGCGGGGGGACGTTAAAATTGAATTGGTGTGTGATTGCAGGCGAATTATTAGATGGTACATATCCGGCTTTTTTCGAATAGATATCTGCGCAACGGTTAAGGCGCTACACCGAAACCATTCTAAAATTGAAAATAGTAAAGAAAAATCCTACATTTTTTTGTTTTTTTAACTTTCTCGGTAACAATCCATTTATGTACGGTTTTGTTTTTATCGTCGCACCAGTTTATAAATTTCATCTTCCAAGAAAAAATCTAAAAATACAAAAAAATCATGATTTAGACAAATCGATATCCATAGTATAAAAGCGTGCATTTCAATTTATCTTCCCCAATAATATATGGCGGATATGTTGAAAACATATCCGCCATAAATCTTGCATTTTGGATTTTACGTTTTACGCTTGTGCGCTAACGCGCATGTACCGCGCGTTGCATATGTTAATGCGATACGCGCGCGCCAAATTCAAACGTTCAAGTAACTCGATTGGAAGTTTGAAATATTTTTATAACAGAAATGCTTATACCTTATAAAAATATCAAACCACAAATGAAGGTTAAAATTTTTACATCACATTTTGATTTATAATAATAAATAATAATATTCTCTCTCGGATGGAATAAATAAATTGAACAGCAGTTGTGAATTTAATTCTTTGTCGACTGTGTACTTTTTCTCGACGTGCCACGCTGCCGTGCCATTTGTAAGCATGCGCAGTGGCTTGTGCGCCATCGCGCATGTACCGCGAGTTGCATATGTTAATGCGATACGCGCGCGCTAAATTCTAACGTTCAAATAACTCGATTGGAAGTTTGTAATATTTTTATAACAGAAATGCTTATACCTTATAAAAATATCAAACCACAAATGAAGGATAAATTTTTTAACATCACATTTTGATTTATCTTCGCTCTTGCGGTATAGTCGAATAAACGCGGCGCTAAATAATAATATTTTCTCACGGATGGAAACTTGATAAACTTGATAAATTGAACAGCAGGTTGTAAATTTAATTAATTCTTAGTGGATCGTGTACTTCTTCTCGATGTTTCACGCTGCCGTGCCATTTGTAAACAATCGGACGCCATCGCGCATGTGCCGATAGTTGCATATGTTTAAACGTTACGCGCGCGCCAAATTCAAACGTTCAAATAATTCGATTAGAAGCAAAATCATTTTTTTCAACAAAAATAACTTACGCCAAATTATTATAAAAAAATCCGCGCCTAATATATCAAAAATAATTCTCAAATCATATCATATTGGAAAATAACAAACAAAAACTGAACAACAACAAAAATCGCAAAATATTTTCCACTCCCCGTATTGGAACGTGTACATGTTGGTACCCCGAAGGAACGTATAGTGGAGCCACTAGTGTAACATCCTGAGGGTGACGAAATTGGTAGTAGATTCGCTCCGGTGTAACGCCATTAGTTGCCCTCTTCCGCGGCTGAGCTCTTCTGCGTTCGTTATCCACGCGGTCTGAGCAAATTGCACATACACACCAATCGTTGCCCGTACCCCGCGCACACACGCGATATTACGTTGTTCCGCATCCCCCGATTAAGGGATGAAGCCGTATTTGATTGTTAAAAAGAATCCATCGATGTACATCTTTTCGTCTTTGATATCATTTTACACTCCGCTTAATGTAACAATTTTCTTTATTTTCAGGTGAGTTCATTTCCAAACCATCGATTTATCTGCGGGTGATATAAAAAAAAAACAATTCGATGGGCGTTTTCAACTCATCCTCCAAAATACCATGTAAGTCAACAACAACAATTTTAAATCACCCTGTATATGGCGTATGAATTCAGGCAATGGATCGCAGAGATCCACAGCCACCTTGTTGCCATTGCATCGTTGCTTGTATTATTATATGCAACTTTCTATTCACCCCCATTCTCAGAGAGCCTCGCCGATATAAACGGCGCTCACAGTGCGTATACCAGATTGACTCGTCTATGATCTACCGACAGCGCGGTAGGGGTATATAGGGGGCGCTGCCTGCACAAGATGTATTAGATATTGTGCGTGCGTGGAGGGGTGGCCACTCTAAAGTGTGCCGACTCGCGCAAAACGAATATATCTTTTATATACCGCACACTTTTATCTGTGGGTTATCTAAAATGATTCTAGTAGATTGCGACCGTTCGATTTTGTTTCGAAATCATTTTGCGTCGATTTAAACTAGTTCGTAGTTGACACTTGTCATTTTCGCATGTCGCGCAGTACCAAATAATGACGTTGTTGTAACGACGTGCTAATAAAATTAATCGCTCGGGGTATGCGAGATTCGATGAAAACGCTGCAATGCATTCGATTATACTAACAAATGGGCCCAGTCAATATTGAAATATTCACCAAACAATACGAACTGACTTTGTAAAATATTTTAAAATTTTCGCGCTTATTTTAGGGCGTAACTTTTCAATTTAATTTGACGAAATATATATTTTTTATACATACAACTATATTTGACGTATATCTGTCAGAGTGGCAAATAAATATTATGATTTTTTCTGAAAATGACAATATTTGCTATATAACTGTCAAAGTGACACATAAATGTTATGATTTTTGGTTAATATAACAATATTTAATGTGGAATTTTTTTTTAAATGGCTATATTTATTTTATAGCTGTCAGATTTTTTGTTACTATAACCATATTTGACATATAACTATCAGCGACAGATAAATATTATGTTTTCTTCTAAATACAACAATATTTGACGTATACTTGTCATAGTGACTTAGAAATATTATGATTTTTTGACATATAAATGTTACGATTTTTAGTAATTATATTTTGTTGTATTATATTTAATTAGTTAATTATATTTTATTATACAATAATATTTGTTGTACGATTGTCAGTGACAGATAAATATTGTTTTCCTCTAAAGATGACAATTTTTGACGTATACTTGTCAGAGTGACAATAAAACATAACGATTTTTTTGTTAATACAGCAATATTTAATACGCAACTGTCAGAGTGACATGTGAATATTATAGTTTTTGATGTGCCACTGACAAAATGACAGATCAGTCTCGGGCAAATATTTTTTAGTTCTATTGTTTCGAATTTTCCGTCATTCTGAGTACGGGCGTTTTTTCTCGTGACCTTGGATAGATTTGACATATGATAAATAAACACCGAAGCTACTCATCGTTTTTTTTTTAAATTATCACTACGGTGTTAAATAATTTGAAAAATTTGAATAGAATGACCTGATTGAAAAATATGCTCGGCTACGGCACTTTTATGTTTTCAATTTAATCTGAAATGAGTTAAATGCTCCGTAAATCTAGTTTCATCGTTCAGAAATAAAATTGTAGAATCGATCTTTTGTAGCGATAATTCAAAAATAATTCCACAAACTGTTAATTTATTCATAAGCCTTACAATAACATTTACGCAACATTAGTAATGATTTTATAAACGCAGTACGTATGCATAGTGTGAAAAAATTGTGTTGGAATTTCATCACGATTCGAATTACTATCGATTGCATTAGCTCGGATAGGGTGGCTTATAGCGTGGATTTAGGGAGGCAATTGCGTCCCTTTTACAATTCCCCATGCATTTCCACTGATTAACTAAACGCAAATACACACGGCGCTATACAAGAAATTCCAATAATTCGCACCATATACATTTTTAAGCATCACATTTGATTGGAAATATTTCTTACAAAACCACGCGATGAATGCGTATTTTTCTATCGCTTCGCTGAAAAATGAAAATTTCCCACAAATATTTCTGAACGCCTGTATATATATATATATGTACTATATAGGCAGCTGTAATTGCATATATTGAGCTTTAAGCTTTCGCCGCTCGGTAACATTAGCAACAGCGGGGTGTTACAATTACCCTTCATATGGGAAATACGACGAATTCAAATCCGCCCTATATGTCTAATACAGTCGTGCTTTGAATACAAATAACTTATTAGCGAAAATTTAATTTAAAAAAACTCGCTCTTCTAGCTTACTCCCAACATAAAAGTAATATTTCTAACAATGTTTTGACGTACAACTGCCAAAGTGACGGCTGAATATTACGATTTTTGTAAACACTACCACATTTGATGAATGAATGTCAGAGTGACAGGTAAATATTATGATTTTTTATTTAAAGATGGCAATATATGACGTTTAATTGTCAGAGTGACAGGTAAATATGATTTTTTCTAAAAAAATGCAATAAAAGTTGTATAGCAGCTGTCAGAGTGACATATAAATGTTATGTTTTTTAGTAATTATGACAATATTTCTTGTACAGCTGTCAGTCTGACAGATAAAAATTAAGGAAGAGAAATAATAGATAAAAATTAACATTTTTTATAAATATAACAATATTTGACGTATAATTGCCAGAGTGACATATAAATATTATGATTTTTTTCTAAAAATGGCAATATTTGTTGTATAGCTGTCGGGTTGACAAATAAATATGATCATTTTTTTTGTAAATTAAACAATATTTGATGGTAACTGTCAGAGTGATAGACAAAAATGATGTTTTTTTGTTACTATAATAATATTTGACATGTAGCTGTCAGGGTGACATATAAATGTTATAATTTTTTTGTGTAAATATTACGCTATTTGACGTATAGTTGTCATGTCAGAGTGACAGATAATTATTCTGTTTTCTTCTAAAGATGACAATATATGACGTATACTCGTCAGAGTGATAGATAAATATTATGATTTGTTCTAAAAATGATAATATTTGGTATATAGCTGTCAACGTGACAGATAAATATGATTTTTTGTTAATACAACAATATTAGTTGTGCAACTGTCAATGTGACATGTGTATATTATGATTTTTAATGTGCAACTGTCAAAGTGACATTTAAATGTTACGATTTACAACTGTCAAAGTGACATGTAAATATATTAAGATTTTTGATGTATAACTGTCAGAATGACAGATAAATATTATGTCGACTCTCAGAATGCCATTAACTAGTTCCGCGTATTAATTATTTATTGGTTTCGATGAAAATTCGCCTGAAATATGCAGTTTTGTTGGACGAAACGAAGCGACAGGCGACGCCGTCGAAGACGAACGCAGTTGTGTATTAACTCGTCGAAGCTGACAGCGACAATTGTGCACAATACCTGCACGACAATATTCAAAACCGATTTCGGAATCGATATCATCCCCATCCGCATCTTCGGCCTGAATGTACGTACACGTTGATGAGGTGTGTATAGTATTGTCGGAACATAGTGCGGAATATGCCCCATTATACGTCAATATCTGATTGTCATTAGAGATACGAGCGGCGCGAACGAAAGCGGCATCAAGGAGCTGCCCGCCATTCACGAGGTGATTTTCCAGTTCATGAATTTCGCATTATACTATGATTCTATGAATAGACCGTGTCCTTTTCCATAATAAAACAAATTGCCGGCTATATATAGATCGGGCCACTTTGTTTCTGATTGAAAACTTATGGGAATTAATTTATTATAATGTGTGTCGTTCGACCGTTCGGCTTTCCGTGGCTGGGTAGTTTTGTTTATTTTTCCAAATCGATAAATAATAATATGGTGGCCGGCGGATATTTTTAGAAAATGCAAGCAATTATGCTGCCGACGTAACGAAATACTTTTCGTTACGAAAATGACATATATTCTATAAATTATTAGCGATTATTTGTCAAATAACATTAAATTTTAACTACAACATTATTTGACGTATAGCTGTCAATGTGACACATACATATTTCGATTATTTTTTTACTAAATATGACAATATTTTTTGTACAACTGTCAAAGTGACAGGTAAATATTATGATTTTTTTCTAAAATGTCAATATTTGTTATATAACTGTCAAAGTGACACATAAATATTATGATTTTTAATTAATATAACAATTTTTAATATGGAACTGTGAAAGTGACACAAATATTTTGATTTTGTACTAAAAATGGCAATATTTGTTGTACAGCTGTCAGAGTGACATATAAAAATTTGATTTTTATTACTATAACAATATTTGACGTATATCTGTCAAAATGACAAATAAATATTATGATTTTTGCTAAAAATGGCAATATTTTTATATAACTGTCAAAGTGACACATAAATATTATGATTTTGGGTTAATATAACAATATTAAATGTGGAACTATCAAAGTGGCACATAAATATTTTGATTTTGTTCTAAATAGGACAATATTTGTTGTACAGCTGTCAGAGTGACAGATAAATATTATGATTTTTATCACTGCATCAGTATTTGCATACCTGTCAGAGTGACATTATAAATATTATGATTTTTCCTAAAGATGATATTTGACGTAGGTATAGCTGTCAGAGTGACAGATAAAATCAATATTTTTTATAAATACAACAATATTTGCCAGATTGACAGATAATTATTATGATTTTATCTAAAGATGACGATATTTGACGTACAGCTGTCAAATTGACAGATGAAAAATTACATGTAAAACACTAACGATTCGTTCTTTATTTATATCGCGACAATTAATATAGAAGCAAATATTATTGTCTGACTTTCGACAAAAATTCTACACCACGTATAGCTAGCAAAATGTCATTTAAATTCGCTGAATGTTCGCTAAACACACACCACCCTCCCCAGCTACTTATATATTTGTTCACGTAAACTAGCGGGCAGATCCGCCGTTGTAAACACGGTTATAATATGGGCACATTAAGAGCACAAGTCGCGTTGATAATTACAGTCCCGCGCATAGTTACATTACACGCGGGCGGCGGGGTATGTTATTGGATATGTCGGGTTGGTTGCCTATAATATAATGTGCGTCGAGAGAGGCAGGTAACCGGTTGTTTTCTTAGGACGGCTCGCCTCTCGGAATGAGAGAATGTAAATATACAGACACCGGTTTCTAGCTGGCTGGCTGGCGGGAGCAATTTCCACCCTTATCTGCACGCGCAATGGGGTGGAATAACGGATAAACATACACCTGTGATGTACTATATTGTATTACATGCGGGATATTTCTAGTTTCTAATGTACTTGCGCCGGCCATTTCTAATTTTGTACAATGCGTTCTTTTTTTGTGCGAATTTTTCGCGACCGCTTATTCAACGACGCGATTTAAGATTTGCTAAAGATGACAATATTTGACGTACAGCTGTCAGATTGACACATAAATACTTTGATTTTTTACTACATATGACAATATTTGTTGTACAGTGTGACAGAAAAAGTATGATTTTTTATCATTATATCAGTATTTCATGTATGCCTGTCAGAGTGACAGATAAAAATATGATTTTTTTTAATATGACAATATTTGACTTATAGCTGTCAGATTGACACATGAAAAAATACGATTTTTGGTTAATATAATGACATTTAATGTGGAACTGTCAGAGTGACACATAAATATGTTGAATTTTTACTAAATATGATATATTTAAAATTTTTACTAAAAATTTTAACTAATATTCATTAATGTACTTGCACCGGCCATTTTTAATTTTGTAAAACGCAGGTTTTTTTTTGTGCGGGCATTTCTTCTGCTTATTCAATGTCGCGACTTACGTCAAATTTAAAATAAAATCGAATTAAGCCGTCGAGTCGTGAAGTAAAGTAAATTTCGTCGCGAATTAAACTTTTAATGAAGCTACAATTGACAATGCTGGGCCTTTTCTTTCCATTTACATTTCCACTCGGAAAGAAGCTATAAAAGAATCTTATTAACTGTCAATCGATATTTCTTAATTTCATTGTAAAATTCAATATGGCTTAAAACAATTATTTCTAATGACAAGTGACGTGGTAATTACAGCTAAATTCACCTTATATCCCAGCCTTCTGGAATATTCTCTTTGCCGCACCGAATTTAGCATGCATTTTCTGAAAAATTGACATTTACGAGGGCAATTAATAATAAATCCAGCCGTTTCATCCAGCAACTTCAAAGCCGGAACGTGCAAATGAAATTCGTCATTTCAATCCTGTATTCATGTGGTCTCCAGTCTGGTAGGTCAAATGATGACATTACGTTTCGTTGTGCAGAATTCGAAATTCGAATCGTATATAGAATCCAGTTGCATCGAATCGCATACAAATTATTGTTTTGCGTAATTTAAGTGGGGGAAGTTTGATCGGGAACAAACGATCATCCCGTGGGATTATGGGGATGCATTCCACTGGTTTGGTTGTGTCAATAATTCATTAGATGTATAATTGGTTGCTAGAATGTACAGAAAATTAAATTCTCAATTTTTTTGTACGTATAAAAAAGTTATTGAAATTATTTTTTTGGTGGTAAAATTTATGTAGGTCTATGTTTTTTTTTTGTAAAGAGCGTTTTTCTTATCTACAAAACTGCAAAGAATTATTACAATTTAAAGCCATTTCATTTCATGGTGCCCATAGAATTAATTTTCGAAAATATAAGATTTATTACACCTGGACACAAAATGCCGAAATGACGTCTTTCAACCAGGGGCGTAGCAAACAACAATTACATATTTATACCGATTTTAAGAGGCTTCAATATTTTATATAAGTTTTTACATATAAAATTGTGATAAAATTGAATATAGATATTTTTACAAAAAATAAATTCATTTAAAAAATATTTTCAATAGGTATAGTTTAAAGAATATAATTTTAAAATTAAAATATTTTGAATGTAATTTTAAATAAAATATTTTATATTTAAAAATTTTGAAATAAATTTGGTTACGTTATAATTAAAGAATATTTTCAGTACATTTCTTTGACAATATAAATTTCACAATAAATCATAAAATTCGGATGGTACGCCCCTGGAAGCGGAGCACAAAGCAAACCAGTCCCAGACCGAACAACCGAGCCCCAGCCAGCCAGTTGTTCCCGATGCATATAAGTAACCATTAATAGGAATGATCTAAACTCACGCATCGCGTATAAATCATGTTGGTAAACGTTGCTCTGGCTGGCTGGTTGCAGATATAACGTGGCCACGCTCCGTAAGGGTTGTTATATTAGTGGCCCGTCCAAATCCGTCGTGCTCGTGTACCATTACTCCTTGAACGGGTGCAAGAGGTTGCCTATAACTGCAGCGTAGGTGTGAGACTACGTGTGTGGTATATGTAGGCTTATCTGTGGTCGGATCGTGTGTGTGTTAAAAAAAATCAGGGACTCAACATATATTATACTTCAGACATAGTAATTAAAAATCATTTATTTTTTATTTGCAAAAATAATTCCGATGATACGTTATGTTTATTTAATCAGTCACTATTAACACAACCAAAGTGTCAGTCGGACAATTTGACGTTTAATTAATTTATTGACAAGGTACTATTTTATTATTTTGACGGACGATGTTTATATAATTTTAAAAAACATTGCACGTGTTTGATGATTTTTATTTATTGTTCTGGATAATGGATGAGTAACGCTTTGATTTAATGCAGGTATTTTCGATTATATATTTTTGCTTGAGTTATTCGAAATATTAGAATATTTAATGTGCGTTAATAATAACAAACAATTTACATACCGCTCATTGCTCGGCAAATTATTTTACTTAGACTGCTTATGTTCTGTACGTTTGGTTGCATACTCAAAATATGTATGGCGCATGTAAACATTACGCAGAGTAGTATTAAAAACGGCTGTTTCTGCATTATTTCTTATAAAATGACGTTAAATTAACTGATATCCGATATTTTAATTAAACAACGCTGTTATCGCACGATATTAAATGGTACAAGATCGCCAATTCTGCAAATGAAAAATCTATTTGCAAAAAACCGCACTTTAAAGAAGACGAATGTCCGAACATAAAGCATGAACCGATTTCCCCGAAGAGACGAATTTATTTTGCGTTTGGTCCCTTTGTAATTATACCGACGATATGGTAAGTGGTTGTAATATTCGCGGGACATTATATTCTACATGCAGGACATGTATATGAAGTATAATTGCCGCGCCGCCCAAATAAGGGGATTTTCTCCTGATCTAATAAGGATTTATTTTATGTGCGTGAAATGTCATAAAACGAGCCCTTGATATGTGTATGTGTGTTCTGAACGTGTTTGACACCGATTAGAACATAGTATTTAAGGGTATAAAAATGGGTATGGACGTTTTATTTAGAGATAATAAAAAAGAAATAGAAAAAAGAAAGAGGGTAGGAAAGGTAACTTGCATAGCTTTTGTAGATTTAGAAAAGGCATTTGATAATGTAGATTGGGACATAATGTTTAGAATTTTAAAAGAAACGGGTATAGATTATAAGGATAGGAGAATAATTTTTAATTTATATAAACACCAAACTGCCTTAGTTAGAATTGAGGGGGAAGAAGAGGTAGCAAAAATAGGGAAGGGAGTTCGGCAGGGATGTACACTTTCACCGTTATTATTTAATCTATATATAGAAGATGCAATAAACAAAGTAAAAGAAGAGTATAGTGTAGGTGTGAATGTACAGGGAGAGAAAATATATATGCTGAGATTCGCCGACGATATAGCAATATTGGAAGAAAGCGAAAAGAATTTAGAAAGGGTATTGAATGGTATGCAGGCAGTATTGACTAGGGATTTTAACATGAAAATAAATATAGGTAAAACTAAAGTGATGAGGTGTGACAAAAAGGAATGCAGTAGAAAAATGAGGATCACAATAGGAGATAATAGAATCGAAGAAGTGTCAGATTTTTGTTATTTAGGCAGTAGAATCACAAAAGATAATCGAAGCAAGGTAGATATAAAGTGTAGGATAGCACAGGGTAGGAAGGCATTCGTAGAAAATGAACAGATTTTAAGATCAAATATTGACTTGGGTATTAGAAAAAGATTACTGAAGGTATATGTTTGGAGTGTAGCACTGTACGGGTGTGAGGCGTGGACTATAGGAAAGGAAGAGAAGCGTAGATTAGAAGCACTTGAAATGTGGTGTTATAGGAGGATGATGAGGATTGGTTGGGAAGATAAAGTAACAAATGAAGCTGTACTAGAGTTAGTAGGGGAGAAGAGAAGTATTTGGAGAGTGTTACAGCGTAGGAGAGACAGATTAGTAGGGCATATTCTTAGGCATGGGGGGATTATGCAATTGATCATAGAAGGTAGGAGTGGAGGGAAAGAGAGGGGTAGGTAGGCCTAGATTGGAGTATATGAGTCAGATGGTTGAAGACGTTGAGATGAATAGCTATAGGGAGATGAAGGGATTAGCTCAGGATAGATCGGCATGGCGTGCTGTTTCCAACCAATCTTTAGGATTGCGGACGCTTTAACTAACTAAAAAATAAATAAATTTTTTTTTAGATTCGAATAAATTTCACATTGAGACATAAATATCTACCATAGAGTGAAGAAGGGTATGGATGTGTTATTTAGAGATAATTATTTTTTATTAGCTAATTTTTTTTTTGTATAAACAACATTTTTTTTTTTAGTTTCGATTAAATCCGCATTAAGATATAAATATTCTATCATACGGTGGTATTATATTACAGTCACGTGATATCGAATAGAATCGTGCAAATCCATTAAATTTAGAATGTCGTCCATCGCCCGGCGCCCATCGCCCGATTTAGGACAGTTGTTCTTGCAGCGCTAACTACTTTGCCAACTCGTAAGTAAACACCAAAGTACGGCGATACTACCCCACATCTACCTAGAATACATACACAATATACAGCGTGTTCAATTGCACACCGAAATATCGCGCACGACGAAAACATCGTCTTCAATTAGATTGTTCTACCTAAAAAATTGCAGTTTACAAAAAAAAAAATGGACATGTCAACATGCATAAACATATGTTAACATATATAAACATATGTGCTAAGATGAGAGTAAAATAATTTCTTAATTTAGTTTGTTTCGATAGCGATTTTCGATTTTTTTTATGATTTCATCTTTGGATATTTAAAATTGCACGCACTGTATGTGATTCAATACATTGCGAGGCTGCGAGGAGCGCGCGTCCTTTTACTTGTATGTCCTGATCATACTTTATGAGGCATTTCATCTTTTTATCTTTACTTAGCTCCACATTTAATACAAAAACTTTGGCGCGAGGAATTTCGACTCTTCTCGTCTACGCTGCGAACCAACGAGCTAGCAAGGAACTTTTCCCCTTCTGTACTCTAATATCCTTATATTTCTGGCTTACAACACAAGAATCGCTGGCTATACATGTCCAAGGACCTTCAGCGGGCCTGTACAAAATAATGTAAAAATATGTTTTTTTTTATTGTGGCGTCATCTAATTGTAAATTTAAATGTTTGTTATTGAACGATAGTCTATATTAAAGTAAACTCATGTACAACGTTGCCATGTATTGCAATCAACAAAAGGATTTTATAAAATGTGTATATGATTATCAAAAATATTTCGCAATTTGCGGGTTTTTTTTGATAGAAGAAAAGTGCGGTGAAATAAAGTTGCCAGCCAGTTGTTCCAAATATTTCCCCCAAACCGTACCGACTCCCATACACCTCCGCAACGATACCATAGCTCTCTTTATTGCGCTATACAACCTGAAGATCCGCCACCGATTCACCTCCGGATCCTCCGCTCAAGAGCGCTCTTTGCACCGTCTCGTTTCACGTCACGGTCTACCGACTTCTTTGCCTTTGCACGATTTCCAGTTACAGACAACGGGTCTAGTACAGATACCTGTAATCCCGCTACTGAAATCCACCATCCAACCCCTCGATCACCCATATCCATCAAACGTGCCATTAATTTTATTTCAGTTCGGAATACTTTTATTTGCACATCGAAGAAAAAAATGATTTTTAACAATAAAAAAATATTTTTTGTTCTTTTCGTAGATGTTTGAGCGAAGCCTTCGATTGCGAGCGCCCGCGGCAAATGTACATTTACGTACTTTCCCGTACCTGTACGTAAAAAGAACTAGCAGATTAGATTAGGTCTACTTTCGGATGGGATGTACTTTTCCATTAAAAGCTTTTACATCCGTGGAAGGTGCACGATATACGTGACCTATTGTTAATGTGATTTAATACGAGTAAGTGATTCGCTACGGCCCAAGGTGGCCATAAAAAAATCAGTCAACTTTGCTAAAATCGAACAAAATTTATTCGCATTTAAATAAATCGAAAACACTTCTAAATATCCTTCCAAATATTAAGAAAAATCAAAATATATTTTGATAAGTGATGTAGTGATAAGTTTTTCAGTTTTAAAACTTTTACCTCCGCCCATTTTTTTATAAAACCCCCAATTCTTTGATACATCGAAAAAATCATCATATTATTTTTTTATGTCATTTATAACAAACACATTCCTTCGGATGCTGCAAAATACTTGAAAACTTTACCACCCATATGCTTCCTAAGGGGTGATAGAGGGCGCTTTTCTCCGTAGTCTCAAAGTAAAACAACGCTATAAGTATATGAGGAAATCCGACAGACAAACTGCAAGTTCTTAAACTTATCCATAAATTAGAGCGACTTGAGTTATCGTCATATATAGCCTAAGAGTTATCTTAATCACATTGGAAATTTGTGCAGTGGAGAATGATTCGATTATGAAGAAAAGTAATTTCGTAATTGTCGAGGGAGTCGTTCTGTAATTATGTTGTGGACATACCATTAGATTATTGGATTTAAACAAAAATCGTTACTAATCATTTCTCTTCCCTTTACATATTTATTTCTCCCCTCATTACTAATCTTTTTCTCAAGTTTCATGAAGAATTATTGAAAAGACCATATTATTTCAAATAAACCAACAACTTTAAACTATCCTCCCTCAGCTTATCTATTATCGACATGCCCGAGTAAAAAAATACAAAATAAAAAAGATTTCGCGAACAAATCCATTTTCAACTGGAAATAGGGCATCTTATATGTGTGTCTTTTAGACGATGAAAATACCGCTAAAAATACCGAGGCGCTCCTCCAAGCACGGAGAAGAGAAACGGACACATGTACTCGCGGGACTAGCAAAGGCGGAGGACGGTATACGTTGACGAGCCCAGTGGAAGGATGATTCCGGAGTCGGCAGGAGATGAACCGACGAGCAGTAGCAAGGATAAGCAATCTTAGAGTATTAGGACGGCAGACAGCAACGAAATTGAAAACAACCCTTATAATTGAGTAGAACGCATTTTATACGAACGAGTATATCGCCCCGAGTGGCTCTTGTGTAACAGCAACTCGTTGGTATGTACAAATTCATATAACGCCACCAGAATATGTCTTGCGTGATTTATTGTTTGCCAACGTGAAGATATGTTGGACAAAATCATAACAATCGAATATCTTTATCGATTTATGGTGCTATTGACGATAAAAGCTGTGATTTCGAAAGGAGCATGTATAACAACGGTTTTATTTCACCTATTGCCACGTAAATATCGATATAAAAAATGGTTTGATATATACGAATTTTTCGGACGTTCCTTGCATCGAAGAATCTCGATCATATTATACAATAATAAATGCTAATTCGCCTGTACGGAAGATCATACTGAAACTCTACGCGTGTATTTTCCACTTTCTCTTTACGACATTAAGTAACCACCCCCCGAGATAAGTCCCAACAATTACTTATCCAGAACAATAAACCAAACTATGCAGAAATCCATTGTTGGCTATATATACACAGTTCACTAGCTTACTGCCATAATGCGATTCGTGTAGTAAACTCGTGTCGTCGTCTAGTTCATAGTTTCTATTATAATATTTCCGCAGGATCAGGACCTGCTCCTCCTCATCCTACCAGGACAATGTACATTGTCTTTGTTCCCGCTGTGTTTTGCGGAATGGCGTTTTCGAGGATATTCTAATACAAAATTTCGCATTCATTTTCGTATTTATATGTCGCGTTTAATATAAAAATAAGTAAATTGACTGGTTTTATGTACAATAACATCGCGTCGTTTGCTTCGCTACGTCAAATTAGACATTTTGCAACTCGGCGGCCATCATTTATTTTAAAACAGCTGTTTTTTTTTTTGTTATACTTCCAGTCGTACATATTTTCTGATTATTTTAGGCGCTGGTCTAATTATTTCGGCATTTTAAACGAATTTTTAATGTTATTTCGTTCTATTTGAACATTGAATCAAAACTAGGAAGAGTTGTTATTTTTCGCTACGTACTATTTATATAGACAAGTCGGTAGTTCAAATGCAACTATTTCGATTAGCAATTTTCAACCAAAATTCTGGCAAGGACAAAAACAATCGAAACATTCAATTTCCATTTCAAAATATGAAACATTCTTCAGCTTGTACCTTTTTTATACGTATTGTTTATAATAGATGAGTCAATAGTTCAAATGCAACATGTTTAATATTTCGATTAGCAATTTTAACAAAAATTCTCGCAACGACAAAAACAATGGAATACATTCAATTCCAAATTCCCAAAATATGAAACATTCTTCGACCTGTATCTTTTTAATATATTTTTATAATTTGCATTTCTAATAGAGCTGTTAACGAACCCAAATGAGTTCGTTTATAGCGAATTTGAGTTCGCTTATAGCATAGGGCAATTTACTGTTTCAAAGTTGGTAGCTCTGTTTGCCAGTTATCAAACGTCAAACTACAAAAGAAAGCAACAAATAGGTTAATTTAAATTTATTTCAAATGTTTCAAATGTGTCAATAGTTACTATCAACAGTCAAAAAATTCCCTAAATTTTTAAATTTCGATTTTTTATTTAAAAACGGCATAAAAGACGCAAATTAGAAAAAATAGTATAAAATACTCATTTCGTAAGTCATTTATAACACTAGTTCTTTACAAAACGAGGTGCGTAGCATCGAGTTTTCTAAACTTGAACTCGTGCAATAAAACTTGCCTTATTAAAACTCGTTCTTTAATATACTATTTTCTAATTTGCGTTTCTAATAGAGCTATTAACGAAGCCAAATGAGTTCATTTATAGTGAATTTGAGTTCGCTTATAGCATAGGGCAATTTACTATTTCAAAGTTGGTAGCTCTGTTTGCCAGTTATCAAACGTCAAACTACAATAGAAAACAACAAATAGTTTGATTTTAATTTTGTCCCTGAAATGTACAATTGTACGTCAAACTACAAAAGAAAGCAACAAATACTTTAATTTCAATTTATTTGACAATTTATTTCAAATGTTCAAATGTGCCAATAGTTACTATCAACAGTCAAAAAATTCCCTAAATTTTGAAATTTCGATTTTTTATTTAAAAAGGGTATATAAGATGCAAACTAGAAAAAATAGTATAAAAAACTCATTTCATAAGTCATTTATAACACTCGTTCTTTAGAAAACGTCGTTTTCTAAACTTGAACTCTTGCAATAAAACCTGCCTTATGAAACTCGTTCATTAATATACAAATTTTTGCTACGTATTGTTTATATTAAATAAGTCAGTAGTTCAAATGCAACTATTTCGATTAGAAATTTTAACAAAAATTCTCGCAACGACAAACAAATATCTATTACATTCATTTCCCATTTCAAAATATGAAACATTCTTCCTTTTAATATATATTTTCGCTACGTATTGTTTATATTAGACGAGTCAGTAGTTCAAATGCAACATGCTTAATATTTCGATTAGCAATATAAAAAAAAAATCGATGCGTTCAATTTAAAAATATGAAACATTTTTCCGCCCGCACCTTTCGCCCCCTGAAATCATTCTGTCACTGTACAGCGGCGCGTTTTTCCATCCACTCGCGACATCGTCCCCGTGTCCTTTCGCTCGTTCATTTTCGCCACATACGCTTGCGTATGGCCTACCGATCGCACGACGCAGGCTGTCGCGACGCCACCAGTGCCCTCTACCGGGCATCAGTGCCGCGAGTATGCAGCGCGTTTCGTATCGGTACGCCAGTCCTGCGGCTAGAGCTGTACGGAGCACATATGCCGCAAGAACCGCGTCCGCGTACATACACACCAATGTAAATGTTGCGGGGACTTAGTAGTCAGTTCTCCGTGTCCGGATATATAGGGGACATTTGGTCCATCCGTCGGTTAGCTTGTACAGTGCAGAACTAATTTATTTAAAGCGTAGCAGACGCGTAGTTCTACGTTCAACGAAACCATCAACAGCGTTGTGATAAGATCGGGTTGGTAACATGCCACCCCGTGGTGGTGTAGTAAATTAATTATTGTGGAAATCGTAACACGCCCTCCATTTAAGCACGCTCGTTTTAAAAGCGCGCCAGTTCGTCTTTCTATTTGGATTCGCATCAAGAAAATCGCCCCCAAAAAGTGGTTTGTTCTGCGATTTTTGTCGATTAAATCGTATGGTAAAAAAAATTTTTTTTTTTGTTATTCCAACAATTTTTTTTTTGGATTTTAAATTCTGCCCACGCTGTAAATTGTATTTCTTGTTTAAATTTAGATTTTTATTTTCCCAATCATCACAATTTTTCGATCAGATATGAGTAGCTGTTTTTTTTAATTTCCCTTTCGACGATATTTTTAAGCAATTCTATATAATTTCCTGCGGGGAATTTAAGCCCATTTCCGACGTTCAGTGAAGTCATTGATCGTTACTAAATCTGTCATTAATTTTTGAAAAGTAATATTAAAAAAGTATTTATGGAAATATTAAAATTTTCGCGCTGATAGTTACATAATTTTAAAAAAAAATTCGAATGGTTAAACGACATTTTGAATCATTTGGTTGCAGTTTTTATGCGCAGAATGAAATTGAATCACTGGTTAGGTTTAATGCTCTTTAATAGAATGATTGCCATTTAATGCAGCTGCATTTTGAACTTGTCCCCCCCGTTTCTTTTAAATTAAATAATCGGAATATAAAAATTGTAAGATGATGTTTCTTAACGGCAGTTTTTGACGAGGTTGATATGATGGAACTTAGATTGACAATGATGAAGTTAGTGACCTTTTTGGAGTGCTAAAAGTGCGTTACGCTGGAGTTTATACCTATGAAGGGTAGAAAGGGGGAAGTTATGGATAATTTCGAGCATCGACCTCCGCCCCTACCGCGCCGAGCGCGGAATATCTACGCGGAACCGTTCGGACATGAAACCAGGTGAATTTGATTTTGTCGACATCAAAATAACCAAAATCTAATTTTTTAAAACATAAAAATCCGATGGAAATTAACGAAAAAACACTAAGCATTGTAATTGTGGAAGTCCATTCTGTGAGATAAAGGAATTTTCGCAAATTTTATAATGTTTTTAATTTTCCGACTAGTTTCGATAATAAGTTATCATCATCTGGGAAAAAAATGGTCCAGCATTAAAGTATTTTAAAATATTTCGTGATACATTTTTTAAATACGTTGCATTGTGCGTTTTTTTTTTATAAATAGACAATTCGATTTTTTTTTACTTTCCGCATAGCTCTTTTTTTTTTTTTTTTTCTAACAAAAAATACATAAAACTGCTTAAGATTTAATTAAAAAAACATTACAGAAATGATTGATTTAAAAAGTCAATTGAATTACAGAAAATGAACAAATATTCATCGTTAGATTTTTTGCGTATAATAAATACTCACTATTTGTTCAGAAATCTTCATATTTAGGAATTTTCTGTATTGCAACTCAGTATTTGATTAATGACAATAATAATTCGACTTAAGCTCCATCTCTTATTTTATAAGTCAGTCATGAATTTACGATTTCTGAGGACTCTCGATCAACTAAATATTAAATGTTAATATGTCAAATCGTATTTAAAATTGTTTATTCAAAGTTTAAAAGTGCTTTGCAATTTTTAAGTTAAGAATTTTTTTGATGCAAATAGTGCGGTGATGTAAATTTGACACTCAGCTGCTGCAAATAGTCTAAATTAGATATTAAAGGTTCGAGTAACCTTTTCTGGTAATGTGTTAGTTTTTGGCCGAGTTTCAAATTGCTAAAAAACTATTTTGTGTTTGGGATTTTTTAATGGATAACTAATAAAGCTAATAGCTTCAAAGTTTGTCATTAACTAACCTAAACCATTCCGAATGTGTATTAAAATTATTAAGTCCTTACGACTGTTCTGTCAAAAATTTTGTTGCCTCTTAACAAAAGTTTGATAAAAAAAGAAGCTCAAATTTGGCATTTTTTAAAAGATAACTAATAAAGCTAATAGCTTCAAAATCTGTCAATATCTAAGCGAAATTTTTGTTATTGTGTTACAAAAATATTAAGTCCTTACAACTGTTCTGTCAAAAAATTAGTTGATTTAAACTAAAAGTTTGAAAAAATATATTTAAAAAATAAGCTCAACTTTGGGATTTTTTTAAAAAGATAACTAATAAAGCTAATATTTAAAAAATCGGTCAATATCGAATCTAAACCTTTCTTAATGTGTATTAAAAATATTAAGTCCTTACGACTGTTCTGTCAAAAATTTTGATGCCTATTAACAAAAGTTTGAAAAAAAATGATAAAAAAAGAACCTCAAATTCGACATTTTTTAAAAGATAACTAATAAAGCTAATAGCTTCGAAATCTGTCAATATCTAAACTAAACTTTTGTTATTGTGTTTTAGAAATATTAATTCCTTACAACTGTTCTGTCAAATAATTAGTTGACTTAAACTAAAAGTTTGAAGAAAAAAAATTTTAAAAATAAGCTCAACTTTGGGATATTTTTAAAAAGATAACTATTAAAGCTAATAGCTTCAAAATCTGTCAATATCTAAATTAAACTTTTGTTATTGTGTTTCAGAAATATTAAGTCCTTACAACTGTTCTGTCAAAAAATTAGTTGACTCAAACTAAAAGTTTGAAAAAAAATATTTAAAAAATAAGCTTAAATTTGGGATTTTTTTAAAAAGATAACTAATAAAGCTAGTAGTTTCAAAATCTATCAATATCTAATCTAAACCTTTCTTAATGTGTGTTAAAAATATTAAGTCCATACGACTGTTGTGTCAAAAAAATTCTTCACTCAAATTATGCCATGTTTTTTTTTGCTGCGAAAAAGAGAACATTGCAAATCTCCCGCTTAATAAAACAAATTTCCCGTAGAGAAAACATCGCAAATTTTCTTTTAATAAAAAATTCTTCAAATAGTTTAACCCGTGCTTATTTATTACAAGTGTAATTTGTAGCTTAAATCACTAGATTATATAAACTATCTGTATATAATTCCACATTTGCCGATAAAGTTTCACGAAACTCCACCATGAACGATTGTAATTTAACCAGTTGCTGCTGGACTGAAATTATTCCCTGGCTTGTAATTAATTTATATTGTACGTGTTGAACAAAGAGTTCAAACTAACAGGGAAAACATCCCCTCGATGCTATAGAATTACACATAAATATTGAAAATTCACGTATAATCGAACGGTAAACAACTAAACATCGAAATAAAAGACAATTTTGTACTTAAAAAAATATTTCGGGAAAAAAAGGAAGGCTGTTAATATAATTTAAGAATTTATTATTTTTTAATTCAAATTTCTCTTAAGAAAAAAATAAAACTAACCAATAAATTTATTTGTAGAAAAACACTTTATTAAAAAATATTTTTTTAGGGAAAGGTTTTATTATTATAATTTAAGAAGAAATTTTTTTTATAATTAAAATTTCTCTTAGAAAAATTAAACCAACCAATAAATTTTTATATAGAAAATCCTTAATTAAAAAATATTTTTTTTGGGAAAGGGATGTTTTTTTTTTAAATTAAGAAGAATTTTTTTTATAATTAAAATTTCTCTTAGAAAAATAAAACCAACCAATAAATTTTTATATAGAAAATCCTTAATTAAAAAATTTTTTGGGGGGGAAAGGGATTTTTTTTTTTAATTAAGAAGAATTTTTTTTATAATTAAAATTTCTCTTAGAAAAATTAAGACCAACAAATAAATTTATTTATAGAAAAGCACTTAAGATTCCATTTACTTTTTGGCTTGAATTGCGTGGCTCTTTATGGCCTTTGAGGGGGATAGGGTGGAGTAAAGGTGAACTCACTCACCACCCCGATTAAACGAACCATTTGAGGCCTTTTAGGGCTCAAAGTAAGGGCATGCCAGTATAGTTTAAACGCACCGCGCGGAAATGCCTCAATTTCTATTCATTTCGCGAAGATGCAAAGCAGAGAGAGTGAGAGAGAGACATGTGTAGGGCGGTTTCTGGGGGTGATTCGCCAATTAGATACGAAATACAACGTTGCCAGACGAAATAAAATTAATATTTCTGATGAGTCGCTCAAATTAATATTTTTAACACGCAAAATCCAAAAATGTTTTTATTTCTCTTCGTCGAACACAAATCAGTGATTTTCATCCGTCAATGTGTAATTATTCAAATACGTTTCTAAACGGTATTCTATGGGCGCATCTCCGAGGGTTATATTAAGGGTAGGGTGCATCTAATTACGCCAATCTAAGCACAAACAAATGCGTGGCCCTATTGTTTTCTGTGCGTATGAAATTTTCAATTGGCGCGGCTGAAACTTCCAAGGAAACTGTTCTCTAATTTAAATATACCCGCGGGGGTGCGCCACATTGTAGAAGATGCTATACGAAGTTGTAATGTGTACGTTTGGTTGCCTGTATGTACAAGTGTTTTTAAACGGGGTTTTGTTAAGAAAATCGACGAATTTGATTCTAAAAACAAAAATTTGTTTTATATGGGTTTTGGAGCCTCTGGTTCTGTGTTGAATATACCGCAAAGGATGGATTAAAATGTACAATACAGTTTGTTCATGTTCGCCTCATTAAATTCATTAAAAAGTGTATGGAATTCAAATTGTGCTATTTGATAATTCGACTAATTATACACTCACGTACGAAATGCGCGAGTATATTAAATCCGATTTCGCATTTCATTTACGAATGCGATGACTGTTCATTAGAGAACTCTGTCAAATGTAACTGTTTAATTCGAAAAGCATTTGTTAATTATCGCACTATGATACCAAAAAAAAAAAACGCATTTATCCCATAATAATTGAATTATTTTCTTCAAACACTCGGTATAATGCGATTTTTAATATTCTAATATGGACATACCTTTAGAATAGAATATTTATTTATTTGTCTTTAAAAACATTTTTACATTGCGCATATCGCATATATGTACATAAATAATCAAAAAAGAATTTACATATGAACTTTACAGTTAATTTTTACATAAAATTTTTACAGTTAATTTTTTGAATTACAGAATTTTTTTTTACGTTTCTTTTACATTTTTAAAATTACAGAATGCCATGAGGCATTCGTTTCCTTAGAAACGTCAAATTAGACATTTCAACTCGGCGGCCATTATTTATTACGCAACAGCTGATCTTTTGTTTACAAGCTCCGAAACTGATCTGTCAAAAATTTTGTATATGTACATTTACGCTTAAGATTTTCCCCGGTTGGTATTGTTTCGTTTAATTCAATCGGTACGCGATACAAATCAATTATTTCATCGACACTTTCGCTGCGTCAGCTCTTCGCAACGCTTCACCAATTTTCACCATTCACATATTTAGTACAGTTTCAACGTAACCCATAATAACAATGACCGCTTTGTCACTGCTGGACCGATGTCCAGTGATGCTTGGCCTATAATTTCATCTCGTATATATATACGGGCAGAAGAGAATGAGCGCCCTTTTGCCACTCCCGATATGTGCAAATATACAACGTGTATCAATTTTTTTTAAATAATTTTGTTGCTATTGTACAATTTTTCTATTTGTAATAAATTGTCTTGAGGATTACAACATATTTTCAGTCAATTGCATTTATTTAAGCGGCATTTTGTGTTAATACTCGCAAAATACATGCAACGGCCATTATAACGAGTTACCGATATGCAACCAACCATACATCCGATGTCGTTAACTCATTACGTAATTTATCGCTCGACCCCTCTGTTGTGTTCAATTTGCTGCCCTCTTCATATACATCACCCTCTTCTCTGACAACCGCAGATTCGATTTTTAATTAAAAAAAAAAAATACAGTGTTGTCTTTTGGACGTCTAAACAACCCTTTAAATTAAAGCTCGCTGAACACGTGTTATTTTTTGTAAAAAATATATTATGTATTTCATTTAAAAAAATACATTGTCGTCTTTTGGACGTCTAAACAACCCTTTAAATTAAAGCTCGCTCAACACGATTTTTTTTTTTTGTAAAAAAAAACAAGTCTTCTGGTTTTGTTGGCACTATATGTCCTCTCGTTAAATACTAGACGCAAAGTAATTATGTTAGCTTTGTGTTCAGCTGGAATTAGAGGAAGTGAAGACCTCTAGCTGGAATGATTTCTGGTGGTGGTGGTGGTAGTAGCAATTGTAGTGTGGATTGGCAAAGTCGTAGGGCTTTAATACCTCCGCCCTTAAGTGCCCAGATATTAATTAACTGACAATGAGAATCGTTATTATTGTCCTTGCTGTGGATTTCTAGTTCCATACGTCCGTAAAAGGCTTCCAAAAGGAAGTAGCGGATATATGATTAAATGTACTTTTTTATTTTTCGCTTTTCTCGCTTTAATTAACGAATTAATCTAACAATATAAAAATGATTTGTGTTACATTTTTTTAATTAATTTTTTGCATATTTTAATTTTTTATGTATTTAATTTTTTTTTTTTTATTATTTCGCGAGCGCTCTTTCGATGAATTTCGCACAAAATTAAAGCAAAAAATCAAAAAAAAAATATCGTGGTCTAAGATTTTTTTATTTCCCCCTTGTCACCGGTTATAAATTAGGCGTAAATTTCTTTATTGTCCCGCAGAAAAACTTCGAGCAATTCATATATTAATCTATAACGTCGTTAAATTTAGTATCTTCAGCATTTAGAGCCAGACATTCCCGATAAAGTCCAGATGTCTCCCTAAGAAAATTGATATACACTTCCACATTGCATTGCCCAATTAACATTCTGTACTCAGGCACCGCATGGAATCACTTACTAGAAAAAAAAGATCAAAAATCTTCCTTTTCTTTGGCTGTGGTAATTATACGTGACATTTTGTAAGCAGTGTAATTGTCTACAAGACGTGTGTATTTTATTAGATGGATATTATACTTATTTCGGTGATGCTGCGGCTGTTTGGTTGCATAGTTCAAAATATATTTTACAGCATTTATTTCGTGATATCTATTTTCGTTACTTTTTAATAGAAATAATTCGCAATTTAATAATGATACTTTTCGAATTCGGTACTTTGGCACTATATGAAACCACTTGTTACAAGGTAAAAGAACAAAAATGTTGTGTTAATTATACGTGACATTTCCTAAACAGTGCAATTGTCGATAAGACATGTAAATAGACGTTACACTTATTTTGGTAATGCTGCGGTTGTTTGGTTGCATAGTTCAAAATTAATAATCATTAAAAAATATCTTTAAATATTTTCGATTGAAATTAATCTCTAGATTTATTTCAAATGAGGTAAACATTATTTTGGAAGCAACGAACGATTAATTTTAGTTCAAAAAGTAGAAATAAATAGGTTGCATATCTAAGTACACCTACATTTAATGCCGTATCGATGGATCTTTCATGAATTATTTGAGCAATAATATATTTGCGCGTTTTCAATGCGAAGTCCCCATTGTGGGGAAGCTTATTTGTACATATCACGTCATGTTGCATGCTCGCTAATTTATTCTTTACTTTCCGAAACAAAGTTATGTATATAATTAAAATTGCATTGAAATTCACATTAACATGTTATAATGAAATTAATTTAGAATGAGATTACACGGCATTAATTATAGTGCCAGTCACATAGAGTTTAGCTCAAATATGATTAATCTATAATAATAAATAAATATAAAAAAATTAAAGCAGCGGGGATTGATATGATACCAGCCGAATTAATAAAACACGCAGGGGAAAAAATGCAGGAGCGATTATACAGGTTAGTTTGTAAAATATATGAGAAGGGAGAAGTACCACAGGATTTTCAGCGTAGTAGAATAGTAACAATGCCGAAGAAAATAGGAGCTAATTTGTGTGAGAACTATAGGACCATTAGCCTACTATCACATGCATCGAAGATATTGTTAAAGATTATTTATAGGAGATTAGAAAATAAAGTAGAGGAAAGGCTAGGAGAAGATCAGTTTGGTTTTAGGAAAAACAGAGGGACGAGAGAGGCGATTCTAGCACTAAGAACGGTAGTAGAAAAAAGAAAGAGGGTAGGAAAGGTAACTTGCATAGCTTTTGTAGACTTAGAAAAGGCATTTGACAATGTAGATTGGGACATAATGTTTAGAATTTTAAAAGAAACGGGTATAGATTATAAGGATAGGAGAATAATTTTTAATTTATATAAACACCAAACTGCCTTAGTTAGAATTGAGGGGGAAGAAGAGGTAGCAAAAATAGGGAAGGGAGTTCGGCAGGGATGTACACTCTCACCGTTATTATTTAATCTATATATAGAAGATGCAATAAACAAAGTAAAAGAAGAGTATAGTGTAGGTGTGAATGTACAGGGAGAGAAAATATATATGCTGAGATTCGCCGACGATATAGCTATATTGGAAGAAAGCGAAAAGAATTTAGAAAGGGTATTGAATGGTATGCAGGCAGTATTGACTAGGGATTTTAACATGAAAATAAATATAGGTAAAACTAAAGTGATGAGGTGTGACAAAAAGGAATGCAGCAGAAAAATGAGGATCACAATAGGAGATAATAGAATCGAAGAAGTGTCAGATTTTTGTTATTTAGGCAGTAGAATCACAAAAGATAATCGAAGCAAGGTAGATATAAAGTGTAGGATAGCACAGGGTAAGAAGGCATTCGTAGAAAAAGAACAGATTTTAAGATCAAATATTGACTTGGGTATTAGAAAAAGATTACTGAAGATATATGTTTGGAGTGTAGCACTGTACGGGTGTGAGGCGTGGACTATAGGAAAGGAAGAGAAGCGTAGATTAGAAGCACTTGAAATGTGGTGTTATAGGAGGATGATGAGGATTGGTTGGGAAGATAAAGTAACAAATGAAGCTGTACTAGAGTTAGTAGGGGAGAAGAGAAGTATTTGGAGAGTGTTACAGCGTAGGAGAGACAGATTAGTAGGGCATATTCTTAGGCATGGGGGGATTATGCAATTGATCATAGAAGGTAGAGTGGAGGGAAAGAGAGGGGTAGGTAGGCCTAGATTGGAGTATGTGAGTCAGATAGTTGAAGACGTTGAGATGAATAGCTATAGGGAGATGAAGGGATTAGCTCGGGATAGATCGGCATGGCGTGCTGTTTCCAACCAATCTTTAGGATTGCGGACTCTTTAACTAATGATTAATCAGAGTTTTACATTTGTTTCAACAAATTTTCTATATTTTATACAAAAAAATATATATACAAACTTGTTGACGTGTATTAATATAAGAAACATGTCTAGGTTCGAAACGAGACTCGGATGATTTTTTTTATAACTACAAATAAAATGATTTCCCTCCGAAAGATTGTACTTTTATTTTTCATATTTTTATTTTATTTAGTAAACAATAATTATATCCCGTTTCGATTAAAATTGACGCGACTGCATTTTCCACGATTATATCCGTGAAAATCTGCATATAGATAAGGATTTTTATCCTCGCTGATGCGACTCAATTAAAACCCGAAGCCTCCATAATTTCCAATCAGCATTGAGCCACGTTATCATCATCATCATCGTCATTCTATAGGCACAAATTCGAAACGCATCACAAACGGCCATATTTAGATTATTCGCACACGAATTTCGTTTATATATATACATATTGTATTATATATTACTTTGTGGTTTATATGCATTCAACGCGGCGTGAAATTTGTTGCGATTTTCATATACTTTTCATTACACTTCTGCATGACTGCCGACTGCCAAAATGATGAATTTCTCCTGCCGCGTGGTTCCACACTGTGTTTTGCTCCTCGTACAGGACCCACTCAGCAATTCGGCAATGTTTCATCCATTAAACAACCCTTCATTGAATGGTTGCTTAATGGATTTTTATATTAATCTTAATCTTTAACTATTCATCGCACATTAAATCTATTTATAAAAATAACGTACACTTTGATTCGATTTGGGGAAGAGAAATAAAAATACAATGTTTTATATCACGGTTAAAAACGAGGTTTATTCGAAGACAATTTAGAAGAAAATATGTTTGTTGTAACGTTGTATTTTGGCAACGTCGTAATATCAACTCACACTCACAAACAAAATAAATTTTAATAAATGTTCTGTTGCTTTTTATTCACTTTTTATTACCTAAACTTGTATTTACAATTTACATTTTTGGGAAGTTTTATATCGCGTTTTTACCGTGATATAAAACCTTGTATTTTTTACATTTTTTCCCAAATATGGACTATCACAACATAACGGCAAAATCTATAACCTATTTGGGCGGCCATCATGATATTATTGTATCCTGTCAAACTGACGTTTCTAAAGTCAAAACAGCATCTTAAAATGTAAACAAAAACATTTTTCTGCTGAATATAGTATTTTTAATTCATTTTACGAATATTTGCGATTATTTAAAAACTTTTTAATCAAAATAAATAACATTTTGCGAACATATTACTTTGATCGAAGAAAATGTAGGTGCAAATTGGTCAATACACCGTTAAATAAGGTGTATAATCACCCAAATTTTGATTCTTTTAAATTCTTCAAATAACGTTGCCTCGTTACGTTTTTAAAACACGATTTATGACGGCCCTGAGACTTGTTTGTTGCCTAGATTACTGTTGCTTCAATATGGGTTTGTATTTATTTGTTAGTCGGGGTAAATATGGTTTGGGTCTGATGCGGCGGCGGACCATTTTATCCGGCCGATTAAAATATATCGCAATAAAACGAGATCAGTTTCGCGTGAATTCACAATTGAAATACCGCCGTAAATTAATATGTCGAACTATGCGAAATTATTTCGGAAATGAAGCGCGAAATTAGATGACAGTAACAGTACGCGTGATACAATTTTAACCCGCGGTATATTAATTTGATTTAAATACCATTAGATGCAACGAAACCAAATAAAATCGTTGTATTTTTTTGAAACCGCAAATAAATGTCTACGACATAAATAAATATCGTACACTAAGCCATATTTTTTTTTGTAAATCTCATCCACTTTATGCTTATAAACTAACAGGCATTTCTTAAGCTGTTTCTTAAGCTATAGAGGAGGCAAATATGCATACGGCTTTATAGTCTTTCTCGAAGCTGAAGAGCAACTCGGCTCGTATCTCTCATAGCCGCTCCCGCCGCCTCCAGAGTGCAGAAGAGATTATCTCTTCACCAAGTCCTGCCAACACCCTCACCCACCCTCCGCCTCACTCGCTCACGTCATCCTTAAAGCGGCGCTACATTTATAAATTCGTATTACTAAATTACTACTAAATTCCATTTTCTGTTCTGCTATGCACAACCATATCTGAAAAAATTACTTAATTTCACTCGCCAAAAAATTTGTTTGTGCCGATGCTTTGATTTGTTGCCTGCTTCACTTCGATTTTTTTAGCCTTTCGTTAAGAAGAGTACATATTTAGAATGGAAAATTGATCTATTGGCTGTTGGTGGTGATGCTGATGATGACTCTAGTTTCGGTAGGCATTTAATCTGCCCAAAATCTTAGTTTTGCCAAGCAATTTTATTTGGGGATATATCGTATTTATTGCAGCCAACTTCACGTATGTAGCTCAAATAAACTCAACACTAATTTTACTGCAATCATCCTCAAAAAAAAATCTTCTATTAAACCGAATAAATTACCGCACCACATAGCGTACACCACTTCAGTGTTAGCATCTTCTATAGTTCTATCTAAAGCCCAGGAGAGGATATTGGCAATAGTACACATAACCCTATTTGCATCTTTTGTATGCCGTTCACGTTCCCACTCTGCATCTTCTTAACACCTCCGCCCTCGCGTCGCCGCCACCGTCGCATATTACAACTACCCACCACAGCGCCATCTCTTCTCAGCTCATATAACCGTACTATACCGAATGATATCAACGCTTTCCTATATACTATTATATTAAATATTTAAGTGTACGCGGAAGGACAGAAGGACAAACACAAACTATCTAATTAATTTTTTTATAGTCTTATCAAATAATTTAGCAATTATTTTTAATTTAATGAGAATTTTAAAGATTATCACTACGGTGATAAATTATAATATAGAATATCACCCAAATACCGTAACAAGCATTAAGTAGTATATAAATAGTGTATATAATAGTATATATATATAATAGTATATATATAATATCAATCACGATTTGTGACAGAGGTATTTTATTTAGTGTTAGCTTATGCTACTGAAGATGGGGGCATAGCGCTTGAAATGTACATCTAGCTACTTAATGCTTGTTACGGTATTTGGGTGATATTCTATATTAATGAGAATTGATAGACTTTCCACTGTTGCCAAATTTCCTAATATTTTACTTGTATCAAATATAGAATTTCTATTTTCAATTTAGATAAATTTAGCAATTTAATTTGACATTCAGTTTAAAATTAATATAAAATATCTTACTTTCCATCGTTGCCAAATGTCTTAATATTGTACAATAACAAACGCAAACTCTCTAATTATGTTTTTATGGTCTTAGAAAATAATTTAGCAATTATTTTTAATTTAATGCGAATTGATGGACTTTCCACTGTTGCCAAATTTCTATTATACCATTATCAAATATATACTTTCTACTTTTAATTTAATTAAATTTAGAAATTTATTTAAAAATTAATATAAATTATTTTACTCTCCTTAGTTGCCAAATGTCTTTATATTGTATAATATCAAACACAAACTCTCTAATTATTTTTTTATTGTCTGCAATTATTTTTAAGATAATGAGAATTGATAGACTTTCCACTGTTGCCAAATTTCTCAATATTATACAATTGTCAAATATGTACCTTCTATTTTTAATTTAATTAAATTTTGAAATTTAATTTGACGTTTATTTTAAAATTAATATAAAATATTTTACTTTCCATCGTTGCCAAATGTCTTTATATTGTACAATATCAAACACAAACTCTCTAATTATTTTTTTATTGTCTTAGCAATCATTTTTAAGTTAATGAGAATTGATAGACTTTCCACTGTTGCCAAATTTCTTAATATTGCACAATTTTCAAATCGAAATGAACGCATTAATAAATTATAATACAAATCGCAACAAAGAAGCCATTTTCTTTTCAATCTCGATGTTGTATTTCGCTTACAACAGTACATTGTCTAACAAACGAATGTTTTAACACATTTCTGAATATATATTCGGTATTAGTTCGAGGATCGCTTTGAAATTATTCCACGTATATATATGTTATCGGGAAGGAGAAGAGGAGCGCTCTTTTATCATCGCTAATAAAACACAAGCGGGCGGCGTTTTGTTTCGCCTGTATTACCAGATCGATATATATATGTTCCCCCGTACGTATATCGCGTGGTTGGTTCTCTTTCTCATCTGACGTGAATGCTGGGCTGGAGCTTCGCTTCAGATTTCAGCTCGGTAATAAATGGCCATTTCTCTGAATTAGGAATTATTATGGGCAATAGTGCGCGCTGAATTATTGATGGTACCGGATCCTACCACGTCGTACATCTCGTGTGTCTCCGGGATAGTTTATGCGATGTATAAATGAGAGATAATCATATATATGATCGTCGAGACGCTCCTAAAACTGAATGGAACAAAAGGAATAGAAATGCATATAGATACATCATCCAATGGTATTTTAGAACATCAAAATCGGCTTTGCTGCTATATTCAAGCTGTAGTTTGACGTTTAATTGTAAACAAACTCGTGTCAAAATATGTCAGATGATCGACACGCAATAGTGGTCATTCTGAACGATAACAATGGTTGCCAGAGTGACGCTGTCAATAAATTATTCCAGCGGCCATTATAATTTTAGTTTAAACGTCAAACGGACTTGTCTAACCTCAAGGCAGTGAATAAAATGTAAATACTACAAACATTTGTACTCATTTGAATTATAAACAACTCAAATAATTATTAAAGTACAATAAAATAGTCTTAAAACTAGCTTTTACAGCACTATTTGTATTTTTTTCGCTCAAAGTTTGTATTTAAGCTGCAGTTTGACATTGAATTGTAAACAAACTCGTGTCAAAATATGTCAGATGATGGACATGTAGTAGTGGTCCTTCTGAACGATAACAATGGTTGCCAGAGTGACGCTGTCAATAAATTATTCCAGCGGCCATTATAATTTTAGCTTAAACGTCAAACTGACTTGTCTTAAACTCAAGGCAGTGAATAAAATGTAAATACTACAAACATTTTTACTCATTTGATTTATAAAGAACTGAAAGAATTATTAAACTACAATAAAATAGTCTTGAAACTAGTTTTTACAGCAGTATTTGTATTTTTTTCGCTCAAAGTTTGTTTCGGAATATTTTCGCGGACATGTTTTAATAAACTTATCCGACGTCCCAAGCACTTCCCGCATCGAATCAAATTAATAATATTTACCCCTGCGGTTTGCCTCGGTCTTATTTATTTTACTATTCCGCAGCAAATAAAGCCTTTTCCGTGGCTCTTTTAGGTCTTGGGACTACCGTATCAATATGGTATGGTGTTCTGACAGCAATATTCTTTCTACTTCCTCAGCCAATTCTGTGAAATCGAATTTTGCCACACATCGCAAACGTCTGCTCCTATATTACAGAAACGTACCTAAATTTTTTTAGAGAATTTTATTTATAATTTTTTTTATTACACAAAATTAAAAAAAAAAAATTTGATTACTTGAAATTTTTTTTTGAACTGTTGTAGATAAAAGAAGTTGTTATTACAAAAAATATTTTTTTGCTTAAACTGTACATTTTGAAAAAAAGAAAAAATTAAACAGTAAATTAGTAAGCAGAAATCAGTAAAAAAGTTCTAAGATTATTCGTAATCAAGTTTAAAAGTTTTTACACTTGATTTTGTAAATTTGAGTACGGCCCTGGTAAACACTGCCCAGAACCTGAATGCTTCATTCATTGTACTCCTAAATAATAGTTCACTCAATAAATTCGTCGGTGTGTTTATACCAGAGAATTGTAGAGAAGAAGTTCCAATAACAATTCTGGTGACTCCAATAACAATTCGCAATTATAGTCGCTTTTATATTATGTCATAACCTTATAATAAAGCGTTAGAGATGTGAAATAGTAAAAAAAAAACTACTGAAACAATATTTTTTATATATATACTGGTTGTATGTTTTTGTAATTAAAATAAATTTGTAGGCGAATAATTATATTATCCATTTTTCTGGGTGAAAATAAAAAATATTACCAAAATTTCGAGAAAAAAATTACTTTGACATTGGTTATTTACCCATCTCTATTTGATTATACAATGTTGTTGTAAACATACAACATTTATGTTGTTAGAGATGTGAAATAGTAAAAAAAAACTACTGAAATTTATATTTTTTATATACCGCCTGTATGTATTTCCATTTAAAATAAATTCGAAGCCAAATAATTTTGTTTTGGGCGAAAATTAAAAATATTACCAAAAAATTCGAAAAAAAAATACGTTGACATTGGTTATTTACCCATCTCTATTTGAACAATGTTGTTATAAACATACAACATTGATGTATGTCCTTTGGTGGAGGTTCCGCCATCGAACCATAAGGCTAGAATATACTTGGAAGTAAATGGTTGCTTGTATATCGAAGGTTTATAGCGGTCGCTCTATTTCAATACTATAATTTATCACTGTCGCTTCACGAGCCGTAAAATAAGGGCACAAAGGCCTGCCCGTAATATTCATACAATGACAATTTATATCGTTCGATGCCATGCCCCGTTGGCCTCCAATTTATCGTACTGTCTTACGAATAACTGTTAAATTTTGATTCTTTTTTGATGATTCTCGATAAATACATTGAAGTTACTTATCAATATATAAACGCAGCGCTTGTAAACAATAATCAGCTGTTCGATAAATGATGGCCGATTTGACGTTTTCAGTTGTTAGATATCTAAAGGCACGTCCACATCAAATATGTATATATACTACACGCAATACACTAAAACATTAAAAAAAATATTTAGCGAGTTATTTGTCGTAATTTATGTAGCATAACGATTTATTTTTTAAATAAATCAGAATTTTATCGTAAAATCTTTACATAATTCCTCACCCTTCTATATGCAACCCTCGAATCTACCTAGTTGACCAGCAGGACAGCACGTCAAATGCACACACGACACGTCACGCTATACGGGCGTCACAATAACAATCGTAATCACAAGGGACCTGTCCGTACGAGTATGATGTGATTTCCTATTCCGCCTGGGATTCTCAATAAATTGGAAAACTACAATAAATTGTGTTCCCGTGCTTCGTACACGTATGAACAATTGTTATGAACGCCACCTGTTATTTTATTATTCATACGTTGTTCCTAGAAAATAATTGACAAGTGCCCCATCTGAATTCCCGAAGGAAACTGTATAGAAAATTGGAATTTTCGTTACTTTTTCGCGAATTTTAAAAAAATATTTTATCTAGTATTAGCGACGAAAATAAATTAGTCAATAAGCTTAACAACATTTTTTTATTAATTCACACATTAAATACTCTTAAATATAAAATGTTTTCAGTTATAGAAATTGATTAAAGAAACAATCCAAATATTTTACACATTAACTAATTTATTAAAATCAACATATTAGTTTAGAACAAATTGAATTATTTAGTAATATACAAATCCACCGTAAAAATTAATTATTTCATCCATCACGAACAGATGGCGCTGAACGAACAATGCTTCTTCCCAAACAAAATCAGATATGATTGAACCACAAAAGACCCATTATTATTTGCCAGCTAATAATGGCAAATATCCTCGAAACGAATAGGTTTTTGTATCATATTTACATAATAACTGCGGCTTATTTTAATATTATGTATTGGATTATGGCGAATCAAATTCACTTCAAGCCCTAGTTGTGATTTACTAAACTGAAAATGTACAATCGTACTCGATAAAAATGTTTTCATTTTTTTTTATTTGCAAAACTAAGCAATCTATATATATTTTTTTTTTTTTAATTGGTATATATTGATACTTGTGCCAGTAAAGATGGCAGCTTGGATATCGAATTGCACACATACGTGGTGATAATAAAAAAAATTCTGAGCTGTTTATTTGAACTACCGAATCGAAGTTGACGAAAACGATTAATTATTGTGTGCGCGAGGATTGGGTTGTCACCGGAAACTAGAAATATGATTATACCGCCATTATTTGTTGATACGAATTAACAAACCAACCAAAGAAGAAATGCACACATTATATTTTCGTTGCGTGTTTTTATTTTCAACAAGAATTTATTTCAGTTTTGACTTTGCAAATGTCAGTTTGACGTTTTCGCGAATTCATGATGGCCGCCGGCATTTATTTGTTGACATCGTTACCACGGAAACGAATAGGAATGCTATTATTTTGACAGGAGTTTATTTACACGTTATTGTCAAATTATGATTTAAATAATAGTATAGAATATACTATTATTTACAAATACCGTAACTTAAAGCATTGAGTAGCTAGGTGTACATTTCGAAGGATATGTCCCCCATCTTCAGTAGAACAAGATAAAAACTAAATTTTTTCTTGGTTAGTGGAACAAGATAAAAAAAATTACTATTATTTAACACCGTAGTGATAATATTTATAATATGATTTTAAAATGTCAATCTTTTTTAAATTGCAGGGTAGTTTAATAGTCGCACACTGTACACGTGGCGTGCGCGAACGTAAACACTACAGCGGCAAATATATAATAGCAAATCATTTTAATGAAGCCGGAGATGTCGTAGGGTCCGTGTTAAACGTGTGTAGGATGGTTTAGTGTCAGGGGCCGATGCATGCATGTCCGCCCCTGGACAGGGCGCACTGCCGGGGGTCGCAGCTCATCCCCTGTCTCCGTGGTGTGCGAACGGTAGTTGTGTGTGTGTGGGGAGAGACTACTGGCTCAAACCAGTTTATGCAAATTCGCTGTTATTAGTTTGTCAAACCCGAAATAACTTTGGCCAGTTTCCCCATGTAATATAATCGATGGGATGAATAATATTATGAGATTATTATAAACTTGTAATGTAGTTTGTTAAGGAACGTCGGTGTTGAGTGACATCGTATGTTGTGCGCGAGGATTCGGCTGTCACCGGAAACCAGTAATTATTATACCGCCATTATTTGTCGATACGAATTAACAAACGAAGAAATGCACCCAATGTATTTTCGATGCGTTTCTTTATTTACAGCAAGAATTCAAAAATCGGTAATAAGTATAAATTGTTGTTCAAAGTGATCGGGTATCATCGGACAATAATAAAATAACAATTTCAGATCAAGCGACGTATCGGTTAACTTGTTAATAAACGAATTAATTTGTTAATTAAAAAATAATTTAGAATAGGCTCAGATTTTTATGATTTTTAGGCAACCCATATAACAACTTCCAACAATAAGAGTGAATGTACACAACAAATTATTATTGTAGCTTAGGCACATGTAATTTAAAGTATAATTTGATATATTTCCTGCAATATTAAAATGTGAATTTCCTCGTACATTGGTACAAAAACTAAATATTGATAGAATTGTAAACGAAATCAAATTAAGGTATGTTTTTAGTTGTGATTATAATAAGTTAGTAGTTTGTGATACATTTGCAGCCTGAAGAAGGTGACGCAATAAATTTATGTTCGTTTTGAACTTTACGAAAGTCAGTTTGACGTTTTCGCGAATTCATGATGGCCGCCGGAATTAATTTGTTGACATCGTTACCATGGTAACCAATAGGATTTTGTTATTATTTTGACAAGAGTTTATTTCCACGTAAATGTCAATAAAAGAAATTATTCTAAACACGCGAAAATATAACATAATATTACACCATATAATTTTTATTTCAAGAATTCATTTGATATTTCAATCAATTTCAACAAATTTTTATTTGCATGTTAGTTTTTTTGATTGATTTTTGACTGACATAACGCAGTAGCGTAACAAAGAATAATTTACGAAACGAAAGCAAAAATATTTCCCCATAATTTCGTCTGCTTTTTTACAATTAAAATCCTATTAAAACATATTTTTAATAATCCGCGACCGTTTTTAATAGTCTAAATTGCGTATAAATCTCGCTTTTTGCGCCGCGAGTTATTGAATTCGCTCTTCCTCAACATCTGTCTTTCTTTTACTCCATGTGTAATCGAATCATGTCCTCTCGGTCTGAACGTACAGGGCACTTCCGCCCGTTTGCGGCCTGGAATATTATTGTCCTCATTAATTCCCACTTCCACTTTTCTTCTAATCCCGCGCGAGAGAACTGAAACTGGATGGCGGTCGCTTTTGTTATCATCAATTGGAGGCTCCTTCTTCTACGCGAAAGTTATAATTACCATCCGGCTGCGGATTGCGTAATTATATATGTGGCGACGTTTAATCTTTTACAAAATATAATTTATATTAAAATTTAATTTAATTTTTTTTGTATTATTTCAGGTTAGGTGGAACGATGCCCATGAACCAGCAGCAACCAGCGCCACCTACCCAACAAACGATTCTCTCCTCGAACTCGAACACGTTGACCAACAATGGCGGTTCATATCCCCTGCAACAGTCCCAGCAAACGGTTATACCCTGCAACCAACAGAACCTAGTCATGCCGGGTTTTCCGTTACGCCCAGTACCGCCCGGCGCCCAGCACACGGGGGGCAATGGGGCGCCACCGCACTATAGTCCGTACAGTCCGTCTAGGTTTCACATTGATAAGAGATGTCAGCACCGGTGCACGTGGAAGTGTCTCGCGATCGGTTTGATTCTGGTGACGGTCGTGTTGAGCGCCATGTTGGCGTATTTTACTGGTGAGTTGAAATTTTTAGTAATTTAGATCAATGTTAACGTTTTATAAGAAAAAAACACTTGTTTTAATGGGGCGGTTGGGCATATCTGCTGATATATATTTTTTGAATTTAATTTATATTGTGGCGCCATCTATTTTAAAATCGTTCAATTATAATTCGAAAATATTTGATATTGAACGGTAGCCTATATTAAAGTTAACCCATGCACAACGTTGCCATATATTGCAATTTCTATGAAATGTTCATGCAATTTGTGAGTTAAATATATTTTTTTATTATTATTCCATTTCCTAATCTGAAAATTGACATAAATTTTCAACATTTCCTTTAGTCACAATTTAAGTTTATACTTTCACTCGAGAAAAAAAAATATATATATAAGCTCTTTCTCCAATATTTTATTATTATTCCTGAAACGCTGAATCCGAAGGAAGTCTTTCTTGAGCTCGCACTTGATGGATTTATTTAAAAATAGGAAATTAAACTTCGCTTACTTAAATCGCGATAAGAGTGAATAAACATAAATCCCCCCCGAGATTTTCGAAACGCACAATGTTGAATTTCACTACAAAAAATACAGGGTGTTGTGAAAAATGTAAAACAATTGAAATATTCACATTTGCGCATATTAATGAAGAAGAAGTCGTCAAATTGAAGGTTTTCCAAATTGAAAAAAATGGAAGAAATTGACAAATTGAATGAACTGGAGAAATCGTAAAAGTTGAGAAATTAAAAGATAAATGAAGAAAATTTGAAAGAAAAAAAATGGAAAAATGGACGGATTTCAAAATCGCAAACATCGAAAAATTTGAAAAAAAAGAAAGAAATCAAAATGAAAAATTGAAACTATTGGAAAAAGAAACCTGAAAATGTTGGAAAATTTTAGGAAAACTTAATAAACGAAAAATTTAAAGGAATTGAAAAGCATCTATAAAATCGAGAACATTGAAAAAGTGTAAAACAATTGAAAAGACGGGATTTAAAAAAAATTGAAAATAACGTGAAATACCTAAAAAAAAGTCGCAAAAAATGAAAATATCCAAAGAAATTGAAAAATCGAATGGACTCGGAAAGCAACAAAAAGTGGAGAATATTTAAAAAAATGCAAGAAATCGAGAGAAAAAACGTGAAAATCGTTTTAAAAAATTGAAGAAATTTGAAATAACCTAAAAAATAGCAAAAATTGAAAATGTGGAAAAAAAAATTAAAGTGAAGAAAATGAAAAAATAAAAATAAAAATTGAAAGAATCTTTAAAAAATTGAAAAAAAAACTTAGGAAGTCTGAAACCAAAAAATACAATCGAAAAAAAATTGTCTGGATAAATGCAAAAAATAACATTTTGATTTATTTTCTCCATCCATTATATTTTGAAATATACACACTGGAGAAGGCGTATTAATTGCACACCCTGTATATAAAGTCTACGATAGTCATCGGTGTACATACATCTCGTACATATAATGCTGCAGTCTTCTTCTACATCTTCGTCGTCAAATTGACAGCTTTTATTTACGACAGTGTCCTCTTCGACTATGCGCGGCGCGGGGGACGGGCACGGCAGTGTACGAGAATTACGACAGCCGACAAATTACAGCGATTTAATAAATGTTGAAGTCTGCAGCCGAGTATTCCGACTGTCACTGCAATTTATTAAAATATGCGCATTTTTCTTCGGTCGCTCTTAGAGCCAAGAAGAAAACCTGGGCGGGATAGTCTGTTTCCTCAATTGGATGCCGCAACCAGTGGCGTACATTGGATTTTACAATTTCAATTATATATTTATTTTTTGAGGATATACAAAATTAACTCTTCCATCAAACCATCAAAATTTCACATTTTAGCGTCTAAAAAATTATTTATAAATATGTTTATTGTACGCCACTGGTTTGAATTACCCAGTGAAGATTGCCGGAAAAGACTGCAGGCACTTTTATATTACTTTCGCACTTAATTCTACTTTAATATGAAATATTTATAATTCCCAGCGTATTCTGTCTTTTAATTCTATCTACAACGCGATTAATAGAACTTCCTGCACGGCTGCCGCAGTCACTTTGATATCACAAATTTAAAATGATTTTAAGAACGTAAAAGTTCTCTTTTTCTGGTGGTAATTAAAATACTATTTCAGCTAATTAAAATAGATGTAGAATTGCGACATTGAATTTTTTATATTAAAATCTTCATCTTGAGGCGGCCACTAATTTTTTGATGGTCATGTTTATAATTTGACGAGGTTACTGCTACATTTTGAGTGTCCTGCGGCCCTCTATAAAATAAAAAAGGACAATTCCTGATATATATGTTGACGACCAATACAATACGTGATGCCCCCGAAAGAACTTATTTGGCTCTGATTTTTTTTAGTAACATACAGCGTCATCAAAAAAAGATCAAGAAATTTATTCAAAAAAGATTTAGAAAGATCAAGAAATATGCTATAAAAAATATATACATATACATTAAAGTTTGGTACAAAAAGATGGAAAAAAAATCGTGAAAATTGAAAATCACATGAAAATTTTATTATAAGATTGCAAATTGAAGATCCCTATTTTTTAAGTGTTACCAATCAAACTTTGAACGTCCGGCAAAAATCGCGGCAATCCACAACAATCACACTATATATGCAACCACCTATTCGTTTTGCAGAACGTGCACTTTTCACTCAATTTATGTAGAAGAAAACGTAGACCCATGTACTTCAACTTTTATAGTTCTAACAAATACCTTTGTATATTATTCAGAAACCCCGCGGTTGCGTTTCGTTGAGCCGATTTTATTTTATTTTCTTTTGTACGAATTTTACAATCCAATTAGATGGGAGTCCGTAAATTGCTACTAAAATCGTAATTTTATTATAACTAATTTCATTCAATAGCGACTTTAGCACCATCTATGACTCAGTTTTTGATTTGTTATTTATCAAATATAAAACCAAACTTGATACGTTAAATATAAAAATGAAAGACTATATAAAATAATTAAAAACCGTTGTTTGTTAAATTACGAAATAATTTATACAACGCATTTATATTAATATGTTTTTAATGTAAGTTTGGCTGCATATCACCATATTTTGATACAAACCGCCGCCATGTTTTCCTAGTCCAATCGAAATAGCCCACGCTGTCTTAAAGCGAACGTGTAAATGTTATTATCATATCTCTGCCAATCGGTATATATTCGTAGTTTCGGCTCTATATGCAGATATCATCGCAGCTATTTTGGTTCGGATGGAAATTGGATTCACGATGTCTATGTAGGTGTGTTCGGTGTAAGATCGCAATAATCATGTATCCTCGTATACAACTATAGTATTGTTATGCGCATATCAGGTATTCGGGAAGGTTGATTTGGGGTTGATATTGCTACCCTTTAGGGCCACGGCATTGTTGAATGGGGGGGTTCAGGCGAGAACAATCTTCTACAGATCAATAGTTAGTTATTAAATCTTGAATATATTTATACAACGCATTATATTAATATATTTTCAAAGCAAGTTTGGTTGCATATCTTGATTCAAGTGACACATCAATATCGTTGTGGAATCTTAATTAAATGCTTGTGTGTTTGAAGTTATACCAAATGAAAGTTAATAAAACTGTGATTTTAGAAGTTTTTTTGGGTACGCTTCTGGATGAGAATAGCTGAATAGGGATAATAATTTAGTGTATGTTCCGCGATACAGTTGTGTTTACGAAGTAGCATACTCGTAAGGGGTTAATAATGTTGCCGGATTTACGATGCTGGCATCAATCCAATTGACATAGATATTTTTAAAAATTTACTTAATTTAATAGTTTATCAATTATGTAGCCAGAATATTTAAATCAATCGAAATTTCTTTAGGTTTTTATTGTGTAGTTTCGGTTGCCTATATTTATTTTCCATTCCCTATCCGACTATTCTCAGCCAGAATCGTACCGATTTTTTAAGTCTCAGTTGATATATTAATTTCTGTATTTTATTTTTATTTTTTTTGGTACCGATAGTATAGGAAAATCTAACGATTGCTGAACGATATAATTTATTAGAATCTGCACGCAAATGTAATATAAGGAAATGGCCAGCGATTGCCGGTGAGAACACGAAAAGCGAGAACAGCCGCTTTATCTCACAAATGAAATAAACTTCATTATAGGCACGTTATATAGAGCAGGCTTCACATAACGCTATTAAAAAACTCAATTTATCTAAGTAATTTTAAATTTAATTATATTTCAAGGCAAGTTATTTCTCGGTGATAATTATAAATGATAAATATTCCGAGTATAATATAATTTTTTGACTTTATTGTTCTTCCAGTATATTATATATTAACCCTTAGCACGCATGATTCTTAATTGATATTTTCCGTGTTCTTACAAATTTTCTTTATATAAATTCATCGATACACACAATATTACTAATCTACCAACTTTTTATTTACACAAAGCAAAAATCCCAAATAATTTTTTGAATGAAAAGTGCTAGCTAAAAATGTTAAATTTGATGCGTGAATTAAAGATCTTTCTGGCCGACATTAATTTATGTTTGCTACTTTACAAGTCTCAAATGAATAGTAATAATTCACAATAATTTTATTGTTGACGGTCATAATGCCTGTTTCCTATTTGAATTGTGCAATTGTAACAATAAACTTGATTTAATGCTCGCTTCGAGTATATTAATAATTCAAATTAGGTGGTGACAATTTTGCCTGAGCTTTGCACAAATATAAATCGGTCCACTGGGTGCTTTAATTAAAGCGATAATTGCGGGTAATAATAGTAAGATTCACAAATATGGTTTGCAAATGCGATTTTGTTTGCGTAAACTATTTTCGTATATAAGTAGTTTAATTATGATCTTTGGTGTAACATGGGAAGTCTATATCTAAATACATTTGTCAATAAGCTACAATTTTAAGTACAATAAACAGATTTTCAATAAATGTGAAAATAAACGTCTGCTTGGGTCCTTAAATTTCAGCGATAATTGCTGGTAAGATTCACTAATATAGTTTGCAAATGCGATTTTGTTTACAATAACTATTTTAAAATGTAAGTAGTTCAATTACGATCTTTGGTGTAAGATGGGAAGTCTATATCTAAATACATTTGCCAAAAATTACTTCAGTATATATTCAAAATTGTGAAATATTGCACACGAATTTCCAGTTAAATTAGCTATATCCAGCAATCTCGTATCGAGATTTCAATATCCATTTGTATAATTACGAACCATTCAAAGTGCAAATTAGCGAAGCTTTGCTTGACTAGACAACATCGCAATATCATTTTCAAAACAGGGTAAATGTAATAGGGCGTTTATAGGCTTCTAACACCATAAACAGTTCCCTCTTTTGAAATCAACTTTACGAGTTTTCTGATAATTTTTGGTCAAAAAATCCATCAACTGGCTCAAAATGACACCACGCCGCTCTTATACCGCTGCTAACTTCAATTCATAAATTTCCACATAATTTATGGGGCGATAAACATCGCCTTTACTATCTTAGCTATCTATAAACCCCTTATATCTGTGGTCTGTATATTAGCTACAAGCTGCAGAACGGAGGGCAGCGAGCTATTAACAAGACATGATTAGTTTGTGACTTCCTTCCTGACACGATGGTTCCGCTATGCCGCTAGTTTCCATTGCACCCCTTTTGCCTACCACCCCCTAGTTCATCCCGATCCTTATGAAAGCCTCCCCGCAGATAGTAGTCTCTCTAATGGAGCTGTCTCAACCCTGTAATATACAGAGATCGGTGTGCAAAAGAAAAAACTGCTAAATCTTTGTTTATCGATGGCTTAATAGTAAAGCCACGTAACTCCGCAAACATCGAAATGTTAGTCTCTTTTTTTGCTTATAATCTTTTGGCAGTTCGTATCCTACATTACAGATTTTCTACAAAAAAATCAAGCATACGTGACATTGAATTTTAATGTTCATATGCATGCAAAATATATTTGTTTTTTATTCCTCCGGTACAATTTGTCAAATGGAGTTACGAGGTTTTACTATTAACTCATCGTTAGTTAGTTAAAGAGTCCGCAATCCTAAAGATTGGTTGGAAACAGCACGCCATGCCGATCTATCCTGAGCTAATCCCTTCATCTCCCTATAGCTATTCATCTCAACGTCTTCAACTATCTGACTCACATACTCCAATCTAGGCCTACCTACCCCTCTCTTTCCCTCCACTCTACCTTCTATGATCAATTGCATAATCCCCCCATGTCTAAGGATATGCCCTACTAATCTGTCTCTCCTACGCTGTAACACTCTCCAGATACTTCTCTTCTCCCCTACTAACTCTAGTACAGCTTCATTTGTTACTTTATCTTCCCAACCAATCCTCATCATCCTCCTATAACACCACATTTCAAGTGCTTCTAATCTACGCTTCTCTTCCTTTCCTATAGTCCACGCCTCACACCCGTACAGTGCTACACTCCAAACATATACCTTAAGTAATCTTTTTCTAATACCCAAGTCAATATTTGATCTTAAAATCTGTTCTTTTTCTACGAATGCCTTCCTACCCTGTGCTATCCTACACTTTATATCTACCTTGCTTCGATTATCTTTTGTGATTCTACTGCCTAAATAACAAAAATCTGACACTTCTTCGATTCTATTATCTCCTATTGTGATCCTCATTTTTCTACTGCATTCCTTTTTGTCACACCTCATCACTTTAGTTTTACCTATATTTATTTTCATGTTAAAATCCCTAGTCAATACTGCCTGCATACCATTCAATACCCTTTCTAAATTCTTTTCGCTTTCTTCCAATATAGCTATATCGTTTATTATTATTTATCCAATATAACTCATCGTTATATTGCATAAATTATGATTACTGTAGAGGGAAGAGAAATAAAAAATACAATGTTTTATATTACAATTTATGATATAAAACATTGTATTTTTTATTTTTCGTCCCAAATATGGAATATCAACAATGCCAAAATCTATAACCTGATTACTGTATACTTTTGTACATACATCAATAGAGCGTTTGTATGTGAGGTTGCGTATTGTTTCTGTTAAATTGAACTATTTGACGGACGCTTGTATGCGCTCCTTCAAAAATAAAACCGCTTTGTTTATCATAGTTTATTGCGACATTTTGTGTTCCTGTATTTGAATAAGCACGTCTCGACTTGTTACTAGCCGCATAGTGTTATTACCGCAATGTCGGCAATGCGGAACTAATCAAAGGGCTTATGGAGATACGTTTGCAATTACCCGATGGCCCCGGACAGTTACCACGATCGATTTAATCCGAAATTGATCTCGATGGTGTTTGTCGATTAACAAAGATTTGGATATCCAATAAAAATTAATCGATGTTGAAATATTCTCCCGTTGTTCCAGCTGTGAGTTCGATGAAACCGAACATGGATTCCTCGAACTGTATTCTAGTGCAGGACGTGAAGGATGTGACACCTGACCAGATGACGCAGGGCTCCGTGTCGACGCAACTTCCCACCGAAGGTACGTGGGTTAATATAAAACTTTACCTACCCGTCTGGCAGTTGTATACATTCACTCACTTCGGTTCCAGAATTCCCTTGAATTCCAGATTGTGTGTTGTATTATTTACATTCCGTTAAATTTGCACGAAATTCCATTAAATTTTATTAAATCCACATTCACTCATATATATAGACATTGACATTTCCTCGTTCAGGTTGATCTATTAGCTTCGAATAAACCTAATAATCGATTTGACATAATCTGTAATTTTTCGAATTTTTGTTAGTTACGAGGTATTGTCAACGCTGACGATATGTTCTTTTTAAATAACGTTCTATGTGACTGATGTGACACATACCTCCTATCTACTTTGAAATTTTAATGAGTTGATGTTCTGATTCTGAACATGCGCAATAAACCTAAGAATCTGTTTGACATAATCTGTCATTTTGTAAGATAGGAAGTATTGTCACATCGCTGACGATATGTTCTTTTTAAATAACGTTCTATGTGACACATACCTCCTATCTACTTTGAAATTTTAATGAGTTGATGTTCTGATTCTGAACATGCGCAATAAACCTAAGAATCAGTTTGACATAATCTGTCATTTTGTAAGATAGGAAGTATTGTCACATCGCTGACGATATGTTCTTTTTAATAACGTCCTATGTGACTGATGTGACACATACCTCCTATCTACTTTGAAATTTTAATGAGTTGATGTTCTGATTCTGAACATGCGCAATAAACCTAAGAATCTGTTCGACATAATCTGTCATTTTGTAAGATAGGAAGTATTGTCACATCGCTGACGATATGTTCTTTTTAATAACGTCCTATGTGACTGATGTGACACATACCTCCTATCTACTTTGAAATTTTAATGAGTTGATGTTCTGATTCTGAACATGCGCAATAAACCTAAGAATCTGTTCGATATAATCTGTCATTTTGTAAGATAGGAAGTATTGTCACATCGTTGACGATATGTTCTTTTTAATAACGTCCTATGTGACTGATGTGACACATACCTCCTATCTACTTTGAAATTTTAATGAGTTGATGTTCTGATTCTGAACATGCGCAATAAACCTAAGAATCTGTTCGACATAATCTGTCATTTTGTAAGATAGGAAGTATTGTCACATCGCTGACGATATGTTCTTTTTAAATAACGTTCTATGTGACACATACCTCCTAACTACTTTGAAATTTTAATGAGTTGATGTTCTGATTCTGAATATGCGCAATAAACCTAAGATTCAGTTTGACATAATCTGTCATTTTGTAAGATAGGAAGTATTGTCACATCGCTGACGATATGTTCTTTTTAAATAACGTTCTATGTGACTGATGTGACACATACCTCCTATCTGCTTTGAAAATTTAATGAGTCGGGAGATGTTCTGGTTCTGAACATGCGCAATAAACCTAAGAGTCTGTTTAACATAATCTGTCATTTTTCGAATTTTTTTAAGTAGGTGGTATTGTCACATCGCTGACGATATGAGGTTTGGGTTAAGCTTTGATATATATGTATATAGCGCTTGTTATGCGAAATATGTCGGTTATTCGGGAATGTTCCCGAACGTTCCTCTGCCTTGAGGAATCGACTGTTGAGTCACGCTAGGTGCAAACCTCTAACAGCCATTCAGGTGTTCCAATTCAATTATTGACGTATTTCGCATTGTGATCATTATTTGCAGCGGGGAATGCTAACAATGACAAAATTAATTGTAATTGGAATATTCACAAAACTCTGGTCCAATATTATTTTTATATACATTTGAATACGGTTTTTTTAAATTCACAAAATAAAACAAAATTTCTTCAGAAAGTCGATCTAATTGGCGAAGTACAAAAAAAATCGTTCGTTCATTATACATGGCCATACAGAATTAACTGCATGAATATGAAGAATTTTATTTCAGTAAAAGATCAGTTTTTTGTTTAGTATATAATATCACCCAAATACCGCAACTCAAAGCATTAAATAGCTAGATGCGCATTTCGGAGGCTATGCCTCCATTTCCAGTAATAATAATGTAGCTTTCGAAATGCGCATCTAGCTATTTAATGCATTGAGTTACGATATTTGGGTGTTATTCGATACTATTATTTAACACCGTAGTGATAATTCTTAAAAAGTTTTTTGTTAATAAATATATGTACAAATCGACCATCGAAAAGACTTTATTAACCAATTCTACGCGTGTGTTTTCTTATAGAATCATTACCAACAAGTACCGCGGAACATTCCAGCGCGACAACTCAACACATCTCCCTACAACAGCCCCAACAGCAGTCCCAATCGCAACCTCAACCACCGTTACTCGAACTGCGCGAATTCGACACCGTGCACACTGCCACCATTCCGCCCTATCACTTCTGGAACTCCGAATTCCGGAACAAACAGCCGGCATTTATCCGGTTTAATTTCACGCTGCCGTGGGGCGCCAATTTCGCCGTTTACGGCCGCAGAAACGTCGCACCGAGCGTCACTCAGTACGATTTCGTGGAGTTCGTTAAAGGCGGCCGCGTGGATCACAGACTACGAAAAAGGGACGCATCTTCGGGGGGCAATGTTGTATTGGGACGTAGATTTCCGTATGGTAGCTCGAATTTACATCGGAGCGACGTTTTGGACAGTATATCGAGTAGTTATGAAGGGACGAGGAAGATTTTGGCAGACGCTGATGCTAGAGGTCCTTTTTACGTGCCGCATAGTGTTAAAGTGGATGTGATTAATCGCACTACTCAAGCGGATTTGCCGCATCCAACGATTTCGTTACAAGATGAGCTGTTCTTGGACGCGGATGAAGACCACGTGATTTCTAAGCGCGATACCATAGAAACCCAACAATTGGACATATCTATGCTGGTCAACGTCAGTTTATTACAATACCTGGACACGGGTCGATGGTTTCTTTCTGTCTACAACGACGAACTGCAGCCGCACAGTGTCTCCCTCGTCGTGTCCGAGGCAGAGGGCGTGAGCACCACCTGCCCGAACGATTGTTCCGGCAGGGGCAGCTGTTATCTCGGCAAGTGTGACTGTATCGACGGTTTCCAGGGGGTAGACTGCGGCAAATCCATCTGTCCGGTGTTGTGTTCGAACCATGGCCAGTACGGTGGGGGATTGTGTCACTGTGAGGAGGGCTGGAAGGGGCCCGAGTGCGATACGCCCGAGAATGAATGTAGGGTCGCGGATTGTTCGGGAAGGGGGCAGTGTGTTCGGGGGAGTTGTAGGTGTAGGGCGGGGTGGAAGGGCGATGGGTGCGAGGAGGCGGATTGTGAGGACCCGACATGCTCGGAGCATGGGGCGTGCGTGCAGGGACAGTGCTATTGTAAGGCGGGATGGCAGGGTGATCGGTGCCATGTTATCGATGAACAGGTAACGAGATTTTAATTTTTGAACGAAATAATTGCAATTGTACACCCAAATACCGCGTAACTCGAAGTATTTAACAGCTATATGTGCATTTTGAAGGCTTTATTAAATACAAAATACTCTACTGGGTAAAGTGGTAAAAATACTCTAGAAGACGTAAAGTACATAGGTTCAATTCTTTTGAACATTGTTTTGCCACTAGAAATTATGCAATCATATGCAATCCTTATCGATTAACATTATCACAAAAAGGACATATCTATTTAGGAATAAGGCTTGTTAATTGTCAGGACATAGAATTAAGACAGTTAAATGTAAATACTTTTGAGCACAAAATGAAAAATAGGTAATTTAACAAATTTAGGAGTAGAACTTTTACTTTACACTAAACTACTAATATTTCTGATATCTCTTCGTCGTTTAAATTTTCGTAATATGTTATTTATAATTTATTATTTAATTCAATGTTATATTTATCATTAGATTGAGAAAATTTTAAAAACCGCTTAATTTAAAAAAATTAAAAGTAAATGCGCATCTAGCTATTAAGTGCTTCGAGTTACGGTATTTGAGTGATATTCTTATACAATTATTTAACACCGTAGTGATAATTTTAAAATATAATATCAAATTTTACTTTTCTTGGACAATCAATTTGTCTACTTGCAGGTCCATAAGTGTCTTCCCAGCTGTTCAGACCACGGAGCGTACGACTTGGAAACTGGACGCTGTATCTGCAATCGATTCTGGACAGGCGCAGATTGCTCGCAAGGTAAAAACTAGGATTTATACAAAATAAAGTTTAAAGCCGCTTTTAAAGTTAAAAAAATGGTTTTCGAATTTTACATATTTAGTAAAAAAAAAAACGTTTTTTTTAAACCGCCCTAGTATAAACATCAACTAATCATTTCCTGACATCACCGTACCCAACATAAAAAACATTTTCACCTTTAACAAATCTAAATTCTCCCATTCCAGTAACCTTTAAAACCATCCCCAATAACTGCCACGATAATAACATTTAATGTGTTTTTCATGCATTTAACAAATCCAAGATCATTTCTCTCTTTCGCCTTCAAAAAACAACAACAATGTTTCTCGCTGTTGACAGCTTTGTGCAATCTTGACTGCGGTGCGAATGGTCGCTGTGACTCGGGTAAGTGCCGCTGTAATCCGGGCTGGACTGGGCCACGTTGCGAACAGTTGCCCTGTGATCCAAGATGTCAGGAACACGGACAATGCAGAAATGGCACGTGTGTCTGCTCGCAAGGATGGAATGGGCGACATTGCACGTTACGTAAGTGATGTTTTTTTTTTTTTAATAATGCTTTATTTATAAACGAAGTGATTTTTTTCTTAATTTAAAATTAGCGTCTCCAAATTTTTGTAAAATATTTTATATATGCTCATTTAAGAATTAATGAACACATAATATTTACAGATGGGTTAATTATTAGATTGTTTACTTCAACTCTATTTACAATTTACATTTCCCGGAAGAGAAATAAAAAATACAATTTAATAAATTACCACTACGGTGTTAAATAATAGTATAGAATATCACCCAAATACCGTAACTCAAAGCATTAAGTAGCTAGATGCGCACTTCGAAGTCTATGCCCCCATCTACAGTAGCACAAGATAAAAACTAAATAAAATACCTCTGTCACGAATCGTGATTGATATACTATTAAATAAGCAAGTCAACATGACAGAAGTATTTCAAAAATGGCATATAATATGACATATAAATCTTTTAAAACAATATAAATTAATAATTAACGAAACTAACAAGTAACAACAATAATCTATGGTTTGTCAAACCTAAAATAACAAAAAATAAATTTTATATCACGTTTTTACCGTGATATAAAACATTGTATTTTAAATTTCTCTTCCCTAATATGGAATATCACAACATAACGGCAAAATCTATAACCTATTTAAATTTTTTATTTTTAAATGACTTTTTATTCATAATCACGCAGGAATACACTATTTAATTTATATCTTTTTATCGCAATTTGTTTAATGTACACTGCCATTGCCAACATATTATATTAGGTCCTTATGGATGCGTAGATATACTTCATAAAGAATGTATTAGTAAACCAGCACCATCTATTACGAATTCCTTACACTACTCTATACAAAAAATCGCTCAAATCAATTAATTTCACATGTTTTTTTTTTGCTGAATTGCAAGGATTTACTAACGTTAGCCCAACTATCAAACGAAAGCAAATTAATGTCCGCAATTTTAACTGATTGTAGACAAGATGTCTAGCTATGGAACGGTCAAACTTTTCTTTTTTTTTCACTAGCTTCCTCGATAAAACAACGTCTAAAAAATCGTCTTTTTTGTTATGAAAGTTATAATTTTTTTTCTACATGTTATCGAAAATTTTAAAATATAAGAAATATACGGTTCGAAAACCCCATCCTTTGGGAACATTCCCTAAAAATATTGTATAAGACTAATCAAAATTGGGGAAATGCTGGGCACGGTGCCGAACCCCCGCTTTTAGTATGATGAGACGCTAACGCCTTAGGTTGTGTAATAAGAACCAGAGATGTGAAAAAGATAATAAAACTCGAGTTTAATATCACGAAAAAATATTTTATTGACACGACTAGCTTCTTAACTGTGACAACTTGAATGGGGAACGAAAGGCAATTGTAATGTTGTGTTTATTAAAAATATGGGAAGAATTGTCGATAATATTATAATGAAAAGTGAACGTTATTTTTAGTATCTGGGATATTTTTATCTCAATAAATATAATTAATTTGGCGGCGTTGTATCTTATTTATTAAATTGTCTATTACAGCGATATTTACTCCAGACATGCTTTCGTATAAACAGATAATAGTGAAAACAAATCTCCAATTGGGTTAATTTTAATTCAGTACAATTCGGAAATGTTGCTATCGTTGATATATAAATGTTTGAAGTATTCTGGCATATTAGATATGTACCTAGCAAAACTACGACTCACATTATAACTCATTTAAGAAGGTTCTGCAACATGTTAAGGAAATCTTGTAGTTTGTTCAAACTGCGCTGGTGCTATTTCTAAAGGTCTCTTTACTACGAATTAGTGTCATTGCTCACCGATATGATGTTTACAGCTTTAAAAAATCAATTTATTGTTTATCTAATTGTTATTTTTGTACAATTATAAATACCTTCAGACCCGATATTTTTTCAAAAGCAAAAAAAATTTTTTGATACTAGGTGATTTTTGGAGCATAATTTTTCAAAATGCAAAGAATAATATTTTATTTCAGCCTTTTTCTGCTTTTCTTAATGATGTACGTATTGTCCAAAATGTTGCAAACGAAACAAATAATGCCGAAATAATATATTATATATACAAAACTTGATATCTAGCCCAAAAAAAGACGTTATTTGACATGCTGTTCATACTTTTAGCTCTAAACAGGTAATATATCTATAAAATAGAAAACTGTTCGCTTACCTGTCAACAAACGAAACGCCATTCGATGCACCGCCAGTAATTTCATATGTTTCGCATAGAATCCAACAGATGGAGAATCCAACAGTATACTACTTTTTTTTTATAAGAATACGCTCAAAGCACGGGCGTATACACGGTTGCATAGTCACTTTTAATATTTTAAGTCCGATATTGAAGTGGTACATTATAATGTGCACCAGGGTCTGAGGGGGTCAAATCAGAAGTCCATAAAAAAAAATTAAAAAGGGAAATTCATTTTAACATTGTAGTTAGTTAAAGAGTCCGCAATCCTAAAGATTGGTTGGAAACAGCACGCCATACCGATCTATCCTGAGCTAATCCCTTCATCTCCCTATAGCTATTCATCTCAACGTCTTCAACTATCTGACTCACATACTCCAATCTAGGCCTACCTACCCCTCTCTTTCCCTCCACTCTACCTTCTATGATCAATTGCATAATCCCCCCATGCCTAAGAATATGCCCTACTAATCTGTCTCTCCTACGCTGTAACACTCTCCAAATACTTCTCTTCTCCCCTACTAACTCTAGTACAGCTTCATTTGTTACTTTATCTTCCCAACCAATCCTCATCATCCTCCTATAACACCACATTTCAAGTGCTTCTAATCTACGCTTCTCTTCCTTTCCTATAGTCCACGCCTCACACCCGTACAGTGCTACACTCCAAACATATACCTTCAGTAATCTTTTTCTAATACCCAAGTCAATATTTGATCTTAAAATCTGTTCTTTTTCTACGAATGCCTTCCTACCCTGTGCTATCCTACACTTTATATCTACCTTGCTTCGATTATCTTTTGTGATTCTACTGCCTAAATAACAAAAATCTGACACTTCTTCGATTTTATTATCTCCTATTGTGATCCTCATTTTTCTGCTGCATTCCTTTTTGTCACACCTCATCACTTTAGTTTTACCTATATTTATTTTCATGTTAAAATCCCTAGTCAATACTGCCTGCATACCATTCAATACCCTTTCTAAATTCTTTTCGCTTTCTTCCAATATAGCTATATCGTCGGCGAATCTCAGCATATATATTTTCTCTCCCTGTACATTCACACCTACACTATACTCTTCTTTTACTTTGTTTATTGCATCTTCTATATATAGATTAAATAATAACGGTGAGAGTGTACATCCCTGCCGAACTCCCTTCCCTATTTTTGCTACCTCTTCTTCCCCCTCAATTCTAACTAAGGCAGTTTGGTGTTTATATAAATTAAAAATTATTCTCCTATCCTTATAATCTATACCCGTTTCTTTTAAAATTCTAAACATTATGTCCCAATCTACATTGTCAAATGCCTTTTCTAAGTCTACAAAAGCTATGCAAGTTACCTTTCCTACCCTCTTTCTTTTTTCTACTACCGTTCTTAGTGCTAGAATCTTAACATTGTAACTCCATTGAAATATTGTTAGTAATAATTCGGTATGTTTGTGCCGTATTATGAACAACAATTTTAAATTTATTTTAAATTTGGGGTTCTATACTAAATTGATTATCTGCGTTTAATTTGGTTTGTTAGGTTAAGTATAAGAATAGAGCAATTTGCAAATGCAAAATATCTTTGAACTTCGCTTATTTAGGGATATCATTACATCTAATAGTATAGAATATCATCCAAATACCGTAACTTAAAGCATTAAGTAGCTATATGTGCATTTCGAAGGCTATGCCCCCATCTTCAATAACACAAGATAAAAATTAAATAAAATACCTCTCTTACGTATCGTGATTGATATTATATATATATATATAGAGAGCCTTCGAAATGCGCATCTAGCTACTTAACACTTTAAGTTACGGTATTTGGGTGATATTCCTTACTATTATTTAACACCGTAATGATAATTTTTTTAAATTACATCTAATATTGCATAAATTATATTTTATATGAGAATAACACAATACAATACAAAGTGCACATATAATTTTGTAACTGTAATTTATTTCTTTTTCTGATACAACTAAATACAGTGATTATTATTCAATAAATTATAAAACCCAGCAGCGTTTAAAAAAAAAACGCAATAAAGTTGACCAAAACGTGGCAAAAGTGAATTTAGCTATGAACGAACCTTAACGCACACACACCTTTACTTGCTTGTGGCAACATCTTACTTACGTGGAGTCCTCCGCATGAAGATTCGCAAAACTGCCACCCCTCTCCCCCACACATCGTAACTATTAACTAGCAAACTTACCACTTCAAACGCGAACTCTCCCTACACTACGGGGGGTGGCGGCGGAGAAGAAGTTCAATTCAAACTTCGTCCATATTCCCTGTATTATATATATATATATATATATATAGTTGCTTTCTACTGTATTTGGTAGGTGTATGGAATGTTGTTGAGGTAAACCGAAATATCCACTTCGGAATATTGGAAAATACTAGAAATATTCGTGTTTTTTTTTTTTATTACTTTACGCAACAGCAAAGGTGAATTGACAAGAAATTGAGTTTTTTTTTTTTTGTTGGAAAAGTTGCTGGAAATATTTTTAATCGTATGGAAAAATAAACAAAATGCATTAATGTTTAAAATATTTTTTAAAATATTATATACTATTTTAATAAATAACACGCCGCAGAATAAATTTTCTATTATATTTTCTTAATTAATTCCTTAACCCCCCCTTCAAACCCGGTGCACATTGTAACCATAGCAAAGGTTTACTTGCTACTTCAATAAATTATTAAAACTGTTACTATACAACCGTGTATACGCCCGTGCTTTGAGCATTCTTACAAAAAAGCAATATACTATCTCCATCTATCGGATTCTATGCGAAATATATGAGATGACTGGTGTAACGCCAAAAAGGCATTTTTATTGCTTTTGAAAAAAAGAAGGGGTGTTTATTTACATTTTGTACATTATTTAGACTTTTTAAACGTCAGTTCTACGACGCCGTTTGAATTCATGATGGCCAACTTATTTATCAGACTCATTGACCAATGAGAGCAGCGCTATGGCCTCTTGTCATATTTTGACACGGCTTTGTTTACGACTAAATGTCAAACGAAAACGTACATAAACATTATTCGATATATAAAGTAATGAATCGTTCGAAATTAATATAAATTTTGCAAATAATGCGAGGTATTATGTAATTAAATTAAAAATGTATAACTACTAAAGCATTCTCGTAACACCAGCAGATATAATAAGATGATAAATATATCCATATATTGTTGCAAATGAAACTAGATTTGTAACCAAATTATAAAATAAAATTGTTTAATAAAAAATAAAATAAAAATTTCCTTTTGTATTTAGTTTAGAACTCAGCTGTCACTGTCACATACCAGCTGTTAGTGCATCTGTGGATTTATTCCGTGTATAAAATTGTGGAAAAAGAGGAACTCTTATATTCGGGCGAGCTTTAAGCGATTTGTTTGAACGAAATTACGCATCTATTAGAAACATTCGTGGACTGTTTACTTATGGTGTGTATTAAATTGAACACACGGTACGAACATATTCTTTTCCCGGGCGTTGATTTAGATGTATAGACACGCATCTACTAGCGAAGTGGCTGGTGTAATAGCCGAAGCAGCAGCAACAACTTTCTTGTATCGTATTCCACTCTACTCCTGCCTGAAATGTCCGCCTGTCGTAGCGAAAGTTGCGAAAACTTCGCGGAAATGTATTTAGAATTAAGTAGACGGCTGTACAAGAATACTGTTAACAAGATGCTTGTTAGCGCGCGAAGACCACCGCCGCAAGAAGCGAGATTATGCCAGAGCCATATATCGGGCAACGGCCACCAACTTTTGATTAATTCATCTAATGGCACTAATTTTATACCGATTATTTGTTGGAACGCGTTCACCTCTGACATTTTATTGTTTTATAGTAAGTTAGTTTTTAAATTATCATTACGATGTTGGGATGACCTGAAAATTAAATAAAAGTGCTGTAGCCGAGCATATGTTTCAATCCTATTGAAATTAGTTCATTTTAAATGTGCTTTGAATTATTCTTTATTGAGTTATGCATAAATCGAAATCAAATTTAATGAATTTAGACTCAGGCCCAATTTCATCTTGTCTATTCAATAAGGACTATTTTTTTGTTTTTGGTTATTTTAGGTTTGACAAACCAATGTCTTATTTTGTATTTAGTTTCGTTAATCGTTAACTTCTATTTAATGCTTTGTGTTACGCGGTATTTGGTGGGTGATATTTTACGCTATTATAGTAATTTGGTTTAGTTCATATTGTAAATTTTGTTATTGTTGTTTCAGCGGGTTGTGAAAACGGCTGTTCCGGCCACGGGCAATGCAACATGGACGAGGGTCTTTATAAATGCGTTTGCATCGAAGGATGGGCTGGCACCGATTGCAGTATTCCTTTGGAAATATCGTGCAACGATGACGTCGACAATGATCGAGGTCAGTTTTAAAATTCTCGCATTGGTTTATTTTTTGTACGTATTAAATCGACCAAGAATTGAGCCCAATCGGGCCGAACAGGCTTTTAATGTAATAAGTATATTATCTGAGCCGCCGGGCGAGCTATCTCTTTATATCCTCTCAATTACGTTAAAACCGACGAACGGCCACCCCGAAGACCGACATCTCAATTATAGTAATCCCCGTGCCCCAAATCCTATATGGCTAAAGCACGGCTAACGAACGATCTGGCCGCAACGCATAAACACAACCGAAACAAATGCAATGATTCTAACGACCGCACGGAAGAAGTTATGCCGGCTACAGACGACGTGGCGAGTGTATAAGCCAATGTTTATTTTAGGGTATATTCGCGTATAGTGTGTATGAAAAACGCATCACCAACGTTGCAGCTGGCTTCGAAAGCGGTATTTCGACCACACATCAAAGAGAATGAACCAACAAGACCAACAAGACGTTTGTACTTGTCATATCGTGTGTATGGATCGCATGCGCAAGCCTTCACGAACGCCAAACGTTTGTCCCCAACGTTCGTGTACACTCGCCACGTCGTCTGTAGCCGGCTTTAGACACGAGACAACGGTCCCCGTCCGCCCCCTCTGTTCTGCGGTAGCCCCAATCAATAATAGCTCGGCGATTAAATACGCTCGGTCTGATCCGAATGACTTTCGCTGCACTATTACTAGTTGCGGAACTATCCCGCTTTATTCATGTATGAAACATTAACGGTGGGTGCGCACTCCGAGAATGAAACACCAGAAGACTTCGCTAACAGTCCATTAGTTGCAGCGATATCGCGCTGGACCGCTGCGAAGAATTGTTTGGTTTTAGTTAGGGGCTTGCCCTAATCTCATCTAGATCTTTGTATTTTCCCTTTTTGTGTAAATGAACAACATTAACTGTTGTTAGTGAAGATTGTAATTGGTTCAAGTGCGTATGACGAATGTTCGTGGTATTTTTAGGGTCTTGGGAATAAATATAATTTTATTATATGAAGAAATTATGTTTATTACATTTTGTGCTATAAGAAAATTATAAAAATTCATCATCCCAAATTTTGTAAAATCAATTAAATGATTCGTTTCATTGATTTGCAATATGTGGCAACGTTGTGCAAGAGTCAATTTTAATATAGGCTACCGTTCAGTTCAATAGTAAAAAATTTGACTTATAATTAAACCATTCAAAACTAGATGGCATAAAACTATGAAATATTTTTTTTTCACTGTACAATATCAGTTTTTAAAATTATTATTAAACTACTTAAAATCAGATGGCGCCACAATATAAAATTACTTACTGAATTCAACAACTTATTAAATAACTTAAAAAAACGTATATTTTTTCACTGCACATCAAAATAACATTTATTGCAGATTCGCTTAACCGTAATCCTTCAACAAAAATTTATAATACAATTTTTTTTTGCTCGCAGACGGCATGACCGACTGTTCCGATTCGGAATGTTGCGCCCATTCCACCTGCACCGATCACATCATGTGCCTGTCCAGCAATGACCCGGTGGAGGTGCTGCTGCGCAAGCAACCGCCCTCCGTCACCGCGTCCTTCTACCAGCGCGTCAAGTTCCTCATCGAGGAGAACTCGGTCCAGTCGTACGCCCACATGGACGAGTATACCGAAAGGTAAGTAAACGGTCCCGCTCAAGAACAATCTGCGCTTGATTGAATATGATGATTTTTTGGTTGGGTTGTTTCGTGCTGATTTTTGTTTGTTTCTTAGTATTGTCAGATCATATGATAAGCAGTTGTTGATTAGAGAAGAGATCATTTATGATTAAGGTCATTTGTGTGTGCTGTTTAGTAGATGAGCGGGATGATGGCGTATTTTGAAGGAGATTTCGTGAAGCTTTTGGCTTTGATTTAATAGTAGAAGAATTTTTTTTTGACAACTTATGCAATTCTAATAATATAAAATTCAAAAGTTGACATTTTTCTATTTTAAAAATCCAAATTAAATAATGATCGTAGAATATATTCGAAATACAAAGTTTTATTTAAAAAAAAATGATTTTTTTTCATTCTTTATAAAATTTCCTTATAAAATGAACTTCTTTTCGATGAGCCAGACCATCCCGCGCATTCTACAAATACTAGAGCCCTTACTGAACTCGAGACTTTTTAATTTCACGAATTTATTTAGTTGTTACGTTTTGGTTTGACGAGTGTGTTCTGTTTTTTGTTTTTTTACTAGAGCAGCTTTGTTTTGATAACAAACTAAGTTGTAGAGGCACCGCTTATGTTTTTTGTTTAGTGACATAACGCGAAAATCTTGATATATTTTTGTTTTTATTAATAGCTAGCAACAAAAACAAGTTGTTAATTTGAATTAATTAAAAAAAAGAATTGTTTTTTTCGAAGAATTTTTTTTCAAAAATTAGCAGAACTTGTATTTGTTGCTACAAATCTGTTTTTAGTGAACTTATTACGAACAATTTCTTAAAGGAAAGTTAAACTAGCGAATAGCGGATGATGAATATCGATCTATTTTAATTATTTGTGTATGTGTATTTTATATTTCGATTGAAACACAAAGCGTTAAGCACAAAATCTTTGCTCAACAACAACAATTTGTCTTATCAAACAACCAACGTGCTTATTCGCTGAAACAATCGCTAGTGCTAGTTTTTTCGGGCACCGCACACTCCTTGCGGCGCCACTGGTCCTCTGATCCGTCCCTCGTGTTGCGTATCCTCCCCCGCCGTGCGGAGGACAAACCACAATGGCCACCGTACAAATTTCAAACCGCTACAATTATAACACACGTTTGTACGTTTGCCATTCTGTTTTCGCCACCGATATGGCGGTTCGAACATCATTCTTGTGTCTGTCTTTGAAACCCTTGTGTGCGTCTAACCTGAAGCCCGAGTCTGTCATTGATTAATCTATCGGACGGCAGACACTTAAAAAAAAAAAAAAAAATTTTTAGTGAGTTTTTGCGCTGTTTCGTCGACCATTTTTCCGCCAACGCAATTTCGATCCCTGAAAAAAGTGTAGTTCGGCAACCCGTTTTTCTTGTGAAAAATGACAATTTGCCAATCAAATCGAATTCGAAATTTTTTTGAACGGATTAAAGAAAATTCGATTTGATTGAACCAGTTTCGTTTGACACGTAGTTGAAAGAAAATAGGATAATTTGATAAATTACTTTGTTGGTTTTTTTTTTTACATATTCTTTAGGCGTGTCTAATCCATTCATCACAAGACACAAGTTTAGGCAATTACTTTAATTGTTTATTATCATCTCCATATGCGCGCCGAATTAATCTAAATTATTTCTCGAAAACTTTGGCAATTCGCGTCATCATCGCACACTTTTGTTTTTGTTCACCGGTCCTCGCATTATATTCGGTTTTTCTGTTCTTGGGGGCGCTAGTTTCCCAAACTTTTGAGCCCCCCCCCCCCCCCCCCCCCGAACAACTGAAACTTGTGTCTGTCTGTCATCACGGCAACGTTCTTGCGCAACGTTGCTGGAACTTACTAATTTTTGTTTTATTACATCTAAGTTACATCTTCAGTCTACGCAAAAAAAAAGGAAGCTAACGCGGGTAATATATAAATTTTTTGTATTAAAAAAACAATTGGGTCACGAATGAATTGTTTGAGATACAAATTTTAGTCGAAATTTTGCGCAAACATTTGGTTGTATACAAACTTAGAATTTTGAAGAAAAAAATGTGACTAATTAGAAATTACTTTAAAACTGGCGCAGTCGTGTCGAGTAGAAATGAATTAAAAACTGGCGCAGTCGCGTCGACAATAATCATTTCGAAATATTTTTAACTTGGGCAGTTTTGTAGTGATTATTTATTTTATAAAATTTCAAGAGACGAAATTGGTTTTTGAAACAGTATATAAGCGATTAGGAGGTTTAAATTGAAACAAAATTCTGATTTATTTATTTATTTTTGTGAGCGTGTTTGTTTTTATCCAGTTCACTACATTGCTAAGTTATGGTCATGCTTGTTGGAGGGGGGGGGGGGGGGGGGGAAACAATCTAAATGTGCTAGTCGATTTGATTGGAGATTTTGTCTGATTATTTTTGGTGTTTAATTTGCGTGACCCTGACTCGAGCAAGCTTAACGAGTAGTACCGTGGTGTCGAGACGGGTCATCCAAACCGTTGCGCCAAAAATAGCATAGTATATTATTATTGCCGTAATTATTACATAATTTGGCGTGCGATGTGTTTGGATGATCGCATGTCTGGACAGCACAGTATTGCGGTGTGATTAGTAATTATTGTCCTATGTCTTCTGTGTTCCCAATGTGTCGCTGCTGCAACTCATTGTCTTCACTTGTAGCGAGTTCTGGAACTCCTTTACACCTCGGTAAGTGGCAGCATCCTCCCACACATGTTCGTTCTTGTCTGTCGTCTATCGTTTTTCTGTTCTGTTCTGTTCTACTTTTGATTTTTGTTCTGTTCTGTTCTGTTCTATTATCATATACTGTCTCTGTCGTCCTTGTTACATATAACATATTATCGTATCTGTTTCTGTGCTGCCTGTGTCTCTCTCTATCTCTCTTATATATATACTTTGTCCATTATCGTCCTCGATGTCCTGTGTTTTTGATATATATAAATATGCTGCTGTCCTTTTTCTATACCATTCACAAACAAACTCCTCGTTTGTTTTTTTGTTTTTGTAAAAATTCTTCATTCCTGTCTTGATTGATTTGGATGACCCCCCCCTAATCCTAACTAATTGCAAAAATATGTCGATTTTTACCACCATCGATTTTTTCGAATCGTATTTCAACTAAAAAAAATCCACATTTTTCTGCAATTCTTTGACGCACCTATTTATTAATTATTTAAACGTTAAAGCTTCGTATTAAAACAACCCTCTATATAAAAACAACCCTTCAAAAACCAAAACTCTGCCGTTATTTCCCAATGTTAATGTGACATTTGTGTTCCCCTAACCCGATTAGAGTATTTTTTGGCGTCTCCCTGCTTCTTATTTTAGATGCGAAAAAATATGTTCTGAATCTCCAAATGGATTGACAAATTTAATTTAATTTTTTTAAATCGCTTTTAAATTTGAACTGGTTCAAACGAAAATATCAAATTAGCGTAGTGAAAATTCCAAAAAAAAAAATGATAATTTTTTTTTAGTGAAACCAAACAAATTCAGATTGTATTTATTTTCGTATTCTAACGATCAAAATTTATTTGCCAATAATATATGTATTTATCATTATTTAATATAGTAAAATAAATTTTTATTAATTTGAAAGAAATCTCAAAATATCAGGTTAAATTTTCAAAAATTCATTAAACACAAAGATACACATTTTTCTTACTAGATTTTTTTTTTATAATAAATAGGGCGATTAAATGAAAATTTAAATTTTTAAATGAAAATTTTGGAGAAAAAAAACGCAATAAAATTAGTCGGTTTAAAAATATTTTCCTTTTTGCAAAGAAAAAATGCAATAAAATTATTCTGTTTAAAAATATTTTTATTTTCTCATATTTAAGAAACGAAATTTACTCTGGCAGTTTCTGCAATGTAAAAATTTAGTTTTAAAAAATTAAAAATTTCGTTTAAAAAAATTCTATTCCACTTTTATTCGCTACAACTACAAGTCGTTCCCTGTGTTCAAACGCAGCATCGGGAAATTGCCTTTTCCATCCCACTAGTATTCCATTCTGGAATTAGTTTAAATTTAATTAGTTCCACTACGCGAACGGGTTAGTCTCTGTTTCGTTCTGGAGCAGCCACGCCACTGTTGTTTCCCTTGAATTATATTTAAGACCTTATTTATTTAGGAGCGAAACTTTTAGTTGAGATTGTAATTGTAATTTGAGCAGACTATACTTGTACAGAAACAGCCAAAGTAAATTTCATTTCGCGGGTTTCGAATTCATATTATTTCGGTAAAATAATTAACACGATTAATTAAATTTTATTATTTATTAATGTCTTTGAAATTGCTTTCAATTGTGAATTTCCGAGTAACGTAGTGTAGAAATTTTATTTTTGACTAAAAATCGATTTGTAAAATTTCTGATTGGTGTAAATGAAGATTTAAAAAATTTCACGTATCAATCGATTTATTTTAGATAGAAGTTTCCAAAAAAAAAAACTTTCCTACACAAAATATACGCAAAAACAAATTAGAAAAAAATACTTTTAATCGACGAAGCGAATTTCGACGGCTCGGCCGATTTCCCCCCCCCCCCCCCCCCCAACATGTCCTATATGTTCTTCGCCCGATTTGTCGAATTTAATTTGACAAAATGACCCAACTCGACCTCTGTTCATCCCGGATCCTTTCATCGCCCACTTCCATCTACAAATATAACAACAATTTTTGTTCTCAACTAAACTTGTGCAATACATTCGGTGCATTATCTCACTTTAATCTCGTTTGGGCCATTCTTAGAAAACGAAAATGTTATTGGCGAAAAATTAAACTGTCTAAAAAGCAGATGAATATTTTTTAAAATCGATAATCAAATCTTTCGTTAATCTGCTTTTATAGTAAGTTTCGCCAAATTTACAAACATTTGTTCTTGCAATGGTGCAAAATAAAATTGCGAAAGCTGCGCTATAAAATAATATTTATAATATGCTGCAATAAAATCTGCAATTTAAAAACGAAATTTAATGTTGTCAATATATATTTTTTTGTATCGAAATTTAATCCAGCAAACTCGCATCATATTCCTATTCATTTTAATCATTTGGTGTATGCAACTTTACTCGCACAATATTGTGTGTAATATAAATTTACAATTTCTGGACGGTTCCGAATGCACCTGCTCTTCGCCAACGGCGAAAACTAATTTCTAATTAATTTCGAAACGATATAGCTGAGCTACACTTTGGGTTATTGGATTCGAGATTATACACCCGGATATATGTATAACTTATTCAGAGAAAGCACAGGACCGGACCGCACCGTACAAAGATTTGTAAATCCAATAGTTTGTTCAACAAAATAATTTTAATAACTCACGTAATTTTGTGTTATATTTTTGTTTATATATTTTTATTGTACGCAGAAATAATCGTTAAAATTAATGTAAAATTATTTTTAAGAATGACGTGAAAAAAAAAACAAAATAATTATTTTAGAATTTTATATTGTGGCGCCATCTAATTTCAAATAGTTCAATTATAATTTTTTAAAAATGTCCTGACCGGTAGCCTATATTAACATTAACTCATGCGCAACGTTGCCACATATTAACAACCAAAAATTATTGTTATTTAAAAATTGCTTCGTTGACAAATTATTAGCAAACGAACAGTATATTTTTTTAGGGGGGGGGGGGGGGTCAAATTGCGGTCCTGCAAAGATATCGGTATCACTTTATACAGCGCGGTACGTAAAGCTTTCATCGGATCTGTGCGCCGCCTAGTTAATAATAATTAAAGTTTAAAATGCCGACTTCGCAATGATAAATTGCATCCTCATCTTGTGTATCTTTGGCTGTGTGTTCGGTTCGCGCTCGAGTCTTGGCTTGGCTGGCTAGAATATTAAATTGTTATTCCAAGATTTATGTTAGAACTTGTTGGACAGTTACAGTCTACACCAGTTAGATGTAGAATTCTGCAGATGATGTGATTCTTTTGACACTGTTTGAAATTTAATATATTAGACCAACTTTATCGCGGTTCAATTCGATTTTTTTAATGTTTTAAGAAAATAAATTTGAAAAAATATGATTTGAAAAGTTGCAGATATTATTGCAGCATTTTCTGCTAAATAAACCACAGCTTTCTAATTAATTAATGCAGCGGCTTCTTTTCGTTAACAATTAACAACGAAACCAACAATTTCGGAAATTATATTATAACTAACTACTAATATATTTATGCATGATATATCACTAAACTAGAATTAAAAATGTATTTACTTGTACAACAATACGTACACTTTTTTTTTTTTAGTACTTTTTACAAAACACTTTAGAAAATCGCAATTAATTATAAATACTCACACGAGCAAAAAGCATTTAAAATCTAGACGAAAAGATTACATATAAGCTTGTGCTTTGATTTTTTAGTTTTGCACAAATGAAAAAAGCAAAAAATATCAAATTAATAGTCAAATCGGATGCTTTGGAATTTTACAAGCATAGAACAAGAAGGTAAAAGTAAATTTGGTATTTTTTGTTAATGCCTTATGAAAATCACTATAATATTTATCTGAAAAAATCTACTCTTTTCAAATAAAGCTACTGGTTGTAATATTTAAATTTCGTTGTAATTAGATTAAAAATTCCAAAATACAAAATAGCCGTTTTTAAAAAGGGTGGACAACAAATATTTTAACAAAAAAAATAATTATAAATACTTCTTTATCTACACAGTATATTGTGGAAAACAACATATATATATAATCTTATTTAATCTGTTGTGATATGTCTTCACGGTGGATTTGTGTAATTACTGTAAGCTTATGTTACATAGCCGGGTGGCGGTTATGCGAGGACAAGTTGTCACTCCGCAAGGCATCGGCATTATCGGGATTCGGGTCTCCGTTGATCGGGAATCTCGGTTCGGGTTCACACTTACCCGACAAGGCGGATGGTAAGTCACGTACTCGTAGTATAAGCTCTCTAGAAAATATACATTTCAATTTGTTATATATAGAAACATAAGTGAAATTTGGTATAGAAAATTACGATCCAACTATTTTTTGATTGGCAAGTGCTGTAATCTAGTGGTTACGAAAGGTACTATATTATTTTATAGTTGTTTTTTTACAGTTTTCTTCTTTGTCGTGTATCTAATATGTCAGTCAATTCGTGAGCTAACGTCATTGATGTATTCAATTTCATATGTATACTTTATCGTATTACTTCGAAATGTTTCTAATATTAAACAATCGGATTTTGAAACGTTTGCAGTAGAAATATGTTCCGTTTTTTTGGGGGTCATTCAATTATCAATAATAATGCTGGAATATATTTTTTGGTATGATTCTGGCTGAGAATAGGAATAATGATTTAGTGCATGTCAGATTTTCGATGCACCAAAAAGTTGACAATGATATTTTTAAATTTTACTTAATTTAATATTTTATCAATTATTTAGCTAGAATATTTAAATCAATTAAATTGTTTTAAACCAAACCTTCGGTTTTTATTGTGCAGTTGCCTATATAGTTGCCTATATTTACTTTCCTTTCCGGACAATTTTCAATTAAAATCGTACCTATAGTTTTTATTATTAAATATTATTTTTAATTGAAATTCCGAAACACAGAATATTCAAATGATAATTTAAAGAAATTATTGGTGCCGAACAATATATTATTCAATATATATAAGCTAGTATAGATTGAAATTAAATATTCTTCGTCTATAATAGTCAAGCATTAATACATTAGAATACTCATATTTTTTCAATAGTCTATAACTGAAATTTCTGTTTCATTTTCACCTTCGAGCAAGTTTCATCTGGAAGTGCTGTAATTTAATGATCATGAAGAGTTTACACATTTTTTTTACAGTTTTCTTCCTTGTCATGTACCTAAGACATGTCAGTCAAATCGTGCGCTAACTTCATCGATGTGAACGTAGCAATTTATTACGTACATCACATCGAATTACTTCGAAATGTTTCAGTCGTTGTAACAAAAATTATATTCTTTCGGAATTTTGGAGTCGATGCAACAGCAAATCTATACGTTATTGTGGTAAATACGAACAGAATCAAAACCAGCTGTGTCTTGTTTATAGTTAATAGTTGTGATAAGAAGTGATTTAATCAATTTAAAGCATTCACGCCGAAAACAATGCTTTTTTCATAGGTTATAGATTTGCCGATTTGTTGTGATATTCGATACTAGGAAAGAGAAATAAACGTACAATGTTTTATATCACAGTTAAATCCTTGTTTTTAACTGTGATGTAAACTTTACTTCTCTTTCCGAATGTTTTTTTTTGGCAATGGAACAGTCTGTTTTTTTTAAAACATTTTTTTGGGAGGGCTTTTAATTTTTTAATTTAATTGAAATTCCGAAACAAGTAAATCAAATAGTATTTTAGAAATAATCAAATGACAAAAGATATGGGTGATATTATATTATTCAATATATTTGAGCTAGTACGGATTGGGTTGAAATTAGATATTCTTCGGCTATAATAATCGAGCATTCGTTTTCTCATATGACACGGGCTGATAATTACAAAGATAGTATTTTATCCCGGTCGTCGTCGGGACAATGTTATCCATGGCGAGGATCTCATTGTTTCGTCCTCATCTGCAGCGCGCAGTTGAGGACGAGCATGAATTAGTTCTGAATCTGGAGGTAGAGCACACACATACAATATTCACGTAGGAATTATAGTAGATTGTCTGTCTGGCCTGCATATTATTCCATATGCGGGATCAGTGCTAATTTCAGATCTCTTTGTTGCTCCTCGTTGAGTCTCGAGCGCCGCCGCTCAACTCTCGAGGAGGACAATGGCGTTGTAAATTCCATCCGCGCGAGCTCTGATAATGTTGAGCCCCGCGTGCTTGTATATACACGTAAAATGAAGAGAATTCTATATAACTATTCACGAGTCCCGGAATGTACAGGGTGTAAAGCTGGATTCGAATAATAATAATAATAACAATAATAATTGTTTAGAATATTACCCAAATACCGTAACTTAAAGCATTAAGTAGCTAGATGTACATTTCGAAGGCTATGCCCCCATCTTCAATAGCACAAATAAAAACTAAATAAAATACCTCGTGTCACGAATCGTGAAATTATAAAATTTATATTACCATTTGATACTACAATTGCACGTGGTTTGGATGGTATTTTAAATAAATATAATTTTAAAGTAACATATAATAGTTCTTGCTAATAGGTCTTGCTAATTTTCTAGAAAATCCCAAAGATTTTGATAAAAAAATCTAGTATTTATAAAATATTTTGTTCTAGTTGTCCAAAAGTATATATAAGACAAACACGTAGACCAATTGAAATTAGATTTAAGGAGCATTTAACTCATTTCAGATTAAATAGAAAAGAGAAAAGTGCTGTAGCCGAGCATATTTTTGACTAACTCAGGTCATCCTATTCAAATTAGTTCACTTAAATTACTTAACAGTGTTTTGAATTATTCCGAGTTAAATGCTTATGAAAGTATATACATGCATAAATATAAATCAAATTTAATGAATTTATATTCAGGCTCAATATCATGTTGTCTATTTAATTTATTTAATAAGAACTATTTTATTTTAGTTATTTTTAGTTATTTTAGGTTTGACAAACCTAAACTTGTCAGTTTCGTTAATTATTAATTTATATTGTTTTACAATATTTATAGGTTATATTATATGCCATTTTCGAAATACTTCTGTCATGTTGACTTATTTATTTAATAGTATATCAATCACGATTCATGACAGGTACTTTATTTAGTTTTTATCTTGTGCTACTGAAGATGGGGGCATAGCCTTCGAAATGCGCATCTAGCTACTTAAGTTACGGTATTTGGGTGATATTCTATAGTGTTATTTAACACCGTAGTGATAAATTAAAAAACAATAATAATAATGTTTATCGAGAAAAAGTTTAAAGAAAAAAAAAATATTATAAAGAGTAATAATAATAATGGTCTTGATTTCCATACAAAATACATATATTACAAAGTAAGTTATATTTAACATAAATCTTCTTAATAGCATATAATTATAATGCACAGAAAAAGGTGCTGTGACCAGAGTTGGTTGCATACATGATGTATGCAACCAACTCTTCTTCCCACATAAACTTATTTAAAAATAAATATATATAATTCTTATTATACATTACATACTTAATTAACTATTATTGAATAATCGAATCTAATTAATCTTGCATTAATCTAATTACATGTGACACGGTGAGCATTATTTATTCAGCGATATATAAGCATTAAACATGTTCATTTATTGGCATTTTACAGCAAAATTGGCGATAGAGAATATGTTCATAATTGAACACTGGATTTAATGAACGCAGACATTCATCTCGTCAATTTTGTGGTTTTCAAGATATGCGAAGAAAACTTGTCCAGGAATAATTGATATTAGACTCGATTTTGATAATTTATAATTATTGATTCTGTCAACACTGGTTATTGTTTAAAAATTTTAAGGTATTTTTTCTGAAAGAAACTGTTACGTTTTCTCTTAGAACGATCATTTATTTCAAACAGAAAATCTCAAGTAAAAAGCGTCATTTATTGAATACAACAACTCATGCGTTTCTAGTTATAAAATTGATTATAAAAAAAAGGACGTTATCTAACGAATTGTAATAAATTGTTTAAACAATCCACCATTAGCCGATAATAGAAATTTCGCATGGTTATAGCCAACATGTATTAAATCACCTTTTATGATAATCGCCTCTCCTCAGCTCCTCTAAATTATTAAATACATTTCCAAATCTTTCTTGTAACGTTCTAAAATTTCTCGTTTTTGGTATTTTTTTAGGAATTCAATGGCGTCATCTGCTTTTTCAAACTAGAATGAACTATCCATACGGGAACTTCCTAGTTCTTGTCTAATTTGCCCAATTAGACTCGTATTCTTATCTTCCACAATCCTGAAGGCTAAAGCTTCAAAACTTTCATTTTCCCCTCATGGGTGCTGCATTATTGCAATAAGATATCTTATTCACGTTCCCCCGTGGTCTTGAAAAGGTTTATTACGTTTAGTTGTTAATTTAGGCGAAGAGTTAATTTCGAAAATTGCCGTAAAATAATCGGAGGGGGGGGGGCGTCAATATTTCAACAAATTCAATTTAACACGTATATATTTTTACAATCCAGCTTAACACCCGGTATACATTACATCTTGTCAGCCCTCATAATTACGTTGTTCAACTGTTCCAACAGTTGACAATATTAATTACGATCATTAATTACATTTCCAAAATGCAATTGACAGAATTTAAAGCAACCCACGGCTTTCTTCATTACCTGAACAAAACAAAAAATCGTCTTAGGTTCGATGTTTTGGTGAATGGCGGCGGTGCCATCACCTTACAATTTCAGAGATCCCCCTTTCGTCCTCTAACAATGACCGTATTCGTGCCGTGGAATCAAATTGTTGTCCTGCCGCCAGTCCACATGCAACTCAACGACGATACCGAAGAGACCAGTGCCACGACACCACAAACGAGGTACGCGAAATACAATTAACCAGTCAACTTTTCTTACATTTTCTGTTTCTTACTTTTAGCTAGATGCGCATTTCGAAGGCTATGCCCCCATCTTCAGTAGATGCACAAGATAAAAACGAAATAAAATACCTGCGTCACGAATCGTGATTGCTATACAATTATTATACAGAAGTTTATCTGAATTCAGAATGTGATGGTTCGCAAGAAGTTGAGAGACACAACTCAAGTCTTGTAACAGAACTAATCTCTTGAAATTATATAAAATTGGAAATCGGCTGTTGAATTAATAAATTACTAGAAATTTATTTTGTAATGAGAATGAGACGCGAAACTTGCAATCTGACAAGAGGTTAAGACTGCAATTGTTTCGCAGAGGACTTTCAACACACGTACACTTTTTTTACTCATTGTATCCAAAAAGAACTCGAAATGAAATGAAAGAAACGAAAACGATTCTTTAATTAATATTGCGCTACTGAAGATGGGGGCATAGCCTTCGAAATGCGCATCTATGTTTTGAGTTAGGGTATTTGGGTGATATTCTGTTTTTACTAGAATAAGGAAATAAAAAACAACTTTTGATTTAACTATCAAGTAGAGAGTATCTATCAATCTCTCTACTTCATATTAAAAACAACGTTGTTTATTATTTCCCGTTTCTACCATATAAATTATAATAACTAAATTAAATTAATTTGTTAAAAAACTAGATATATTAAAAATCGACTAACATTTCACTTATAATATTGTAATATATTATAAATAATACTTTTACATAGGGACTATGAAAAAGTTCCGGCTCAATCAATCGTTTTTCTCCAACTTTTCTTCATCCCGAACTATTTTGTAGCTTTCTAATGAGGAGTCCAGCGATAACGTTCCCCGGTGTCTCGCGGACACTCTTCACCGCTACGGGGGCTCTGCCCGAAACGTGCACGGACCACGATCCGGAGTGTTTGCACGCGATGGTAACGAGCACATGGCTACCGGAAGCTGTGGGCGGCCTGGCCGGCAGAAGTGCCATCTTTGCCGAGACGCAAATCGTGCAGGAGTCCATTCCGATACCCGGCAGTGATCTGCATTTGATGTACCAAAGTTCGCAGGTATAATAGATATAGATAGATGTTTTTAGTATTTATTTAGGTAAACTTCCTTCGAAAAGAAAAATAGTATAGTGATTGGCCTCTTTAGGGTTTGTTTGTATCTTTATAGATCGCGAGAAAAATACGCGAAAAAAATTCTAGTATAGTTTAATAATCGGTTTTCATAACATCGTTCTTTATCGCCTTCAATTGCGAAATTATTGTATATTTTTCTTTGCTGATAATATAGATTCTTGTATCTCCGGGATCTATACGCTAGATTTATAATACAAGAGATCTAACTTTTTGTATTTATACTGGGATTCGGATATCGAAAGTCTTGGCGGATAATACTCGAGAGGATTTTTTTTTTTATAATTCCAGGCCACGGGGTACCTTAGTACCGTTCACATGAGATTAACTGGAAGTGAAGTACCGACCACTCTTACACATGTGCACGTTCGCGTGGAAGTTGAAGGCTCACTTCATGTGAAGACATACGAAGCCGATCCGAATTTGAAGCACACGTTCGCTTGGAACAAACGAAATGTGTACAAGCAGAAAGTATACGGTGTGGCGCAAGCGAAGGTAATTGAAAAGCCACTCTATTCCACAAAAAATCGATTGTAAATTCTTCAGGTAAGTGTTGGCTACGAGCACTCGACGTGCTCCACGCCAATTTGGCAGACGCAAACGGCTAACCTGAAGGGATTCGACGTGGACATCTCTGACATTGGTGGCTGGTCGCTGGACATACACCATCATTATAATTTCCACGAGGGGATCTTGCAGAAGGGCGACGGTGGCACGCTTCATCTGAAGCAATACCCGCGCACGGTAAATGTTGTAATGGGTACGGGTATGCAGAGAACGCTGGAGTGCCCAGGGCAGTGTGGGGGGCCCGCTAAGGATGCCAAACTGTTGACGCCCGGTTCGTTGGCCAGTGGCCCAGATGGTAGTATCTATGTTGGGGACTTTAATCTGGTGAGGCGGATCACACCCGAAGGAAGTGTGTATACAGTGTTGCAATTGAGGTGAGTGCGTTTCGTGGTAAGTGCTAATAATACGTAACTTGGTCAAAAGTAATTCATCGAAATTTTCTAGCAAGTGTTTAATTTCTATACTTGTAAAAGTCCATTGTGTGAGGTTTGAATATGTGTTAATGCACTTACTCGGTTTATTTCTTGGTAATTGTAAAAAAAAAAAATGTTGCAGCATTATATTTTTTATTTGTTCTTGACTGGTATACATGACTTAATGAAATAATGAAAGAGTAGAGTTTTACACTTTTATCGTGTGTTATTTATTTATGTAGTTTGTCCTTACTAGTTTCGCATATTAATCTTCAGAGGTAACGATTCGATATATCAAAAATAGTTTGCATTTTTAAGTAGATGATTAAAAGTAGAAGAAACAGTAAAATAAATCTTGCCAAAAGAAAATTATGTTATGGTTTTTGTGACTATTTTACAATTAATTTGTTTACTTTGAAAAAAAAAAACTACAAAATTTCACTGAAACTCTTCAGGGCGACCCAAGTGGCCTACCAATACTACTTGACCGTATCGCCAGCTGACGGTCATCTATACGTATCCGACCCCGAGAAACATCAAATTCTAAAAGTCATCTCTCTCGAACCAGTCACTGATCCGAGTATAAATAGCGAACCAGTAAGTTGGCACGTGCAAACTTGTTCCTAAAATCAATTTAAAATAAATTGCAACCACTTAAGGTCGTCGGCAATGGCGAACGTTGCATCCCGGGCGATGACTCCCATTGCGGCGACGAGGCGCCCGCGAAGCACGCCCGCCTAGCCCACCCGAAGGGTATCGCGATCAGTTCCGATCGTACCATGTACATTTCCGACGGGACGAATATACGCGCGGTCGACCCGAATGGGATTATACATACGCTGGTCGGGTCGCATGGGCACCACAACCATTGGGCGCCGATACCGTGTAGGGGCGCTGTTGCCGCTGCGCAGGCACAACTGCAGTGGCCCACTGGGCTCGCGTTGAGCCCGCTGGATGGTGCGCTGCACTTTATAGACGATCGGTTGGTGTTGAAGTTGACCGCCGATATGAAGATCAAAGTACGGACGTTTATTGAAAAGATTCTTTCGTGGCACGATCGTTTTGTTTGCTTTTTTTCGGTTAAGGTCGTCGCTGGTATTCCGCTGCATTGTCGAGCAACAGATGGTGTGCCTAATGCTGCGAATTCAACGATTGGTGGATTGAATTCTGCTGGGAAAATAGCGCACACTGAAGATGTTCTTGGTAAGTAAATGAGTACGTAAGTAATATCGTTATTTTCCCGAATATATACAACAGTACAGTCAATGGAAAGCTAACACAACTCAAAATGGGTATGTTTAGAGGAAAATCAAATTGAAGTTTTCGTTATCGAAAAAAAAAGTAGACTTAGGTTTAGTGGAACTTAGGTTTAGTGGACCTTAGGTTTAGTGGACCTTAGTGGACCCTTACATATACATAAACGTTTATGAGAGGAAATGTTGCGTAATATAAAAAGGTAACAGAAAAAAAATACATGTATATATATCCCTAGAGGACAATGAAAACAAAAGAAAATTAAAATATGATTGTATTCGATTTTAAAGGTTTACAAAAGGTTGAAACGTTTTATACATTTGAAGATAAAACGTACAAAAAACTCACCTTGTATTAAGTTCTTAGAAGGCTTAGAAATGTTCCCGATTTCGCATAGAATATTGGTATGTATTTAGATAGGCATGGGTTTTTATTTTGAAGAAAAAACGTCCCTTTCCGAAAAAAACCGATTCGATTGTACGATCGTTTAAATTGAATTCGATATCGTTCTTTAGGTACAGTTTTAGCGTTGGCTTTTTCGCCGAACGGTGATTTATATATAGCGGAGAGCGATACGAGAAAATGGAACTTTGTTCGTATGGTCGACTCTAGCGGTCAGATTCAACAATTCGCCGGAAGAACGGTGGAGCGTAACAATCGAAATAATTGCGATTGCACTAACCACAATTCCTCAACAACGTCCAGCCCGATTAATATACCACATTTAGGACAACACATCGTACAAGTAAAAACAACTTTTTCTATTGCACAAAAAAAAACGATCTTTCTTTAAGAATAAATTTAACTAATTGATTGAATTAAGTGTTACCTCATTGTGGGTAGTTCATATTAAATGAGGTTGAAGGAAAGTAATACCACTTAAACTGAAATTAATAAGTTATTTTCCTTTACACCCATTTAATATGAACTACCATAAGGAGGTAACACTTGATTCAATCAATTATGTGAAATTTAACAAACTTTTATACAAAAAAAAAAACTTTTACACTCAACAAAAACAAACTTTTACACTCAACAACAAAAAAAACCTTTTACACTCAAAATAAAAAGATTCTTTTAAAAAAACTAACTTTTACCCTAAAAAAATACATTAATATACCACATTTAGGGCAACACATTGTACAAGTAAAAACCAACATTTTTGCATTAACAAACGAATTTTGCTAAAAAAACAAATTTAACACTTCCCAGGATTATTCTTCATCCAGTTCTTCTCAAGCGCCGCCCATAGCGAGTACCTGCTCTTGTAGCGTGGCACCATCATCTACGAGCGCCAGTTCTGGCGATGTAACTACAAGTAACGCCGAAACGTTGCTCTCGTCCAATGCTCGTTTCCAGGCCATTTCCGCTCTAACTGTTTCTCCAGCGGGTGTTTTGCACGTTGCCGATCAGGGCTCATTGCATATCTTAGCTCTGGACCATTATCTGCCCGCCCACGATGAGAATGGAGAGTTTCACATACCATATCCAGCTGCGAGTGAAGTTTACGTCTTCAATCGGTACTAAATTAAGCCACAACACAAATGCAAAACTAGCATTTTTTTGCCATTTTTTTTATAGATATGGACAACATGTCTCTACGAAAGATTTGACGTCGGGAAAGACTCGCTACTCGTTCTTGTACTCGAAGAATACAAGCTTCGGCAAATTGTCCACAATCACCGACAGTTCTGGGAATAAAATACAATTCTTGCGCGATTACAGTAATGCTGTTAGTTCTATAGAGAATACGCAAGATCACAAGTCCGAACTGAAGATTTCCGGCGTTGGATATTTGGTGAAGTTATCGGAGAAGGGACGGTCCGAAATCGAATTGGATTATGATGTGAACACGGGTTTGTTGACAAGTCGAAGTGGGGTGAGTGGAAATTTTTGCTTCGAACTTACACTGATTTTTTTTTAAGTATTACCACGGTGTTAAATAATTGCATAGTATATCATAACTCGAAGCATTAGATAGCTAGAAGCGCATTTCGAAGGTTATGCCTTCTATCTTCAGTAGCACAAGATAATAAAATACCAGTCTGATTGCTATAATTATTTTTTTTTCATTGAAATATTAAACACACTTCTCAAATTTTCTAGTTTTCCAAAATAATGAAATTTTTTATATAAACTAAAAACAGCTTTTAGAAAACAATAATTTCATATTTCATACCTATCGATTTATCTTCATTAATAAAAAAGATATCCATGTTTAAATAATCCCGTGTATATCATCGGTTGTGAAAGTTTCACGAAATTTATTTTAAGTTATCTCAAAAAATAAGTTTTTGGGTGGTTTAGAAAACTTATTTTTGTCTTAATTTGAAATCTAGAAATCTTGCCTTAATTTCGTCTTTTCAGATTATCATGCTATTTTTAATAATTCAACTTGAAAATGGAATATTTCACGTACATGCATAATTTCACATTTCCTTGAAAATTGTATTCATATCTTGAGATTTGTTAAAAATCTTTCTGAATTTTAATATACATATAAAAAATCGGTCTGTTTTAAGCAAATTTGTGGTGATTTTATATACATCGTGTAGCGTATTCATTAAAATTTCAATTTATTTTTCTGAACCAACACTTTTTCTTAAATTAGAAACGTTAATTATTTTCAGATAATAGTACTTTTATTGCTGGCATAATATTTAAAAAAAAATTAATAACTTATTCGATGCAAATTTTATTTCATTCAAAAAAATAAAATTTCTAAACAAATCGAATGTTATATTATTTTCATCTTTATTTTCATTCGATATTTTATGTATAATTAACTAATTTTCTTTACAAAATAATCCTCGCTTCTCGCTTTCTTTTTTTCGCATCTCTATTCTTTTGATGCTCATTTTTATTTTTAACATTTCTGTTGATTTTTTCAATTTTCTATGTTTAATTATTGCTCATTTATTAATTATTCTTCGTTTTTCTTTGCGAATTATCTTTTCTTTTTTAACTTAGAAAAAAGTATCAGTAAGAAATTTTATTGTTGAAATTAATTTACAACATAATATCATCATTAACACTTTAGAAAATAATGCTTACCAACAGTTTCTTTTATAAACAAAAAATATCAAAAATAATCTTCATTTTTGCAAAAAAAGAAAAGTACAGTCGAGATTGCCATAGAAAAGAACACGCTAAATATTTTGACTAATTAGCCAGTTTTCTTCATAAAATAAATTATTCCGTACTCCAACCAACAGTCGTTTTTAGATAATCGGGACTTTTAATGGGCAATTTTTTATAATATACACATTTATTTACAACGTATGATTTTATTTCGATAATTTTCAATTTTAAGGGTGGAGAAACGTTTATATACCAGTACGACTGGCTAGGACGAGTGAATGGTGTCATTTTACCAAGTGGCGAAGTTATCCGACTCAATTCGGAATTATCGCAAAACGAAGGCTTGGTCATATCCGTAGATGAATCTTCGATCCAATTAATGGTGTCTGGGAATTCTGACAAACGAGTTTTTATAAAAAATGGTACAAATTCGTCCGCAAAATTATATTATAACCTTCCGTTCTAACGTGTAAATTTCAGGCGATGAAGTGACGGAATCTTTAACGCTCGCCAATTCCACCGTTATTGTGAACACGGCGGCCGGAGGTCATCTGGATGTATCAGCTGTTGAAAGACATCCGCTACTGGAGGCGGCGTTGCCAGTTGAGGCTGAAATGCTCCCGATTTGGTCGGAACAGTTCACTAGATTTGGCGAGGAGATCGAGAATCACATGTCCACGAAGTTCTCGTTAGTCGGCGATGCGAGAAATCAACAGCAAATATTGAACAGGGAAATATTCGTCAATGGTTCGAAGGTGAATTGATTTTTCTTTTAGGAGTATGTCACTGAAATAACAAAATATCTACAAATCTCAACAAATATCTACTAATCCAATCGAATATCTATAAATCCCAGCAAACATAGAAATATCAACAAATCCCAACAAATACCTTCAAACCTTATTAAGGATTGGTGAACCTCAAATCTGGCGTACAAATGTTCAATAGTGTAATTCGTGCCTCGCTTTTCAGGTGTTGGATATTGAGTTCGATCAATCCGCCAGTAAAGAAACAATTTATGATCGCGATCGTCAACCGATCCTGGCCATTACGTACGACCCAGCTGGGTTGCCGTTGAGTTACGTGCCAGCCCACGGGGCGGATCGATTGAATATCAGCTACGATGGATTCAATCGCATCGATGGATGGAAATGGGGCAGCTCGGAGCTGAAGTACAGCTACGACCGGCATGGCCTATTGTCGGAGATTACCAGCTCGTTGGATGGCACGAAAATATTCAGTTATAACGAATTGAACATGGTGAGTAGCCGTCACTTTATGATATACAATAATATAGGAAATGCAAATATTGCTTGACTTTAATATAGCTTATTACTTAACCAAATGAGAAAGTTATAGTCGTTTAATAAATAAATGATCGTCGTATAAAACTAAGTAATATAATATCGTACTAATACACAAAATAAACTTTTAGTAAATGTTTCGTTGCTTTTTATTCACTTTTTATTACTTCTACTAAGAGTAATATGCACGGTTTTATTTTTAATTTCCTTTTTATTTACGATTATAAATAAAAAGTCATCAAGTAAATAAAAAGTGCAGAAATGCACCATTTAATTTATAAAATTTGATCACACTTTGAATAAAGTCCACTGCCATTGCCAACATTAAATTAGGTCCATGATACGTAGATATACTTCATAAATAATGTTAGTAAGCCAGCACCATCTATTATGAATACCTTACACTACGCTATACAAAAAGTGGCGCAAATCAAATAAGTTCACATGTTTTTGTGCTGAATTGCAAGGATTTATTAGCGTTAGCCCAACTATCAAACTAGAAAGCAAATTAAAGTACGCAATATTTACTGAATGTAGACAAGATGTCTAGCTATGGAACGGTGAAACTTTTTATTTATTTATTCACTTGTTTCCTCGATAAAACAACGTCTGAAAAATCGTTTTTTTTTTTTATCAAAGTTATGATTTTTTTTGACATGTTATCGAAAATTTAAAAATATAATCTTCTGTATAATTACGCAAGAACCCATTAAATTCATTTCACATTTGATTTACATCAGAAATTTAAATGGATAATTTTATTTAAACTTCCAACTCCTCATGTGGAGTTACCTGCTATTTTTGGCACTTCGACGAAGATCAAAATCAAATATTTACATCATTCAGATCTGGTATGGACCTTGACATATCCAAAGTCGATCTAAAAAAGAATTAATGGATTTATTTCTTCGTAAATATTAAAAAGACGCGTTTATTTTATATAAACCCCCCTTCAAATTGTTCAAGCTTCGTTTATATTAAATGTTTGCTTTGAAAAAACTGCAACAATTTACTGAAACTCTTCAGAATTTTGTATATACTCGATCATATATTAAAATAAATCTAACAAACCTTACCGTACCTTCATCGTAGGTATCCAAAATAACCCTCGCCTCGCAAAGACACTTTGCTCTGACATATTCATCGGATGGCCGATTACTGTCGGTTACTTTACCGAGCGGGACGAAGCACCAATTTACTTTACAGCCATCTTTGGGCTTCTTAAGAGCCACGTACACTCCCCCAGGGAGTCAGCGGGCGTACCTGCAACACTACACCCATAGCGGCCGATTGCTGCAAACTGTCCAACCGGGAGATGGCGCCAGAGTCGTTTATAGGTACTATAAAGGTGGCGGGAGATTGAAAGAAATCGTCCACGGCGATGGAAAAACTGTGTACAAGTACGGCGAAGATAGTGGCATGCCCAGTGGCGTGGAACATGTGGAGAATGATGTGGAATACAGGTATGTTTGGAAAATTATTACTTTTGTAGAAACAAAAAAAAAAATTCTTGATCATTGCAAATTTTCGCGTTAGCTTTTTTTCTACCGTTACGTATTCCGTCGATTAACCGTTTCCAATCTCCTCGCGTCTTCAGGTGGGATTACCAATACACCGGCGCCCTGCTCCTTGAAGAACGTTTAGACTTTGGCGCCAAGACCGGCCTAAGCAACGCCAAATTCACCTACGATTACGACTCGAACTATCGGCTCATCGGCGTCCAGGGCCGTATCGGCGGCCAGAATCTTCCGCCGCACACGCTCGCGTACAATGCCAAGACCGGCACACCGGATCAGATCGGACCGTTTCGTGTGAGGAGAGCGGCGGTGGCGGTGGCGGTGGCGGCGGCGCCGAATGAGACTGTGGTTAGCGATGGCACCGGCTCGTTCGGGAGGACGGTAGATGGACGGTTCCTCGAAGTGAATGTCGCGTTGGCCATACGCGGGATTGAGGTGTTCCGTATGGAGTTTGCGCATGATATGCACGGGTGAGTTGCGATTGCGCACGAGAATTGTGTTAAAATGTTTGTATATCACCCAAATACCACATTCTAGAGCATTTAACAGCTATGTGCGTATTTCGGAGGCCACACTCTCATCTTCAGTAGTACAGGATAAAATCTATATTAGTTACGATAAATGTAAAAATAAATTTTCGAAATTTAACATCAATTTAGTTTTGCTAAGAAAATTAACGAATATTTAGTTTTCGAAAAAATATTTTAGATAGTTCTATTCAAACTGGATTATTCATTCTATTGGGCGTGACGAAAAATTCTTTTTTATAAAATTACTTTTCAAAAATTTTTCGTCGATTTTTTTTAAGGAAAACAATGTTAATAAATGTTAATAAAGCAAATTAACAAACGCGAAAAAAAATTTTTTTCGCCAGCCTCCCTGATTATACAACGTCTGAAAAATCGTCTTTTTTTATGAAAGTTCTGATCTTTTTTCGACATGTTATCGAAATTTTATAAATATAAGAATCATACCGTTCAAAAGCCCCATGCTTTATAAACATCCTCCAAAAATATTGTACAAAAATAATCAAAATTGTGGAAATTTTTATTATTTTAAGAAATAATTAAGAAATTTAATCAAGAAATTAAAAGACACATTAAGAAATTAAAAGCAGCATAGTTATGTTGACGACAATCATTTGAATCGTCCCAAAAAAGTTCCGAAATATATTTTTAAACTTCCGAACACAAAAAACCGCTATTCAAATTGTTTATCCAAAACGTTTTTTTCTTCAAAGTTTCAAATCGCCCCCAATTTTTATTTTATAAAAAAAAAACCGTATGAATCGCAACCTTTTTCTTTTCCATAATCCAGTCGTATCGCTCAAACGCGCACGTACACGCGCAACGTGGGCGTGAACACGTACACGAATCTGAAGAACTATACGTGGGACTGCGACGGTCAGCTGCTGGGCGTCGAGGCGCAGGAGCCGTGGGGCTTCCGCTACGATGACAACGGGAACATGTTGTCGCTCACGTACCGCGGCAACACCATACCCATGGAATACAACGTCATGGATCGGATTATCAAGTTCGGCGAGGGACAGTATCGGTACGATAACCGCGGTCTCGTCACCCAGAACGCCCGTGAGGAACGGTTCCATTATAACGCGAAAGCGTTACTGGTCAGGGCGACTAAACGGGGGCGATTCGATGTACGATATTATTACGATCATTTAGATAGGTGAGGATGAAACTGTTTGCGTGATGAAAGATGTATTGATTGTTTAAATTTAAAAAATACATTTTTTTAAGGTTGGCTACGAGAAAAGACAATTTTGGCAATGTAACGCAATTTTTTTACAACAATCAGCAGCGACCATATGAGGTTAGCCAGATTTATTCGCCCCGAGATGGGAAATTGATGTCTTTGGTGTATGATGATCGAGGGCATCTTATTTATGCGCAAGTAAGTTTTGAAATTTGTTTCGTAAAATCGCATTAATTTTTTCGTAATGAATTTTCTTTCATGTTTTTGATGATGGAATAATATTATTACATTTATTTGTAGTTTTTTTTATATAGAACTTAATTTCTTCATAAAACATCGAATTTTATAATTATACAAATATCAAATTAATTTTTTAAAAAGCATGTACATAATAATACTTCTTCTTTATGTTATGTTTATTTTATTAATTGATTGAATCGAGGTGTTACCTTGTGGTAGTTCATAGTAAACGGTGTTGAAGGAAAATAACTTAGTTATAATACCATTTAAACTGAAAATAACTAAGTTATTTTCCTTCACATCCATTTACTATAAACTACCACAAGAAGGTAACACTTGATTCAATTAATTATTTGAAATTTAACATCAGATTGATGATGCCCTTACCGGCGAAACCTGGTCATCAACAATACCCCTCTGACAATATATACAAAGTGTTTAATATAAATACATAATCTACGTGGTGAAACATCTTTATAAAGAAATCTTTGAAATCATCATATAAATGATAGTTCACGAATATTAATATATAATATATTAAAAAAAAATTAATTGTTAGTATCGTTCAATGTTGCCAATTAGTGGTAATAATCCACTCCGATGATAAAGAACATTATACCAAAAATTGCGGCAATTATCAAAATATTTTTATAACAACCATCTCTAGAAAATTAAAAAGCATTAGAGTATTTTTAAACAAATTTAAGCTGTTTTTTTAACAAATAAAAAGCTGCCTGAAAAAAATATTAGAATATTTTAGAGCGTAATATGAATATTGAGCAGATCGGAAAATGACTTGCCTCAGGCAGATCTTGTTTTGGTCCAACTATAAGATTGATTTTGCAATGCTTTACAATTTTGCAAAAATTGAATAAATTTCCTAAAAAAAAACCTAACGTGATTTTTTACGCATTCTCAATATAATCTTCACTTTCCATGCAAAAAAAAAATGGTTTATTTATATAATGAGATTTGTTGGTCAATTATCTTCAATTCACTTCAAAAATAATGCACACTTTGCACCTCATTGAATTTTTTTTTGTAAATGCATAAAGCAAACAAAAAACTTAATTAATTTTTTTACAAATTTCATCCAAGTTTGCATACAATTGAACATTTGCACATGCCTAGTAGTACTTTTCATCTACGTTATTTTTTAAGATATTCCCTAAACAAGTAATGAGACTTTGAAATAATGTATATAGACTAATAATAAGGAACAGTTTTTTTTTTTATTATTTTTCGAATGGTCCGCAAATGAAAGTCATGCGTTGACCTAACCAACATTTCCACAATAGCTACATATATCAAATACGATCTAAATTAAATCCAGGTCTATCGCCACAAGTACTATATCGCCACCGACCAGTGCGGCACACCAATCATGATCTTCAACCAATACGGCGAAGGTATTCGCGAGATAATGCGCTCCCCGTACGGCCACATCGTCTACGACTCAAACCCCTACCTCTATCTGCCCGTGGACTTTTGCGGCGGCCTTTTAGACCAAGTCACATCACTCGTGCACATGTCCAATGGCAAGGTGTACGATCCGCTGATAGGACAGTGGATGTCGCCACTGTGGGAGGACGTGCTGGAGCGTGTCGCCTCACCCACCCATTTACACTTATACCGATTTAATGGTAACGATCCGATCAACAGTGGCACGGATAAAGATCGGCCGACTGGTAAATAATTTAGGGAGACAAAATCCTTTCACAATACACTCTATTAAACCATAAACTGGACTTAATAACTTCTACATATATTTAATGTCTAATCGATTTATGTATATAACGGGTGTTGCGTTTGGCCGTTTAAAAGATTCCCTAATCACTTTACAGCGAAATAGTAGATATAAAAGTTTACGGGAATTTTATTCTGAACCTGCAGTATTTTATTTCAGTACTCCATCTTGAGTAGTTTTGAAGACAATTGACGAAACGTTGACTTATTGTATAATTACTAATTTCGGCATATATATATATCCTCGTGATCAATAAATATTAGGAATTATTAAATATCTCAGTTTCAGGCCCAATTTCTTAGATTCAAGCCCAATTTCATCTTGTGTATTTAATTTATTTAATTTAGTTTTAAATTTATTTTTATTTTGTTTATTTTTAGTTATTTTAGGTTTGACAAACCAATGTTTATTGTTGTTACTTGTCAGTTTCGTTAATTATTAATTTATATTGTTTTAAAAGATTTATAGGTCATATTATATGCCATTTTGGAAATACTTCTGTCATGTTGACTTATGTACATAGCCTTCGAAATGTACATCTAGCTACTTAATCCTTTAAGTTGCGGTATTTGGGTGATATTCTTTACTAAAAATAATCTTGAAAATAACTTTATTATAAGTAACTTTAGGCAACAACACAACATTAATAATTTTGTAATAAGTACCCAACTTGAATTAGATGTTAAATTTTTATAATTATATAAGTTAGAAGAGAAGATGATGATTTATTTGAATGAGAATGATTTTTTTTCTAATTTGGCTTTAAAAAATATTAAAAGTATTTTTTATTTATTCACGTTATAAATTATTTTTTATAAATTCACGTTCTCACCGTTTTTGCACCTGCCTTGGAAGGTTATTAAAGTTTATTGCAACTTCAAATTCAACTTGTTTTTTACCTTTGTTTGAGTTAATAGTACTTATGTGACTAAAATCATACTTGAAAATGTGTAATAACGAAACTATGGTCGTAATATAAAACTAATAAATAATATTGTTTTAAATAGGTTATAGATTTTGCCGTTATGTTGTGATATTCCATATTAGGGAAGAGAAATAAAATACAATGTTTTATATCACGGTAAAAACTTTAATTTCTCTTCCTAAACTATAAAGGAATTTTCGAGAATTTCGAGATCAACAAAAAAAAGTTTTTTTTATTTAGTTCAAACTTCATAATATTCATTAAAAACAAAATCATCACTACAGTGTAAAATAATTGTATAGAATATCACCGAAATAGCATCTAGCTATTAAATGCTTCAAGTTACGGTATTTCTGTGATATTCTATACAATTGCCTAATTTATTTATTTTTTCTCTTCGTTTTAAGATCATTTGGACTGGATGCATCGAATGGGCTTCGACCTTAAAAGTCTGGCTCCGCAACTCTACCCCAACTCTTTACCGGGCGGCCAAATGCCGCCGATCTTATCCCAGGCGTCCAATATTTGGTCACCAACACGGGACACGCTGCGCAGCCAACTCACATCCAACCAAATCTCCACGAGTATCCATTCGGGCTTCTTAGCGCACATATTATCCCGCAGAATGACAGATGCGCAACACTTGAGCAATCCCACAAAATCTGCTCTCAAAACTGACGTAATGGACTTGGTTCCGAAGAAAATTGGCGCCACTTCCGACCCGCCCTTCGGCAAAGGAATCTTGGTGTCCAGAACGGCCCAGGGCAGGGCCATCGTGTCCAGCGTTCCAGCAGCAAATGCCATCTACAGAGACGTTTACACATCCGTGTTTAATCGATCGTTCATGTTGCCGTTTACGTTCGTTGTTCACAGTGCCCAGCAAGATGCGTTCTACTTCGTGAAAGAGGACATGTGGAAGGCGAACGACGACAAAGGACAGTTGAAACGTCTCCAGGGACAAGTGAACACTACCTTCCACGAGCTCGCGCGCGAAAACGGCTCGGGCAACAACTACTTCGACGTGAAGATACACGGCGCGAATGCCGTCGTGAATCTCCGCTACGGCACCACGCTGGACAAGGAGAAACAACGACTCTTACACCACGCGAAACTATCGGCGATCCGGAAGGCGTGGCATAAGGAAAAAGAGGCGTTGAAGAACGGCTTCGCTGGCACTGTGGAGTGGATTTCTAGTGAGGTGGAGGAGATTATGAAGTCCGGCTATGCCAGCAACTACGACGGGGATTACGTGCACGACGTGCAGACGTACCCGGAGTTGGCCGAGGACCCGTACAATGTCCGGTTCCAGAAGAGGCAGGCGGAACCGTCGCGGAAGCGGCGAAAGAAACGCGGCGCATCGCAAGTGCGCAACGGATGGCTGTGCGCGGCATGGAGCTTGACGCAGGTGTGCTAGTGTCAGGTCAAATGTAAGTATAACCGATTCAATTAATTCAACTCAGAGTGATGTGTACCAAGATGTAGTTATATAAGAGCCAAGCGACATGTGTCCTGCGGAATTAAAGACAATAGAAACGCGGCTAATGTGATATTATCGTGAAAAATCGTCACGATGGTGTTGAGTAGTTTTTTATAAATAATGTCCGAATAATGGTAAAAAAATGCATTTATTAATAGCTAGATTGCGCATTTCGAGAATAGCTATGGTCCCCCCGTCTTCAATCGCACAAAATGGTTAGTTAAATAGTCCTCAATACTAAGGATTGGTTGGAAACAGCACGCCATCTGTCGTCTATATATTTTCAGCTAATTCCTTCATTTCTCTATAGTTATTCATCAGGTTATGAAAGACAATTATGACACTTTTTAGAAAGACATTTATTATTTAAAAAAAAATGAAAAAATGATCAAAAAATGATCAACTATCTGTCCCAAATACTCCTATCTAGGCTTACCAACCCCTTGCTTTCCCTCTACCCTACCTTCTATAACTTATTGCATAATACCCCTGTGTCTAAGAATGTGACCTACTAGTCTATCTCTCCTGCGCTGTAATACTCTCCAAATCCTTTTTATTTGTTACAAATATTAGTTTTTTTTTTTTAAATTTGCAATTAAAAAAAGATTTCTTTTGTCTACTTGATGTAAATGAATTTTTTTTTCAGATTTTCAAAGTTTTTCGGAGTTTTTCATCAGAAATTTGAAGGTGGAGTTGATATTATTTTAAGAATTTTTTTTCTTAAATTCGTGAAATAATTAATATTTGGGTGATATTCTATACTATTATTTAACATCGTAATGATCATTTTTAAAATAAATAAAAATAAGTTTCTAATTTTAGAAAATCTGTTTTCGTTTGGAAAAATAAATTGAAATTTAAAATAATACGCTACAATATGCACCATAAATTTGTATAATTTGTATATATATATTAAAGACATTTTTATTTTAAATCAGCTTGTTGAAAACTTATACTAATTTGAAGATACTAATGCGGTTTTCAGGAATTGTGAAATTATGCGTATACGTGAAAAACATTCTATTTTCAGGCTGAATTATAAAAAAAAAAATAGATTGAAAATCTGAAAAGGCCAAATGAACGCAAGTATTTGAATTTTCTAAATCACCTAGGAAGTTTGATTTTGGTTAAGTAGTTTTTGAGATAACTTAAAATAAATTTCGTGAAACTTTCACAACCGATGATATACGTGCGATTATTTAAAGATGGATATCTTTTTTATTAATGAAGATAAATTGATGGGTATAAAATCATTGTTTTCTAAAAGCTGATTTTAGTTTATATAAAGTTTTTCTTTATTTTGATAAACTAGAACATTTGTTTTGAAAAGTATGTTTAGTATTTGAATGAAAAAAAAAGTATAGCAATCACGATTAGTGACAGACCAGTATTTTATTTTATTTTCATCTTGTGCTACTGCAGACGGGGGTATTGCTGTCGAAATGCGCATCTAGCTAGTAAATGTTTTGAGTTACGGCATTTGGGTGATATTCTATAGAATTAAAATATCTCATGCTGAAATTAGACGCGCTTTTATTTACTTTAATATCGGATCATTTTATACCAAAAATATATTTGTGTAATAATAATGCGATTTCAAAGATGCCAAAAAAAAGAAATGAATACTAAATATTAAAAGATATAGCTGTATATTATTTATTTATATGTTACCTAAATGTATGTGATTCCGCCCTATCGCCAATCAGTTCCAACTGAATATTGAAAAAGAAAAACGCGCGTGAGAACGACACAATTTTGATATAGGCTTATATGTTTTTTATTATAATATATAACTATCTTGACTGAATTTTAGTATGGAACGGTTGGCCTCGGGCAAACTGTAAATATCGGCAATTTTCTATTGATATTATAAAAAATATATATTATTATAATCTTATTGTATGTTGGAATGGCGAAATCGACACACATACACAAATTCGATACAAATATTTTGTGAAAAAAAAACGGCAGTTTTATTCGCTGTCGAAAAACAATTCTTTTTGCACGATTTGTGAGATTCTTTTCGAAAATGATATTTGTATTTGATTTTTTTAACAGAATTGTTGATTTTGCCAAGCTATGAGAAAGTATTACAGACGCTTGAATGACTGATGAAATTCGAATGGGAAATTTTGCATGTTTGTGTATATAAAAAAAAATATATATATGTAACGAAATGTCAAAAGAAACCGTAGGAAAAACCAAAGGAAAAAAAATAGAGAGAACAATATAAATGTAAAGCGCAACAAAAAAAGTATCAGATATTCGACAGTGCAAGTATCAAAAAAAAAAAACCTAACTATAAAGACAATGTAAATATAGTCCAGTTATTCACTTTTTATCAATTTTAATTAAAGAAAACGAATTTATTACCTAGATAGGGGGAAACGTGGAAAATGCATTCGAAATAATCTTATATTGTATGTTGTGTTGCTTTGATCGATATTATAATAAAATATAAAATATCATTGTGTAAAATCTAAGCAATCTCGGGTGGTATTTTATATTATCCGACTATAAGCGTGTACATATTTTATTTATTCACAAAACGAAACGATATTTTTTTGTAGGGCCGCTTTTTTACTCAAAAATACCAAATTATTGTATCAAAAAAGAAATCATGAAACATATATCTGTCGTAGCTATTCAATGTTGTATATAAATCACAATTCACACGAAACAATATTCATATTGAACGATAACGAATGGTAAACTATATGTCTTTTAAGTCATCCAAAAAAAAATCTTTAATTTTCTTCGTATCAACGACTTATTCATATCAAACATCTCCATACGCTCATTTGACTTAAGAAAATGGCATGGGTCAAATCCAGACACACTTCCTTCGCCTCCTCCACATTCATATGCTATTCATTTTTTTTATACATAAATTTTCTTCTAACGGGAAATTTGGCTTGATAAGGCCCGTTTTTGTTTTTTTATAATAACAACTTTCGTCCGATAATATAAAGTGTAACTGCCTCGAGAGATTGAATTGCTGCGAAGAGATGAACAATATGCTGTGTACCTTCACCTTGCCGATAATTGATAACGGATGTCGCTGCTGCCGCCTGTACTCGTTTCTTCAAACTGACCGCGATCACTGTTTTGTTTTATTGTAAAAGAAAAACCATCGCAGCTCAGAGTGATTTATGAACGCAAAAAAAGCGTATTTTTCTCACATTTCACGTGCCATTTTCGATTTACAGACTTGCCGGTCCGCATCTCACTCTAGCTCGATTTATTTTCTTATACATGGTGTGTACTGGTTTGATTTTAATTATAGGTACATATTAAAAAAAAAAAAACAGTTAACAGTATTTTATAGATTTACTTTTAAACAGCAAAGCGATTTGAATAACGAAACGTGATCTAAGCTGGAATATTACAATTGAATTGGTACTCACCCTGTATAACTGTGCGATATTTCTGTAATCGTAAATTAAATATATAGTATATTTTCTCAACCTGCAATGTAGTATGTTTTGTGTGCCTGTTGTTGACTGGAAAAATACTAAAAAAAATATATACTAACACAAAATGTACTAATTTGATGTTCTTGAATATATTCTATGTTGTCCGATACACCATAAACTCGCTGGTAATTATTTAAATGACTAGATATTATATAGAACCACGCTGTCTGGAGAATTGTGTTACCAACTGTGAACTAACCAGGTATATTTCGAGATGTTTATTTCTTACGAGCTCTAGCTTCTTTGTCCGCCAATATTAAACATCTAAGAATGACAAACAGTCCTTTTACATTAATTCGAAATGTAATTATTATAAATGTTTTTTGAAATACATAACTTGTTTTATAATATGCGCGTGTTTTCTTACGCAATCGCGATAATTTTTCGATGATTTTTCGATAATTTTGATGAAAAACGACAGGTATATATACCTTTGCTTTTTTTCGATAATTTTGATGAATTAAAATACACGACTTTTACACTTTTTTCGACGAAAATTTCAACTTTTTCCATTTGAACCGGAAATCAGTAAAATAGAGTTTTAAGACGATTTATAGCCATTTTGCATTGTTTTGGGCAGCACTTGTTAAACTTTGACCAAAATCGTCAAAAAAATCGGAATATTTCAAAGGTATATATACACGACTTTTACACTTTTTTCGACGAAAATTCAACTTTTTCCAATTGAACCGGAAATCAGTAAAATATAGTTTTAAGACGATTTATAGCCATTTTGCATTGTTTTGGGCAGCACTTGTTAAACTTTGACCAAAATCGTCAAAAAAATCGGAATATTTCAAAGGTATATATACACGACTTTTACACTTTTTTCGACGAAAATTCAACTTTTTCCAATTGAACCGGAAATCAGTAAAATAGAGTTTTAAGACGATTTATAGCCATTTTGCATTGTTTTGGGCAGCACTTGTTAAACTTTGACCAAAATCGTCAAAAAAATCGGAATATTTCAAAGGTATATATACACGACTTTTACACTTTTTTCGACGAAAATTCAACTTTTTCCAATTGAACCGGAAATCAGTAAAATAGAGTTTTAAGACGATTTATAGCCATTTTCCATTGTTTTGGGCAGCACTTGTTAAACTTTGACCAAAATCGCCAAAAAAATCGGAATATTTCAAAGGTATATATACACGACTTTTACACTTTTTTCGACGAAAATTCAACTTTTTCCAATTGAACCGGAAATCAGTAAAATATAGTTTTAAGACGATTTATAGCCATTTTGCATTGTTTTGGGCAGCACTTGTTAAACTTTGACCAAAATCGTCAAAAAAATCGGAATATTTCAAAGGTATATATACACGACTTTTACACTTTTTTCGACGAAAATTCAACTTTTTCCAATTGAACCGGAAATCAGTAAAATAGAGTTTTAAGACGATTTATAGCCATTTTGCATTGTTTTGGGCAGCACTTGTTAAACTTTGACCAAAATCGTCAAAAAAATCGGAATATTTCAAAGGTATATATACACGACTTTTACACTTTTTTCGACGAAAATTCAACTTTTTCCAATTGAACCGGAAATCAGTAAAATAGAGTTTTAAGACGATTTATAGCCATTTTGCATTGTTTTGGGCAGCACTTGTTAAACTTTGACCAAAATCGCCAAAAAAATCGGAATATTTCAAAGGTATATATACACGACTTTTACACTTTTTTCGACGAAAATTCAACTTTTTCCAATTGAACCGGAAATCAGTAAAATATAGTTTTAAGACGATTTATAGCCATTTTGCATTGTTTTGGGCAGCACTTGTTAAACTTTGACCAAAATCGTCAAAAAAATCGGAATATTTCAAAGGTATATATACACGACTTTTACACTTTTTTCGACGAAAATTCAACTTTTTCCAATTGAACCGGAAATCAGTAAAATAGAGTTTTAAGACGATTTATAGCCATTTTGCATTGTTTTGGGCAGCACTTGTTAAACTTTGACCAAAATCGTCAAAAAAATCGGAATATTTCAAAGGTATATATACACGACTTTTACACTTTTTTCGACGAAAATTCAACTTTTTCCAATTGAACCGGAAATCAGTAAAATAGAGTTTTAAGACGATTTATAGCCATTTTGCATTGTTTTGGGCAGCACTTGTTAAACTTTGACCAAAATCGTCAAAAAAATCGGAATATTTCAAAGGTATATATACACGACTTTTACACTTTTTTCGACGAAAATTCAACTTTTTCCAATTGAACCGGAAATCAGTAAAATAGAGTTTTAAGACGATTTATAGCCATTTTCCATTGTTTTGGGCAGCACTTGTTAAACTTTGACCAAAATCGCCAAAAAAATCGGAATATTTCAAAGGTACATATACATGACTTTTACACTTTTTTCGACGAAAATTTCAACTTTTTCCATTTGAACCGGAAATCAGTAAAATAGAGTTTTAGGACGATTTATAGCCATTTTCCATTGTTTTGGGCAGCACTTGTTAAACTTTGACCAAAATCACCAAAAAAATCGGAATATTTCAAAGGTACATATACACGACTTTTACACTTTTTTCGACGAAAATTTCAACTTTTTCCATTTGAACCGGAAATCAGTAAAATATAGTTTTAGGACGATTTATAGCCATTTTCCATTGTTTTGGGCAGCACTTGTTAAACTTTGACCAAAATCGCCAAAAAAATCGGAATATTTCAAAGGTAATATATACACGACTTTTACACTTTTTTCGACGAAAATTTCAACTTTTTCCATTTGAACCGGAAATCAGTAAAATAGAGTTTTAGGACGATTTATAGCCATTTTCCATTGTTTTGGGCAGCACTTGTTAAACTTTGACCAAAATCGCCAAAAAAATCGGAATATTTCAAAGGTAATATATACACGACTTTTACACTTTTTTCGACGAAAATTTCAACTTTTTCCATTTGAACCGGAAATCAGTAAAATAGAGTTTTAGGACGATTTATAGCCATTTTCCATTGTTTTGGGCAGCACTTGTTAAACTTTGACCAAAATCACCAAAAAAATCGGAATATTTCAAAGGTATATATACACGACTTTTTCACTTTTTTCGACGAAAATTTCAACTTTTTCCATTTGAACCGGAAATTAGCAAAATATAGTTTTAGGACGATTCATAGCCATTTTGCATTGTTTTGGGCAGCACTTGTTAAACTTTGACCAAAATCGCCAAAAAAATCGGAATATTTCAAAGGTATATATACACGACATTTTCACTTTTTTCGACGAAAATTTCAACTTTTTCCATTTGAAGCGAAAATCACTAAAATTAGTTTCTAGGACGATTTAGTCATTTTACGTTGTTTCGGAAACTTTTTAAATTTTGACAAAAATCTGCAAAAAATTGATATTTTTAGAAGGGTCAGAGAATCGCACTCTTTGCATTTTTCTACGATTTTTTCAACTTTTACCAATTGAAGCGAAAATCACTAAAATTAGTTTCTAGGACGATTTAGTCATTTTACGTTGTTTCGGAAACTTTTAAAATTTTCACAAAAATCTGCAAAAAATTGATATTTTTAGAAGGGTCAGAGAATCGCACTCTTTGCATTTTTCGACGATTTTTTCAACTTTTACCAATTGAAGCGAAAATCACTAAAATTAGTTTCTAGGACGATTTATAGTCATTTTACGTTGTTTCGGAAACTTTTTAAATTTTGACAAAAATCTGCAAAAAATTGATATTTTTAGAAGGGTCAGAGAATCGCACTCTTTGCATTTTTCGACGATTTTTTCAACTTTTACCAATTGAAGCGAAAATCACTAAAATTAGTTTCTAGGACGATTTATAGTCATTTTACGTTGTTTCGGAAACTTTTTAAATTTTGACAAAAATCTGCAAAAAATTGATATTTTTAGAAGGGTCAGAGAATCGCACTCTTTGCATTTTTCTACGATTTTTTCAACTTTTACCAATTGAAGCGAAAATCACTAAAATTAGTTTCTAGGACGATTTAGTCATTTTACGTTGTTTCGGAAACTTTTAAAATTTTCACAAAAATCTGCAAAAAATTGATATTTTTAGAAGGGTCAGAGAATCGCACTCTTTGCATTTTTCGACGATTTTTTCAACTTTTACCAATTGAAGCGAAAATCACTAAAATTAGTTTCTAGGACGATTTATAGTCATTTTACGTTGTTTCGGAAACTTTTTAAATTTTGACAAAAATCTGCAAAAAATTGATATTTTTAGAAGGGTCAGAGAATCGCACTCTTTGCATTTTTCTACGATTTTTTCAACTTTTACCAATTGAAGCGAAAATCACTAAAATTAGTTTCTAGGACGATTTAGTCATTTTACGTTGTTTCGGAAACTTTTAAAATTTTCACAAAAATCTGCAAAAAATTGATATTTTTAGAAGGGTCAGGGAATCGCACTCTTTGCATTTTTCGACGATTTTTTCAACTTTTACCAATTGAAGCGAAAATCACTAAAATTAGTTTCTAGGACGATTTATAGTCATTTTACGTTGTTTCGGAAACTTTTTAAATTTTGACAAAAATCTGCAAAAAATTGATATTTTTAGAAGGGTCAGAGAATCGCACTCTTTGCATTTTTCTACGATTTTTTCAACTTTTACCAATTGAAGCGAAAATCACTAAAATTAGTTTCTAGGACGATTTAGTCATTTTACGTTGTTTCGGAAACTTTTAAAATTTTCACAAAAATCTGCAAAAAATTGATATTTTTAGAAGGGTCAGAGAATCGCACTCTTTGCATTTTTCGACGATTTTTTCAACTTTTACCAATTGAAGCGAAAATCACTAAAATTAGTTTCTAGGACGATTTAGTCATTTTACGTTGTTTCGGAAACTTTTTAAATTTTGACAAAAATCTGCAAAAAATTGATATTTTTAGAAGGGTCAGAGAATCGCACTCTTTGCATTTTTCGACGATTTTTTCAACTTTTACCAATTGAAGCGAAAATCACTAAAATTAGTTGGTGATTTTGGTCAAAGTTTAACAAGTGCTGCCCAAAACAATGCAAAATGGCTATAAATCGTCTTAAAACTCTATTTTACTGATTTCCGGTTCAAATGGAAAAAGTTGAAATTTTCGTCGAAAAAAGTGTAAATATCGTGTATATATACCTTTGAAATATTCCGATTTTTTTGGTGATTTTGGTCAAAGTTTAACAAGTGCTGCCCAAAACAATGCAAAATGGCTATAAATCGTCTTAAAACTCTATTTTACTGATTTCCGGTTCAAATGGAAAAAGTTTAAATTTTCGTCGAAAAAAGTGAAAAAGTCGTGTATATATACCTTTGAAATATTCCGATTTTTTTGGTGATTTTGGTCAAAGTTTAACAAGTGCTGCCCAAAACAATGCAAAATGGCTATAAATCGTCTTAAAACTCTATTTTACTGATTTCCGGTTCAAATGGAAAAAGTTTAAATTTTCGTCGAAAAAAGTGAAAATGTCGTGTATATATACCTTTGAAATATTCCGATTTTTTTGGTGATTTTGGTCAAAGTTTAACAAGTGCTGCCCAAAACAATGCAAAATGGCTATAAATCGTCTTAAAACTCTATTTTACTGATTTCCGGTTCAAATGGAAAAAGTTGAAATTTTCGTCGAAAAAAGTGTAAATGTCGTGTATATATACCTTTGAAATATTCCGATTTTTTTGGTGATTTTGGTCAAAGTTTAACAAGTGCTGCCCAAAACAATGCAAAATGGCTATAAATCGTCTTAAAACTCTATTTTACTGATTTCCGGTTCAAATGGAAAAAGTTTAAATTTTCGTCGAAAAAAGTGAAAAAGTCGTGTATATATACCTTTGAAATATTCCGATTTTTTTGGTGATTTTGGTCAAAGTTTAACAAGTGCTGCCCAAAACAATGCAAAATGGCTATAAATCGTCTTAAAACTCTATTTTACTGATTTCCGGTTCAAATGGAAAAAGTTGAAATTTTCGTCGAAAAAAGTGAAAATGTCGTGTATATATACCTTTGAAATATTCCGATTTTTTTGGCGATTTTGGTCAAAGTTTAACAAGTGCTGCCCAAAACAATGCAAAATGGCTATGAATCGTCCTAAAACTATATTTTGCTGATTTCCGGTTCAAATGGAAAAAGTTGAAATTTTCGTCGAAAAAAGTGAAAAAGTCGTGTATATATACCTTTGAAATATTCCGATTTTTTTGGTGATTTTGGTCAAAGTTTAACAAGTGCTGCCCAAAACAATGCAAAATGGCTATAAATCGTCTTAAAACTCTATTTTACTGATTTCCGGTTCAAATGGAAAAAGTTGAAATTTTCGTCGAAAAAAGTGAAAATGTCGTGTATATATACCTTTGAAATATTCCGATTTTTTTGGCGATTTTGGTCAAAGTTTAACAAGTGCTGCCCAAAACAATGCAAAATGGCTATGAATCGTCCTAAAACTATATTTTGCTGATTTCCGGTTCAAATGGAAAAAGTTGAAATTTTCGTCGAAAAAAGTGAAAAAGTCGTGTATATATACCTTTGAAATATTCCGATTTTTTTGGCGATTTTGGTCAAAGTTTAACAAGTGCTGCCCAAAACAATGCAAAATGGCTATGAATCGTCCTAAAACTATATTTTGCTGATTTCCGGTTCAAATGGAAAAAGTTGAAATTTTCGTCGAAAAAAGTGAAAAAGTCGTGTATATATACCTTTGAAATATTCCGATTTTTTTGGTGATTTTGGTCAAAGTTTAACAAGTGCTGCCCAAAACAATGCAAAATGGCTATGAATCGTCCTAAAACTATATTTTGCTGATTTCCGGTTCAAATGGAAAAAGTTGAAATTTTCGTCGAAAAAAGTGAAAATGTCGTGTATATATACCTTTGAAATATTCCGATTTTTTTGGCGATTTTGGTCAAAGTTTAACAAGTGCTGCCCAAAACAATGCAAAATGGCTATGAATCGTCCTAAAACTATATTTTGCTGATTTCCGGTTCAAATGGAAAAAGTTGAAATTTTCGTCGAAAAAAGTGAAAATGTCGTGTATATATACCTTTGAAATATTCCGATTTTTTTGGTGATTTTGGTCAAAGTTTAACAAGTGCTGCCCAAAACAATGCAAAATGGCTATGAATCGTCCTAAAACTATATTTTGCTGATTTCCGGTTCAAATGGAAAAAGTTGAAATTTTCGTCGAAAAAAGTGAAAATGTCGTGTATATATACCTTTGAAATATTCCGATTTTTTTGGCGATTTTGGTCAAAGTTTAACAAGTGCTGCCCAAAACAATGCAAAATGGCTATGAATCGTCCTAAAACTATATTTTGCTGATTTCCGGTTCAAATGGAAAAAGTTGAAATTTTCGTCGAAAAAAGTGAAAATGTCGTGTATATATACCTTTGAAATATTCCGATTTTTTTGGTGATTTTGGTCAAAGTTTAACAAGTGCTGCCCAAAACAATGCAAAATGGCTATGAATCGTCCTAAAACTATATTTTGCTGATTTCCGGTTCAAATGGAAAAAGTTGAAATTTTCGTCGAAAAAAGTGAAAATGTCGTGTATATATACCTTTGAAATATTCCGATTTTTTTGGCGATTTTGGTCAAAGTTTAACAAGTGCTGCCCAAAACAATGCAAAATGGCTATGAATCGTCCTAAAACTATATTTTGCTGATTTCCGGTTCAAATGGAAAAAGTTGAAATTTTCGTCGAAAAAAGTGAAAAAGTCGTGTATATATACCTTTGAAATATTCCGATTTTTTTGGCGATTTTGGTCGAAGTTTAACAAGTGCTGCCCAAAACAATGCAAAATGGCTATGAATCGTCCTAAAACTATATTTTGCTGATTTCCGGTTCAAATGGAAAAAGTTGAAATTTTCGTCGAAAAAAGTGAAAAAGTCGTGTATATATACCTTTGAAATATTCCGATTTTTTTGGTGATTTTGGTCAAAGTTTAACAAGTGCTGCCCAAAACAATGCAAAATGGCTATGAATCGTCCTAAAACTATATTTTGCTGATTTCCGGTTCAAATGGAAAAAGTTGAAATTTTCGTCGAAAAAAGTGAAAAAGTCGTGTATATATACCTTTGAAATATTCCGATTTTTTTGGCGATTTTGGTCGAAGTTTAACAAGTGCTGCCCAAAACAATGCAAAATGGCTATGAATCGTCCTAAAACTATATTTTGCTGATTTCCGGTTCAAATGGAAAAAGTTGAAATTTTCGTCGAAAAAAGTGAAAAAGTCGTGTATATATACCTTTGAAATATTCCGATTTTTTTGGTGATTTTGGTCAAAGTTTAACAAGTGCTGCCCAAAACAATGCAAAATGGCTATGAATCGTCCTAAAACTATATTTTGCTGATTTCCGGTTCAAATGGAAAAAGTTGAAATTTTCGTCGAAAAAAGTGAAAAAGTCGTGTATATATACCTTTGAAATATTCCGATTTTTTTGGCGATTTTGGTCGAAGTTTAACAAGTGCTGCCCAAAACAATGCAAAATGGCTATGAATCGTCCTAAAACTATATTTTGCTGATTTCCGGTTCAAATGGAAAAAGTTGAAATTTTCGTCGAAAAAAGTGAAAAAGTCGTGTATATATACCTTTGAAATATTCCGATTTTTTTGGCGATTTTGGTCAAAGTTTAACAAGTGCTGCCCAAAACAATGCAAAATGGCTATGAATCGTCCTAAAACTATATTTTGCTGATTTCCGGTTCAAATGGAAAAAGTTGAAATTTTCGTCGAAAAAAGTGAAAAAGTCGTGTATATATACCTTTGAAATATTCCGATTTTTTTGGCGATTTTGGTCAAAGTTTAACAAGTGCTGCCCAAAACAATGCAAAATGGCTATGAATCGTCCTAAAACTATATTTTGCTGATTTCCGGTTCAAATGGAAAAAGTTGAAATTTTCGTCGAAAAAAGTGAAAAAGTCGTGTATATATACCTTTGAAATATTCCGATTTTTTTGGCGATTTTGGTCAAAGTTTAACAAGTGCTGCCCAAAACAATGCAAAATGGCTATGAATCGTCCTAAAACTATATTTTGCTGATTTCCGGTTCAAATGGAAAAAGTTGAAATTTTCGTCGAAAAAAGTGAAAATGTCGTGTATATATACCTTTGAAATATTCCGATTTTTTTGGCGATTTTGGTCAAAGTTTAACAAGTGCTGCCCAAAACAATGCAAAATGGCTATGAATCGTCCTAAAACTATATTTTGCTGATTTCCGGTTCAAATGGAAAAAGTTGAAATTTTCGTCGAAAAAAGTGAAAAAGTCGTGTATATATACCTTTGAAATATTCCGATTTTTTTGGTGATTTTGGTCAAAGTTTAACAAGTGCTGCCCAAAACAATGCAAAATGGCTATGAATCGTCCTAAAACTATATTTTGCTGATTTCCGGTTCAAATGGAAAAAGTTGAAATTTTCGTCGAAAAAAGTGAAAATGTCGTGTATATATACCTTTGAAATATTCCGATTTTTTTGGCGATTTTGGTCAAAGTTTAACAAGTGCTGCCCAAAACAATGCAAAATGGCTATGAATCGTCCTAAAACTATATTTTGCTGATTTCCGGTTCAAATGGAAAAAGTTGAAATTTTCGTCGAAAAAAGTGAAAAAGTCGTGTATATATACCTTTGAAATATTCCGATTTTTTTGGTGATTTTGGTCAAAGTTTAACAAGTGCTGCCCAAAACAATGCAAAATGGCTATGAATCGTCCTAAAACTATATTTTGCTGATTTCCGGTTCAAATGGAAAAAGTTGAAATTTTCGTCGAAAAAAGTGAAAAAGTCGTGTATATATACCTTTGAAATATTCCGATTTTTTTGGCGATTTTGGTCAAAGTTTAACAAGTGCTGCCCAAAACAATGCAAAATGGCTATGAATCGTCCTAAAACTATATTTTGCTGATTTCCGGTTCAAATGGAAAAAGTTGAAATTTTCGTCGAAAAAAGTGAAAATGTCGTGTATATATACCTTTGAAATATTCCGATTTTTTTGGCGATTTTGGTCAAAGTTTAACAAGTGCTGCCCAAAACAATGCAAAATGGCTATGAATCGTCCTAAAACTATATTTTGCTGATTTCCGGTTCAAATGGAAAAAGTTGAAATTTTCGTCGAAAAAAGTGAAAAAGTCGTGTATATATACCTTTGAAATATTCCGATTTTTTTGGTGATTTTGGTCAAAGTTTAACAAGTGCTGCCCAAAACAATGCAAAATGGCTATGAATCGTCCTAAAACTATATTTTGCTGATTTCCGGTTCAAATGGAAAAAGTTGAAATTTTCGTCGAAAAAAGTGAAAATGTCGTGTATATATACCTTTGAAATATTCCGATTTTTTTGGCGATTTTGGTCAAAGTTTAACAAGTGCTGCCCAAAACAATGCAAAATGGCTATGAATCGTCCTAAAACTATATTTTGCTGATTTCCGGTTCAAATGGAAAAAGTTGAAATTTTCGTCGAAAAAAGTGAAAAAGTCGTGTATATATACCTTTGAAATATTCCGATTTTTTTGGCGATTTTGGTCGAAGTTTAACAAGTGCTGCCCAAAACAATGCAAAATGGCTATGAATCGTCCTAAAACTATATTTTGCTGATTTCCGGTTCAAATGGAAAAAGTTGAAATTTTCGTCGAAAAAAGTGAAAAAGTCGTGTATATATACCTTTGAAATATTCCGATTTTTTTGGTGATTTTGGTCAAAGTTTAACAAGTGCTGCCCAAAACAATGCAAAATGGCTATAAATCGTCCTAAAACTATATTTTGCTGATTTCCGGTTCAAATGGAAAAAGTTTAAATTTTCGTCGAAAAAAGTGAAAAAGTCGTGTATATATACCTTTGAAATATTCCGATTTTTTTGGTGATTTTGGTCAAAGTTTAACAAGTGCTGCCCAAAACAATGCAAAATTGCTATAAATCGTCTTAAAACTCTATTTTACTGATTTCCGGTTCAAATGGAAAAAGTTTAAATTTTCGTCGAAAAAAGTGAAAATGTCGTGTATATATACCTTTGAAATATTCCGATTTTTTTGGTGATTTTGGTCAAAGTTTAACAAGTGCTGCCCAAAACAATGCAAAATGGCTATAAATCGTCTTAAAACTCTATTTTACTGATTTCCGGTTCAAATGGAAAAAGTTGAAATTTTCGTCGAAAAAAGTGAAAATGTCGTGTATATATACCTTTGAAATATTCCGATTTTTTTGGTGATTTTGGTCAAAGTTTAACAAGTGCTGCCCAAAACAATGCAAAATTGCTATAAATCGTCTTAAAACTCTATTTTACTGATTTCCGGTTCAAATGGAAAAAGTTTAAATTTTCGTCGAAAAAAGTGAAAAAGTCGTGTATATATACCTTTGAAATATTCCGATTTTTTTGGCGATTTTGGTCAAAGTTTAACAAGTGCTGCCCAAAACAATGCAAAATGGCTATAAATCGTCCTAAAACTATATTTTGCTGATTTCCGGTTCAAATGGAAAAAGTTGAAATTTTCGTCGAAAAAAGTGAAAAAGTCGTGTATATATACCTTTGAAATATTCCGATTTTTTTGGCGATTTTGGTCAAAGTTTAACAAGTGCTGCCCAAAACAATGCAAAATGGCTATGAATCGTCCTAAAACTATATTTTGCTGATTTCCGGTTCAAATGGAAAAAGTTGAAATTTTCGTCGAAAAAAGTGAAAAAGTCGTGTATATATACCTTTGAAATATTCCGATTTTTTTGGTGATTTTGGTCAAAGTTTAACAAGTGCTGCCCAAAACAATGCAAAATGGCTATAAATCGTCCTAAAACTATATTTTGCTGATTTCCGGTTCAAATGGAAAAAGTTTAAATTTTCGTCGAAAAAAGTGAAAAAGTCGTGTATATATACCTTTGAAATATTCCGATTTTTTTGGTGATTTTGGTCAAAGTTTAACAAGTGCTGCCCAAAACAATGCAAAATTGCTATAAATCGTCTTAAAACTCTATTTTACTGATTTCCGGTTCAAATGGAAAAAGTTTAAATTTTCGTCGAAAAAAGTGAAAATGTCGTGTATATATACCTTTGAAATATTCCGATTTTTTTGGTGATTTTGGTCAAAGTTTAACAAGTGCTGCCCAAAACAATGCAAAATGGCTATAAATCGTCTTAAAACTCTATTTTACTGATTTCCGGTTCAAATGGAAAAAGTTGAAATTTTCGTCGAAAAAAGTGAAAATGTCGTGTATATATACCTTTGAAATATTCCGATTTTTTTGGTGATTTTGGTCAAAGTTTAACAAGTGCTGCCCAAAACAATGCAAAATTGCTATAAATCGTCTTAAAACTCTATTTTACTGATTTCCGGTTCAAATGGAAAAAGTTTAAATTTTCGTCGAAAAAAGTGAAAAAGTCGTGTATATATACCTTTGAAATATTCCGATTTTTTTGGCGATTTTGGTCAAAGTTTAACAAGTGCTGCCCAAAACAATGCAAAATGGCTATGAATCGTCCTAAAACTATATTTTGCTGATTTCCGGTTCAAATGGAAAAAGTTGAAATTTTCGTCGAAAAAAGTGAAAAAGTCGTGTATATATACCTTTGAAATATTCCGATTTTTTTGGTGATTTTGGTCAAAGTTTAACAAGTGCTGCCCAAAACAATGCAAAATGGCTATAAATCGTCCTAAAACTATATTTTGCTGATTTCCGGTTCAAATGGAAAAAGTTTAAATTTTCGTCGAAAAAAGTGAAAAAGTCGTGTATATATACCTTTGAAATATTCCGATTTTTTTGGTGATTTTGGTCAAAGTTTAACAAGTGCTGCCCAAAACAATGCAAAATTGCTATAAATCGTCTTAAAACTCTATTTTACTGATTTCCGGTTCAAATGGAAAAAGTTTAAATTTTCGTCGAAAAAAGTGAAAATGTCGTGTATATATACCTTTGAAATATTCCGATTTTTTTGGTGATTTTGGTCAAAGTTTAACAAGTGCTGCCCAAAACAATGCAAAATGGCTATAAATCGTCTTAAAACTCTATTTTACTGATTTCCGGTTCAAATGGAAAAAGTTGAAATTTTCGTCGAAAAAAGTGAAAATGTCGTGTATATATACCTTTGAAATATTCCGATTTTTTTGGTGATTTTGGTCAAAGTTTAACAAGTGCTGCCCAAAACAATGCAAAATTGCTATAAATCGTCTTAAAACTCTATTTTACTGATTTCCGGTTCAAATGGAAAAAGTTTAAATTTTCGTCGAAAAAAGTGAAAAAGTCGTGTATATATACCTTTGAAATATTCCGATTTTTTTGGCGATTTTGGTCAAAGTTTAACAAGTGCTGCCCAAAACAATGCAAAATGGCTATGAATCGTCCTAAAACTATATTTTGCTGATTTCCGGTTCAAATGGAAAAAGTTGAAATTTTCGTCGAAAAAAGTGAAAATGTCGTGTATATATACCTTTGAAATATTCCGATTTTTTTGGCGATTTTGGTCAAAGTTTAACAAGTGCTGCCCAAAACAATGCAAAATGGCTATGAATCGTCCTAAAACTATATTTTGCTGATTTCCGGTTCAAATGGAAAAAGTTGAAATTTTCGTCGAAAAAAGTGAAAAAGTCGTGTATATATACCTTTGAAATATTCCGATTTTTTTGGTGATTTTGGTCAAAGTTTAACAAGTGCTGCCCAAAACAATGCAAAATGGCTATGAATCGTCCTAAAACTATATTTTGCTGATTTCCGGTTCAAATGGAAAAAGTTGAAATTTTCGTCGAAAAAAGTGAAAAAGTCGTGTATATATACCTTTGAAATATTCCGATTTTTTTGGCGATTTTGGTCAAAGTTTAACAAGTGCTGCCCAAAACAATGCAAAATGGCTATGAATCGTCCTAAAACTATATTTTGCTGATTTCCGGTTCAAATGGAAAAAGTTGAAATTTTCGTCGAAAAAAGTGAAAATGTCGTGTATATATACCTTTGAAATATTCCGATTTTTTTGGCGATTTTGGTCAAAGTTTAACAAGTGCTGCCCAAAACAATGCAAAATGGCTATGAATCGTCCTAAAACTATATTTTGCTGATTTCCGGTTCAAATGGAAAAAGTTGAAATTTTCGTCGAAAAAAGTGAAAAAGTCGTGTATATATACCTTTGAAATATTCCGATTTTTTTGGTGATTTTGGTCAAAGTTTAACAAGTGCTGCCCAAAACAATGCAAAATGGCTATGAATCGTCCTAAAACTATATTTTGCTGATTTCCGGTTCAAATGGAAAAAGTTGAAATTTTCGTCGAAAAAAGTGAAAATGTCGTGTATATATACCTTTGAAATATTCCGATTTTTTTGGCGATTTTGGTCAAAGTTTAACAAGTGCTGCCCAAAACAATGCAAAATGGCTATGAATCGTCCTAAAACTATATTTTGCTGATTTCCGGTTCAAATGGAAAAAGTTGAAATTTTCGTCGAAAAAAGTGAAAAAGTCGTGTATATATACCTTTGAAATATTCCGATTTTTTTGGCGATTTTGGTCGAAGTTTAACAAGTGCTGCCCAAAACAATGCAAAATGGCTATGAATCGTCCTAAAACTATATTTTGCTGATTTCCGGTTCAAATGGAAAAAGTTGAAATTTTCGTCGAAAAAAGTGAAAAAGTCGTGTATATATACCTTTGAAATATTCCGATTTTTTTGGTGATTTTGGTCAAAGTTTAACAAGTGCTGCCCAAAACAATGCAAAATGGCTATGAATCGTCCTAAAACTATATTTTGCTGATTTCCGGTTCAAATGGAAAAAGTTGAAATTTTCGTCGAAAAAAGTGAAAAAGTCGTGTATATATACCTTTGAAATATTCCGATTTTTTTGGCGATTTTGGTCGAAGTTTAACAAGTGCTGCCCAAAACAATGCAAAATGGCTATGAATCGTCCTAAAACTATATTTTGCTGATTTCCGGTTCAAATGGAAAAAGTTGAAATTTTCGTCGAAAAAAGTGAAAAAGTCGTGTATATATACCTTTGAAATATTCCGATTTTTTTGGTGATTTTGGTCAAAGTTTAACAAGTGCTGCCCAAAACAATGCAAAATGGCTATGAATCGTCCTAAAACTATATTTTGCTGATTTCCGGTTCAAATGGAAAAAGTTGAAATTTTCGTCGAAAAAAGTGAAAAAGTCGTGTATATATACCTTTGAAATATTCCGATTTTTTTGGCGATTTTGGTCGAAGTTTAACAAGTGCTGCCCAAAACAATGCAAAATGGCTATGAATCGTCCTAAAACTATATTTTGCTGATTTCCGGTTCAAATGGAAAAAGTTGAAATTTTCGTCGAAAAAAGTGAAAAAGTCGTGTATATATACCTTTGAAATATTCCGATTTTTTTGGCGATTTTGGTCAAAGTTTAACAAGTGCTGCCCAAAACAATGCAAAATGGCTATGAATCGTCCTAAAACTATATTTTGCTGATTTCCGGTTCAAATGGAAAAAGTTGAAATTTTCGTCGAAAAAAGTGAAAAAGTCGTGTATATATACCTTTGAAATATTCCGATTTTTTTGGCGATTTTGGTCAAAGTTTAACAAGTGCTGCCCAAAACAATGCAAAATGGCTATGAATCGTCCTAAAACTATATTTTGCTGATTTCCGGTTCAAATGGAAAAAGTTGAAATTTTCGTCGAAAAAAGTGAAAAAGTCGTGTATATATACCTTTGAAATATTCCGATTTTTTTGGCGATTTTGGTCAAAGTTTAACAAGTGCTGCCCAAAACAATGCAAAATGGCTATGAATCGTCCTAAAACTATATTTTGCTGATTTCCGGTTCAAATGGAAAAAGTTGAAATTTTCGTCGAAAAAAGTGAAAAAGTCGTGTATATATACCTTTGAAATATTCCGATTTTTTTGGTGATTTTGGTCAAAGTTTAACAAGTGCTGCCCAAAACAATGCAAAATGGCTATAAATCGTCCTAAAACTATATTTTGCTGATTTCCGGTTCAAATGGAAAAAGTTTAAATTTTCGTCGAAAAAAGTGAAAAAGTCGTGTATATATACCTTTGAAATATTCCGATTTTTTTGGTGATTTTGGTCAAAGTTTAACAAGTGCTGCCCAAAACAATGCAAAATTGCTATAAATCGTCTTAAAACTCTATTTTACTGATTTCCGGTTCAAATGGAAAAAGTTTAAATTTTCGTCGAAAAAAGTGAAAAAGTCGTGTATATATACCTTTGAAATATTCCGATTTTTTTGGTGATTTTGGTCAAAGTTTAACAAGTGCTGCCCAAAACAATGCAAAATGGCTATGAATCGTCCTAAAACTATATTTTGCTGATTTCCGGTTCAAATGGAAAAAGTTGAAATTTTCGTCGAAAAAAGTGAAAATGTCGTGTATATATACCTTTGAAATATTCCGATTTTTTTGGCGATTTTGGTCAAAGTTTAACAAGTGCTGCCCAAAACAATGCAAAATGGCTATGAATCGTCCTAAAACTCTATTTTACTGATTTCCGGTTCAAATGGAAAAAGTTTAAATTTTCGTCGAAAAAAGTGAAAATGTCGTGTATATATACCTTTGAAATATTCCGATTTTTTTGGTGATTTTGGTCAAAGTTTAACAAGTGCTGCCCAAAACAATGCAAAATGGCTATAAATCGTCTTAAAACTCTATTTTACTGATTTCCGGTTCAAATGGAAAAAGTTTAAATTTTCGTCGAAAAAAGTGAAAATGTCGTGTATATATACCTTTGAAATATTCCGATTTTTTTGGCGATTTTGGTCAAAGTTTAACAAGTGCTGCCCAAAACAATGCAAAATGGCTATGAATCGTCCTAAAACTATATTTTGCTGATTTCCGGTTCAAATGGAAAAAGTTGAAATTTTCGTCGAAAAAAGTGAAAATGTCGTGTATATATACCTTTGAAATATTCCGATTTTTTTGGCGATTTTGGTCAAAGTTTAACAAGTGCTGCCCAAAACAATGCAAAATGGCTATGAATCGTCCTAAAACTATATTTTGCTGATTTCCGGTTCAAATGGAAAAAGTTGAAATTTTCGTCGAAAAAAGTGAAAAAGTCGTGTATATATACCTTTGAAATATTCCGATTTTTTTGGTGATTTTGGTCAAAGTTTAACAAGTGCTGCCCAAAACAATGCAAAATGGCTATAAATCGTCTTAAAACTCTATTTTACTGATTTCCGGTTCAAATGGAAAAAGTTGAAATTTTCGTCGAAAAAAGTGAAAATGTCGTGTATATATACCTTTGAAATATTCCGATTTTTTTGGCGATTTTGGTCAAAGTTTAACAAGTGCTGCCCAAAACAATGCAAAATGGCTATGAATCGTCCTAAAACTATATTTTGCTGATTTCCGGTTCAAATGGAAAAAGTTGAAATTTTCGTCGAAAAAAGTGAAAAAGTCGTGTATATATACCTTTGAAATATTCCGATTTTTTTGGTGATTTTGGTCAAAGTTTAACAAGTGCTGCCCAAAACAATGCAAAATGGCTATAAATCGTCTTAAAACTCTATTTTACTGATTTCCGGTTCAAATGGAAAAAGTTGAAATTTTCGTCGAAAAAAGTGAAAATGTCGTGTATATATACCTTTGAAATATTCCGATTTTTTTGGCGATTTTGGTCAAAGTTTAACAAGTGCTGCCCAAAACAATGCAAAATGGCTATGAATCGTCCTAAAACTATATTTTGCTGATTTCCGGTTCAAATGGAAAAAGTTGAAATTTTCGTCGAAAAAAGTGAAAATGTCGTGTATATATACCTTTGAAATATTCCGATTTTTTTGGTGATTTTGGTCAAAGTTTAACAAGTGCTGCCCAAAACAATGCAAAATGGCTATAAATCGTCTTAAAACTCTATTTTACTGATTTCCGGTTCAAATGGAAAAAGTTGAAATTTTCGTCGAAAAAAGTGAAAATGTCGTGTATATATACCTTTGAAATATTCCGATTTTTTTGGCGATTTTGGTCAAAGTTTAACAAGTGCTGCCCAAAACAATGCAAAATGGCTATAAATCGTCCTAAAACTATATTTTGCTGATTTCCGGTTCAAATGGAAAAAGTTGAAATTTTCGTCGAAAAAAGTGAAAATGTCGTGTATATATACCTTTGAAATATTCCGATTTTTTTGGCGATTTTGGTCAAAGTTTAACAAGTGCTGCCCAAAACAATGCAAAATTGCTATAAATCGTCTTAAAACTCTATTTTACTGATTTCCGGTTCAAATGGAAAAAGTTGAAATTTTCGTCGAAAAAAGTGAAAAAGTCGTGTATATATACCTTTGAAATATTCCGATTTTTTTGGTGATTTTGGTCAAAGTTTAACAAGTGCTGCCCAAAACAATGCAAAATGGCTATAAATCGTCTTAAAACTCTATTTTACTGATTTCCGGTTCAAATGGAAAAAGTTGAAATTTTCGTCGAAAAAAGTGAAAATGTCGTGTATATATACCTTTGAAATATTCCGATTTTTTTGGCGATTTTGGTCAAAGTTTAACAAGTGCTGCCCAAAACAATGCAAAATGGCTATGAATCGTCCTAAAACTATATTTTGCTGATTTCCGGTTCAAATGGAAAAAGTTGAAATTTTCGTCGAAAAAAGTGAAAAAGTCGTGTATATATACCTTTGAAATATTCCGATTTTTTTGGTGATTTTGGTCAAAGTTTAACAAGTGCTGCCCAAAACAATGCAAAATGGCTATAAATCGTCTTAAAACTCTATTTTACTGATTTCCGGTTCAAATGGAAAAAGTTGAAATTTTCGTCGAAAAAAGTGAAAATGTCGTGTATATATACCTTTGAAATATTCCGATTTTTTTGGCGATTTTGGTCAAAGTTTAACAAGTGCTGCCCAAAACAATGCAAAATTGCTATAAATCGTCTTAAAACTCTATTTTACTGATTTCCGGTTCAAATGGAAAAAGTTGAAATTTTCGTCGAAAAAAGTGAAAAAGTCGTGTATATATACCTTTGAAATATTCCGATTTTTTTGGTGATTTTGGTCAAAGTTTAACAAGTGCTGCCCAAAACAATGCAAAATGGCTATAAATCGTCTTAAAACTCTATTTTACTGATTTCCGGTTCAAATGGAAAAAGTTGAAATTTTCGTCGAAAAAAGTGAAAATGTCGTGTATATATACCTTTGAAATATTCCGATTTTTTTGGCGATTTTGGTCAAAGTTTAACAAGTGCTGCCCAAAACAATGCAAAATGGCTATGAATCGTCCTAAAACTATATTTTGCTGATTTCCGGTTCAAATGGAAAAAGTTGAAATTTTCGTCGAAAAAAGTGAAAAAGTCGTGTATATATACCTTTGAAATATTCCGATTTTTTTGGTGATTTTGGTCAAAGTTTAACAAGTGCTGCCCAAAACAATGCAAAATGGCTATAAATCGTCTTAAAACTCTATTTTACTGATTTCCGGTTCAAATGGAAAAAGTTGAAATTTTCGTCGAAAAAAGTGAAAATGTCGTGTATATATACCTTTGAAATATTCCGATTTTTTTGGCGATTTTGGTCAAAGTTTAACAAGTGCTGCCCAAAACAATGCAAAATGGCTATGAATCGTCCTAAAACTATATTTTGCTGATTTCCGGTTCAAATGGAAAAAGTTGAAATTTTCGTCGAAAAAAGTGAAAATGTCGTGTATATATACCTTTGAAATATTCCGATTTTTTTGGTGATTTTGGTCAAAGTTTAACAAGTGCTGCCCAAAACAATGCAAAATGGCTATAAATCGTCTTAAAACTCTATTTTACTGATTTCCGGTTCAAATGGAAAAAGTTGAAATTTTCGTCGAAAAAAGTGAAAATGTCGTGTATATATACCTTTGAAATATTCCGATTTTTTTGGCGATTTTGGTCAAAGTTTAACAAGTGCTGCCCAAAACAATGCAAAATGGCTATGAATCGTCCTAAAACTATATTTTGCTGATTTCCGGTTCAAATGGAAAAAGTTGAAATTTTCGTCGAAAAAAGTGAAAATGTCGTGTATATATACCTTTGAAATATTCCGATTTTTTTGGTGATTTTGGTCAAAGTTTAACAAGTGCTGCCCAAAACAATGCAAAATGGCTATAAATCGTCCTAAAACTATATTTTGCTGATTTCCGGTTCAAATGGAAAAAGTTGAAATTTTCGTCGAAAAAAGTGAAAATGTCGTGTATATATACCTTTGAAATATTCCGATTTTTTTGGCGATTTTGGTCAAAGTTTAACAAGTGCTGCCCAAAACAATGCAAAATGGCTATGAATCGTCCTAAAACTATATTTTGCTGATTTCCGGTTCAAATGGAAAAAGTTGAAATTTTCGTCGAAAAAAGTGAAAATGTCGTGTATATATACCTTTGAAATATTCCGATTTTTTTGGCGATTTTGGTCAAAGTTTAACAAGTGCTGCCCAAAACAATGCAAAATGGCTATGAATCGTCCTAAAACTATATTTTGCTGATTTCCGGTTCAAATGGAAAAAGTTGAAATTTTCGTCGAAAAAAGTGAAAATGTCGTGTATATATACTTTTGAAATATTCCGATTTTTTTGGCGATTTTGGTCAAAGTTTAACAAGTGCTGCCCAAAACAATGCAAAATGGCTATGAATCGTCCTAAAACTATATTTTGCTGATTTCCGGTTCAAATGGAAAAAGTTGAAATTTTCGTCGAAAAAAGTGAAAAAGTCGTGTATATATACCTTTGAAATATTCCGATTTTTTTGGCGATTTTGGTCGAAGTTTAACAAGTGCTGCCCAAAACAATGCAAAATGGCTATGAATCGTCCTAAAACTATATTTTGCTAATTTCCGGTTCAAATGGAAAAAGTTGAAATTTTCGTCGAAAAAAGTGAAAATGTCGTGTATATATACCTTTGAAATATTCCGATTTTTTTGGCGATTTTGGTCAAAGTTTAACAAGTGCTGCCCAAAACAATGCAAAATGGCTATGAATCGTCCTAAAACTATATTTTGCTGATTTCCGGTTCAAATGGAAAAAGTTGAAATTTTCGTCGAAAAAAGTGAAAAAGTCATGTATATATACCTTTGAAATATTCCGATTTTTTTGGCGATTTTGGTCAAAGTTTAACAAGTGCTGCCCAAAACAATGCAAAATGGCTATGAATCGTCCTAAAACTATATTTTGCTGATTTCCGGTTCAAATGGAAAAAGTTGAAATTTTCGTCGAAAAAAGTGAAAAAGTCGTGTATATATACCTTTGAAATATTCCGATTTTTTTGGCGATTTTGGTCAAAGTTTAACAAGTGCTGCCCAAAACAATGCAAAATGGCTATAAATCGTCTTAAAACTCTATTTTACTGATTTCCGGTTCAAATGGAAAAAGTTGAAATTTTCGTCGAAAAAAGTGAAAAAGTCGTGTATATATACCTTTGAAATATTCCGATTTTTTTGGCGATTTTGGTCAAAGTTTAACAAGTGCTGCCCAAAACAATGCAAAATGGCTATGAATCGTCCTAAAACTATATTTTGCTAATTTCCGGTTCAAATGGAAAAAGTTGAAATTTTCGTCGAAAAAAGTGAAAATGTCGTGTATATATACCTTTGAAATATTCCGATTTTTTTGGCGATTTTGGTCAAAGTTTAACAAGTGCTGCCCAAAACAATGCAAAATGGCTATGAATCGTCCTAAAACTATATTTTGCTGATTTCCGGTTCAAATGGAAAAAGTTGAAATTTTCGTCGAAAAAAGTGAAAAAGTCATGTATATATACCTTTGAAATATTCCGATTTTTTTGGCGATTTTGGTCAAAGTTTAACAAGTGCTGCCCAAAACAATGCAAAATGGCTATGAATCGTCCTAAAACTATATTTTGCTGATTTCCGGTTCAAATGGAAAAAGTTGAAATTTTCGTCGAAAAAAGTGAAAATGTCGTGTATATATACCTTTGAAATATTCCGATTTTTTTGGCGATTTTGGTCAAAGTTTAACAAGTGCTGCCCAAAACAATGCAAAATGGCTATGAATCGTCCTAAAACTATATTTTGCTGATTTCCGGTTCAAATGGAAAAAGTTGAAATTTTCGTCGAAAAAAGTGAAAATGTCGTGTATATATACCTTTGAAATATTCCGATTTTTTTGGCGATTTTGGTCAAAGTTTAACAAGTGCTGCCCAAAACAATGCAAAATGGCTATGAATCGTCCTAAAACTATATTTTGCTGATTTCCGGTTCAAATGGAAAAAGTTGAAATTTTCGTCGAAAAAAGTGAAAAAGTCGTGTATATATACCTTTGAAATATTCCGATTTTTTTGGCGATTTTGGTCAAAGTTTAACAAGTGCTGCCCAAAACAATGCAAAATGGCTATGAATCGTCCTAAAACTATATTTTGCTAATTTCCGGTTCAAATGGAAAAAGTTGAAATTTTCGTCGAAAAAAGTGAAAAAGTCATGTATATATACCTTTGAAATATTCCGATTTTTTTGGCGATTTTGGTCAAAGTTTAACAAGTGCTGCCCAAAACAATGCAAAATGGCTATGAATCGTCCTAAAACTATATTTTGCTGATTTCCGGTTCAAATGGAAAAAGTTGAAATTTTCGTCGAAAAAAGTGAAAAAGTCGTGTATATATACCTTTGAAATATTCCGATTTTTTTGGCGATTTTGGTCAAAGTTTAACAAGTGCTGCCCAAAACAATGCAAAATGGCTATAAATCGTCTTAAAACTCTATTTTACTGATTTCCGGTTCAAATGGAAAAAGTTGAAATTTTCGTCGAAAAAAGTGAAAAAGTCGTGTATATATACCTTTGAAATATTCCGATTTTTTTGGTGATTTTGGTCAAAGTTTAACAAGTGCTGCCCAAAACAATGCAAAATGGCTATAAATCGTCTTAAAACTCTATTTTGCTGATTTCCGGTTCAAATGGAAAAAGTTGAAATTTTCGTCGAAAAAAGTGAAAATGTCGTGTATATATACCTTTGAAATATTCCGATTTTTTTGGCGATTTTGGTCAAAGTTTAACAAGTGCTGCCCAAAACAATGCAAAATGGCTATGAATCGTCCTAAAACTATATTTTGCTGATTTCCGGTTCAAATGGAAAAAGTTGAAATTTTCGTCGAAAAAAGTGAAAATGTCGTGTATATATACCTTTGAAATATTCCGATTTTTTTGGTGATTTTGGTCAAAGTTTAACAAGTGCTGCCCAAAACAATGCAAAATGGCTATAAATCGTCTTAAAACTCTATTTTGCTGATTTCCGGTTCAAATGGAAAAAGTTGAAATTTTCGTCGAAAAAAGTGAAAAAGTCGTGTATATATACCTTTGAAATATTCCGATTTTTTTGGTGATTTTGGTCAAAGTTTAACAAGTGCTGCCCAAAACAATGCAAAATGGCTATAAATCGTCTTAAAACTCTATTTTACTGATTTCCGGTTCAAATGGAAAAAGTTGAAATTTTCGTCGAAAAAAGTGAAAATGTCGTGTATATATACCTTTGAAATATTCCGATTTTTTTGGCGATTTTGGTCAAAGTTTAACAAGTGCTGCCCAAAACAATGCAAAATGGCTATGAATCGTCCTAAAACTATATTTTGCTGATTTCCGGTTCAAATGGAAAAAGTTGAAATTTTCGTCGAAAAAAGTGAAAATGTCGTGTATATATACCTTTGAAATATTCCGATTTTTTTGGCGATTTTGGTCAAAGTTTAACAAGTGCTGCCCAAAACAATGCAAAATGGCTATGAATCGTCCTAAAACTATATTTTGCTGATTTCCGGTTCAAATGGAAAAAGTTGAAATTTTCGTCGAAAAAAGTGAAAAAGTCGTGTATATATACCTTTGAAATATTCCGATTTTTTTGGTGATTTTGGTCAAAGTTTAACAAGTGCTGCCCAAAACAATGCAAAATGGCTATAAATCGTCTTAAAACTCTATTTTACTGATTTCCGGTTCAAATGGAAAAAGTTGAAATTTTCGTCGAAAAAAGTGAAAAAGTCGTGTATATATACCTTTGAAATATTCCGATTTTTTTGGCGATTTTGGTCAAAGTTTAACAAGTGCTGCCCAAAACAATGCAAAATGGCTATGAATCGTCCTAAAACTATATTTTGCTAATTTCCGGTTCAAATGGAAAAAGTTGAAATTTTCGTCGAAAAAAGTGAAAATGTCGTGTATATATACCTTTGAAATATTCCGATTTTTTTGGCGATTTTGGTCAAAGTTTAACAAGTGCTGCCCAAAACAATGCAAAATGGCTATGAATCGTCCTAAAACTATATTTTGCTGATTTCCGGTTCAAATGGAAAAAGTTGAAATTTTCGTCGAAAAAAGTGAAAAAGTCGTGTATATATACCTTTGAAATATTCCGATTTTTTTGGTGATTTTGGTCAAAGTTTAACAAGTGCTGCCCAAAACAATGCAAAATGGCTATAAATCGTCTTAAAACTCTATTTTACTGATTTCCGGTTCAAATGGAAAAAGTTGAAATTTTCGTCGAAAAAAGTGAAAATGTCGTGTATATATACCTTTGAAATATTCCGATTTTTTTGGCGATTTTGGTCAAAGTTTAACAAGTGCTGCCCAAAACAATGCAAAATGGCTATGAATCGTCCTAAAACTATATTTTGCTGATTTCCGGTTCAAATGGAAAAAGTTGAAATTTTCGTCGAAAAAAGTGAAAAAGTCGTGTATATATACCTTTGAAATATTCCGATTTTTTTGGTGATTTTGGTCAAAGTTTAACAAGTGCTGCCCAAAACAATGCAAAATGGCTATAAATCGTCTTAAAACTCTATTTTACTGATTTCCGGTTCAAATGGAAAAAGTTGAAATTTTCGTCGAAAAAAGTGAAAAAGTCGTGTATATATACCTTTGAAATATTCCGATTTTTTTGGCGATTTTGGTCAAAGTTTAACAAGTGCTGCCCAAAACAATGCAAAATGGCTATGAATCGTCCTAAAACTATATTTTGCTAATTTCCGGTTCAAATGGAAAAAGTTGAAATTTTCGTCGAAAAAAGTGAAAATGTCGTGTATATATACCTTTGAAATATTCCGATTTTTTTGGCGATTTTGGTCAAAGTTTAACAAGTGCTGCCCAAAACAATGCAAAATGGCTATGAATCGTCCTAAAACTATATTTTGCTAATTTCCGGTTCAAATGGAAAAAGTTGAAATTTTCGTCGAAAAAAGTGAAAATGTCGTGTATATATACCTTTGAAATATTCCGATTTTTTTGGCGATTTTGGTCAAAGTTTAACAAGTGCTGCCCAAAACAATGCAAAATGGCTATAAATCGTCTTAAAACTCTATTTTACTGATTTCCGGTTCAAATGGAAAAAGTTGAAATTTTCGTCGAAAAAAGTGAAAAAGTCGTGTATATATACCTTTGAAATATTCCGATTTTTTTGGCGATTTTGGTCAAAGTTTAACAAGTGCTGCCCAAAACAATGCAAAATGGCTATGAATCGTCCTAAAACTATATTTTGCTAATTTCCGGTTCAAATGGAAAAAGTTGAAATTTTCGTCGAAAAAAGTGAAAAAGTCATGTATATATACCTTTGAAATATTCCGATTTTTTTGGCGATTTTGGTCAAAGTTTAACAAGTGCTGCCCAAAACAATGCAAAATGGCTATGAATCGTCCTAAAACTATATTTTGCTGATTTCCGGTTCAAATGGAAAAAGTTGAAATTTTCGTCGAAAAAAGTGAAAAAGTCGTGTATATATACCTTTGAAATATTCCGATTTTTTTGGCGATTTTGGTCAAAGTTTAACAAGTGCTGCCCAAAACAATGCAAAATGGCTATAAATCGTCTTAAAACTCTATTTTACTGATTTCCGGTTCAAATGGAAAAAGTTGAAATTTTCGTCGAAAAAAGTGAAAAAGTCGTGTATATATACCTTTGAAATATTCCGATTTTTTTGGCGATTTTGGTCAAAGTTTAACAAGTGCTGCCCAAAACAATGCAAAATGGCTATAAATCGTCTTAAAACTCTATTTTACTGATTTCCGGTTCAAATGGAAAAAGTTGAAATTTTCGTCGAAAAAAGTGAAAAAGTCGTGTATATATACCTTTGAAATATTCCGATTTTTTTGGCGATTTTGGTCAAAGTTTAACAAGTGCTGCCCAAAACAATGCAAAATGACTATAAATCGTCTTAAAACTCTATTTTACTGATTTCCGGTTCAAATGGAAAAAGTTGAAATTTTCGTCGAAAAAAGTGAAAAAGTCGTGTATATATACCTTTGAAATATTCCGATTTTTTTGGCGATTTTGGTCAAAGTTTAACAAGTGCTGCCCAAAACAATGCAAAATGGCTATAAATCGTCTTAAAACTCTATTTTACTGATTTCCGGTTCAAATGGAAAAAGTTGAAATTTTCGTCGAAAAAAGTGAAAATGTCGTGTATATATACCTTTGAAATATTCCGATTTTTTTGGCGATTTTGGTCAAAGTTTAACAAGTGCTGCCCAAAACAATGCAAAATGGCTATGAATCGTCCTAAAACTATATTTTGCTGATTTCCGGTTCAAATGGAAAAAGTTGAAATTTTCGTCGAAAAAAGTGAAAAAGTCGTGTATATATACCTTTGAAATATTCCGATTTTTTTGGCGATTTTGGTCAAAGTTTAACAAGTGCTGCCCAAAACAATGCAAAATGGCTATAAATCGTCTTAAAACTCTATTTTACTGATTTCCGGTTCAAATGGAAAAAGTTGAAATTTTCGTCGAAAAAAGTGAAAAAGTCGTGTATATATACCTTTGAAATATTCCGATTTTTTTGGCGATTTTGGTCAAAGTTTAACAAGTGCTGCCCAAAACAATGCAAAATGGCTATGAATCGTCCTAAAACTATATTTTGCTGATTTCCGGTTCAAATGGAAAAAGTTGAAATTTTCGTCGAAAAAAGTGAAAAAGTCGTGTATATATACCTTTGAAATATTCCGATTTTTTTGGCGATTTTGGTCAAAGTTTAACAAGTGCTGCCCAAAACAATGCAAAATGGCTATAAATCGTCTTAAAACTCTATTTTACTGATTTCCGGTTCAAATGGAAAAAGTTGAAATTTTCGTCGAAAAAAGTGAAAAAGTCGTGTATATATACCTTTGAAATATTCCGATTTTTTTGGCGATTTTGGTCAAAGTTTAACAAGTGCTGCCCAAAACAATGCAAAATGACTATAAATCGTCTTAAAACTCTATTTTACTGATTTCCGGTTCAAATGGAAAAAGTTGAAATTTTCGTCGAAAAAAGTGAAAAAGTCGTGTATATATACCTTTGAAATATTCCGATTTTTTTGGCGATTTTGGTCAAAGTTTAACAAGTGCTGCCCAAAACAATGCAAAATGACTATAAATCGTCTTAAAACTCTATTTTACTGATTTCCGGTTCAAATGGAAAAAGTTGAAATTTTCGTCGAAAAAAGTGAAAATGTCGTGTATATATACCTTTGAAATATTCCGATTTTTTTGGCGATTTTGGTCAAAGTTTAACAAGTGCTGCCCAAAACAATGCAAAATGGCTATGAATCGTCCTAAAACTATATTTTGCTGATTTCCGGTTCAAATGGAAAAAGTTGAAATTTTCGTCGAAAAAAGTGAAAAAGTCGTGTATATATACCTTTGAAATATTCCGATTTTTTTGGCGATTTTGGTCAAAGTTTAACAAGTGCTGCCCAAAACAATGCAAAATGGCTATAAATCGTCTTAAAACTCTATTTTACTGATTTCCGGTTCAAATGGAAAAAGTTGAAATTTTCGTCGAAAAAAGTGAAAAAGTCGTGTATATATACCTTTGAAATATTCCGATTTTTTTGGCGATTTTGGTCAAAGTTTAACAAGTGCTGCCCAAAACAATGCAAAATGACTATAAATCGTCTTAAAACTCTATTTTACTGATTTCCGGTTCAAATGGAAAAAGTTGAAATTTTCGTCGAAAAAAGTGAAAAAGTCGTGTATATATACCTTTGAAATATTCCGATTTTTTTGGCGATTTTGGTCAAAGTTTAACAAGTGCTGCCCAAAACAATGCAAAATGACTATAAATCGTCTTAAAACTCTATTTTACTGATTTCCGGTTCAAATGGAAAAAGTTGAAATTTTCGTCGAAAAAAGTGAAAATGTCGTGTATATATACCTTTGAAATATTCCGATTTTTTTGGCGATTTTGGTCAAAGTTTAACAAGTGCTGCCCAAAACAATGCAAAATGGCTATGAATCGTCCTAAAACTATATTTTGCTGATTTCCGGTTCAAATGGAAAAAGTTGAAATTTTCGTCGAAAAAAGTGAAAAAGTCGTGTATATATACCTTTGAAATATTCCGATTTTTTTGGCGATTTTGGTCAAAGTTTAACAAGTGCTGCCCAAAACAATGCAAAATGGCTATAAATCGTCTTAAAACTCTATTTTACTGATTTCCGGTTCAAATGGAAAAAGTTGAAATTTTCGTCGAAAAAAGTGAAAAAGTCGTGTATATATACCTTTGAAATATTCCGATTTTTTTGGCGATTTTGGTCAAAGTTTAACAAGTGCTGCCCAAAACAATGCAAAATGGCTATGAATCGTCCTAAAACTATATTTTGCTGATTTCCGGTTCAAATGGAAAAAGTTGAAATTTTCGTCGAAAAAAGTGAAAAAGTCGTGTATATATACCTTTGAAATATTCCGATTTTTTTGGCGATTTTGGTCAAAGTTTAACAAGTGCTGCCCAAAACAATGCAAAATGGCTATAAATCGTCTTAAAACTCTATTTTACTGATTTCCGGTTCAAATGGAAAAAGTTGAAATTTTCGTCGAAAAAAGTGAAAAAGTCGTGTATATATACCTTTGAAATATTCCGATTTTTTTGGCGATTTTGGTCAAAGTTTAACAAGTGCTGCCCAAAACAATGCAAAATGACTATAAATCGTCTTAAAACTCTATTTTACTGATTTCCGGTTCAAATGGAAAAAGTTGAAATTTTCGTCGAAAAAAGTGAAAAAGTCGTGTATATATACCTTTGAAATATTCCGATTTTTTTGGCGATTTTGGTCAAAGTTTAACAAGTGCTGCCCAAAACAATGCAAAATGGCTATAAATCGTCTTAAAACTCTATTTTACTGATTTCCGGTTCAAATGGAAAAAGTTGAAATTTTCGTCGAAAAAAGTGAAAAAGTCGTGTATATATACCTTTGAAATATTCCGATTTTTTTGGCGATTTTGGTCAAAGTTTAACAAGTGCTGCCCAAAACAATGCAAAATGACTATAAATCGTCTTAAAACTCTATTTTACTGATTTCCGGTTCAAATGGAAAAAGTTGAAATTTTCGTCGAAAAAAGTGAAAAAGTCGTGTATATATACCTTTGAAATATTCCGATTTTTTTGGCGATTTTGGTCAAAGTTTAACAAGTGCTGCCCAAAACAATGCAAAATGGCTATAAATCGTCTTAAAACTCTATTTTACTGATTTCCGGTTCAAATGGAAAAAGTTGAAATTTTCGTCGAAAAAAGTGAAAAAGTCGTGTATATATACCTTTGAAATATTCCGATTTTTTTGGCGATTTTGGTCAAAGTTTAACAAGTGCTGCCCAAAACAATGCAAAATGACTATAAATCGTCTTAAAACTCTATTTTACTGATTTCCGGTTCAAATGGAAAAAGTTGAAATTTTCGTCGAAAAAAGTGAAAAAGTCGTGTATATATACCTTTGAAATATTCCGATTTTTTTGGCGATTTTGGTCAAAGTTTAACAAGTGCTGCCCAAAACAATGCAAAATGGCTATAAATCGTCTTAAAACTCTATTTTACTGATTTCCGGTTCAAATGGAAAAAGTTGAAATTTTCGTCGAAAAAAGTGAAAATGTCGTGTATATATACCTTTGAAATATTCCGATTTTTTTGGCGATTTTGGTCAAAGTTTAACAAGTGCTGCCCAAAACAATGCAAAATGGCTATGAATCGTCCTAAAACTATATTTTGCTGATTTCCGGTTCAAATGGAAAAAGTTGAAATTTTCGTCGAAAAAAGTGAAAAAGTCATGTATATATACCTTTGAAATATTCCGATTTTTTTGGCGATTTTGGTCAAAGTTTAACAAGTGCTGCCCAAAACAATGCAAAATGACTATAAATCGTCTTAAAACTCTATTTTACTGATTTCCGGTTCAAATGGAAAAAGTTGAAATTTTCGTCGAAAAAAGTGAAAAAGTCGTGTATATATACCTTTGAAATATTCCGATTTTTTTGGCGATTTTGGTCAAAGTTTAACAAGTGCTGCCCAAAACAATGCAAAATGACTATAAATCGTCTTAAAACTCTATTTTACTGATTTCCGGTTCAAATGGAAAAAGTTGAAATTTTCGTCGAAAAAAGTGAAAAAGTCATGTATATATACCTTTGAAATATTCCGATTTTTTTGGCGATTTTGGTCAAAGTTTAACAAGTGCTGCCCAAAACAATGCAAAATGACTATAAATCGTCTTAAAACTCTATTTTACTGATTTCCGGTTCAAATGGAAAAAGTTGAAATTTTCGTCGAAAAAAGTGAAAAAGTCATGTATATATACCTTTGAAATATTCCGATTTTTTTGGCGATTTTGGTCAAAGTTTAACAAGTGCTGCCCAAAACAATGCAAAATGGCTATGAATCGTCCTAAAACTATATTTTGCTGATTTCCGGTTCAAATGGAAAAAGTTGAAATTTTCGTCGAAAAAAGTGAAAAAGTCATGTATATATACCTTTGAAATATTCCGATTTTTTTGGCGATTTTGGTCAAAGTTTAACAAGTGCTGCCCAAAACAATGCAAAATGGCTATGAATCGTCCTAAAACTATATTTTGCTGATTTCCGGTTCAAATGGAAAAAGTTGAAATTTTCGTCGAAAAAAGTGAAAAAGTCGTGTATATATACCTTTGAAATATTCCGATTTTTTTGGCGATTTTGGTCAAAGTTTAACAAGTGCTGCCCAAAACAATGCAAAATGACTATAAATCGTCTTAAAACTCTATTTTACTGATTTCCGGTTCAAATGGAAAAAGTTGAAATTTTCGTCGAAAAAAGTGAAAAAGTCATGTATATATACCTTTGAAATATTCCGATTTTTTTGGCGATTTTGGTCAAAGTTTAACAAGTGCTGCCCAAAACAATGCAAAATGGCTATGAATCGTCCTAAAACTATATTTTGCTGATTTCCGGTTCAAATGGAAAAAGTTGAAATTTTCGTCGAAAAAAGTGAAAAAGTCATGTATATATACCTTTGAAATATTCCGATTTTTTTGGCGATTTTGGTCAAAGTTTAACAAGTGCTGCCCAAAACAATGCAAAATGACTATAAATCGTCTTAAAACTCTATTTTACTGATTTCCGGTTCAAATGGAAAAAGTTGAAATTTTCGTCGAAAAAAGTGAAAAAGTCGTGTATATATACCTTTGAAATATTCCGATTTTTTTGGCGATTTTGGTCAAAGTTTAACAAGTGCTGCCCAAAACAATGCAAAATGGCTATGAATCGTCCTAAAACTATATTTTGCTAATTTCCGGTTCAAATGGAAAAAGTTGAAATTTTCGTCGAAAAAAGTGAAAAAGTCGTGTATATATACCTTTGAAATATTCCGATTTTTTTGGCGATTTTGGTCAAAGTTTAACAAGTGCTGCCCAAAACAATGCAAAATGGCTATAAATCGTCTTAAAACTCTATTTTACTGATTTCCGGTTCAAATGGAAAAAGTTGAAATTTTCGTCGAAAAAAGTGAAAATGTCGTGTATATATACCTTTGAAATATTCCGATTTTTTTGGCGATTTTGGTCAAAGTTTAACAAGTGCTGCCCAAAACAATGCAAAATGGCTATGAATCGTCCTAAAACTATATTTTGCTGATTTCCGGTTCAAATGGAAAAAGTTGAAATTTTCGTCGAAAAAAGTGAAAAAGTCGTGTATATATACCTTTGAAATATTCCGATTTTTTTGGCGATTTTGGTCAAAGTTTAACAAGTGCTGCCCAAAACAATGCAAAATGGCTATAAATCGTCTTAAAACTCTATTTTACTGATTTCCGGTTCAAATGGAAAAAGTTGAAATTTTCGTCGAAAAAAGTGAAAAAGTCGTGTATATATACCTTTGAAATATTCCGATTTTTTTGGCGATTTTGGTCAAAGTTTAACAAGTGCTGCCCAAAACAATGCAAAATGGCTATGAATCGTCCTAAAACTATATTTTGCTGATTTCCGGTTCAAATGGAAAAAGTTGAAATTTTCGTCGAAAAAAGTGAAAAAGTCGTGTATATATACCTTTGAAATATTCCGATTTTTTTGGCGATTTTGGTCAAAGTTTAACAAGTGCTGCCCAAAACAATGCAAAATGGCTATGAATCGTCCTAAAACTATATTTTGCTGATTTCCGGTTCAAATGGAAAAAGTTGAAATTTTCGTCGAAAAAAGTGAAAAAGTCGTGTATATATACCTTTGAAATATTCCGATTTTTTTGGCGATTTTGGTCAAAGTTTAACAAGTGCTGCCCAAAACAATGCAAAATGGCTATGAATCGTCCTAAAACTATATTTTGCTGATTTCCGGTTCAAATGGAAAAAGTTGAAATTTTCGTCGAAAAAAGTGAAAATGTCGTGTATATATACCTTTGAAATATTCCGATTTTTTTGGCGATTTTGGTCAAAGTTTAACAAGTGCTGCCCAAAACAATGCAAAATGGCTATGAATCGTCCTAAAACTATATTTTGCTGATTTCCGGTTCAAATGGAAAAAGTTGAAATTTTCGTCGAAAAAAGTGAAAAAGTCGTGTATATATACCTTTGAAATATTCCGATTTTTTTGGCGATTTTGGTCAAAGTTTAACAAGTGCTGCCCAAAACAATGCAAAATGACTATAAATCGTCTTAAAACTCTATTTTACTGATTTCCGGTTCAAATGGAAAAAGTTGAAATTTTCGTCGAAAAAAGTGAAAAAGTCATGTATATATACCTTTGAAATATTCCGATTTTTTTGGCGATTTTGGTCAAAGTTTAACAAGTGCTGCCCAAAACAATGCAAAATGGCTATGAATCGTCCTAAAACTATATTTTGCTGATTTCCGGTTCAAATGGAAAAAGTTGAAATTTTCGTCGAAAAAAGTGAAAAAGTCATGTATATATACCTTTGAAATATTCCGATTTTTTTGGCGATTTTGGTCAAAGTTTAACAAGTGCTGCCCAAAACAATGCAAAATGACTATAAATCGTCTTAAAACTCTATTTTACTGATTTCCGGTTCAAATGGAAAAAGTTGAAATTTTCGTCGAAAAAAGTGAAAAAGTCGTGTATATATACCTTTGAAATATTCCGATTTTTTTGGCGATTTTGGTCAAAGTTTAACAAGTGCTGCCCAAAACAATGCAAAATGGCTATGAATCGTCCTAAAACTATATTTTGCTAATTTCCGGTTCAAATGGAAAAAGTTGAAATTTTCGTCGAAAAAAGTGAAAAAGTCGTGTATATATACCTTTGAAATATTCCGATTTTTTTGGCGATTTTGGTCAAAGTTTAACAAGTGCTGCCCAAAACAATGCAAAATGGCTATAAATCGTCTTAAAACTCTATTTTACTGATTTCCGGTTCAAATGGAAAAAGTTGAAATTTTCGTCGAAAAAAGTGAAAATGTCGTGTATATATACCTTTGAAATATTCCGATTTTTTTGGCGATTTTGGTCAAAGTTTAACAAGTGCTGCCCAAAACAATGCAAAATGGCTATGAATCGTCCTAAAACTATATTTTGCTGATTTCCGGTTCAAATGGAAAAAGTTGAAATTTTCGTCGAAAAAAGTGAAAAAGTCGTGTATATATACCTTTGAAATATTCCGATTTTTTTGGCGATTTTGGTCAAAGTTTAACAAGTGCTGCCCAAAACAATGCAAAATGGCTATAAATCGTCTTAAAACTCTATTTTACTGATTTCCGGTTCAAATGGAAAAAGTTGAAATTTTCGTCGAAAAAAGTGAAAAAGTCGTGTATATATACCTTTGAAATATTCCGATTTTTTTGGCGATTTTGGTCAAAGTTTAACAAGTGCTGCCCAAAACAATGCAAAATGGCTATGAATCGTCCTAAAACTATATTTTGCTGATTTCCGGTTCAAATGGAAAAAGTTGAAATTTTCGTCGAAAAAAGTGAAAAAGTCGTGTATATATACCTTTGAAATATTCCGATTTTTTTGGCGATTTTGGTCAAAGTTTAACAAGTGCTGCCCAAAACAATGCAAAATGGCTATAAATCGTCTTAAAACTCTATTTTACTGATTTCCGGTTCAAATGGAAAAAGTTGAAATTTTCGTCGAAAAAAGTGAAAAAGTCGTGTATATATACCTTTGAAATATTCCGATTTTTTTGGCGATTTTGGTCAAAGTTTAACAAGTGCTGCCCAAAACAATGCAAAATGACTATAAATCGTCTTAAAACTCTATTTTACTGATTTCCGGTTCAAATGGAAAAAGTTGAAATTTTCGTCGAAAAAAGTGAAAAAGTCGTGTATATATACCTTTGAAATATTCCGATTTTTTTGGCGATTTTGGTCAAAGTTTAACAAGTGCTGCCCAAAACAATGCAAAATGGCTATGAATCGTCCTAAAACTATATTTTGCTAATTTCCGGTTCAAATGGAAAAAGTTGAAATTTTCGTCGAAAAAAGTGAAAAAGTCGTGTATATATACCTTTGAAATATTCCGATTTTTTTGGCGATTTTGGTCAAAGTTTAACAAGTGCTGCCCAAAACAATGCAAAATGGCTATAAATCGTCTTAAAACTCTATTTTACTGATTTCCGGTTCAAATGGAAAAAGTTGAAATTTTCGTCGAAAAAAGTGAAAATGTCGTGTATATATACCTTTGAAATATTCCGATTTTTTTGGCGATTTTGGTCAAAGTTTAACAAGTGCTGCCCAAAACAATGCAAAATGGCTATGAATCGTCCTAAAACTATATTTTGCTGATTTCCGGTTCAAATGGAAAAAGTTGAAATTTTCGTCGAAAAAAGTGAAAAAGTCGTGTATATATACCTTTGAAATATTCCGATTTTTTTGGCGATTTTGGTCAAAGTTTAACAAGTGCTGCCCAAAACAATGCAAAATGACTATAAATCGTCTTAAAACTCTATTTTACTGATTTCCGGTTCAAATGGAAAAAGTTGAAATTTTCGTCGAAAAAAGTGAAAAAGTCGTGTATATATACCTTTGAAATATTCCGATTTTTTTGGCGATTTTGGTCAAAGTTTAACAAGTGCTGCCCAAAACAATGCAAAATGGCTATAAATCGTCTTAAAACTCTATTTTACTGATTTCCGGTTCAAATGGAAAAAGTTGAAATTTTCGTCGAAAAAAGTGAAAAAGTCGTGTATATATACCTTTGAAATATTCCGATTTTTTTGGCGATTTTGGTCAAAGTTTAACAAGTGCTGCCCAAAACAATGCAAAATGGCTATAAATCGTCTTAAAACTATATTTTGCTGATTTCCGGTTCAAATGGAAAAAGTTGAAATTTCGTCGAAAAAAGTGAAAAAGTCATGTATATATACCTTTGAAATATTCCGATTTTTTTGGCGATTTTGGTCAAAGTTTAACAAGTGCTGCCCAAAACAATGCAAAATGACTATAAATCGTCTTAAAACTCTATTTTACTGATTTCCGGTTCAAATGGAAAAAGTTGAAATTTTCGTCGAAAAAAGTGAAAAAGTCGTGTATATATACCTTTGAAATATTCCGATTTTTTTGGCGATTTTGGTCAAAGTTTAACAAGTGCTGCCCAAAACAATGCAAAATGGCTATGAATCGTCCTAAAACTATATTTTGCTAATTTCCGGTTCAAATGGAAAAAGTTGAAATTTTCGTCGAAAAAAGTGAAAAAGTCGTGTATATATACCTTTGAAATATTCCGATTTTTTTGGCGATTTTGGTCAAAGTTTAACAAGTGCTGCCCAAAACAATGCAAAATGGCTATGAATCGTCCTAAAACTATATTTTGCTGATTTCCGGTTCAAATGGAAAAAGTTGAAATTTTCGTCGAAAAAAGTGAAAAAGTCGTGTATATATACCTTTGAAATATTCCGATTTTTTTGGCGATTTTGGTCAAAGTTTAACAAGTGCTGCCCAAAACAATGCAAAATGGCTATAAATCGTCTTAAAACTCTATTTTACTGATTTCCGGTTCAAATGGAAAAAGTTGAAATTTTCGTCGAAAAAAGTGAAAAAGTCGTGTATATATACCTTTGAAATATTCCGATTTTTTTGGCGATTTTGGTCAAAGTTTAACAAGTGCTGCCCAAAACAATGCAAAATGACTATAAATCGTCTTAAAACTCTATTTACTGATTTCCGGTTCAAATGGAAAAAGTTGAAATTTTCGTCGAAAAAAGTGAAAAAGTCGTGTATATATACCTTTGAAATATTCCGATTTTTTTGGCGATTTTGGTCAAAGTTTAACAAGTGCTGCCCAAAACAATGCAAAATGGCTATAAATCGTCTTAAAACTCTATTTTACTGATTTCCGGTTCAAATGGAAAAAGTTGAAATTTTCGTCGAAAAAAGTGAAAAAGTCGTGTATATATACCTTTGAAATATTCCGATTTTTTTGGCGATTTTGGTCAAAGTTTAACAAGTGCTGCCCAAAACAATGCAAAATGGCTATAAATCGTCTTAAAACTATATTTTGCTGATTTCCGGTTCAAATGGAAAAAGTTGAAATTTTCGTCGAAAAAAGTGAAAAAGTCATGTATATATACCTTTGAAATATTCCGATTTTTTTGGCGATTTTGGTCAAAGTTTAACAAGTGCTGCCCAAAACAATGCAAAATGACTATAAATCGTCTTAAAACTCTATTTTACTGATTTCCGGTTCAAATGGAAAAAGTTGAAATTTTCGTCGAAAAAAGTGAAAAAGTCGTGTATATATACCTTTGAAATATTCCGATTTTTTTGGCGATTTTGGTCAAAGTTTAACAAGTGCTGCCCAAAACAATGCAAAATGGCTATAAATCGTCTTAAAACTCTATTTTACTGATTTCCGGTTCAAATGGAAAAAGTTGAAATTTTCGTCGAAAAAAGTGAAAAAGTCGTGTATATATACCTTTGAAATATTCCGATTTTTTTGGCGATTTTGGTCAAAGTTTAACAAGTGCTGCCCAAAACAATGCAAAATGGCTATAAATCGTCTTAAAACTATATTTTGCTGATTTCCGGTTCAAATGGAAAAAGTTGAAATTTTCGTCGAAAAAAGTGAAAAAGTCATGTATATATACCTTTGAAATATCCGATTTTTTTGGCGATTTTGGTCAAAGTTTAACAAGTGCTGCCCAAAACAATGCAAAATGACTATAAATCGTCTTAAAACTCTATTTTACTGATTTCCGGTTCAAATGGAAAAAGTTGAAATTTTCGTCGAAAAAAGTGAAAAAGTCGTGTATATATACCTTTGAAATATTCCGATTTTTTTGGCGATTTTGGTCAAAGTTTAACAAGTGCTGCCCAAAACAATGCAAAATGGCTATAAATCGTCTTAAAACTCTATTTTACTGATTTCCGGTTCAAATGGAAAAAGTTGAAATTTTCGTCGAAAAAAGTGAAAAAGTCGTGTATATATACCTTTGAAATATTCCGATTTTTTGGCGATTTTGGTCAAAGTTTAACAAGTGCTGCCCAAAACAATGCAAAATGGCTATAAATCGTCTTAAAACTATATTTTGCTGATTTCCGGTTCAAATGGAAAAAGTTGAAATTTTCGTCGAAAAAAGTGAAAAAGTCATGTATATATACCTTTGAAATATTCCGATTTTTTTGGCGATTTTGGTCAAAGTTTAACAAGTGCTGCCCAAAACAATGCAAAATGACTATAAATCGTCTTAAAACTCTATTTTACTGATTTCCGGTTCAAATGGAAAAAGTTGAAATTTTCGTCGAAAAAAGTGAAAAAGTCGTGTATATATACCTTTGAAATATTCCGATTTTTTTGGCGATTTTGGTCAAAGTTTAACAAGTGCTGCCCAAAACAATGCAAAATGGCTATGAATCGTCCTAAAACTATATTTTGCTAATTTCCGGTTCAAATGGAAAAAGTTGAAATTTTCGTCGAAAAAAGTGAAAAAGTCGTGTATATATACCTTTGAAATATTCCGATTTTTTTGGCGATTTTGGTCAAAGTTTAACAAGTGCTGCCCAAAACAATGCAAAATGGCTATGAATCGTCCTAAAACTATATTTTGCTGATTTCCGGTTCAAATGGAAAAAGTTGAAATTTTCGTCGAAAAAAGTGAAAAAGTCGTGTATATATACCTTTGAAATATTCCGATTTTTTTGGCGATTTTGGTCAAAGTTTAACAAGTGCTGCCCAAAACAATGCAAAATGGCTATAAATCGTCTTAAAACTCTATTTTACTGATTTCCGGTTCAAATGGAAAAAGTTGAAATTTTCGTCGAAAAAAGTGAAAAAGTCGTGTATATATACCTTTGAAATATTCCGATTTTTTTGGCGATTTTGGTCAAAGTTTAACAAGTGCTGCCCAAAACAATGCAAAATGACTATAAATCGTCTTAAAACTCTATTTTACTGATTTCCGGTTCAAATGGAAAAAGTTGAAATTTTCGTCGAAAAAAGTGAAAAAGTCGTGTATATATACCTTTGAAATATTCCGATTTTTTTGGCGATTTTGGTCAAAGTTTAACAAGTGCTGCCCAAAACAATGCAAAATGGCTATAAATCGTCTTAAAACTCTATTTTACTGATTTCCGGTTCAAATGGAAAAAGTTGAAATTTTCGTCGAAAAAAGTGAAAAAGTCGTGTATATATACCTTTGAAATATTCCGATTTTTTTGGCGATTTTGGTCAAAGTTTAACAAGTGCTGCCCAAAACAATGCAAAATGGCTATAAATCGTCTTAAAACTATATTTTGCTGATTTCCGGTTCAAATGGAAAAAGTTGAAATTTTCGTCGAAAAAAGTGAAAAAGTCATGTATATATACCTTTGAAATATTCCGATTTTTTTGGCGATTTTGGTCAAAGTTTAACAAGTGCTGCCCAAAACAATGCAAAATGACTATAAATCGTCTTAAAACTCTATTTTACTGATTTCCGGTTCAAATGGAAAAAGTTGAAATTTTCGTCGAAAAAAGTGAAAAAGTCGTGTATATATACCTTTGAAATATTCCGATTTTTTTGGCGATTTTGGTCAAAGTTTAACAAGTGCTGCCCAAAACAATGCAAAATGGCTATAAATCGTCTTAAAACTCTATTTTACTGATTTCCGGTTCAAATGGAAAAAGTTGAAATTTTCGTCGAAAAAAGTGAAAAAGTCATGTATATATACCTTTGAAATATTCCGATTTTTTTGGCGATTTTGGTCAAAGTTTAACAAGTGCTGCCCAAAACAATGCAAAATGGCTATAAATCGTCTTAAAACTATATTTTGCTGATTTCCGGTTCAAATGGAAAAAGTTGAAATTTTCGTCGAAAAAAGTGAAAAAGTCATGTATATATACCTTTGAAATATTCCGATTTTTTTGGCGATTTTGGTCAAAGTTTAACAAGTGCTGCCCAAAACAATGCAAAATGGCTATAAATCGTCTTAAAACTATATTTTGCTGATTTCCGGTTCAAATGGAAAAAGTTGAAATTTTCGTCGAAAAAAGTGAAAAAGTCGTGTATATATACCTTTGAAATATTCCGATTTTTTTGGCGATTTTGGTCAAAGTTTAACAAGTGCTGCCCAAAACAATGCAAAATGGCTATAAATCGTCTTAAAACTCTATTTTACTGATTTCCGGTTCAAATGGAAAAAGTTGAAATTTTCGTCGAAAAAAGTGAAAATGTCGTGTATATATACCTTTGAAATATTCCGATTTTTTTGGCGATTTTGGTCAAAGTTTAACAAGTGCTGCCCAAAACAATGCAAAATGGCTATGAATCGTCCTAAAACTATATTTTGCTGATTTCCGGTTCAAATGGAAAAAGTTGAAATTTTCGTCGAAAAAAGTGAAAAAGTCGTGTATATATACCTTTGAAATATTCCGATTTTTTTGGCGATTTTGGTCAAAGTTTAACAAGTGCTGCCCAAAACAATGCAAAATGACTATAAATCGTCTTAAAACTCTATTTTACTGATTTCCGGTTCAAATGGAAAAAGTTGAAATTTTCGTCGAAAAAAGTGAAAAAGTCGTGTATATATACCTTTGAAATATTCCGATTTTTTTGGCGATTTTGGTCAAAGTTTAACAAGTGCTGCCCAAAACAATGCAAAATGGCTATAAATCGTCTTAAAACTCTATTTTACTGATTTCCGGTTCAAATGGAAAAAGTTGAAATTTTCGTCGAAAAAAGTGAAAAAGTCGTGTATATATACCTTTGAAATATTCCGATTTTTTTGGCGATTTTGGTCAAAGTTTAACAAGTGCTGCCCAAAACAATGCAAAATGGCTATAAATCGTCTTAAAACTATATTTTGCTGATTTCCGGTTCAAATGGAAAAAGTTGAAATTTTCGTCGAAAAAAGTGAAAAAGTCATGTATATATACCTTTGAAATATTCCGATTTTTTTGGCGATTTTGGTCAAAGTTTAACAAGTGCTGCCCAAAACAATGCAAAATGACTATAAATCGTCTTAAAACTCTATTTTACTGATTTCCGGTTCAAATGGAAAAAGTTGAAATTTTCGTCGAAAAAAGTGAAAAAGTCGTGTATATATACCTTTGAAATATTCCGATTTTTTTGGCGATTTTGGTCAAAGTTTAACAAGTGCTGCCCAAAACAATGCAAAATGGCTATGAATCGTCCTAAAACTATATTTTGCTAATTTCCGGTTCAAATGGAAAAAGTTGAAATTTTCGTCGAAAAAAGTGAAAAAGTCGTGTATATATACCTTTGAAATATTCCGATTTTTTTGGCGATTTTGGTCAAAGTTTAACAAGTGCTGCCCAAAACAATGCAAAATGGCTATGAATCGTCCTAAAACTATATTTTGCTGATTTCCGGTTCAAATGGAAAAAGTTGAAATTTTCGTCGAAAAAAGTGAAAAAGTCGTGTATATATACCTTTGAAATATTCCGATTTTTTTGGCGATTTTGGTCAAAGTTTAACAAGTGCTGCCCAAAACAATGCAAAATGGCTATAAATCGTCTTAAAACTCTATTTTACTGATTTCCGGTTCAAATGGAAAAAGTTGAAATTTTCGTCGAAAAAAGTGAAAAAGTCGTGTATATATACCTTTGAAATATTCCGATTTTTTTGGCGATTTTGGTCAAAGTTTAACAAGTGCTGCCCAAAACAATGCAAAATGACTATAAATCGTCTTAAAACTCTATTTTACTGATTTCCGGTTCAAATGGAAAAAGTTGAAATTTTCGTCGAAAAAAGTGAAAAAGTCGTGTATATATACCTTTGAAATATTCCGATTTTTTTGGCGATTTTGGTCAAAGTTTAACAAGTGCTGCCCAAAACAATGCAAAATGACTATAAATCGTCTTAAAACTCTATTTTACTGATTTCCGGTTCAAATGGAAAAAGTTGAAATTTTCGTCGAAAAAAGTGAAAATGTCGTGTATATATACCTTTGAAATATTCCGATTTTTTTGGCGATTTTGGTCAAAGTTTAACAAGTGCTGCCCAAAACAATGCAAAATGGCTATGAATCGTCCTAAAACTATATTTTGCTGATTTCCGGTTCAAATGGAAAAAGTTGAAATTTTCGTCGAAAAAAGTGAAAAAGTCGTGTATATATACCTTTGAAATATTCCGATTTTTTTGGCGATTTTGGTCAAAGTTTAACAAGTGCTGCCCAAAACAATGCAAAATGGCTATAAATCGTCTTAAAACTCTATTTTACTGATTTCCGGTTCAAATGGAAAAAGTTGAAATTTTCGTCGAAAAAAGTGAAAAAGTCGTGTATATATACCTTTGAAATATTCCGATTTTTTTGGCGATTTTGGTCAAAGTTTAACAAGTGCTGCCCAAAACAATGCAAAATGGCTATAAATCGTCTTAAAACTATATTTTGCTGATTTCCGGTTCAAATGGAAAAAGTTGAAATTTTCGTCGAAAAAAGTGAAAAAGTCATGTATATATACCTTTGAAATATTCCGATTTTTTTGGCGATTTTGGTCAAAGTTTAACAAGTGCTGCCCAAAACAATGCAAAATGACTATAAATCGTCTTAAAACTCTATTTTACTGATTTCCGGTTCAAATGGAAAAAGTTGAAATTTTCGTCGAAAAAAGTGAAAAAGTCGTGTATATATACCTTTGAAATATTCCGATTTTTTTGGCGATTTTGGTCAAAGTTTAACAAGTGCTGCCCAAAACAATGCAAAATGGCTATAAATCGTCTTAAAACTCTATTTTACTGATTTCCGGTTCAAATGGAAAAAGTTGAAATTTTCGTCGAAAAAAGTGAAAAAGTCGTGTATATATACCTTTGAAATATTCCGATTTTTTTGGCGATTTTGGTCAAAGTTTAACAAGTGCTGCCCAAAACAATGCAAAATGGCTATAAATCGTCTTAAAACTATATTTTGCTGATTTCCGGTTCAAATGGAAAAAGTTGAAATTTTCGTCGAAAAAAGTGAAAAAGTCATGTATATATACCTTTGAAATATTCCGATTTTTTTGGCGATTTTGGTCAAAGTTTAACAAGTGCTGCCCAAAACAATGCAAAATGACTATAAATCGTCTTAAAACTCTATTTTACTGATTTCCGGTTCAAATGGAAAAAGTTGAAATTTTCGTCGAAAAAAGTGAAAAAGTCGTGTATATATACCTTTGAAATATTCCGATTTTTTTGGCGATTTTGGTCAAAGTTTAACAAGTGCTGCCCAAAACAATGCAAAATGGCTATGAATCGTCCTAAAACTATATTTTGCTAATTTCCGGTTCAAATGGAAAAAGTTGAAATTTTCGTCGAAAAAAGTGAAAAAGTCGTGTATATATACCTTTGAAATATTCCGATTTTTTTGGCGATTTTGGTCAAAGTTTAACAAGTGCTGCCCAAAACAATGCAAAATGGCTATAAATCGTCTTAAAACTCTATTTTACTGATTTCCGGTTCAAATGGAAAAAGTTGAAATTTTCGTCGAAAAAAGTGAAAATGTCGTGTATATATACCTTTGAAATATTCCGATTTTTTTGGCGATTTTGGTCAAAGTTTAACAAGTGCTGCCCAAAACAATGCAAAATGGCTATGAATCGTCCTAAAACTATATTTTGCTGATTTCCGGTTCAAATGGAAAAAGTTGAAATTTTCGTCGAAAAAAGTGAAAAAGTCGTGTATATATACCTTTGAAATATTCCGATTTTTTTGGCGATTTTGGTCAAAGTTTAACAAGTGCTGCCCAAAACAATGCAAAATGGCTATAAATCGTCTTAAAACTCTATTTTACTGATTTCCGGTTCAAATGGAAAAAGTTGAAATTTTCGTCGAAAAAAGTGAAAAAGTCGTGTATATATACCTTTGAAATATTCCGATTTTTTTGGCGATTTTGGTCAAAGTTTAACAAGTGCTGCCCAAAACAATGCAAAATGACTATAAATCGTCTTAAAACTCTATTTTACTGATTTCCGGTTCAAATGGAAAAAGTTGAAATTTTCGTCGAAAAAAGTGAAAAAGTCGTGTATATATACCTTTGAAATATTCCGATTTTTTTGGCGATTTTGGTCAAAGTTTAACAAGTGCTGCCCAAAACAATGCAAAATGACTATAAATCGTCTTAAAACTCTATTTTACTGATTTCCGGTTCAAATGGAAAAAGTTGAAATTTTCGTCGAAAAAAGTGAAAAAGTCGTGTATATATACCTTTGAAATATTCCGATTTTTTTGGCGATTTTGGTCAAAGTTTAACAAGTGCTGCCCAAAACAATGCAAAATGACTATAAATCGTCTTAAAACTCTATTTTACTGATTTCCGGTTCAAATGGAAAAAGTTGAAATTTTCGTCGAAAAAAGTGAAAAAGTCGTGTATATATACCTTTGAAATATTCCGATTTTTTTGGCGATTTTGGTCAAAGTTTAACAAGTGCTGCCCAAAACAATGCAAAATGACTATAAATCGTCTTAAAACTCTATTTTACTGATTTCCGGTTCAAATGGAAAAAGTTGAAATTTTCGTCGAAAAAAGTGAAAATGTCGTGTATATATACCTTTGAAATATTCCGATTTTTTTGGCGATTTTGGTCAAAGTTTAACAAGTGCTGCCCAAAACAATGCAAAATGGCTATGAATCGTCCTAAAACTATATTTTGCTGATTTCCGGTTCAAATGGAAAAAGTTGAAATTTTCGTCGAAAAAAGTGAAAAAGTCGTGTATATATACCTTTGAAATATTCCGATTTTTTTGGCGATTTTGGTCAAAGTTTAACAAGTGCTGCCCAAAACAATGCAAAATGGCTATAAATCGTCTTAAAACTCTATTTTACTGATTTCCGGTTCAAATGGAAAAAGTTGAAATTTTCGTCGAAAAAAGTGAAAAAGTCGTGTATATATACCTTTGAAATATTCCGATTTTTTTGGCGATTTTGGTCAAAGTTTAACAAGTGCTGCCCAAAACAATGCAAAATGACTATAAATCGTCTTAAAACTCTATTTTACTGATTTCCGGTTCAAATGGAAAAAGTTGAAATTTTCGTCGAAAAAAGTGAAAAAGTCGTGTATATATACCTTTGAAATATTCCGATTTTTTTGGCGATTTTGGTCAAAGTTTAACAAGTGCTGCCCAAAACAATGCAAAATGACTATAAATCGTCTTAAAACTCTATTTTACTGATTTCCGGTTCAAATGGAAAAAGTTGAAATTTTCGTCGAAAAAAGTGAAAATGTCGTGTATATATACCTTTGAAATATTCCGATTTTTTTGGCGATTTTGGTCAAAGTTTAACAAGTGCTGCCCAAAACAATGCAAAATGGCTATGAATCGTCCTAAAACTATATTTTGCTGATTTCCGGTTCAAATGGAAAAAGTTGAAATTTTCGTCGAAAAAAGTGAAAAAGTCGTGTATATATACCTTTGAAATATTCCGATTTTTTTGGCGATTTTGGTCAAAGTTTAACAAGTGCTGCCCAAAACAATGCAAAATGGCTATAAATCGTCTTAAAACTCTATTTTACTGATTTCCGGTTCAAATGGAAAAAGTTGAAATTTTCGTCGAAAAAAGTGAAAAAGTCGTGTATATATACCTTTGAAATATTCCGATTTTTTTGGCGATTTTGGTCAAAGTTTAACAAGTGCTGCCCAAAACAATGCAAAATGGCTATAAATCGTCTTAAAACTCTATTTTACTGATTTCCGGTTCAAATGGAAAAAGTTGAAATTTTCGTCGAAAAAAGTGAAAAAGTCGTGTATATATACCTTTGAAATATTCCGATTTTTTTGGCGATTTTGGTCAAAGTTTAACAAGTGCTGCCCAAAACAATGCAAAATGGCTATAAATCGTCTTAAAACTATATTTTGCTGATTTCCGGTTCAAATGGAAAAAGTTGAAATTTTCGTCGAAAAAAGTGAAAAAGTCATGTATATATACCTTTGAAATATTCCGATTTTTTTGGCGATTTTGGTCAAAGTTTAACAAGTGCTGCCCAAAACAATGCAAAATGACTATAAATCGTCTTAAAACTCTATTTTACTGATTTCCGGTTCAAATGGAAAAAGTTGAAATTTTCGTCGAAAAAAGTGAAAAAGTCGTGTATATATACCTTTGAAATATTCCGATTTTTTTGGCGATTTTGGTCAAAGTTTAACAAGTGCTGCCCAAAACAATGCAAAATGGCTATGAATCGTCCTAAAACTATATTTTGCTAATTTCCGGTTCAAATGGAAAAAGTTGAAATTTTCGTCGAAAAAAGTGAAAAAGTCGTGTATATATACCTTTGAAATATTCCGATTTTTTTGGCGATTTTGGTCAAAGTTTAACAAGTGCTGCCCAAAACAATGCAAAATGGCTATAAATCGTCTTAAAACTCTATTTTACTGATTTCCGGTTCAAATGGAAAAAGTTGAAATTTTCGTCGAAAAAAGTGAAAATGTCGTGTATATATACCTTTGAAATATTCCGATTTTTTTGGCGATTTTGGTCAAAGTTTAACAAGTGCTGCCCAAAACAATGCAAAATGGCTATGAATCGTCCTAAAACTATATTTTGCTGATTTCCGGTTCAAATGGAAAAAGTTGAAATTTTCGTCGAAAAAAGTGAAAAAGTCGTGTATATATACCTTTGAAATATTCCGATTTTTTTGGCGATTTTGGTCAAAGTTTAACAAGTGCTGCCCAAAACAATGCAAAATGGCTATAAATCGTCTTAAAACTCTATTTTACTGATTTCCGGTTCAAATGGAAAAAGTTGAAATTTTCGTCGAAAAAAGTGAAAAAGTCGTGTATATATACCTTTGAAATATTCCGATTTTTTTGGCGATTTTGGTCAAAGTTTAACAAGTGCTGCCCAAAACAATGCAAAATGGCTATGAATCGTCCTAAAACTATATTTTGCTGATTTCCGGTTCAAATGGAAAAAGTTGAAATTTTCGTCGAAAAAAGTGAAAAAGTCGTGTATATATACCTTTGAAATATTCCGATTTTTTTGGCGATTTTGGTCAAAGTTTAACAAGTGCTGCCCAAAACAATGCAAAATGGCTATAAATCGTCTTAAAACTCTATTTTACTGATTTCCGGTTCAAATGGAAAAAGTTGAAATTTTCGTCGAAAAAAGTGAAAAAGTCGTGTATATATACCTTTGAAATATTCCGATTTTTTTGGCGATTTTGGTCAAAGTTTAACAAGTGCTGCCCAAAACAATGCAAAATGACTATAAATCGTCTTAAAACTCTATTTTACTGATTTCCGGTTCAAATGGAAAAAGTTGAAATTTTCGTCGAAAAAAGTGAAAAAGTCGTGTATATATACCTTTGAAATATTCCGATTTTTTTGGCGATTTTGGTCAAAGTTTAACAAGTGCTGCCCAAAACAATGCAAAATGGCTATAAATCGTCTTAAAACTCTATTTTACTGATTTCCGGTTCAAATGGAAAAAGTTGAAATTTTCGTCGAAAAAAGTGAAAAAGTCGTGTATATATACCTTTGAAATATTCCGATTTTTTTGGCGATTTTGGTCAAAGTTTAACAAGTGCTGCCCAAAACAATGCAAAATGACTATAAATCGTCTTAAAACTCTATTTTACTGATTTCCGGTTCAAATGGAAAAAGTTGAAATTTTCGTCGAAAAAAGTGAAAAAGTCGTGTATATATACCTTTGAAATATTCCGATTTTTTTGGCGATTTTGGTCAAAGTTTAACAAGTGCTGCCCAAAACAATGCAAAATGGCTATAAATCGTCTTAAAACTCTATTTTACTGATTTCCGGTTCAAATGGAAAAAGTTGAAATTTTCGTCGAAAAAAGTGAAAAAGTCGTGTATATATACCTTTGAAATATTCCGATTTTTTTGGCGATTTTGGTCAAAGTTTAACAAGTGCTGCCCAAAACAATGCAAAATGACTATAAATCGTCTTAAAACTCTATTTTACTGATTTCCGGTTCAAATGGAAAAAGTTGAAATTTTCGTCGAAAAAAGTGAAAAAGTCGTGTATATATACCTTTGAAATATTCCGATTTTTTTGGCGATTTTGGTCAAAGTTTAACAAGTGCTGCCCAAAACAATGCAAAATGGCTATAAATCGTCTTAAAACTCTATTTTACTGATTTCCGGTTCAAATGGAAAAAGTTGAAATTTTCGTCGAAAAAAGTGAAAAAGTCGTGTATATATACCTTTGAAATATTCCGATTTTTTTGGCGATTTTGGTCAAAGTTTAACAAGTGCTGCCCAAAACAATGCAAAATGACTATAAATCGTCTTAAAACTCTATTTTACTGATTTCCGGTTCAAATGGAAAAAGTTGAAATTTTCGTCGAAAAAAGTGAAAAAGTCGTGTATATATACCTTTGAAATATTCCGATTTTTTTGGCGATTTTGGTCAAAGTTTAACAAGTGCTGCCCAAAACAATGCAAAATGGCTATAAATCGTCTTAAAACTCTATTTTACTGATTTCCGGTTCAAATGGAAAAAGTTGAAATTTTCGTCGAAAAAAGTGAAAATGTCGTGTATATATACCTTTGAAATATTCCGATTTTTTTGGCGATTTTGGTCAAAGTTTAACAAGTGCTGCCCAAAACAATGCAAAATGGCTATGAATCGTCCTAAAACTATATTTTGCTGATTTCCGGTTCAAATGGAAAAAGTTGAAATTTTCGTCGAAAAAAGTGAAAAAGTCATGTATATATACCTTTGAAATATTCCGATTTTTTTGGCGATTTTGGTCAAAGTTTAACAAGTGCTGCCCAAAACAATGCAAAATGGCTATAAATCGTCTTAAAACTCTATTTTACTGATTTCCGGTTCAAATGGAAAAAGTTGAAATTTTCGTCGAAAAAAGTGAAAAAGTCGTGTATATATACCTTTGAAATATTCCGATTTTTTTGGCGATTTTGGTCAAAGTTTAACAAGTGCTGCCCAAAACAATGCAAAATGGCTATGAATCGTCCTAAAACTATATTTTGCTGATTTCCGGTTCAAATGGAAAAAGTTGAAATTTTCGTCGAAAAAAGTGAAAAAGTCATGTATATATACCTTTGAAATATTCCGATTTTTTTGGCGATTTTGGTCAAAGTTTAACAAGTGCTGCCCAAAACAATGCAAAATGGCTATGAATCGTCCTAAAACTATATTTTGCTAATTTCCGGTTCAAATGGAAAAAGTTGAAATTTTCGTCGAAAAAAGTGAAAATGTCGTGTATATATACCTTTGAAATATTCCGATTTTTTTGGCGATTTTGGTCAAAGTTTAACAAGTGCTGCCCAAAACAATGCAAAATGGCTATGAATCGTCCTAAAACTATATTTTGCTAATTTCCGGTTCAAATGGAAAAAGTTGAAATTTTCGTCGAAAAAAGTGAAAAAGTCATGTATATATACCTTTGAAATATTCCGATTTTTTTGGCGATTTTGGTCAAAGTTTAACAAGTGCTGCCCAAAACAATGCAAAATGGCTATGAATCGTCCTAAAACTATATTTTGCTGATTTCCGGTTCAAATGGAAAAAGTTGAAATTTTCGTCGAAAAAAGTGAAAAAGTCGTGTATATATACCTTTGAAATATTCCGATTTTTTTGGCGATTTTGGTCAAAGTTTAACAAGTGCTGCCCAAAACAATGCAAAATGGCTATAAATCGTCTTAAAACTCTATTTTACTGATTTCCGGTTCAAATGGAAAAAGTTGAAATTTTCGTCGAAAAAAGTGAAAAAGTCGTGTATATATACTTTGAAATATTCCGATTTTTTTGGCGATTTTGGTCAAAGTTTAACAAGTGCTGCCCAAAACAATGCAAAATGGCTATAAATCGTCTTAAAACTCTATTTTACTGATTTCCGGTTCAAATGGAAAAAGTTGAAATTTTCGTCGAAAAAAGTGAAAAAGTCGTGTATATATACCTTTGAAATATTCCGATTTTTTTGGCGATTTTGGTCAAAGTTTAACAAGTGCTGCCCAAAACAATGCAAAATGGCTATGAATCGTCCTAAAACTATATTTTGCTGATTTCCGGTTCAAATGGAAAAAGTTGAAATTTTCGTCGAAAAAAGTGAAAAAGTCGTGTATATATACCTTTGAAATATTCCGATTTTTTTGGTGATTTTGGTCAAAGTTTAACAAGTGCTGCCCAAAACAATGCAAAATGGCTATAAATCGTCTTAAAACTCTATTTTACTGATTTCCGGTTCAAATGGAAAAAGTTGAAATTTTCGTCGAAAAAAGTGAAAAAGTCGTGTATATATACCTTTGAAATATTCCGATTTTTTTGGCGATTTTGGTCAAAGTTTAACAAGTGCTGCCCAAAACAATGCAAAATGGCTATGAATCGTCCTAAAACTATATTTTGCTAATTTCCGGTTCAAATGGAAAAAGTTGAAATTTTCGTCGAAAAAAGTGAAAATGTCGTGTATATATACCTTTGAAATATTCCGATTTTTTTGGCGATTTTGGTCAAAGTTTAACAAGTGCTGCCCAAAACAATGCAAAATGGCTATGAATCGTCCTAAAACTATATTTTGCTGATTTCCGGTTCAAATGGAAAAAGTTGAAATTTTCGTCGAAAAAAGTGAAAAAGTCGTGTATATATACCTTTGAAATATTCCGATTTTTTTGGTGATTTTGGTCAAAGTTTAACAAGTGCTGCCCAAAACAATGCAAAATGGCTATAAATCGTCTTAAAACTCTATTTTACTGATTTCCGGTTCAAATGGAAAAAGTTGAAATTTTCGTCGAAAAAAGTGAAAAAGTCGTGTATATATACCTTTGAAATATTCCGATTTTTTTGGCGATTTTGGTCAAAGTTTAACAAGTGCTGCCCAAAACAATGCAAAATGGCTATGAATCGTCCTAAAACTATATTTTGCTAATTTCCGGTTCAAATGGAAAAAGTTGAAATTTTCGTCGAAAAAAGTGAAAATGTCGTGTATATATACCTTTGAAATATTCCGATTTTTTTGGCGATTTTGGTCAAAGTTTAACAAGTGCTGCCCAAAACAATGCAAAATGGCTATGAATCGTCCTAAAACTATATTTTGCTGATTTCCGGTTCAAATGGAAAAAGTTGAAATTTTCGTCGAAAAAAGTGAAAAAGTCGTGTATATATACCTTTGAAATATTCCGATTTTTTTGGTGATTTTGGTCAAAGTTTAACAAGTGCTGCCCAAAACAATGCAAAATGGCTATAAATCGTCTTAAAACTCTATTTTACTGATTTCCGGTTCAAATGGAAAAAGTTGAAATTTTCGTCGAAAAAAGTGAAAAAGTCGTGTATATATACCTTTGAAATATTCCGATTTTTTTGGCGATTTTGGTCAAAGTTTAACAAGTGCTGCCCAAAACAATGCAAAATGGCTATAAATCGTCTTAAAACTCTATTTTACTGATTTCCGGTTCAAATGGAAAAAGTTGAAATTTTCGTCGAAAAAAGTGAAAATGTCGTGTATATATACCTTTGAAATATTCCGATTTTTTTGGCGATTTTGGTCAAAGTTTAACAAGTGCTGCCCAAAACAATGCAAAATGGCTATGAATCGTCCTAAAACTATATTTTGCTGATTTCCGGTTCAAATGGAAAAAGTTGAAATTTTCGTCGAAAAAAGTGAAAATGTCGTGTATATATACCTTTGAAATATTCCGATTTTTTTGGCGATTTTGGTCAAAGTTTAACAAGTGCTGCCCAAAACAATGCAAAATGGCTATGAATCGTCCTAAAACTATATTTTGCTGATTTCCGGTTCAAATGGAAAAAGTTGAAATTTTCGTCGAAAAAAGTGAAAAAGTCGTGTATATATACCTTTGAAATATTCCGATTTTTTTGGTGATTTTGGTCAAAGTTTAACAAGTGCTGCCCAAAACAATGCAAAATGGCTATAAATCGTCTTAAAACTCTATTTTACTGATTTCCGGTTCAAATGGAAAAAGTTGAAATTTTCGTCGAAAAAAGTGAAAAAGTCGTGTATATATACCTTTGAAATATTCCGATTTTTTTGGCGATTTTGGTCAAAGTTTAACAAGTGCTGCCCAAAACAATGCAAAATGGCTATGAATCGTCCTAAAACTATATTTTGCTGATTTCCGGTTCAAATGGAAAAAGTTGAAATTTTCGTCGAAAAAAGTGAAAAAGTCATGTATATATACCTTTGAAATATTCCGATTTTTTTGGCGATTTTGGTCAAAGTTTAACAAGTGCTGCCCAAAACAATGCAAAATGGCTATGAATCGTCCTAAAACTATATTTTGCTAATTTCCGGTTCAAATGGAAAAAGTTGAAATTTTCGTCGAAAAAAGTGAAAATGTCGTGTATATATACCTTTGAAATATTCCGATTTTTTTGGCGATTTTGGTCAAAGTTTAACAAGTGCTGCCCAAAACAATGCAAAATGGCTATGAATCGTCCTAAAACTATATTTTGCTAATTTCCGGTTCAAATGGAAAAAGTTGAAATTTTCGTCGAAAAAAGTGAAAAAGTCATGTATATATACCTTTGAAATATTCCGATTTTTTTGGCGATTTTGGTCAAAGTTTAACAAGTGCTGCCCAAAACAATGCAAAATGGCTATGAATCGTCCTAAAACTATATTTTGCTGATTTCCGGTTCAAATGGAAAAAGTTGAAATTTTCGTCGAAAAAAGTGAAAAAGTCGTGTATATATACCTTTGAAATATTCCGATTTTTTTGGCGATTTTGGTCAAAGTTTAACAAGTGCTGCCCAAAACAATGCAAAATGGCTATAAATCGTCTTAAAACTCTATTTTACTGATTTCCGGTTCAAATGGAAAAAGTTGAAATTTTCGTCGAAAAAAGTGAAAAAGTCGTGTATATATACCTTTGAAATATTCCGATTTTTTTGGCGATTTTGGTCAAAGTTTAACAAGTGCTGCCCAAAACAATGCAAAATGGCTATAAATCGTCTTAAAACTCTATTTTACTGATTTCCGGTTCAAATGGAAAAAGTTGAAATTTTCGTCGAAAAAAGTGAAAAAGTCGTGTATATATACCTTTGAAATATTCCGATTTTTTTGGCGATTTTGGTCAAAGTTTAACAAGTGCTGCCCAAAACAATGCAAAATGGCTATAAATCGTCTTAAAACTCTATTTTACTGATTTCCGGTTCAAATGGAAAAAGTTGAAATTTTCGTCGAAAAAAGTGAAAAAGTCGTGTATATATACCTTTGAAATATTCCGATTTTTTTGGCGATTTTGGTCAAAGTTTAACAAGTGCTGCCCAAAACAATGCAAAATGACTATAAATCGTCTTAAAACCGGAAATCAATATATATTTTTTTATATTTATATATTTTATATATTTTCCTGTTATATATATTCCTGTCGATTTTCATAAAAATTATCGAAAAATTATCGAAAAAGAGCAGAGGTCGATTTTCACCAAAATTATCATTTCCCATTAGAAACTATCCCATTCAATCATTTTTTCAGGTTTAATAAAAATTTATAATCTTAGCACGGACAGTCCATATAAAAATGTTTCTAAATGCTGACTTTGAAATTGAACACGCAATTAACATCGCGTATTAATTTACAGTTGCTGATCGTGTTGGTATCGCCATCTACATATTTTAATATTGGATGTATGTGCGACAACGATGATAAACACACACACAGATTACACACTATTTTATTCTCGTCGAACAAGGCGAGGAATTCAATTTAAACATACATTGTTATTCAAACGCATTCTCTCATCGGCACATGCTATTTTATATGGGCACTTTCAATGGCACCTTGAACGATAAGTTGAAGTGAAGAATATAAACTCCAAAAAGTTGATTGCGTTGGTTGAAGTGAGACTTTTGCCGTTTTCTGAGAAAGTTCTCGCTCTAGTGGAGTATTCGTTGTCAAGAAACGCGTTTTTATTATCCAAATTTTATCTATACACTAGTACACCTACTGCCAAGAATATGGCAAATCAGACGTAAATGCATAGTTTAAAAACTAAAAAAAGAAAATACAAATTGTTTGATGACGCTATTGCGTATTTATTTTGTAATTCATAAATCCAACATAATTTGCTATAAAATATTTGACAAAAAAAAAGGAATAGGAATTTGAAAGGAATTTGAAGGAATTAAAAGGAATTTGAAAAAATATAAGGAACTAAGGAACTTAATTAATAGGAAATGCAAGCTAGCGAAAGAAGAGTGGATAAAAGGAAACTGTGAGGATATTGAGGAGGATATGAAAAGAGGTAAAGTAGATTTGGGCTACAGGAAAATTAAGTCACATTTTTCTAAAGTAAAACCAAAGGGTAACATTATATGTGATAAGCAGGGTAAGGAACTCACAGAAAATAAGGAAAAAGCTAGAAGATGGAAGGAGTATCTTGAAGATTTATATAAAGGTAGGCAGGACATGGAGGAGCTAGAAAGTGTGGAACAGATAGATGAGGATGACTTAGGTCCTAGCATACTTAGGTCAGAGTTTCATAGACCATTAAATGATTTACGGAATAACAAAGCAGCGGGGATTGATATGATACCAGCCGAATTAATAAAACACGCAGGGGAAAAAATGCAGGAGCGATTATACAGGTTAGTTTGTAAAATATATGAGAAGGGAGAAGTACCACAGGATTTTCAGCGTAGTAGAATAGTAACAATGCCGAAGAAAATAGGAGCTAATTTGTGTGAGAACTATAGGACCATTAGTCTACTATCACATGCATCGAAGATATTGTTAAAGATTATTTATAGGAGATTAGAAAATAAAGTAGAGGAAAGGCTAGGAGAAGATCAGTTTGGTTTTAGGAAAAACAGAGGGACGAGAGAGGCGATTCTAGCACTAAGAACGGTAGTAGAAAAAAGAAAGAGGGTAGGAAAGGTAACTTGCATAGCTTTTGTAGACTTAGAAAAGGCATTTGATAATGTAGATTGGGACATAATGTTTAGAATTTTAAAAGAAGCGGGTATAGATTATAAAGATAGGAGAATAATTTTTAATTTATATAAACACCAAACTGCCTTAGTTAGAATTGAGGGGGAAGAAGAGGTAGCAAAAATAAGGAAGGGAGTTCGGCAGGGATGTACACTCTCACCGTTATTATTTAATCTATATATAGAAGATGCAATAAACAAAGTAAAAGAAGAGTATAGTGTAGGTGTGAATGTACAGGGAGAGAAAATATATATGTTGAGATTCGCCGACGATATAGCTATATTGGAAGAAAGCGAAAAGAAATTAGAAAGGGTAGTGAATGGTATGCAGGCAGTATTAACTAGGGATTTTAACATGAAAATAAATATAGGTAAAACTAAAGTGATGAGGTGTGACAAAAAGGAATGCAGCAGAAAAATGAGGATCTCAATAGGAGATAATAGAATCGAAGAAGTGTCAGATTTTTGTTATTTAGGCAGTAGAATCACAAAAGATAATCGAAGCAAGGTAGATATAAAGTGTAGGATAGCACAGGGTAGGAAGGCATTCGTAGAAAAGGAACAGATTTTAAGATCAAATATTGACTTGGGTATTAGAAAAAGATTACTGAAGGTATATGTTTGGAGTGTAGTACTGTACGGGTGTGAGGCGTGGACTATAGGAAAGGAAGAGAAGCGTAGATTACAAGCATTCGAAATGTGGTGTTATAGGAGGATGATGAGGATTGGTTGGGAAGATAAAGTAACAAATGAAGCTGTACTAGAGTTAGTAGGGGAGAAGAGAAGTATTTGGAGAGTGTTACAGTGTAGGAGAGACAGATTAGTAGGGCATATTCTTAGGCATGGGGGGATTATGCAATTGATCATAGAAGGTAGAGTGTTGGGAAAGAGAGGGGTAGGTAGACCTAGATTGGAGTATGTGACTCAGATAGTTGAAGACGTTGAGATGAATAGCTATAGGGAGATGAAGGGATTAGCTCAGGATAGATCGGCATGGCGTGCTGTTTCCAACCAATCTTTAGGATTGCGGACTCTCTAACTAATTTGACAAAAATCTAAATAAAATATTAAGGAAATTAAAATATAAGAAATGTATGTAAAAATAAATTATATAGATATATATAGGATCGCCATGTCTCGCCTAGAATAATTTTAAGCTACTTAAGACACTTTAAGCCACAATTATTGACTATTTCTTTGACTCGATTGTACATGGCCGCTAGGCCTTTCACTAAGATATACAAGTCTATGTGAATGTAGACGAAAATAGTAATTCTTAATTTTCAATTTCCGACCAATTTAGCAAATACACTTAAATTTTGAACAAAATGGGCAAAAATAGACATAATCGCATTAATATAACCCAAAAATCATTGAAATCTGTCGAGCCGTTCCGCAGAATTTTTTTTAAACGGGTAAATGGTAAACTTTTGTAGTAAGCATGGAAATAATGATTTTTATCTTTAAGCGGGACAAATTACCGAATATCGGGATTGTCCCGCTAAAAGCGGGACATATGGTCACTTTACTTATTTGTGTTATTAATTTTATCCCAATAAAATTTTATATAAAATAAAATAAGCAAAAATCTGTTAGGTAAGCTGTTCATCAAAATTATGGAAAAATTATCGAAAAAGAACAGAGGTCGATTTTCATCAAACTTATCGAAGTTAGATAAAAATTTATAGTCATTTATGACATAAAAATGACATAAATCGTCCTAGAAACAAATTTTAGTGAATTTCGCGTCACTCTGCAAATTGTTAAAGATTTTTTAGAAAATTTTGAAGGTAGTAAATTGTATACTTCTTTAGGTACTGTTAATACTTCTTTAGGTACAATTATAAAGAAATTGTAATGAGTGACAGATGTGAAATATTTGTTGATGACGGAAGTTTAAGTTACGAATTGGGCATTTAAAAAATTGTTTTTGATGGAGTGTAACAGGAGGAATATATTGAGGAGTGCAAGTTAATATATGGCTCGTATATTTATTAAATGTGCACTGTAACTAATGCCAATGACAAAGTATTTGATCGAATTTTATCAATTCGATACATTTCTTCCGGGTTGTTGAATGTTTAACACATTTTATTCATTGTTTTGATGTTGCTGATGTCGATTGGGGACGCAACGCGCGTATTGAATTCAATTAACATATTGTTTATGGGGAGACACACTAAGTGGAAAATTGTCAAAATTTCGTCCGCGTATATTTGGTCAATATACTAGCGCAATCTTCCGTTATCTTCACGAAGTTCTCGTGGGGAAGATATCGACAGATGTCGCCACATGAAAATCAACCGCTCAAAGTTGATTCGTTTTCGTATATGGACTTGCAACATGTACTTGAAAAGTGAAAAACTAAGATTTATAACAAAAATCCTTTATTGATTTCAGCGTCTAAATCAGGATATTTTTGTTCATCTTATATATTGTTATGTATATTTAGATATTTAATTGCAATAAAATAATTAATTTAAAAGTCCGTCGAAAATAATATTATTTAAAATATTCAATCAAAATTAGAAAATAAAGTAGAGGAAAGGCTAGGAGAAGATCGGTTTGGTTTTAGGAAAAACAGAGGGACGAGAGAGGCGATTTTAGCACTAAAAACAGTAGTAGAAAAAAGAAAGAGGGTAGGAAAGGTAACTTGCATAGCTTTTGTAGATTTAGAAAAGGCATTTGATAATGTAGATTGGGACATAATGTTTAGAATTTTAAAAGAAACGGGTATAGATTATAAGGATAGGAGAATAATTTTTAATTTATATAAACACCAAACTGCCTTAGTTAGAATTGAGGGGGAAGAAGAGGTAGCAAAAATAGGGAAGGGAGTTCGGCAGGGATGTACACTCTCACCGTTATTATTTAATCTATATATAGAAGATGCAATAAACAAAGTAAAAGAAGAGTATAGTGTAGGTGTGAATGTACAGGGAGAGAAAATATATATGTTGAGATTCGCCGACAATATAGCTATATTGGAAGAAAGCGAAAAGAATTTAGAAAGGGTATTGAATGGTATGCAGGCAGTATTGACTAGGGATTTTAACATGAAAATAAATATAGGTAAAACTAAAGTGATGAGGTGTGACAAAAAGGAATGCAGTAGAAAAATGAGGATCACAATAGGAGATAATAGAATCGAAGTGTCACATTTTTGTTATTTAGGCAGTAGAATCACAAAAGATAATCGAAGCAAGGTAGATATAAAGTGTAGGATAGCACAGGGTAGGAAGGCATTCGTAGAAAAGGAACAGATTTTAAGATCAAATATTGACTTGGGTATTAGAAAAAGATTACTGAAGGTATATGTTTGGAGTGTAGCACTGTACGGGTGTGAGGCGTGGACTATAGGAAAGGAAGAGAAGCGTAGATTACAAGCATTCGAAATGTGGTGATATAGGAGGATGATGAGGATTGGTTGGGAAGATAAAGTAACAAATGAAGCTGTACTAGAGTTAGTAGGGGAGAAGAGAAGTATCTGGAGAGTGTTACAGCGTAGGAGAGACAGATTAGTAGGGCATATTCTTAGGCATGGGGGGATTATGCAATTGATCATAGAAGGTAGAGTGGAGGGAAAGAGAGGGGTAGGTAGGCCTAGATTGGAGTATGTGAGTCAGATAGTTGAAGACGTTGAGATGAATAGCTATAGGGAGATGAAGGGATTAGCTCAGGATAGATCGGCATGGCGTGCTGTTTCCAACCAATCTTTAGGATTGCGGACTCTTTAACTAACTATCAATCATGAATAGGCAAACATAATAAATTTATAGAAATACCGTACTATTGATTACGCAAATCAAATTGAGCTGCAGAATTATAAGTCGCCTGTATTGCATGTTGAATTTTTATATGTATGGAAGAAAATCAATTTAAAGCAATAAATATTTCAGAAGTGACCAAAAAATGCGCATTGAAACAAAAATAAAATTCAATGTATCTCAAGAAAATGTGCCAAAAATTGAAAAACTGACAGATTTATAAAAAAAAATCACATAATGAACAGTTTCAGGGTCTACATTAGGGTACTTTAGGTCTTTCTTATATATTTTTTATGTATATTTACATATTTAATCGCAATAGAATACATAAGTTTAAATAAGTCCGTTGAAACATATACTATTTATAAATAAAATGCAGGAGTTCACGATGAACCGTTCGAACGATTCATTCATCAATGAACTGTGAACGATTCCCACAATAGTCTTCATTCATCCAACAGACCAAACTCTAAATACAATTTCGTTTACAATTTTATAAACAATTAAATTAATTAAATTAAGTGTATTTCTCCGTCGAATATAATTTTTTTTAATGGTTAATTAATTCGAATGTGAGGTAGACTTTTGCGATGATTAAAAATAAATAAAAATCTAGCTGTTCTTCGATATGCGATTGATTGAATGTTCATAAATAATAGTGTAATAATTTTTTTTTTGTTAAATGACGATTGTTAACGTATTTTTAAAGGTATTTAGACATTGGAAAACAATAAAATAACTATATATGTTGCTTTTATATGTACAAAAAAAAAAAAACACGAATCGGTTGTTAATCGGAATTATTGGAAAGAATCGTCAAATTAAAAAAATATATTCATTTCGTATAGCAAAGGCAAAGAGTTCAATTAGACCTTGTTTTTTTTTAAATGACTTTTCTTTCCAATTATCAAGTTTTCTTGAAGACTGTTAAATGCATATTTAATTATTGATTTGATTCGATTTAGACGTATCTTCCGATTTCCGTATTTTTTTTTCTTTCTTTAAATATAATTAAAATATTTCTAATCATCCGCTAACACTTAATATTTTTTAAAAGTTTCAAACATGTCCATATAAATTTTAACGCATTCGCGCTGCCGAAAATAAATATATCTTTCAATTTTCGAGAGCACAAGTGCGTGTAAACATTTAAAACTATTCCTCTAGCTAAAATGAAAAACATTCATTTTTTTTGTTCACTGAACCCTCATTCGTTTTCTTCTTTGCCAACGTTCAAAAAAATTTTTTTATAGAAAATAAATTGCGAGAGTATATAATAAATAAATGCATTGTGCTTGCAGAAAAACAGTCTATTAAATCAATAAAAAATTGCAACCAATTTCAAATTGAGACGAACTAGTTTTTTTTTATTTCCCAAATATATCTATTTTTTTATTTAAAATGGCAATTTTATAATTTTATACCTCGATTTGGAAATATATACTCTTTTATAGATAATTTTCTCTCAAAATTTGACAGTCTTAAATTCGAATTGTTTCTTTATTCTACTGGCTTTGTAAAAAATATTTTTTTTGATATATTTTTTATAATAAAAAAAAAAACGTTTTCGACGAATGATAGGCGATTTTATATATTTATATACAGAATGTTCCAAGAAATATTTTAAAAAATCAAAAAATTATTTAAAAAAGTATTGGAACGTTTCACGACAATTATTTGCAATTAAAAAAAAATCGTGCAAAAATGATTTATATTTTTAATTATCTAATTTGATTTAGTAAAATCTTATTTAGAATTAAAATTCGATTTAAAAAATACAAGAAAAATGTATTGGTGATTTTTAAACGTTCAATAAAAGAACTAGTTCAATACTTTACAATTTTAATTTCTTGGGACACGCGGTATATATTATTTAGGATGTTAATATTATTAGTTTTACGATATTTATTTACAAAACCGACACTTATATGGAATTCTAAAAATTCTAACCATTTGGCCGGTATAAAATACTGGTATAATTTTTACGTTATTTACAAGAAAACGAAAATTCAGTTACGTAGTTTATAATATACAATTAAATAAAACGGTTTACGCGTAACTTTACTAATTAATTATACAATGATATTGTACACACGCAGTCATCTAATATTTCGCGAAGATTTCGAATCGCCAGCCAAAGATTTTCTAATTAAAAAAAAAAGAGAAATACTTTACGGATATTTAAATTAAAATTAAACTAACGTCAGTCCACGAACTATTACGAAATGTAGTTTAAATTACGATTTTTTGTTTGTATATTTTGTCAGTCTATACGAAAATTATTTCATATTTAAATGAGCAATAATCTCAAAAATAAGTACCTTAAATATTTTTTGATTAAATAACGTGTTAATTAAATATAAAAGAATGAAATTATTTGGAATTTAAAATAAAAATGTGAAATTGTTAAATTTTTTGTTTAAGACTTTAAGAGACATAAAGAAAAAAAAGTACGAAAGTGATTTTAAAATGGTTTTGTTTTTTAAATTTTGAATGCACAGTTTAGAAACAAAATGGCACAATGAAAATAAAAAATAAATAGTCATGGCAAACTTCACGTTTCCGTTGCAAAAAAAAAAACACCACTTTTTGTTTGTTGATACTTAATTTTTTTTTAATATAAACCTATCAATTAAATGCTAATTCGCGCGGCAGTAAATTATTTTATCATATTTTGTCGTTTTGGCAGTGATACGTTTCCAATTACGTTAAATAGACGAAAAAATCACTAAAATTATAATCAATAATTATTATCGATTAAAAAGCCGTTATACAAATACGTACAAACTATAAGAAAAAAATCACACGATACCGCACAGAGTGAAACGCGACTTGGACAATTTTTACAATCAATTGGCCACGCTGTATATATCACTCGGCGCATAAAGTTTAAATGTACATTATCAGGTAAAAATTCTATAAAAGAAAATTTATTGCAATAAAACATTTTTTTTTTTAAAACACGCAAGAAATAAAACCATTTAATCCATCTGCTGATGTTCAAATTACAAAATGAAGAAAATATATTTTATCGACTCGAAGAATTAAAAAATTTTTTGGTATAAATGTACAAAAAAAAAATTACTTGCAATTACGTTCAAAATCTGTAAATGTAAAAGAAAATAGTAAAAAAAAATTGTTGCGAATAAATAAATTAATGGTTTTTATCAAGTATTAAGGACGTTTACGATAAGCATTTTTTTTTAATGGATTTAATCGTTTTATTTGTTCGTAATTTTAATTCAGTTTATTGCGATAAATTTCTGAACACAATAATTGTGCTAAGTATTATTAATTTATTATTACTTTACACATATATAAAATTGGCAGTGGCAACGCTGGCTGTGCATGTTCGTCATCGCTACGAATCGACGGCGCCCCGACAAATCGCGAACCGCTCCGAACACTCGCGCCCCATTCCGACATCTGTTTTGACAGTTGTCGACAACTGTCACATGTCAAACTATACACGACTATTATACCTATTATACTTACATACATACATTCAGTTTTATTATTATTACTATTTATACAGGATTGTATTCGGTGATTTTCATCCGACAATTCGTCAAATAATCATCAGCAAATTCTCGGTTATAATTGCTCCCTTTCGTACGTTTAGAATTAACCAAATTCTACAATGAGATCATCGGCAATTTATCGGGAATTTTTACAAAATCTACTATTTTTCGCTAATATGCCGTTTTTTTTTTTGGTTCTGGAGGGACGTTAATTGAAGTTTATTTTTTCGTTTGAATCATTTGGTTAATTGTAAATGTAGTTTTGTGTGTAGTTCAGGCGTAGCCTTAAATCTCTCGAAATTATGTTACAAATAAAATTAATCTATATAATTATCACGTTGATTTTAGAATGACAGGCTTTCTTCGGTGTTTTTTATTTTGTCGCGCCGTTGGTTCCGTCGTGGAGAATAAACTGCCGTGCAACGAACCTTTCGCCGAAGTGTTTAATGCGGAGATTTTTACGGTTTTTGTGTGCGAAAAATCGTCCTCTTTTATCCACTCGTCTGGAAGACTATACAAAAAAAATTACCAAACGCATCCGAAAAACACATTTATATTATCGATATGTTTTATGTATTTTATTTAACCCCTTCAGACCTAGTTAGTTAAAGAGTCCGCAATCCTAAAGATTGGTTGGAAACAGCACGCCATGCCGATCTATCCTGAGCTAATCCCTTCATCTCCCTATAGCTATTCATCTCAACGTCTTCAACTATCTGACTCACATACTCCAATCTAGGCCTACCTACCCCTCTCTTTCCCTCCACTCTACCTTCTATGATCAATTGCATAATCCCCCCATGCCTAAGAATATGCCCTACTAATCTGTCTCTCCTACGCTGTAACACTCTCCAAATACTTCTCTTCTCCCCTACTAACTCTAGTACAGCTTCATTTGTTACTTTATCTTCCCAACCAATCCTCATCATCCTCCTATAACACCACATTTCGAATGCTTGTAATCTACGCTTCTCTTCCTTTCCTATAGTCCACGCCTCACACTCGTACAGTGCTACACTCCAAACATATACCTTCAGTAATCTTTTTCTAATACCCAAGTCAATATTTGATCTTAAAATCTGTTCCTTTTCTACGAATGCCTTCCTACCCTTCAGACCTGGTGCACATTATTATGTACCAATGGTTTACTACTTCAATATCCGATTTAAATTATTAAAACTGTGACTATGCTCGTGCTTTGAGCGTATTCTTATAAAAAATTGGTATACTATCTCCATCTGTTGGTTTCTAGTCGAAATAGGTGGTGCATCGATTGGCGGTTGACAGGTAAGGGAACAGTTTACTATTTTATAGATATATTACATGTTTACGAGCTAAAATTATGAACAGCGTGCCAAATAAATTCTATTTTTGTGTTAGATATATCAACTGTTGTAAATATAATACATTATTTCGGCATTATTTGTTTCATTTGCACCATTTGGGACAATATATAGATTGTAATAAAATATAATTCTTTGTATTTTGAATAATCATGGTCAAAATCAACCATTTCTAGAATAAAAATAAAAACTGCTTATTATGTTAGAATTGAAAATTAAAAATGATTTTGTTATATAAATTTCTTGAAATTGTAAAAAAAAACAAATATTCGTCTATCACGATAATTACAACAAAAAACGAGGAAAATTTCTATTAAAAAATAAACACCAATCCCGTTGTCATCAAACAATAATCACCCTCGATCACCATCACCCACTTCATTATACTATCAACTCACCCTCTCACAACTAATGAACTAATGAATAACACCCGAACTTTGTTGCACGTAAATGCAAATAATTTTTTGTCATTTCTTTGAATTTTTTTTTTGCATTTGAAACAAAATCAGAACTGAAGGGGTTAATATCGATATATCAATAAAAAAATTTAAATAATACTTACATATCTTTAGGGTGGTATCGAACGAGCAGTTGCCTAACGCCATCTACTTGCACCCGGCGGCCCAACACTTGCGTCTGCAATACGACAGTGTTGCCAACGCTACTATCATACTGCCCCAACGTTCGCTTCTCAGTCATCTTCACCAGCTGATATTGCAAACCTTCCATTATCGAAGCGTCGATAAAATCGAACATTCGCGCTATAAAATAATTAAAGAACGAAAAATAATAAAAATCGATGTATTTTTTAAATTTAATTTGCAAAAAAAAATAAACGAAAATATAAATCGATGTTCTTTTTTAATTTTATTTGTAAAAAAAACGAAAATATTATAAAATATAAATCGATGTTTTCTTTTCAAAATGTATTTGTAAAAAAAATAAACGAAAATATTATTAGATATAAATCGATGTTTTTTTTTTAATTTTACCTGTCGTAAAAAATAACAAACGAAAAATTAATAAAATTAAAATCGATGTTTTTTTTTTAATTTTCTTTGTAAAAAAAAATAAACGAAAATACAAATAAAATATAAATCGATGTTTTCTTTTCAAAATGTATTTGTAAACAAATAAACGAAAATATTATAAAATATAAATCGATGTTTTTTCTTTAATTTTACCAGTTATAAAAAAATCAAATAAACGAAAAATATAAAATAATAAAAATCGATGTTTGTGTGTTGGTTTTTTTACCTGACCATGGTTGCCGTCTAAATCGAATCTTCTTCCCGTTGCGTTTGTATAATTTTAAGGCATTCTCCACCGACTTTTTACTAGTTCCATTTTGATTCTGGTCGCCATTAAAATGGCCGTTTACGTGCCGCTGAAGTGTCAACTAAAAAAAAATTACAGTGTGGCGTTAAAAAAATCTAATTCTCATACACTCGATATTTTGCAAAATAAAAATACAACACAATACGTACTAAAATTTATTTATTTATTTACAGACAAGAAAAAGAGTAAAAATAGAATTTGTTTTTGTCCTTTGTGTTGTTTAGCACATCTTCAGATAGTTAAAAAAAAATTGAAAATAAACGAAAAAATTAAAAATTGAAAATAAAAAAATATAAAAATTAAATAAAAAAAATATATTAAAAAAGTAAATAATAAATGAAAAAATAGTTGGATAATTAGACTCAATTGTGTTTATATTTTCGAAACTGAGAAATAAATAAGAGTAATTCAAGAATTTTCGAACTTTAGCACGATCGGAAGTTTCTAATCTGATTAAATTGATATTTCTGTTCAATTTAACATCATACATGGTTATATTAAAATTTATATTTGCAATTCGGTAAAATGTCTTCATGTACCTGCGAGTTGAAACGCATGCCGCAGCCGTCCACGATACACCTGAACGGTTTCGTGCCGGCGTGCGCTAAGACGTGCCGTTCCAGCCAGGAACGGGAACAGGACTTTCTGCCGTGGACTTTGCAGCCCTGCCATAGGCACACGTAATGTTCGCTGGTCGCTTGCGATATCACGTGCTTTATCTGTGGAAATAAATCGCGAAAAGAAAGGGGTCGCGTGAAAATTTGAGGGAAAAAAAAATATATATATATATAAAAATATATATGCTTTAGTTGTGTTTGTTGTTTGGACTGTCTGTTAGGAATGATGCTGTGTTTGGTTTGTTAAAGGGACGAAAAGATTAACAGGTAGATTGAAGAAATAGTCAATACGTCTATTGCAAGAAGGAATTTATGTATATATGTAATGCCCCGTATAACACGGTCGTTAGGTGCCTAAAAAATTCCGTGTATACGAAACATGAGTTAGGTTCAAAAAGTTTAAAAAAGAACTACAATATTTCCATTTTACATCGTAAGAAAAATATGTTTGTTGAAACAATGATAATCAACAGCGTTATATGTATATTAATATTATTAAATAAGTTTGTCTTCGTCGTCATCACTACCTAAATGTCGTTAAGCGCGAGGGCGTGTTCTTATTGGCGAAATATTTTCGCATTTTCGAACATTATTAATCTTTGTAAGTATTTATATAGTAAAAAGATGAAAAAGTTGACAGTCGCATTTAATAATTTGCGCCAAAAAAATATCTAATAAAATAATTAAAAATTCTAATAAATTCTAGAATAAAAATTACTTTTTTGAAATTGAAATAAGTATTTGTTTGTTGTCTACGATCAACTTTAAAAAGAATTGAAATATTTCGTTTTTTTCTGTATAGTTAACTCTATTGTGTTTAACACCAAAATTCTTGAACCGTGTTATACGGGGATTGGCTGTAGTTGTATTAAAAGCAGGTATAATTTGTAGAAAAGTACACGAGGTAATGTATTAATGTAGATACGCCTTAATGAGGTATCGAATTAAGTAACACTTAGTTTAATAAGTTTTTTCAATTAGCGTAGATATGTATTTATACAACTTCTGTAGGTTTTAAATATTATCAAATATTTAAAAAATTCAAGTGAATTTAAGATCTTTTTCTCAAGTCATTTAATTCTGCAAACTATTTAACATAAATCATAAATTCTGCTCCCTTCCTTCTAAAATAGCCACAACTTCAACATATCCATTTCTTCCTCGCAAATTTTCACATTTACAAAAAAAATCTTTTGCCTTATTTACTGCATTTCCATAAATAGTTAAAAAAACATTGTTCTGCAAACTATTTAATACTAATTCTAAATTCTGCTCCACTCCCTCTAAAATAGCTAAATCTTCAACATATAATAATAATAATAATAATAATAAAAGCGTTTATTTTTCAAAGTACATACATAATATAGTAAATTATTAATATTATACATATTAATAAGAGAAAAATAATTAACGTAGTAGAAGAATGGTGTACATTGAAAAAAAAAATCCATTTCTTCCTCCCAAATTTTTTTAATTGCACAAATTTCTTCAGCTATATTTACAACATCTTCCGTAAATATTAAACAAAAAAACACACCCATAAATCAATTATTCTCACCTGCAGATGTTCCAACAGCGCACCACTCGCTTCGAACTGCGCATGGCACTCCGACCACATACACGGTACGACCCCATCGCCCAATAGCGCCCTCTTCTCTGCCGAACACACGGTGCCATTTCTACACGCATCAGTTCCCCCGCCGACGACGCAACTCTTCCGCTTCTTCAGCGGTTTGCCGCCGAGGAACTGATTCACCGTAGTGGTATTGCTCACGGCCGTCCCAGCCGCAGCTGGGAACCGAATCGTTTTCGGCACCGAAAGAATGGGGGACTTCTGACAGGGCGCAACGGACGGCGATATCTCAAGGGGCAGCGATAAAGAAGTTAGCGTGCTCAAGGAGGACGATAACGATATGCCACTGTCTTCTGAATCGACGGGACTACTACGAGCGCTCGATGAAGATGCTAAATTGTTTAAAGATTCTTCTTTAATCGCTGCAGTGATTCGAGGAGAAATCTCCTCTTCGTCCGCGGCAGGTGTAATAAAGTTCTTCGCTGTTTTACAGTTGGATTCTGTTGGATTATCGTCGGTATTTTGTTTGGACAGTGTTAAGCCATTTATTGGCGCTGTGATTATGCTCGCATTTGAAGAGATTAAGGCTTCGTCTTGTGATGTTTTTGATGATTTATTATTGATAAACGTTTGGTTGTGTAATATTACTAAAGGTGATGATACGTTGTTTATTGTTGGTGCTAATATTCTGCTATTATTAGATGTTGACAAATCCTGCGGGAAATTAAAGAAATGTGTAACAATTTCGAAGGACCCAAAGGATTTTTGTACATCTTTCAGTGCAGCAATAAAGAAATGCGAGTGCGAAATACTTACTATTAATCATTTTTTCAAGGTTTTTCTTCGAGGCAAATATTGATCTTTTGGAAGACGAATTTTAATTTGTGAATTTAAATGCGCAACAAATTTTATTACTAAAATAATTCACGATTATAAGAGACAGGTTGAATTCAAGATAATTAAAATATAAACAAACAAAAAACAAGAACTTTTATAATACTGGGTAGTTTTCAAAAGTAGAAGCATAAAAGCAAAAAAATAGTTTGTTAAATAAACTAATTGCGAGGACATAAAACGGGTTGATTTTAGCGTACCTTAACGTTAGATATCGAGGGCAACATTGCCGTTGACGTTGACGACGGTAACGACGATGCATTTATTAACGTTGAAGCGGATATCTTAGAGCTAATATCACTGACGGTCACACTAATGCTAGATTGAGTTGAGGCAGTTGTTATTGTTGTCGTGCCAACGTTGCTGCTGCTGTTGTTGTTGTTGATGGGCAACGTGGGCGGCGTCAACAACGTTGCTGACGCGAAAGGCGCTGAGATCGTTCCAGCAACTGAGCAAGCGCTCTTCTTGTTGTTGCTGCTGCTGTTGCTATTGATTAGGCTATTACTATTATTACTACTATTACACTTCTTCTTACTACTGCTTCCGATATTTGTGCTACTTGTTGTCGTAAAGGCATTAGGTGCTAATGAACTCCCACTAAACATTAAAAAAGAAACTGTTAGCTTATTGATTACACATCGAAATTGTTTCACAATCTTTCAAATTTAGAAAAGGCATTCGATAATGTAGATTGGGACATAATGTTTAGGATTTTAAAAGAAACGGGAATAGATTATAAGGATAGGAGAATTATTTTCAATCTTTATAAGCATCAAACGGCTTTAGTTAGAATTGATGAGGAAGAAGAGGTAGCGAGAATAGGAAATGGAGTCAGACAGGGATGTACACTGTCACCATTGTTATTTAACCTGTATGTAGAAGATTAAATAAACAAGGTATAAGAACAGTATAGTGTAGGTGTGAAAATTCAGGGAGAGGAAATATATATGTTGAGTTTTGGCGACGATGTAGCTATCTTTGAAGAAAGGGAGCAGAATTTAGTACATGTATTAAATGGTAAGCAGGACGTACCGATTAGGGATTATAACATGAAAATAAATATAGGCAAGATAAAAGTGAAGAGGTGTGACAAGAAGGAATGCAAGAGTAAAATTAGGATAAGAACAGGAGATGATAGAATAGAAGAAGTATCAGACTTTTCATATTTAGGAAGTAAGATTACAAAGGATAACCGAAGTAAGATAGATATAAAATGTAGGATAGAACAGGGTAGCAAGACTTTTTTTTTGTTTCCAACCAATCCTTACGATTGGGGACTATTTAACTAATCTTTCAAATATACTTTTTTTTTTAGGTGAATCATAAACTCACCTTAGTGAAAGTCCGCCATTTGTTTGCATTCCCCCTAAACTACCACTAACGACATCTACACCACAACCACCACCGGTGACAGCAGCAAGCGCCACCACACCACCACCACCACCGATCTGCGCATGGGCAGCTTTCAAATGCGACGTTGCCGGTCGAGTGGAGGCGGCGGCGCAAAGCACCGTCGGACTGCCGGCATCTAAAGCAGTCATGTTAGCGGCGATGGTGGCGGCGGGCGTCGCGATGGTATTCAACTTCACTATAGGCACGTTGATCTTGATATAGTTGCTGATCGCTTGGTGGTGCGGATGATGGACGAATTGATTGGCGAACTGCGGAATGAACATTTGGTCGTGCGGCCTCGCGGCCGCCACCGCCGCCGCCGCTTTGTGGTGGTTGGTTTGGATGTACGTGGCGGTAGGGAAGGTTAGAGTGGTTAGGGTCATAGTTTGCGTTGGGAATTGCGTGGCTAAATTGGTGATATTGGTTAGATTGTTCACCAGATGATCGGATTGTTGATTGACCACCCTGCTCGGGGCTGGTAAGATCTTGCGCGGCGTGGTGATGGTTGGCGCCTTGCGCGGTTTCGCCAGCTTCTCTATCGCCACCTTGCCAGGTGGCGGAACCGACCTGGTCAGCTGGCCATTCTTCTTCTCCCGCTTTATATTATCCACGAGAGCTAGAAACTCCTTCGGTTTGTGGTGCGATTTAAAGTACTCCGTTATCTTGCCCTGTTGCATTTTCGCCGCTTTACTGTTCGCCACAATTGCCTTCAGCAGCGATTCGGCGGGTGGCATTTTGTTGTTGTTAACGCAAACGTTGCCGCCGTTACTCTTCGATATCGGAGTGGATGTGACGGCGGGCAACGGTGATTGGATGCCATTTGGGGGCCGTTTCAACGGTGGGCTACTGTCCTCCGCCCAATGCCAGGGCGGGTGATGGGCGGACGACTGTAGTTGCGTCATCGGTGGCATCGGTGGCGGCGCTTTGTTGGCGGCTGGTGGTGGTTGCGGTTGCTGTCGGTTCGCGTTGGGGGAGGATGTGGTCGTTGGCGGTGTCGGATTGTTGCTGTCTTGGTCCGAGTGGTTCGAGGTAGTGCTGTACGGGGAGCCTGGGTCGGTGATGTCGCTACTTGCTGTGCTGCTAGCGCTGCAGTCCGTGCAGCTTAAAACTGCCACGCCACTGCAAAAAAAATGGAAGAGTTCATAGTTAGTTAAATAGTCCTCAATCTTAAATATTGGTTGGAAACAGCACGCCGTTCTACCTCACGTCTGTCGTCGATCTATCATGAGCTAATTCCTTCATCTCTTTATATATTGCTATTCACCCCACACACATCCTCCACTATCTGACCCACATACTCCAATCTAGGCCCACCTACCCCTTGCTTTCCCTCTACTCTACCTTCTAGAACCAATTGAATAATACCCCCATGTCTAAGAATGTGACCCACTCTTCTGCGCTCTCCAAATACTAACTCTAGTATGGCTTCATTTGTTATTTTATCTTCCCAAACAATCCTCCTCCTCCTCCTCCTCCTCCTTTAGCACCATATTTAATCGAACGTTTCTATTCTTCATTTCTCTTCTTTATCTATAGTCCACGCCTCACACCCGCACAATGTTACACTCCATACATATGCCTTCAGTAATCTTTTTAAGTCAATATTTGATCTTAAAATCTGCTACTTTTCTACGAATGCCTTCCTACCCTGTGCTACCCTACATTTTATATCTACCTTACTTCGGCTATCCTTTGTAATCCTACTTCCTAAATAAGAAAAGTCTGACACTTCTTCTATTCTATCGTCTCCTATTCTTATCTTAATTTTTCGCTTGCATTCCTTCTCGTCACACCTCATCACTTTGATCTTGCCTATATTTATTTCCAGTAGCACAAATAAAGATACCTCCGTCACTCACCGGGATTGATGTACAATTCTACTGAAGATGGGGGCATAGCCTCCGAAATGCGCCTCTAGCTAATAAATGTTTCGTGTTACGGTTTTTGGGTGGTGATGTTTTATACAATTATTTAACGCCGTAGCGACGATATTTCAAAGTTTCTTTGCGTTTAGGAAACGCCAAAATGTTTGAACAGAAGATGCGATCGTTTTGGAAAAGTTTCGCAGAAATTGGCGATTGGGAATAAATCAGTCTGATGGTAAATTGAGGTCACCTATGCAATACATTTAACATAAATTGCAGCTTTGTATTTCCGCCCAGATTACCTTTTGGATTTCGTAGAAAAAAATTGCTTTTGATTGACCAATTATTTTTGCACAGTTAAGAAAATTCAGCTAAATGCCCAGAGCTATCAATTTTGTAATCAAACACAAGTAAGACGCAATCAGCAGGCACAGAAGGGTACCCAACGATAAACGGAACCCCCCCCCCCCCAAATAATCATATGAAAAAAAGGCCCTTCTTATTGCGAATTGTCTAGACCTCAGACCTAACAAAATCCCAACAGACTGTCTGTAGTTATAGTTCTACCTCACGTTATATACAACAGCAACATTTATTCTTATAGTGTGTTAATATGCAAGAGGATGATGATAGACCTATAAATACACAACATCTTACATTGCAGGTAGGTATATAATATACAGCTGGGTAGATGGGCAGAAGCAGCAGGTATTTAATAATATATCGCGAGTTCAGGAGACGCCGAAGAGATACGCGCACCAGGTGCTGCCATCATAGCATTTCGTGTTATAAAGCGAACGGACGATCGATGAACTAACAATTGAGTTAGTTCCGAGTTAAGATTAAGTTAAAAGTTAAGATTTCGCCTTCGTTCGTCACGATGGCCGAGGATTGTATCTTTAGGGCGTCATTAAAATTGTACCCAATATCAAAAAATCGGCTCATTTTTTTCCGACGACGGCACCCTTTCTAAATTAAACGATAAACTTTCAAGAGATAAGTTTAGGTGGTGTATCTCGGATGCAATGTGGTGGTGTATCTTGGACGTAAATAGTCAAGAATCGAGAGAAACCAAGAACCAGTACGTGTTACTTCTTGCCTTACGCCATAAGTCATGTTCAACAACTTTACGTTAACTAAGCTACTTATTCTTCGCTTCGGCGTAACGACGATTAGAAGAGATGGTGGAAGATATAGGTGTTCCCGGTGCGGATAGATAGATGGGTTTTCTTCACGTGTGAACAGTAGCGCTGTCTTTCTTTACCGAATGAGGTAGGTACTCGAGCGAGTGGTAATGGTGGTCAGTTCAAACTGCATGTTGTATTTACAGTTACTGTTAAGCAGCATTATATTTCGTAGAAGAAACGTCTCTAAGCAAATGGTTAGTACTTGCCATGGTACTTCACTTCCACGTGAAGATCTACGAAGGAATTACCAATGCCCATCAGTGATGGAATTGGGAGAAATAGTGCGATGAACATTTTTTTTTTTTTTGGAAAATTACGTAGGAGAAATTTTTGATTGGAATTTAAAAGGGGTTGTTCTTCATAGAATTGAACGAGATCATTTTGAGTACGGTACTGATTTGTGTGTTACGTTACTTTGCGTTTGTAGTGCAAACAAGACGGCTTGAATGAGTAACTCTTTGCGAAAATGTAATGTAAATGTTGAACGTAAATGTTCGCATTTATTAGCAGATTTATGTAAACTGCGTTTGGAGAAAAATGGGGTTTTTTGCGTAATCTATTAGACGACACTTCCTGAAAGATTTCTTCGGAATAGTGCAGGCAGAATGTACTCGTAATCGACGAAAAAAATATTTTTGCATTTTTGATTAATGTTTTGTAAACAAAAATTGTTAGGAAGAACAAAAATCGGAAGTTAAAAGTTGAAAAGTTTACCAAAAAAAAACATCTTTCCTTTAGAATGCCTTTTATAACAATATTGGGGATTTAATAGTACAATGCAAAAGCGTAATTGGCATTCATTTAACGATTGTTTTTTTACACATCGATAATTAATTCATGAAAATTGGCGCGTGAAATATAAATATGCATTTTGCAGGAAGTAATGCACGAGTTAGTTTCATTCCATGGTAAATATGGATTTTATTTGCTAGCACCACGATATTTATAGAAGGTAGAAGGGAAGAAGAGGTAGCAAAAATAGGGAAGGGAGTTCGGCAGGGATGTACACTCTCACCGTTATTATTTAATCTATATATAGAAGATGCAATAAACAAAGTAAAAGAAGAGTATAGTGTAGGTGTGAATGTACAGGGAGAGAAAATATATATGCTGAGATTCGCCGACGATATAGCTATATTGGAAGAAAGCGAAAAGAAATTAGAAAGGGTATTGAATGGTATGCAGGCAGTATTGACTAGGGATTTTAACATGAAAATAAATATAGGTAAAACTAAAGTGATGAGGTGTGACAAAAAGGAATGCAGTAGAAAAATGAGGATCACAATAGGAGATAATAGAATCGAAGAAGTGTCAGATTTTTGTTATTTAGGCAGTAGAATCACAAAAGATAATCGAAGCAAGGTAGATATAAAGTGTAGGATAGCACAGGGTAGGAAGGCATTCGTAGAAAAAGAACAGATTTTAAGATCAAATATTGACTTGGGTATTAGAAAAAGATTACTGAAGGTATATGTTTGGAGTGTAGCACTGTACGGGTGTGAGGCGTGGACTATAGGAAAGGAAGAGAAGCGTAGATTAGAAGCACTTGAAATGTGGTGTTATAGGAGGATGATGAGGATTGGTTGGGAAGATAAAGTAACAAATGAAGCTGTACTAGAGTTAGTAGGGGAGAAGAGAAGTATTTGGAGAGTGTTACAACGTAGGAGAGACAGATTAGTAGGGCATATTCTTAGGCATGGGGGGATTATGCAATTGATCATAGAAGGTAGAGTGGAGGGAAAGAGAGGGGTAGGTAGGCCTAGATTGGAGTATGTGAGTCAGATAATTGAAGACGTTGAGATGAATAGCTATAGGGAGATGAAGGGATTAGCTCAGGATAGATCGGCATGGCGTGCTGTTTCCAACCAATCTTTAGGATTGCGGACTCTTTAACTAAGCACCACGAACAAGCAAACAAAGACGATTTTAAGTTCCAACTGGATGTTATTTTTGAAACATATATCGACGTAGAAAATTATTAGGAACCAATAAGAGCGAGTAAATTACACGGAAGAATCTCTTCGTTTGCAGTTTTTTTTTAATTGCAAAAAAATCAAGGATGACGAGTTGATAAACAATACAAAAACAGACCAATTTGCAACTCAGTCTGTTGCGGTATTATATAAAAAAAATAATAAACGCAATTTAAAAGTTGCAAGGCAATTAAGGTGATTGTAAGCAGGAAGGTAATCCGTGAATTTATCTATTTCTATGAACGCAACCTTGTAAACGCTGCAGTTCAATATTTTTTTCCGGCGAACACAAAACAATTTTTTTTAATAAAAGAAAATGGATTTTATTTTATTTTAAAAGTTATGGATCCAAAATTAAAGCAAGATTTTATTACCTTTATTTTTTTTTAAGTTTAGTTGCATTCAATTTGTTCATTTTTCTTCTACAATACTTGTTTGATATTAACACATAATGTATTTATTTTATTCACCAATCTATCCATTTTTAGGCAATTTTTGATTTTTTTTCCCCCAATTAATTTCCCGAATTATTTGAATTGATATTTTTCGGAATTTTGAAATTTTTATTTTTTTAAAGAAACCTTTGGATCATTTTTCTTTTAATGTATCGCTTATTTAACAGCAAACATTAAAAACACGCAATTTTTGTATAAAAAATTAAATATATGGTTAGAAGTTTTATTACTTTTTTAAAATTTAGTAACATTTTTCGTCCATAATAATTAGTTTCGTATTAATCTATAATTTATTTATTTTATTTGCCAATTATTGATATTTATCATTTCTTTAGAAGAATTCTGATTTTTTGACAATATTAGATTTTTTTTCAATTAATTTCCGGAATTATTAGAATTGATATTTTTCTTTTTTTAAACAAACCTTTGGACCGTTTAATTTTAATGTGTCGATTATTTAACAACCTTTTTAGCAAAAACGCTCAATTTTCGTATCAAAAAATTAAATATTCCATGGATTTAGAAGTTTCATTACTTTTTTAAAGTTTTGTTATATTTTTGTTTCACAATATTAATTAATATTAATATTAATAATTTATAATTTTAGTTTCATATTAATATATAATTTATTTATTTTATTTGCCGATTATTGATATTTATCGATTTCTTACAATTTAGATTTTTTGACAATTTTTGTTTTTTTTCAATTAATTTTCCGATTTATTAGAATTGATATATTTTTTCAGAATTATGAAATTTCAATTTGAACCTTTGGACCATTTTTTAAAGTATCGATTATTTAACAACATATTTAACAAAAATTAAAAACACTCAATTTTCGTATCAAAAAAATAATTATTCGATGCATTAAAAGTTCCATGTTTGCAATTTTTGTTTTTCTTTTTAATTCCCGAATTAATGAAATTGCAGTTTGCGCGAAATTTTTAATTTAGATTCGGATTTTTTTCTATCAATATTGTATCGTGATCAAATTATTTTGGAAATATGAAAAAAACTAAAATTAAAATTAAATATTATCTTCGTTTCCAAAAAAAAAAAACATGTTGGATGAGAGTTACAATTTGTAATCGTTAATTAAAATTTTCATTACAATTACGAATTTTCTGAAATAAAGTCACGATTTATTAAATTTCTGAAATAATCTATCAAGTGCAAAAAAATACTTCCCCATTCAATGGCATAAATCCAATAAAATTGTTGCAAACATATTTAAAAAAATATTTAACATTAAAAAACCAGTTAAAAATAAGAAAGTATCCATTTATTTCTTAATCTTCTCCAGTTTTCTAGTTAAAATTAAATTACAAGCAATAATCCCTTTTAATTTTGGATCATTTCCAATCCTCCAAATGAACAAATATTGTTCTAATTGAACTATTGAACTAATGAATAGCAGAAAAAAAAATTTTTTTGAAGTTAAGTTTCATTGTATGTATTAGCAGTTTTCCTGTGGTACGTCCAATCAGAATATCTTGAGATATATGCTCTTGACACCAACGCAAAAACAGACAATGCACTCATTTCGGTTCGCAAAGAATGCTTTAGCAGTTTAATATTAGCGAAAGTAAAGTTGGGATCGAATTATTATATAATCTGCGATTTCATTTGAAAGAAAATTGTAAGAAGTAGAAGTGAAATGTAATATTCTATACGCTCTATTGAAGAACTGTTGGGAATTTTTACTATTGGGGAAGTTTGAAGCGAAAAATCACATTCTCCTATGCAATGAGAGAAAAGTGTTGGTAGCCCTGCCAAATATTATGTTGGCGGCAACAATTGATGTACTTCAGTCTATGCGAAAGATAGTAAGAATAAAACCATGTAAAAAAGTACAACAAACTGTTCAGGAAGCACATCGAAGCTTCCGGAAGGAGCCTCAGCGATCCATCAAGTTCGAGGAATCTACCTGTCTCGGATCAGAAGTGGTTGAGAAGATATTTTCGATCAATCGTATGGCAAAAATCAAACACGATTTGCGTGATAGTTTCGGCGATGGTAACGTTACACGTTCAGCATGAGGGGGGCATCAGCTGAAGATGACACACGATATTCCGGCGGCCACGCAGAAGGTATTCCGGTAAGTTTCTGCGCGGCGGCGGGCTTTTCTAGCGGGAGGTGAACGCGCCATCCAAGGCCGCGATGAGATGCACAACAACATACGACCGAACGTAGAGGAGGAACACCGTGACGAAGAAGTAGATGATGATGATGACGCTAAATATCGCGGCCAAGGAAAGGAGTTTCAGTGTAATAGTGGATGCAGTGCTTGGACCTTTGGTCGTTGGACGACTATTATCAAGTTGAACGCGAAACTAACACCAAAAGTACTTTGCTCAAGAAAACAGCGGTGAGAGTTCAACAGACCGGTTGATATCCAACGATGTTTAGTAGAAAGTGTAGACAATCTCAACTGTAGAGGGATGGTTCTTTTCCAAGTCCAGAATCCAAATGGGAATGACCTGGGAAAATCATGTATTTCTTAAAATGGTCATCTTGTGAGGATCAATTCCGATCCGAATAAAAATCGACGAGAGAAAATATAACGAATTAATTTTCAATTGACTCAAGTAAAATATTCACTTATTGAAGATGGGGACTTATAAATCGAAATGCGCAATTGATTATAAACGATAATCCTACTTAAAATTCGTATTGATTTTATTTATTTTATTGCAACTTATGTGATATTCTTGATGCTCTTCATAGAGAGAGAATCGCAATTTTTTATTTGAAAATCGTTGATGATGAGAGCTTACACTTCGAAGCGCGCATGTAACTAATAAATGCCAATTTGTAATATTCGTAAATATTTGGCAAATGCGAAAATTCTTTCCATTACCTTCCATCTTTTCATGCAAATCCATAAGTTGAAAAAATCTATTTCTGAAATTGTAAACTTGTCGAAATGAAATTCGGAAGAAGTCCAAGGCATATAAAAATCGAGGAGGAGAAATAAAAATAATAAAATATATAGCAAAATTAATACAAAAACATTAGATATCACGAATTTCTAGAAATTTCTGGATTTTGAGGAATTTTCAAGATTTTAGAAGTGTATTACTAGCCGATTGAAGATGGCGGTCCAGACGTCGAAAATCGCATCTAGTTACAAAAATTCGTTATTAAAATAAAAATCGAAGAGGAAAAAAAAACGGAAAATTTAAAATAAAAAAACAGAAATAATGAATTTCCAAAATTTTCGGGTTTTTAATATTTATTAAAATGGAGGAGAAAAAATAAAGGATATAGAAAATTTAATAAAAAAAAATTAGAAATAATGAATTTCCAGAAATTTCTGGATTTTAATATTTATTTGAAAGATTTTGAGGAATTTTCGAGATTTTAGTAGTGTATTATTAGCCGATTGAAGATGGCGGTCTAGACGTCTAAAAGCGCATCTAGTGACAAAAATTCGTGATTAAAATAAAAATTGCGGAGGAGAAATAAAAAAAATTAAATATGGAGAAAAATTAATATAAAAAAATAGCAATCACAAATTTCCCGAATTTTCTGGTTTTTAATATTTATTATCGAAAGATTTTGAGGAATTTTCGAGATTTTAGAAGTGTATTTTAGCCGATTGAAGATGGCGGTCCAGACGTCGAAAGGCGCATCTAGTTACAAAAATTCGTTATTAAAATAAAAATCGAGGGAAAAAAATCGAAAATTTAATATAAAACATAGAAGTAATGAATTTCCAAAATTTTCTGGATTTTAATATTTATTAAAATCGAGGAGAAAAAATAAAGGATATAGAAAATTTAATAAAAAAAATTAGAAATAATGAATTTCCAGAAATTTCTGGATTTTAATATTTATTTGAAAGATTTAGAGGGAATTTTCGAGATTTTAGTAGTGTATTATTAGCCGATTGAAGATGACGGTCTAGACGTCTAAAAGCGCATCTAGTGACAAAAATTCGTGATTAAAATAAAAATTGCGGAGGAGAAATTAAAAAAATTAAATATGGAGAAAAATTAATTTAAAAAAATAGCAATCACAAATTTCCCGAATTTTCTGGTTTTTAATATTTATTATCGAAAGATTTTGAGGAATTTTCGAGATTTTAGAAGTGTATTTTAGCCGATTGAAGATGGCGGTCCAGACGTCGAAAAGCGCATCTAGTTACAAAAATTCGTGATTAAAATAAAAATTGCGGAGGAGAAATAAAAAAAATTAAATATGGAGAAAAATTAATATAAAAAAATAGCAATCACAAATTTCCCGAATTTTCTGGTTTTTAATATTTATTATCGAAAGATTTTGAGAAATTTTCGCGATTTTAGAAGTGTATTTTAGCCGATTGAAGATGGCGGTCCAGACGTCGAAAAGCGCATCTAGTTACAAAAATTCGTTATTAAAATAAAAATCGAGGGAAAAAAACCGAAAATTTAATATAAAAAATAGAAGTAATGAATTTCCAGAATTTTCTGGATTTTAATATTTATTTGAAAGATTTTGAGGAATCTTCGAGATTTTAGTAGTGTATTATTAGCCGATTGAAGATGGCGGTCTAGACGTCTAAAAGCGCATCTAGTGACAAAAATTCGTGATTAAAATAAAAATTGCGGAGAAATAAAAAAAATTAAATATGGAGAAAAATTAATATAAAAAAAATAGCAATCACAAATTTCCCGAATTTTCTGGTTTTTAATATTTATTATCGAAAGATTTTGAGGAATTTTCGAGATTTTAGAAGTGTATTTTAGCCGATTGAAGATGGCGGTCCAGACGTCGAAAAGCGCATCTAGTTACAAAAATTCGTTATTAAAATAAAAATCGCGGGAAAAAAACCGAAAATTTAATATAAAAAATAGAAGTAATGAATTTCGAAAATTTTCTGGATTTTAATATTTATTAAAATCGAGGAGAAAAAATAAAGGATATAGAAAATTTAATAAAAAAAATTAGAAATAATGAATTTCCAGAAATTTTTGTATTTTAATATTTATTTGAAAGATTTTGAGGAATTTTCCAGATTTTAGTAGTGTATTATTAGCCGATTGTAGATGGCGGTCTAGACGTCGAAAAGCGCATCTAGTTAAAAAAAAATCGTGATTATTTTACAACAGAACAAAAATCCGTGTTTAATTTCATCAGTATGAAATAATATGATCCTCTTCAGTCCCAATCTTTCCTTTATCATATGGCAGTCTATGGAACGAAGAACTAAGTCTCTACCTGATGATTCTCAGGTGTCATCATACTGTATTATACACGCTATATATATATATATATATATATATATATATATATATATATATATATATAGCATGTGAGTGTTTGCCCGCCTGATATATTGTTGATATTGTACAGACGACAGACGTAGTTCATTTAGGCCCTTAGGGCCTTATTTCGATGCCCTGCAGACGTTTGAAACTGTTTTTTTGGCTGTCTGTGGAAATTTTGTCCGGCGTTTTGAAATAGTGCATGAAGTGTTGCCTATATGTAGAATAGTAGTTGGTATATCAGTCAGGCCTCTTCTTATACACCGTTTGTGGTGAAATAGATATGAAATATGTATGAATAATTTTGTCACTGCGAGCATGATATACAGAGTGTTTGAAGTTTTATCGCAGGAAAATTTTCATACTTTCATCATCAAGAATATTTTTTCTTCAATAATTGCGTGTCCATTTTTTTTATAAAAAATGTAGTGCAGTAAAAGTAATTACTATATTGTCAATTTGTATTGGAAAAAAAAATGTCCTCTGTATATTCAACGACGAAGAAGATGCTCAGGCAAATATCTAAAACATTCACAAGTCTGGTATAGTCTCGAAAATGCTTTGAAAATTTTAACAAAAATCTTGGTCCAAGCCTTTAATATAAATTTAACAAAACAAAAATTATTTTTTTTGTATGAATAATTCTCATAAAAAAAAAATTTTTTTTAATTGCACAACAAAATTATAATTTTATTTAAAACGTTTCTTTTCAAGACTAAACTAAAACATTAATTAAGTAAATTTAACAAAAATAAATAAAATAATAACTTTCGATTGAATAAAACTTCTTAAAAAATATATATATATTTGTTTGACTTGTCTTTTTGTAATCAAATCTGCGATAGAAAAACAGCACCCTCTTTGGCCACGTTTAGTATACAGAAGACATTTTTCCGAATACAAATACGTGATAAGTATTTAGTTTGATACAATTTTCCGATTTTTTAAAAAATTAATTGTTTAAACACGACCAAAAAAGTCTACGGACTTTTGAAAATCGACACACTCGATTTTTCTGCATAGTGTACACTGCGGGACAGTTAAATAAGGCCCTAAGGGGGGCACTCTCTGTACATACACAACATCGTAGATCATCGTAGAACATCGTCTATTGTACAGTTCTAAAGATCGGAATCTACATGCACATGTAGACGCTACATCGAATTAGGTATTCGAATTACATGCGCACGAATACAATACCCATAATATCCGGTGTTTTTATTTTTATATATCCCATTACGTCGAAACGATTAAACAAAAACCAAAACTGATTCGATTAAAAATGCTGTTCAATTAGAACTTGGTTTTGTTGAACGAACCAAAAACAAAATTGCATTTTGTAAATTTCTTCATACAATTTGTGTATTATATCTTTCCCCCTGTGCTCGCCTTCTATAACCAATCGCATATACAAGTCGATATTTACTAAAGGTTGTATTTTCTATTTTTAAGAAGTTTTTGTTTGACAGGATTTTATATTTTATATAGCTCCGGCTAAAATCATGGCTAATGGAACATCTAGGAGCGACATAGATTGCGAATGGAGGGAAATCAGAAATGGGTTAACTACAGCAGCAAATGAAGTATTAGGCACAAAGAAAAGGGCAGGTAGGAGGGAATGGATCACGGAAGAAATAGTGGAAATGATTGAAGCAAGAAGGAAAATTAAAATTGGAAACACAGAAGCAGGACAGAAAAAATATAAGGAACTAAGGAACTTAATTACTAGGAAATGCAAGCTAGCGAAAGAAGAGTGGATAAAAGGAAATTGTGAGGATATTGAGGAGGATATGAGAAGAGGTAAAGTAGATTTGGGCTACAGGAAAATTAAGTCACATTTTTCTAAAGTAAAACCAAAGGGTAAGATTATATGTGATAAGCAGGGTAAGGAACTCACAGAAAATAAGGAAAAAGCTAGAAGATGGAAGGAGTATCTTGAAGATTTATATAAAGGTAGGCAGGACATGGAGGAGCTAGAAAGTGTGGAACAGATAGATGAGGATGACTTAGGTCCTAGCATACTTAGGTCAGAGTTTCATAGAGCATTAAATGATTTACGGAATAACAAAGCAGCGGGGATTGATATGATACCAGCCGAATTAATAAAACACGCAGGGGAAAAAATGCAGGAGCGATTATACAGGTTAGTTTGTAAAATATATGAGAAGGGAGAAGTACCACAGGATTTTCAGCGTAGTAGAATAGTAACAATGCCGAAGAAAATAGGAGCTAATTTGTGTGAGAACTATAGGACCATTAGCCTACTATCACATGCATCGAAGATATTGTTAAAGATTATTTATAGGAGATTAGAAAATAAAGTAGAGGAAAGGCTAGGAGAAGATCAGTCTGGTTTTAGGAAAAACAGAGGGACGAGAGAGGCGATTCTAGCACTAAGAACGGTAGTAGAAAAAAGAAAGAGGGTAGGAAAGGTAACTTGCATAGCTTTTGTAGATTTAGAAAAGGCATTTGATAATGTAGATTGGGACATAATGTTTAGAATTGTAAAAGAAACGGGTATGGATTATAAGGATAGGAGAATAATTTTTAATTTATATAAACACCAAACTGCCTTAGTTAGAATTGAGGGGGAAGAAGAGGTAGCAAAAATAGGGAAGGGAGTTCGGCAGGGATGTACACTTTCACCGTTATTATTTAATCTATATATAGAAGATGCAATAAACAAAGTAAAAGAAGAGTATAGTGTAGGTGTGAATGTACAGGGAGAGAAAATATATATGTTGAGATTCGCCGACGATATAGCTATATTGGAAGAAAGCGAAAAGAATTTAGAAAGGGTATTGAATGGTATGCAGGCAGTATTGACTAGGGATTTTAACATGAAAATAAATATAGGTAAAACTAAAGTGATGAGGTGTGACAAAAAGGAATGCAGTAGAAAAATGAGGATCTCAATAGGAAATAATAGAATCGAAGAAGTGTCAGATTTTTGTTATTTAGGCAGTAGAATCACAAAAGATAATCGAAGCAAAGTAGATATAAAGTGTAGGATAGCACAGGGTAGGAAGGCATTCGTAGAAAAGGAACAGATTTTAAGATCAAATATTGACTTGGGTATTAGAAAAAGATTACTGAAGGTATATGTTTGGAGTGTAGCACTGTACGGGTGTGAGGCGTGGACTATAGGAAAGGAAGAGAAGCGTAGATTACAAGCATGCGAAATGTGGTGTTATAGGAGGATGATGAGGATTGGTTGGGAAGATAAAGTAACAAATGAAGCTGTACTAGAGTTAGTAGGGGAGAAGAGAAGTATTTGGAGAGTGTTACAGCGTAGGAGAGACAGATTAGTAGGGCATATCCTTAGGCATGGGGGGATTATGCAATTGATCATAGAAGGTAGAGTGGAGGGAAAGAGAGGGGTAGGTAGGCCTAGATTGGAGTATGTGAGTCAGATAGTTGAAGACGTTAAGATGAATAGCTATAGGGAGATGAAGGGATTAGCTCAGGATAGATCGGCATGGCGTGCTGTTTCCAACCAATCTTTAGGATTGCGGACTCTTTAACTTTAACTAATCTTTCCCCCTGTGCTCGCCTTCTATAACCAATCGCATATACAAGTCGATATTTACTAAAGGTTGTATTTTCTATTTTTAAGAAGTTTTTGTTTGACAGGATTTTATATTTTATATTGCTCCGGATAAAAAAATAAATATAGAAAGTTTTTATGAAAAGAAATGAATTAATTGCTTCACTAACATTTTAAAAAGTATCCAATTAATGTTCTTCGCGTATAATATTTTATAAATCGCGCACGCGAGTTTTTTTTTTTTTTTTTTTATCTCACTGGATAAATTAATAAATTAAAGGCAATTAAATATACTTCTTCCGGATTATTACAGCAGAAATTAAAATAAAGGTTTGCGAGCCAAAAAAAAATTGAAATATTTCTACCATGGCATGGGTAAAAAAAAATCATATACTAACTTTAAAACATTTTTCAACACCAAATCGACGATAATTCATTTTACGCAGCTTTAATTTTTGTTTTAAAAGTTATGGTTACAAAATTAAAGCAATGTTTTATTACCTTCATTTTTTAAAAGTTTAGTTTGTTCATTTTTCTTCTGTAATACTTTGTTTGATATTAACACATAATGTATTTATTTTATTCACCAATATTGATCTATCAGTTTTTAAAAGGATTTAATTTTTTTGATTTCTTCAATTAATTTCGCGAATTATTAAAATTGATATTTTTCAGAATTTTGAAATTTTTTCAAACAAACCTTTGAACTATTTTTTAATGTATCGATTATTTAGCAACATATTTAGCAAAAATTTAAAACACTCAATTTTAGTATCAAGAAATAAAATATTAGATGGATTAGAAGTTTCATTACTTTTTTAAAATTTAGTTACATTTTTATTCCATAATAATTTGTTTAACATTAACTAATTATTTTATTAACCAATAATTGATATTTATCAATTTTTAGTATGATTTTTTTTTGGCAATTTTTGATTTTTTCAATTAATTTCCCGAATTATTAGAATTGACTTTTTCAAAATTTTGTAATTCCAATTTTTAAACCTTTGGACCTTTTTTTGAATGTATCGATTATTTAACAACAAAAATTGAAAACACTAAATTTTCGTATCAAAAAATTAAATATTCGATGGATTAAAAGTTTCATCACTTTTAAAATTTAGTTACATTTTTATTCCATAATAATTTGAGTTATATTAACTAATTATTGCTATTTACCATTTTTATAGAAAAATTTGAATTTTTTGACAATGTTTAATTTTTTTTCAATTAATTTCCCGATTTATTAGAATTATTATTAAAAATCGACGATAATTAATTTCAATTTTTTTGCATCGATTTTTTTTTAATAGTAGTTTTTAATAATAGTTCTGTACTTAAGGAAATGCTTTGACCGCACTGTATGTTTTTTTTTTTTGCAAACAATCAGTCTTATCAATTTCGCTCGAGCAATTGCAAATATATTTGTTTTACTATTTGATCGATTTACTTTTTCAAAAATATTAACTGATAACTATCTTATCAAAATATAAACTAAAGCAGGTGTCCACGAATATTTTGGGGAAAACACAGTTCTTATCTTTACCAAATTTATCGACAAAAATAGATCTTTTTTTAATTCATTATACAAGCAAATTTCACCAAACATTGTAATTTCGGAATACCAATTTTAATATTTGCTTTTTTATAAAAAAAAAAAAATCTTTAATAGTTCATTTGCTAAATTCCGCATCATATTTTTTTTTACAAACAAAAATCTTGATTGTAACAAAAAAATTCGTCATACATATTTATTTACAAATCAATAACTGAAGAAATCGTATTATAAATTTTATTGTCACAGAACTCGCAAAAAATGCGAAATCTCACTCGGAAGACTTCTGCAATATACGTTATAAAGGCGCCTTTACACGATACAACAAACGCACACAAAAAAAAACTTGCAAAATCACGCGATATATTAAAAAAAGTATAGCGCGTCATTTTAAATCTCTTCGGACGAAATAGCGGAAGAGATGTAGAAAAAAAAAAATGGCTACGCGCAGATTGTGTGTATGCACCTTAAGCGCGAGTGCCGCCGAAGAACTATATGGCACGTGCTGCTTCTTCCGCGCAGATAATGAACCACATTTCCGCTGCCCACGCCTTCATCGTGTCACGTCATCTTGACGATTTGTCACTTCAGTTTGTCTTCAGTTGCGGTGGTGTAGCTGCTGGTTACGCCGTAACCAAAGAACAAACAATATTTAAACACATTTCCGACGGACCACGTTTCTTGGATTGAGAAATTTAGTGCGCGGTTAATACAAAAAAATTCCTTGACGAATTTTTGTCAAATTAAAATTTGCTGGATTTTAATTTGAGCAGTAAAAATTGAAAAAAAAAATTTTTTTTTAATGATCATTCAGGAAATGGTATGTTAAAATATATAAGGGATAGTTTTGTCTTGTCCGGTCGTTTTTAACACAAATTTGGCAATAGAACGAAGTCCATGTTTGATACATCGAGTGTTGACTTGAGAAAGTAAACTCAAACTTGATATTCTGCATATTTTATAAATACATTTGATTAGCATATTAAAGCGTCGACTGTATTTACTACGTCCAGGATCGTAAATATTGTTATTTTTGTCATACCGCATTGACGAAGAACAAAGAACGGCTACGTGGTCATTTTAATGGCGTTCACGTGAACCCTCTGCGAGAAATATAAATGAAACAGGACCGAAAAAATATTTCAAACATTTTTCATCAAATAATTTCATAAGACTTGGTGGAATTAACAAAAAAAAAATTTTTTTTAAAACAATTTCTAGATATCTTAACAGGGCCGAAATAGAAAATATTTTTTGGGCTTGATATAAGTTAAATTTGAAGATAAGGCAAGCTACAAAAAAAATGCCCGACTCTGAGGATTTGGATTTAAAATTTTCGAAGCAACTTCTATTTATCGATAAGATTTAAAAAAAAATATTTTTTTAAAAGATTTTTGGTAAAAAAAAAATTTTTTCGCTGTAAAGATTTTTTTACATACGATTTTGTGGGATTTATTAGTTTTTTCTATTATAAATCGTTAAAATATGAGAAGTGAAATTTTTTTATTATCGAACAATAATTGATTATTTTATATGTGAATCGATTTGATTTTTTTTGATTTTTTTTTTTGTAATTTCTATAAATATCGACTGATAATGATAAGAAACAATTATTTCCAATGTTAAAATGGCAATGAACTCGTGCTTTGTGGACGTTTCTGTAAACGTATTGTATTTATAATTTTTTTTGTAATTGTTAAAAATATGTGCAATAAGAATGCGAAATGTTGAAAAAAATTTTAAACGCTGCAAAAATTCGAAATTTTAAATTTGCTAGTTTAATCTACAACGTTTTATTTGCGAAATTTTAAATTCTTTCATTGCAGAATTACAAAAAAAAAAACTATTAAAAACTAATAAAAACTATTAAAAAAACGATCAAAACTAGAATATGACCGATTTTTTTGCTTTTGAGAAAAAAATCTTAATTAAAATCAAAATGAAGCCTTGAAAAAATAATCGATTGTAAAAATTAAATTTGATATTTTTTTCAGCCTAATCGGATATTAAATTTGATTAAGGTTTTTTTTTTATTATAAAATTATAAGTTAGCTTGATTGAAAATAATTTATTTTTAGATACTATTTCAACAAGTCTGTACAATTTTGAGATTTTGTTAATTTGTTTCCAAATTTTCTGTCAATAAATTTTGAATTTATTATACATACCATCGATAAATATTTTCGACAAATTTTTCATAAAAAAAAATATTATTACCAAACGAAAGAAGCAATTACAAAAAATTTCATGTTTTTGTTGTATATAGAATTATTTTTTACAATCGGAAACCTAAAAAAAATCTTTGAAGAGTTAGATCAGAATTGAATTTGGTGATGGTTTAATTAAAAATTTGATTACAAAAAAAAATCATTTGGAATTGATAGATTTGTGCTTTTTTATGTTCGTTTAAGTCATGAATTTTCCTTAATCAGTCTTATTTATCAATATTTAAAATAGATTCTTGCAAATGTTCAGAAATATGTTAAAAAATATTCTGAAAAAAATTCTTTTTACGCTTTTCGAGAAAACATTTCATCGTCGGACTGAAATAGAATATAGGACAATTATGTGCATCGAACAAGGATGGCAATAGGTCAACGGACCGGTCGCAAGGTCACTTCTTGCTTACATCTTTTACATGTATGTATCAACACAGTGGGGACAAATTACAAGAAAATTATTTCAACATTTGAATCAATTACCCAATTTGATTGTTATTAAATCATTTTTTAATTTAAGAGTAATAAACATTTTCGAATTTTCAAAAAAAAAACTTCAAAAAAAATCAAAATATGATGGTAATTATAATTTTATTGTTTTGTTTTAGTCTGGACACTCTGTATATATATATATATATATATGTGTGTGAGCGTTCGTATATTAATATGCGCAAAGCACGTGGGTCGATGTTTAGGACTGGAGTTTTTTTTGCGGGCGATAAAATTAGTTGGACATAGTTGCCGAAATGTCGAAGTAGTTCAACTGTAGGTGTTAAAATCGTAGAAAAATTAAGATGATTTTTCTCGAAGATTTGATGAAAATTTCATTCGGTCGATGGTTTAAAAAAATCATTCCGAAATTACCCAAAACTTTTGTTAAAAAAAAAACAATCTAAATTGTATTAGATTAGTACACTTTGTACAAATGTCGGCAACAGAGCAACTGAACATACAAACTCCGTGTGGGAACATAGTTGCCAAAATGAAGTAGTTCAAATGTAGGTGTTAAAATCGTAGAAAAATTAATATGATTTTTCTCGATACGATGAAAATTTCAATTAAATTTTTTTACGAAATTACCCAAAACTTTTGTAAAAAAACACGAATCTAAATTGTATTAGATTAGTACACTTTGTACAAATGTCGGCAACAGAGCAACTGAACATGCAAACTCCGTGTGGGAATATAGTTGCCAAAATGAAGTAGTTCAAATGTAGGTGTTAAATCGTGGAAAAATGAACATGATTTTTCTCGAAGATACGATGAAAATTTCATTCGGTCGCTGGTTTAATTTTTTTTTTACGAAATTACCCACAACTTTTGTAAAAGAACGAATCTAAATTGTATTAGATTAGTACACTTTGTACAAATGTCGGCAACAGAGCAACTGAACATACAAACTCCGTGTGGGAACATAGTTGCCAAAATGAAGTAGTTCAAATGTAGGTGTTAAAATCGTAGAAAAATTAAGATGATTTTTCTCGAAGATTTGATGAAAATTTCATTCGGTCGATGGTTTAAAAAAATCTTTACGAAATTGATCAAAACTTTTGTAAGAAAAAAACAATCTAAATTGTATTAGATTAGTACACTTTGCACAAATGTCGGCAACAGAGCAACTGAACATACAAACTCCGTGTGGGAATATAGTTGCCAAAATGAAGTAGTTCAACTGTAGGTGTTAAAATCGTAGAAAAATTAAATTGATTTTTCCCGAAGACTTGATGAAAATTTCATTCGGTCGATGGTTTAAAAAAATCTTTCCGAAATTACCCAAAACTTTTGTTAAAAAAAAAACAATCTAAATTGTATTAGATTAGTACACTTTGTACAAATGTCGGCAACAGAGCAACTGAACATACAAACTCCGTGTGGGAACATAGTTGCCAAAATGAAGTAGTTCAAATGTAGGTGTTAAAATCGTAGAAAAATTAAGATGATTTTTCTCGAAGATTTGATGAAAATTTCATTCGGTCGATGGTTTAAAAAAATCATTCCGAAATTACCCAAAACTTTTGTTAAAAAAAAAACAATCTAAATTGTATTAGATTAGTACACTTTGTACAAATGTCGGCAACAGAGCAACTGAACATACAAACTCCGTGTGGGAACATAGTTGCCAAAATGAAGTAGTTCAAATGTAGGTGTTAAAATCGTAGAAAAATTAAGATGATTTTTCTCGAAGATTTGATGAAAATTTCATTCGGTCGATGGTTTAAAAAAATCTTTACGAAATTGATCAAAACTTTTGTAAGAAAAAAACGAATCTAAATTGTATTAGATTAGTACACTTTGCACAAATGTCGGCAACAGAGCAACTAATACAAACTCCGTGTGGGAATTCGGCAAGCTGGTGTATGTCTTTTTTTTATCTTTCACCGTTGACCAACAAGTTAGGCCATTACCTATACAAGTAAAAGCTAACCTCTAAACTCCCATCCGCTTTTAATGACCCATCAAAGATAACAAAATAGGCCCATAAGATACTGAAAGACCTAATCCGCGTCCCTATAGCAAAAAAAAAAAAAACATGTACTCAGGCTACTTCAATTTCGGATGAACTAAAAATCTCTTTAGAGGAACGCGTTGTTTTTTTATCGGTCTTCGGAGCTTAAATTTATTTGGTATCTCGTTAAAATTTGATAGGTTAGAAAAAAATGTCTCGAGGAGAAATGAAGGAATTATTTTTTTGGTCTGAGAATATCAATAATTCATTGATAAAATCTTTTGTTAAACCGACTGAAATGTCCAGGTTTATTTTCTTTAATTTTTGCAGAAATTCAATAAAAACCTACCGCAATTAGTTTTAAAAAAAACTTGATTAGCTAAAAAAAAACAAATGACATGTGCACCAGCAAGTTGTGGATCACAACAAATGTACAATCAAAGACAACAATAGTGCGTCAGGACAGAGTAGTTCAAACGGCTCGAGTAGTTCAAACGCTCTCAAATAAACCACAGCTGCCAATGACATGCACCGCACGGACTTGGTGTATCGACGCATTACTATTGTCTTACATTGTACACGCATGTGACAGATAGCCGGATGTGCGCAGGCGGAAATGAGGTATTAAAGCCCGCAATGACTCTGGCCAGATGATGTAACACAGCAACGACGACAATAACGGCGAAACAGGCCGATGTAGGGGGGGGGGGGGGGGCGTCTATCTATAACTATGGTACTGTATAGTGTATGTTTGGTTGACTATATTCCGTGGTTTGGTTTTGCAATTTGCAATTGGGTGACTCGCGGAGCGGGAAATAGGTTCGTATTAATTGACACTTGTTCCAATATCCTGCGATGGTAATTGCTGTGTTAGTTGTTAAATGATGGATCTATTGGATTATGCAGATGTATTTTTGAATAGCTGGTTTTAGTATGAAGAATAATGCCCAAAATATGGTCTGCTCAGAAAAAAAATTGAAATGAAGTGCTAATTTTGTTTTGATATGACAATAGACAATAGACTTATGTCTTATTGAAAATTTTAAACTAAGCGTATGATCTTGAGGAAATACAAATATTTCTTTGGCAGCAAAGAAAAGTTAAACTAATTCAGGTAAATTAATACAAAAAATACAAAAAAATACAAAAAAAAAATTTACGGGCATACCTTATATATATATACCATTTATATATATTTTTTTAAATTAAAAAATGAATGTTGAGGAGCAATTTGTAAAAAAAAAATGTGGCACTACAATTTAGAGTTTTATATTTTACTTTTATATTTCGATGTTCTGATGGAAAATATTTTTATAAATAAAATAATATAATTTTTTAACAAGGAAATCAAAGTGTCTTCAAATTATACAAAAATTCTGAATTTTTGAAAAAATATCACAATAAAAAAAACGGTTTTTTAGGAAGGAATGTGCAAATATATCGCAATCAAATTAATAATTTTAAAAAAAAAATTTTTGAGGGGCACACTAAAATTTACGAATAAATAAGAAATTAAAATTATAAAACAATTTGAGTTACCTTTCATTTTTCGATGTACTGTTGGTAAGCATTTTGTGAAGTAAAATAATTAAAGAAAAAAATTGTTTTTGCGAACATCAAGCTACCTACAATTTTGAGTCACATTCACAAAACGCACTTTTGATTAAAAAAATTAGCAAACGCCAACGAACAAAAGCACACTCTTCAAACGTCCGTCGCGGCGAACTTTCTGTTCTAATTCATATTCTTCAGTTGGACTTACAGAATGATTATGGTAGCGACTATATTTAAAGGAAAGGCCACGTGCCGAGATTCTTCCAACAAAAAGAAAACAAATATCAGTTTCAACTTAAGATATCCAACGTTGGTTTTGCGTGTAAATGAAGATTACGCAGAATAGGGTCGTTTTTTTGTTCTAAAAAGAAGGTTAAAAATAGATCCAAGAGATATCCCGTAGAGAAAATAGTCGTGAAAAAAATAAGGTCAGAAAAATAGTCATATGAGAAAAATAGTAAAAAAAAAATAGTCAAGAGAAAAGTCCCGAGAAAAATTGTCATATGAGAAAAAATTGTCATGAGAAAAAATAGTCGTGACAAAAAAAATTGTAATATGAGAAAAATTGTCATATATGAAAAAAATAGTCATGACAAAAAAATAGTCGTGGGAAAAATTGTCATATGAGAAAAAATAGTCATTTGAGCAAAATTGTCATATGAGAAAAATAGTCTTGTCATAAAATAGTTTTAAAAATATTCGTGAGAAAAATAGTCATATGTGAAAAATTGCCATATGAAAAAAGTTCATATGAGAAAATAATAGTCATATGTGAAAAATGACCATATGAAAAAGTCATGAGAAAAAAATGGTGCTATGAGAAAAATAACCATGAAAAAAAAAGTTATATCAGAAAAATAGTCATATTAGAAAAAAAAACATGTAAAAAAGGCCATGAAAAGAAAGATCATAAGAGAAAAAAATTGTCCTATGAGAAAAATAGTGAGAGAAAAGTCATGAGAAAAATAGTCATACGAGCAAAATAATCATATGTGAAAAAAGGTCATATGAAAAAAAAAGATCAAGAGAAAAAAAAAGTCATGAGAAAAATTGTCATGAGAAAAATAATCATGAAAAAAATTGTCACGAGAAAATAGTCATATGAGAAAAATAGACATGAAAAAAGGTCGTATGAAAAAAATGTCATATGAGAAAAAAATTGTCCTAGTGAAAAATAGTCATATGAGATAAAAATAGTCATGTGAGAATAAATATGAGAAAATGTTTCATATATGTAAGATTTTTTTTTCTTTAAAAATCGACAGTAGATATGAACCTGTTTTTCACGAAGGTAACCTGCTGACGGAATAGATTGTTTTATCACCTCTATTCGACGCGGAAGTGCACGTTTAACGCCCTCTGCATATATTACAATCACCATTTCCGGTCAAGGGCTTTCAGTACACTTTAATACAGTACGTAACTGCACGTAATATTAAATATGTGACGGACCAGAACGACTTTCTGCCGTTTTCTGCTTTATATTACGCATTTATACCGCTATCTGATCGCGATCTTCGAACTCATGTAAATGGCTAAATAGTCCATGCCAAGCCGACATGTAAATGACACTGAAAGCCCTTCTCGGTATTCCATTAGATGATAAATTGTAGACATTTTTCTGATTTGAAGTTTTACAGTAAATGCAACAGTTCTTGTTTTATATACATTACATTAGGGAGAGGTTGTTTAGATATTTATATGGTCCGCTAATGGACTAAAGTACGTCAATGTCAATTGTCGCTACCAACATAATAATTGGCAGCGCTACCAACACTTTTCTCTCATTCATTTTCGAATAATCTTCGAACTACCTTAAAACTAGATTGGAAATATTTAAAAACATTTTTTTAATATTTAAAAGACAAACATCAAAATGATTTTTAAAAAAGGTTTAATAAATCTTTGCCTGGCCCGACGAAAAAAATATTTTAATCGACTTTTGAGATAAATCAAACTCTCAAAATTTCACAGTTGAAACATCAAAACGAAAAGAAGCCAATTCTAAACAAAAACAAAGGGATGCCAGCCATCGATTGATTATTGTAAACGCCAAATATGGTTTGTCCTAAAAAAAAAAAAAAAATCACTCGGTGGAAACTCTCCGTTCAATTTCAATTGATAAAATATGACCAAACATAGACAGCCAGAGAGCGAAAATATTGGCGACACGATTTTGCCGGAGCAAAGACTGTGGTAAGATAAAAAACAATTCATGACCAAATGATGTGTCATCAACGAAGATATATATGAACATAAAGATGTAATGACGAGCCAGAAATGTTCAATAATGACTAATATTTTTGTTGTATTTTAATGATGGAGGGGAAGGCTAATTGGTTTTTGAGCATTAGCAACTTTGTAAGCAAAATTGATGCATTAGAGAAGGTATTTTACTGACCACAACATTGTATAGTTTCTTGTATTCTTCACATGGTTAATCACATCAAATTGATTTCGGAAATACTCGATGAATGAATCATATTCAGTCCGTGATATTTTTATTATAAACCAATATGTAGATCTAAAATCAAAATGATTTTGTGAGGCAAATATGTGTCAACTTTTGGTGGCGCCTTAATCGTATAGAAAAAAATTAATTACACATTCGTTGAAGTGTTCAATCAAGCGCAAATTAAAAGGGACTAAGAGGCGTTTGCCTTGCGGAGAAAGCAATTGGTGTTTTTATCGCCAGGGGAGAAAGCACGAGTGGAAAATGTTACGAAACACACGACCTATTATTGGATTGTTGGACATTAGCATAGTGTAAGTGGAAATGATGAAGAAGTGCAAGAAGGAAACCTATGTATGAAGGGCAATACTAAAAGCGGTATTTAATGCCCTGGAAAAAAAACATGTTTACTCTTAAATGGGTAAGACATGATCAACAAATGAACTAATTTAATAATTATGTTGCTGTAAATTTGCCCAAAAAATGTGCTTGATGAATTATATTTAAAATGTCTTAGGGTACAATCAAATATTTTACGCCTCAAGGATTTTTTTTTATAAAATTTTCAAAATTCCAAATTATAATTTTTATTCTTAAATTGGTAAGGGATGATCAGAACTAATTTAATTAAAAAAAAATCAAATTTGGCCAAAAATATCCTCGATGGATTATATTAAAAAATTCTTAAGGTAGAATAAAATATTAAAATTTAAGATTTTTAAGATTTAAATAATAAAAAAATGCAAAAAAAGTTTGAAAAAAGTTTGTTAGGTAATTTTGTTCGGGTACTCTTCGAATCCGAAGAAAACTGAAGTGTGTAAATGACAGCAACAAGAAGGAGGTGAGGAAAAATGACAAGGGACATCGATGGTGAGAAAAAAATCTGAACCTAGAAAATTGCAATAAGGTAATTGATGATTTTTGCAAATGACGAATTTTAATTTCAATAAACCACCACTTCATCTATTAATCAAAATAATTCGTCATACAAAACAAAAAAGCGAACTCAGCTTTTTTTCCGGGGAGCATTTACAAAAATTTCAATCAGTAATTTCACGTTGGCAAACTTCTTAGTCGCGCTTTTGGACAAATTGTTAAAATGAGCAGAGCGAGTTATTCAAAAAATTCAAAAACGTAACTTTTGTTGGGTTAAAAGTTTGAGATATTTTTCAGGTACCCTTCCAATTCGAAGAATTCCGAAGAAAACTGAAGAGCGTAAATGAAAGCTACAAGAAGATGGTGAGGAAAAATGACACGGCATATCGATGGTGAGAAAAAAATCTGAACCTAGAAAATTGCAATAAGGTAATTGATGATTTTTTTCAAATGACGCATTGTAATTTTCAATAAACCACCACTTTTGAGGGTTAATAGGTTCTTTTAAGAATAATAGTTGCTTGTGGTTTATGTTCTTTTAATTAATTCATCATCACACAAAACAGAAAGTCAACTCAACTTTTTTCCAAGGAGCTTTTTCCACATATTTCAACAGTTTCCAATCTAACAGGCGCAAGTATTATACAACGACCGAAACGAGGGCCACCCTACTTTGACACATCATCATCATCATGGCAGTCACGATGCGGAACGCCATTATAGAGGGCGCCACTACGGCAACGTTGCTCACCCCCGGGGTGGGGGCGGCATTACATAACCCCCCCAATATGTCGATAACTATATCTAAATGCGATGGACATATTGGGGGATGTTGGATTACTCTTGGCAAACGCTACCCAACTAAATCATATTTATATTCCTCCAGGTTCCTATTATAATATGCGTTTGTGCAAAATCTGTGAAGAAATTGCTGGAATTAAAAAAATTATATTTTTGTAAAGTCGATTTGGGATTTTTACGAGGCCGATGTAAATTATGGTACAAAAATGGGCGAATGGATTGGTTTCAATTGAAAAATTGAAGATTAGAGTGTTTATTAGGCCATGAGGAAGGTAAATTTGGAAATAGAAATTTTAAAAATAGATACCTAGTGAGAGAAAATATCAATTTTTCGTAGACAAGTAATAAACATCGATTATAGATAATGATTAATAGATTTCTATTTATGTTATAATTATTTTAATATATGCAACAACAAGAAGTCTTCCATAATCGAGTTTTGTTTCTTGCTATAATATAGACAGAAATTATTATATATATATACAACTTGTTGTTTACATTTTGTATGCTAATTTTAATTATCCACGCCATTCGATATGTTAATTTTAATATTTGTTTTAAATTTATAGTTCACGAGTAAAAAGGCGATTACCATTCGGTAAATGGTTCACAATTAAATTGACGCAAAAGGTATGTAAGTGCCACCAACTTAAAGCATTTGTCCGAGCTCGATGTTGAGTAAAGTTTTTGTGAGCGTATTTTTTATGGTTTGTAAGTAGAATTATTAATTGATAAGGAGTTGAAAAAATACTGAAATTATGAAGAATTAAAAATAATAGATGAAAAAGGGTCGAAGGTTGAGCCTGGGAGGTTCAAGAGGATTAATGACTGGAGTACAAATAAAAAGGCAGAATTTTCGAGATTTTTTTTGGAAAATGAAAACTAGAAATTAAAAATATATACAGCGAATTTAAGAAACGCATTAAAAAGAGATTTTTTTTTAATAGTCTGAAACTGAAATTGCTACTTGGTATTGTTAAAAAAATGTTATTTGCAAAAAAAAATGGAATGTTTTTCATTTTCTTAGCTTTTCAGCTGCAATATATCTGTACCTTGGTACAAAATTGGCCAATGTCCAATATTATAATGTGCGGCAAAATGGAAAATGGAGTTTTTAAATTTTTAAACATTTTCGTAACGTTTTCGCACTTTCACAAAATTATATCACAATTTTCATAAAATAGTTTTTCAACGTTTTTTTTTTTGTTTTAATTATTCGTTATTTGGTGAATTAAGAGTGTAATATATTTTTTTTAATTTTATTGAATTTTCATGCACATATTTTGGACATTGGCCCTTTTTGTTCCAAGGTACAGATATATTTGCAGCGCTCAATAATTTTATATAGAATTTATGTTTACATTTTTTTGCGAACAAAATATTAATTATTTAAGTTTTATGTATTTTTTCCTTAGTTAAAAAATATTTTGAAACACTTGACCGAAGAAAAATTTGAAATGCTGGAAAATTCTAAAAAAAAAAAACGAAGAAAAATTTGAAATGCTGGAAAATTTTAAAAAAGACAACGGTATTGCAGAATGATTTTTTTTTTACATTTCCGTTTTGCATTTTTTTTAAATATAGTCATAAAATGCTGGTAAAAATAATTAAATGAGTGACGCAAATTTGTAAATTATTATATATTTAATAGAAAATTAAATAATGTGAAAATGGACTATGTAGATTTTAGTTTATACGATATTAAATTACAATTTCACTTTAATTAAATAAATAATTTATTGAGCGGTATATTATTTTTAAACAATTTTTTTTTTCACATACTCAATATAACATTAAAACACATAAAAATTAAAAAAAAAACAGGATGTGGAATAATAAAGATATATAAGGAAAATTAAAAAAAAATCGAGGGGGCTTTTAGATAAAAGATTAGATAGATTATAACGTACCTTGGAACAAAAAGGGCCAATTTTCAAAATATGGAAGCAATGTGCATGAAAATTAAAAAAAAAAATTTTACACTGTTAATTCACCGAATAACATGAATAATTAAAAGAAACAACTTCAAAAAACAATTTTATGAAAATTGTTATATAATTTTATGAAAATGCGAAAACATTTAAAACGAAAATGTTTAAAAATTTATAAACTCCATTTTCCGGCACATTATAGTATTGGACATTGGCCATTTTTGTACCAAGGTACAGACTTACAAGATTATTATTTTTTAGAATCAAAATTCGTAGATAAAATGCCCTTGAATTTATATTACGTTGGCGGCATTGACGTGTACTTTTCGTAAGTATTTTTGGAATTTCAAATTGGTTTTGTAACACAATTTAGTTATTAAATGACTAGTTAACATTTTTTTAAATTCTTGACCTACGAATTGACCTTTTGAACCTCAGAGAAATGAACTTATTGCAATAAAGCTGTAACGAAAACTTTCTATTTAAGAATTTAAATTTATTTACGAGTTATTTTGAAACTAAATTAAAGGAAACTGAAATTTATTTTCCTAGAATTTGGATTAGATTATTTAGATGACATCTTTGCAATTTTTGATACTGAAAAATGGAATATTGATTTTTCGTCAAAACCTCTTACAGTTTCGAAATCCTCAGATTAAATAATTTTTGAAAATAACATAAACAGACTTTGGGAAATGCGAAAATTTTAAAGGAAATACCTTGCATTTTCTATTTTTACGATATCTTCGTAACCGTTAGCCTTAGAGCAAATTTATTTGCAGATTTAGAATACTGACGTAATTTTATACTGAATTTATCAATTTAAACTTGAAAAAAAATTACATGGCACGTCTATATAAATAATATTTCTATCTGCTCATTTTTTAAAGTCCTGTGTCTTCCGAAATATTCATTTTTCGTCAAAACCTCTTGCAGTTTCGAAATCCTCAGATTAAACAATTTTAGAAAATAACATAAACAGACTTTGGGAAATGCGAAAATTTTATCAAAAAAAAATCAAAACTTTCATTTTCCATTTTTTTTACAATATCTAAACGTCAGCCTTAAGCAAAACTATTTTCAGATTTAGAAACCCTTTGGACTTTAGAAAAAGTGAAAAATTTACCAAAAAAATGTTTTCATTTTTTCAGCTTCCTTGCGATATCTACCAAATTGCACAAAACATTTTTTTTTTTTTAAGAACAATTTCTAACCGAACCTTCTAACATTATACATCATTCTGCGATCCATCCATCTCTTCGTCGATAGTTCACGCGAACCATCGAGCAAATGTTATACAACACTAGCTCAATTCTTAATTCACATATCGGGGTTAGTAGTGTATAGGAGATGATTACATTTCATTTCATTTCATTGCAACACTCCGTGTACAATCAGATGCACCGTTGCCGTTGCCTTCGCCATTTCGTTTGGACCGCTCTTCTATATATTTGTTCGGCTATGTAATGTAGGACATTAGGATATTATGTGCTCGAGCTCTTGTACGGCGAGTATATAGGTAGAGCCGGAGGATGTTGTGGTGCATAGATACAGAACGTGGCGAAACATGTCCAACGTCTATTCGGTATATAAACTATATATACTTTCATCCAAAACGGTTTCTATATCAGCCTTGGAAGACAAATGAAGAGGTGCCACCACAGAAATGGTTCGAAGGTGCGAAAATTCGAAGCAATTTATGATCTAGATATCTAAACTTTGACGAAAACCAAAGAAATGGTTTGTTGGTTTCTAAACCTCAACTGGATCCATCTTCGAATAATCATTTATTTGCTTAGATTCTGAAGAATCTTTGAATAAACCAATTCCATCAACGAGCAAATCGAAATTTCGATCGTTACGACAGCAAATTTGCTTAGCTTCTGCAGAATCTTTGAATAAGCCAATTCCACCAAATGGAAAATCAAAATTTCGATCGTCATGATAACATATTTGTTTAGCATCTGCAGAATCTTTGAATAAACCAATTCCATCAACGAGCAAATCTAAATTTCGATCGACACGACAGCAAATTTGCTTAGCTTCTGAAGAATATTTGAATAAACTAATTCCATCAACGAGCAAATCCAAATTTCGATCGTTACCTCAGCAAATTTGCTTAGCTTCTGCAGAATCTTTGAATAAACCAATTCCATCAACGAGCAAATCTAAATTTCGATCGTCACAACAGCAAATTTGCTTAGCTTCTGTAGAATCTTTGAATAAACTAATTCCATCAACGAGCAAATCTAAATTTCGATCCGACACGACAGCAAATTTGCTTAGCTTCTGAAGAATATTTGAATAAACCAATTCCATCAACGAGCAAATCCAAATTTCGATCGTCATGACAGCAAATTTGCTTAGCTTCTGAAGAATATTTGAATAAACTAATTCCATCAACGAGCAAATCTAAATTTCGATCCGACACGACAGCAAATTTGCTTAGCTTCTGAAGAATATTTGAATAAACCAATTCCATCAACGAGCAAATCCAAATTTCGATCGTCATGACAGCAAATTTGCTTAGCTTCTGAAGAATATTTGAATAAACCAATTCCATCAACGAGCAAATCCAAATTTCGATCGTTACCTCAGCAAATTTGCTTAGCTTCTGCAGAAACTTTGAATAAACCAATTCCATCAACGAGCAAATCTAAATTTCGATCGACACGACAGCAAATTTGCTTAGCTTCTGAAGAATATTTGAATATACTAATTCCATCAACGAGCAAATCCAAATTTCGATCGTTACCTCAGCAAATTTGCTTAGCTTCTGCAGAAACTTTGAATAAACCAATTCCATCAACGAGCAAATCTAAATTTCGATCGACACGACAGCAAATTTGCTTAGCTTCTGAAGAATATTTGAATAAACTAATTCCATCAACGAGCAAATCCAAATTTCGATCGTTACCTCAGCAAATTTGCTTAGCTTCTGCAGAAACTTTGAATAAACCAATTCCATCAACGAGCAAATCTAAATTTCGATCGACACGACAGCAAATTTGCTTAGCTTCTGCAGAATCTTTGAATAAGTCAATTCCATCAACGAGCAAATCTAAATTTCGATCGTCATGACAGCAAATTTGGTTCGCTTATGAAGAATCTTTGAATAAACCAATTCCGTCAATCAGCAAATCTAAATTTCAATCGTCGTGGCAGCAAATCGTCTTCGATTTCGATCGAAAGACGTCCTCGAGCCCGCGACGATTTCGCCCTCAACTGATGGAGGTGCACTTGTACCCCATCCGCGTTCTTGTTATTTACGCATGTCTTCGTCTGTCAAATGGGCGCGAGCAAATATCCTGTACCGGTCCGACAGTCGTGTCTTCACGGATGGCACGGCGTCAGTAGGGAGCGTACTCTCCGAAGCTCTGGGACCTGCGGATCAATACCCTTCCGTATATAACAACGACCGATATATACATACCTATTTACCAAACCGTGGCCTTTTCTATATAGCGTCTGCGATTCGATGTTACGTTTCGATCTAACGCGAGTCTTCTTGAATTTGGGAACTATGTCACAGATCTGAACCAACACCACACACACACACACACATCCAAGACAAACCATCCATTTGGTTCACTCAAATTATTTGCATATTTGCAACAACAACAAAACGGATTGGAAAAGACTAATTCGAACCTCTTTACCACCGGATTGTTGGTTCTTAATGAACCGCGCAGATTTCCAACCAATTTGTCCATTTCTTCTGTTCCCTTCACGCGATATATCTAATTAGCTAGAAATAATGCGGCGGTATCCGTTGGAACCCGACCAGACTGAAGAAACCCACGATAGGCACAGAAGAGGACGATGGTCTAGTAATTGTAATGACTGTGCAAAAAAAAAGCGATTAACGACGTAGTCTTGGTCCCTCCCGTACTGAAGATTAAAGCACCCGATGTTATTTGGTACAGTATATCGTAGTGCTCGTAGTTTCGACGTTTGGAATATCTTTGCCAAGTTCATCAAGTTTGGGGAAATTTCCAAGAGCAAGAGTAGATTTCTTTTGGAGGTATTGCGCGAAATTGGGTATTGAATTTGATGTGTACATTGAATAGTAGAAGATTTTCGCTGCCAACGTTCCTGTTGAAGAAGAACGTTCGATAGTAGAAGTGGTGACACGATTGGACCAGCTCAAGAAATGGCAAATTATATTCGGAGATGTTTAGTTTTCGTGGCGATGAAAAGCAATTTGTTTGAACTTATAATAAGACAAATCAAGATTGCAATTGACCTGAGAGTAAGGTCACTTGCAAAAGAATAAAATCGGCAAAAGTTCGGGTACATCGTTGGCATCGAAATGAATGAATTTCCATCGCCAGTGAAGTTATATAACGCAATCCTTGAATTGAACTGAAGATATCCATATTGCTTCGATAAAGGTAAACAAACAAGTGCCTCATTACGCAAAACATTGCGCCTGGAGGAAGAAAAGCAAATACCATTTGGCAGGTTTCCAATCACCTCGCTATAATCTCGTCAGTCCGGGCTCAAAATTCAGTAACGTTCGCTAGATACATTAATATCTTTACCAAGTTTTTCAAGTTTGGGGAAATTTCCAAGAGCAAGAGTAGATTTTTTTTGGAGGAATTGTGCGAAATTGGGTATTGAATTTGATGTGTACATTGAAAAGTAGAAGATTTTCGTTACCAACGTTCCTGTCGAAGAAGAGCGTTCGATAGAAGAAGTGGTGATACGATTGGACGAGCTCAAGAAATGCCAAATTATATTTCGGAGATGTTTAGTTTTCATGGCAATGAAAAGCAATTTGATTGAACTTATAATAAGACAAATCAAGATTGCAGTTGACCTGAGAGTAAAGTCACTTGCAAAAGAATAAAATACAAAATCGGCAAAAGTTCGGGTACATCGTTGGCATCGAAACGAATGAATTTCCATCACGAGTGAAGTTATATAACGCAATCCTTGAACTGAACTGAACATATCCATATTGCTTCGACAAAGGTAAACAAACAAGTGCCTCATTACGCAAAACATCGCGCCTGGAGGAAGAAAAGCAAATACCATTTTGCCAGGTTTCCAATCACTTCGCTATAATCTCATCAGTCCGGGCTCGAAATTCAGTAACATTCGCTAGATACATTAATGAAAGTGAGTAGAGTTTCTGCGATTACACTTTGCTGATGGAACGTGCTCCTGGCTGATTGCCAAGAGCTGGATTTCCATTCCAGCAAGTTTCTCTCGATCGAATTCATAATATGGATGGTTGCATCTTCGGGAGCTAAATACAAAAGTCAGACACGTAACTGTTTGTGTGCATACTGTTAACCCGATGATCTGACCCAAATAAATGTTACAACATCGCGTCGCGTTTCCATCATTTCCATGGAAATTAAATGGCTAGGAAAAAATCGGTTTTACAAATCGTTCTGCAAATTCATAAATTCTGTAAAAATCCAGTTTGGCTACAATTTGCACTACTGAAATTCTTTTGGGTTCGGCGAAGACCAATTTAATCACTTGCGAAATGGTAGGAAAATGAATTTTCGTCCATTACTTTTTCTAGGTATTTTTTATTGTTAACTACTTCTGTGTCTGATTAATTGCGATCGAGCTTTGGAGTTTCGATAACATGTGTAGGGCTTGCGGAGGAAATATAAATGTAGGGTAGACACCCCAATCTAGAAACGAATGTAATATTTTATTATGAATAGCTACCCCCTAGTTGGACTTCAGCTGGAGTCCCTTCGAAATTTAAAAGGTTTTATAGTTACGAAATGATGAAACGATCGAAAGCGATCAATAAAACTTTGCTAAATACTAGTACTGTTACGAATTAATTCGCGCAATTTTGTAAAGAAATATTAAATTTTGCGCTATAAACGAAGTGTATAATTAATGTGAGCTCGAGAATTTATGGCCAATGTAACTTTTTATCACAGATCTTATAAAAACAAACGTTGTACTTCAATTTTTTTTTTTGGTTGTCCCAACTCGACCTACCATTTGGTAACGGGCAAACATGTCCGATGACGGAAAAACTGAGCTTTTCTTATTTTCCATCGAAGCCACGATATTTAACATATTATTAACTTTATACACCCGTCGCTTATTTAGTTTTGTTTCGCCAACGATATATGTTGTTATATTATTATTTATCGGGTTCAGTAGCCTGAGTGATGCATGTTCGGTTCGCCAGGTAGAACCTTCAGGTATATATACACATATGTATAACACATGAATTTATTATAATCCTTCACCTACCATAACGCAAAATAAACCGTGGACGTATAAAAAAGCAATGAGAAAAAGGAAGCGAAATGCTCCACAAGAATCAGATTATTAACAGCAATAAATTGCGCGATCTGAATAAAGTTCGATGTCTTGTCTTGGTCGAAAATGAACCAACGTTTTTAAAGAATTTTTTTAAATCTTTTGTTGAGACAGGATTTTTTAAATCTTTTTATGAAATAATTTTTTTTTTTGTGCAAATCTAAGGAATATTAATAAACGTTTATATGAGCAAAGTCGAGACAAACTATAAAAGAATTAAATTATGCATTACTTCTTTTGTGTTATAAAATACCGTGTGTATTCTGGGGATATTTTAACACGTTTATTAAATTATTTTAGTTGCGCTTGTAATAAAAATAACATGTCTGCGCGTGTAAATGTAATGAAAGGATAATGTAAAGCGCAACAAAAATTAAGTGATTAAAAAATATCAGTAATGTGAAATTTTAATATGGTGAAAAACGATTTTTTGGGGCCAAGTCAGGTCATTTAGTGTTTGAGATTTTTTTAATAACCAGACAAAAAAAATAGCTGATTTGCCTCAAATTTTTCAAGAAATTTAAGATTAAAAAACGTGATTTTTAAGATCAAGTCAGGTCATCTGCTGTTCATATGATTTAAAAAAAAAAAAAAACACTTTTCATAAAAAAACATGATTTTTGGGTCAAATTAGGTCAATTACTGTTTAAACGATTTTTAACCAATATCCAAATAAAATAAGCAACTATCTGATTGATCTATTTGTTAAGAAAATATAACAAAATTTCATATCTACAAAACATCCTGTATAAATTTAATTAATTAAAATATCACCTTATCGCTTTTATCTCAAAAATTCTAAATTCGAAATTAATACATCGACCAGTTTGAAATATATAAAAATATTTAAAAAAAAATCTCACCAATTAAAAAAATATATAAAAAATTAAAGCCGGAACTAACAAATGGCAAAACAATTCAAAATATTCTTGTTTCTATCGTAGACTATCGTGATAACAAAGCTATTGATTCGCAGTTGCTGTTGAATATAGAGAAGGGAATCGAACAGAACCATTTGATGGTCACGCAACCATTTCTATTGTAACATGCATTTCGGTGGGAATTCTTCTTTGTCCTTAATTACTCGCCCAGAGTCTCCCCCACACAGATCCACCCAAAAGGAATCATCTACGAAATATATCGCAATTACAACGGATTTAGCTCAGACGAATATTTATCAACGATTCTTTAAATACGTGGTCAGAAACTGAAGAATAAATAAACGAAGAGATTTAAGAAGTGTTTTTGTTGATAGCTTGTATATTTGAACCTCGAAGAAGATTTTGCGATTTTTAAAACAACATATTGTCGAAATATTTTCTTCTTAGTTACAAACGTTATTTTCCATGCAAACCAACAAAATGGACATTCATTGTCTCGGTTAAACAAGATTTATGGTATTAGAAAGTGTTGAACACTTAAAGGATTAGAGCCAACCTACACCACTGGATTGAAACACAACCAAGAATTGTAAGACTAGAATTAGTAAGTACCTCTCTAGAGGGTACCTTTTGGTGGTAAGTCCTGTTTTAAGAGATGAATCAGTGATTGATTGGACGAGTTCGGTTGAGCAAAAAGTTAGATCTTAGAGTTTTAGGATATTATAGAAATCTTCGGCAATTTGGCGAGAAATGCCGCATGAAGAGTTGATCTTTTCAAAATTATGACAAACAAATTTTGGACGGTGATGAGGACAGTTATTGGCGAGTTCGCGGTGTTCCGCAAAGACATTATCTGGCAAATTATAATCCATATACACCTCTGTACTACCGATTGCATGGTGGATTGCACAACCATCGCGCGTGCATAGAGAAACCACCTTGAAATAAATCGAATAGAGAAAACCTTCGGTCTCTATAATAATAATACGCGATTGCTCGCTGCTTGCACTCTTTCGCAGCAGAAGGTATTTGCCAATGCAAAAGTGCATTCGATAATGCAATAGCAGTCCAAGGTTTACCACACACACACACACAACACACACAACACACACAACACACACACACACACACACACACACACACACACACACACACACACACACACACACCAAATGGTGAGTATATACGATAAGATGGAGTCATCATGAGATGGAATAGAAAAACAATGGAACTGCAGTAATGACGGTGGGATTTGATAGAAAATATTCGCGATCGAGTGATATCTTAAGCCAATACCTTGTCGAATCTTCTTCATTTTATAGAAGAATTTTTTACTCGTTTAGGTCAGATGAATACATATCGAAACGACGAGGACATGGAATAGACCCTTGGTGGGGATATTTGAAAAACAATCTTCGCGATCGAGCGATATCTGAAGCCAATACATTGTCGAATGTTCTTCTTGATTTTCTAGAAGAATTTTTTACTCGTTTGGGTCAGATGAATACATATCGAAACGACAAGGACATGGAATAGACCCTTGGTGGGGATATTTGAAAAACAATCTTCGCGATCGAGCGATATCTGAAGCCAATACATTGTCGAATGTTCTTCTTGATTTTCTAGAAGAATTTTTTACTCGTTTGGGTCAGATGAATACATATCGAAACGACGAGGACATGGAATAGACCCTTGGTGGGGATATTTGAAAAACAATCTTCGCGATCGAGCGATATCTGAAGCCAATACCTTGTCGAATGTTCTTCTTGATTTTCTAGAAGAATTTTTTACTCGTTTGGGTCAGATGAATACATATCGAAACGACGAGGACATGGAATAGACCCTTGGTGGGGATATTTGAAAAACAATCTTCGCGATCGAGCGATATCTTAAGCCAATACCTTGTCGAATGTTCTTCTTGATTTTCTAGAAGAATTTTTTACTCGTTTGGGTCGGATGAATACATATCGAAACGACGAGGACATAGAATAGACCCTTGGTGGGGATATTTGAAAAACAATCTTCGCGATCGAGCGATATCTGAAGCCAATACCTTGTCGAATGTTCTTCTTGATTTTCTAGAAGAATTTTTTACTCGTTTGGGTCAGATGAATACATATCGAAACGACGAGGACATGGAATAGACCCTTGGTGGGGATATTTGAAAATCAATCTTCGCGATCGAGCGATATCTGAAGCCAATACATTGTCGAATGTTCTTCTTCATTTTATAGAAGAATTTTTTACTCGTTTGGGTCAGATGAATACATATCGAAACGACAAGGACATGGAATAGACCCTTGGTGGGGATATTTGAAAAACAATCTTCGCGATCGAGCGATATCTGAAGCCAATACCTTGTCGAATGTTCTTCTTGATTTTCTAGAAGAATTTTTTACTCGTTTGGGTCAGATGAATACATATCGAAACGACGAGGACATGGAATAGACCCTTGGTGGGGATATTTGAAAAACAATCTTCGCGATCGAGCGATATCTTAAGCCAATACCTTGTCGAATGTTCTTCTTGATTTTCTAGAAGAATTTTTTACTCGTTTGGGTCGGATGAATACATATCGAAACGACGAGGACATAGAATAGACCCTTGGTGGGGATATTTGAAAAACAATCTTCGCGATCGAGCGATATCTGAAGCCAATACATTGTCGAATGTTCTTCTTGATTTTCTAGAAGAATTTTTTACTCGTTTGGGTCAGATGAATACATATCGAAACGACGAGGACATGGAATAGACCCTTGGTGGGGATATTTGAAAAACAATCTTCGCGATCGAGCGATAGCTCAAGCCAATACCTTGTCGAATGTTCTTCTTAATTTTCTAGAAGAATTTATTACTCGTTTGGGTCAGATGAATACATATCGAAACGACGAGGACATGGAATAGACCCTTGGTGGGGATATTTGAAAAACAATCTTCGCGATCGAGCGATATCTTAAGCCAATACCTTGTCGAATGTTCTTCTTGATTTTCTAGAAGAATTTTTTACTCGTTTGGGTCAGATGAATACATATCGAAACGACGAGGACATGGAATAGACCCTTGGTGGGGATATTTGAAAAACAATCTTCGCGATCGAGCGATATCTTAAGCCAATACCTTGTCGAATGTTCTTCTTGATTTTCTAGAAGAATTTTTTACTCGTTTGGGTCAGATGAATACATATCGAAACGACGAGGACATGATTGAATAGACCCTTGGTGGGGATATTTGAAAAACAATCTTCGCGATCGAGCGATATCTGAAGCCAATACATTGTCGAATGTTCTTCTTGATTTTCTAGAAGAATTTTTTACTCGTTTGGGTCGGATGAATACATATCGAAACGACGAGGACATGATTGAATAGACCCTTGGTGGGGATATTTGAAAAACAATCTTCGCGATCGAGCGATATCTTAAGCCAATACCTTGTCGAATGTTCTTCTTGATTTTATAGAAGAATTTTTTACTCGTTTGGGTCAAATGAATAAATATCGAAACGACGAGGACATAGAATAGACCCTTGGTGGGGATATTTGAAAAACAATCTTCGCGATCGAGTGATATCTTAAGCCAATACCTTGTCGAATGTTCTTCTTGATTTTCTAGAAGAATTTTTTACTCGTTTGGGTCGGATGAATACATATCGAAACGACGAGGACATGGAATAGACCCTTGGTGGGGATATTTGAAAATCAATCTTCGCGATCGAGCGATAGCTCAAGCCAATACCTTGTCGAATGTTCTTCTTAATTTTCTAGAAGAATTTTTTACTCGTTTGGGTCAGATGAATACATATCGAAACGACGAGGACATGGAATAGACCCTTGGTGGGGATATTTGAAAATCAATCTTCGCGATCGAGTGATATCTTAAGCCAATACCTTGTCGAATGTTCTTCTTGATTTTCTAGAAGAATTTTTTACTCGTTTGGGTCAAATGAATAAATATCGAAATGATGAGGACATCTAATAAACCCTTGTGGGTTTTGCAGAATATTAGATAAAAAATTGGGAATTAATGATTTGATTTACTGCATTTGGAGAAATACGAGTGAATCAGACATTTTATTTAGAAATTCGACGAGCTTTTCCAAATATTTGGTTCCGGCATTAGCGTATTTATTTGCAAATCTACACACCAATGCGTTATGTGTAGTTATAAAACTTGCTATAAGTTGTGGAACGAGCCGATAGGAGTAATTTTGCGAGGATATAAACAAGCTTTGATCGCTATAAACTAAAGTCAAGCCGCTCGCCTTAGATAATTGCAAATCTAAATCCAGATACATGTTAGGTATATAAATTAAAATATCGCTAGTAGTAATTGGTTCCTGAACGTGTTCCATGTATTATGTATTTAAAAAACACGTTATTGAACGCCGTTTGGACTTTTTTTTTAACAGTTCGTATAGTAAATCAGACTATCAACGAAGGATACATAATTTCAAAAGATAGAACATTTTACATAATTAGGTATCAGCCTCCTATAAGGAGTGATAATAAAAATCAGTCCAAGTAAATGGGATCCCGGCCTATAGATGAAGAATCCAAGCAATATCTGCGAAAATATGCTTAAAAAGTGGTCCCAGAAAACGGGATCCCGGCTCATAGGAAGAATTCCAAACAATATCTGCGAAAATGTGCAAAAAAAAGTGGTCCAAGTAGACGGGATCCCGGCTCATAGGCGGAATTTCAAGCAATATCTGCGAAAATATGCTTTAAAAATTCCGGACAAAAACTGCACGGATTCATTAATCTGGAGAAGGCGGCACAATATTGCGCTGAAGACGATAGAATGGGCATGTCTTCTATTTGTGGTAATACAGGAAAATTGTGTGGTAGCGTAGAGTAAGACTCCCGGTTTCAAGTAATCGACTAAATATCTCGGGTTGGAATCGCATTATACTCGGTGGAGGTAAACTGTAAAGCGGAAGCCTCCAGCTGCATGCTCGAGGTTAATTAGCTGCTAATTACGCAAGAATTAATTAATGTCAGCGTGCAAACAGTCGCAATATCAAATATACGACTATATCAAAATTGACGTGTATCTACCGACATAACTTGCCAAATGTTCATCCAAAGACGAAACGAAGAATTTGTTTTAAGATATTTTTTATTGGCATATCGCAAGAGCTATGGTTAATATAAAAACGGTTGCTTTAGCACATGCAGTTTTCTAATACGAATAAGGCAACTGCATTATAGCGTACCAAGAACAATGTAAAATTGCGAACAAGACAAGAGTTGTTTCTATACACGTAAGTTACATTCGCTCATAAAGGCAAGAAAGAATAGGTGAAGGTTACACCTCTGAGCGGTGCAAAATAGAAATGCAGTATATTCCATCGAATGGATATATAATTTCGCAATAAGCAAAAGCAATGTTGTGTTGTAGAAGCCCCGTACTCAACTATGGCATGGTCGTAAATTGCCAGTGCGTTATGTAAGATATATTACCGATAGATTATCCGTACGTTCGTGTATTTTACGATAGCCGTACAAATACATTGTCAGCCGCAATGGACGCGTCTTGAGCTAAGGTCTAACTGTGCATGGGTCTCGCAAAAAATAGATGAGGCTCGAATTGGTAAAAATGCATTTCCTGGTGTTAATGCCAACACCATACAAAGTATTCTTGAAGTTCAGAGCTGGTGCAAAGAATATGGAAAAGTTAGGATCATTGAAGAATGGTAATCTATTAAAATCTAAAGATGCTGAACTAAAATCTGCACGGGGGAATGAAATTTTGTTAATAAAAACACAAGTTCAATTTCAACACCGTATAGTGGAAATATTGGCAAAAATGATTTATTTGAGATTTTCCAGAAGAAGAAAAACAACTGAGGAGATTTCGACGTGGCGAGTTATTTTCTAACCATAAAATATCTCAGTCTTCTTCTGCTAAAACAAATTATTACACAAAAATAGCTCTATAACTCTAATTTGCAGGAGTTGCTTGAATAATGTCTCAATTGAAATTTTTTATGAACAAATATTCACCAACCTTTTCTTCGGATTACTTTATTTTTCTTTTTTTGTGAAGAACTCTTGTATTTTTTTTAAACGAAACAAAAATGAAAAATATCCCACAAGACAACTTACCAACTAAAAGATCACAGTCAATTTCCCTAATTTTAAATTTCATTCGAGTTATATATGCACTCGTTTTCCACTCTGTTACCTATGCGCATAAATTAACCCGACAGCATTTCATACAATTATCTCATATCTTCATGTCGAGATCTCAATTTTCATACTCACATATCTACCCTATATAGTCCAGGCTCGGCCAATATCTACGGGGGCGCTTCAAAAATCCCGAAAACATTCAACCATCCTCGGCGTAAGATTCGATAAAACCATTAAGCCAACTTTCTGGGAGTGCGCGCAGAATTGTTTTCTATTTTTTAATTGAAACCACAAAAGGAGCTTTCGCTCATCTACAGCAACCATCTACTGTAAATCAATGCCACGTCCCTTTGATAACAGTGCATCAGGGTCTCTTTTAGATATTGACATGTAAATTTATCATAACGTGCAAATAAATTGTTCATTTCACGATTATCAAACGAGTTTCGTCCAAACTTGACCAAGCCTGGCCACCAAAAGAAAACGCACCTAATCATGTATTCAAACGCAAGTTGTTCAAACACATACCCTTTGTCCACGTGATTACAACAAACAACCACCTGTTTGTAAGGCGCATGCAACTTATAATAATTACCTTTCAAAGTTCGCTGAAGAGCGAGGGGGGGTTTCTATTACACGCGCGCAAGAAACTAACCATGGTTCAATTCATCTCGCTAACGATTTCTTTTACATCATATGTGCGCTGCCAAATTCAATTTCAAAGCACTTGGCACCGTACACCCGATGCCGTGTTGGTTTTAATTTCACGGGTCTCTTGGCCGATATTAAAGTTAGTCCAGTTGGTGGTTCGCTACTTCTTGTAAAGCTTCGTCTAAAGCCATCGGTGTTCTGTAAATGCTTTATTGGTCGGCGAGCGTATTTTTAATACGGAACATTGCTTTGTCGTACTGCAGGAGTGGTGGCTGTTCAAACCTCACATTTGATTTTTGGAATAATTTATCTTTATGCCAATGGGTTCCAAATTGAATAAAACGTCCAAAAGGAATCGTTTGCCTAAGAATGGATTAAAGGCATTTACCAAGATAAATATGGCAACTGCGTGTAATAAAATATGCCAGCAGTTTTTTTTTGTTTCTTTCGATGGTATGTTTAGTAAAGGTTTAGTGCCTTCGGGCGAATGCAATTTTAAAGTAGAAACCGGTGGAAAATTATATGAAATTTATACAATTAGCCTCAAGGCAAAATTTGTGTAATACATTTTTAATCATACCTATAGTAATGTGCATGTACGACCTACGTGATAGAAGGAATTATAATTTTAAAGACCAAAAGAAATCTCAAGAAAGTTTCTCAAAACTGTTTATTTATTTGGTCATATTTTGACATTCGTTACTCTGCCAATTTTATGGCTGCGATTAATCATTGCAAAATCGACCCTGTTTGTCATGGAGTTACAAATACTCCAGCATCCAATCTACAATACAGACCAAACTCCTCCGCAGAACAGAGAAGAATAACCGAACTACAATTGAAAACGTAAATCGACCATTTACAAGCACGAAATGAACGAATAAACAGCTGGGGTTTGAATATATACGTGATCAAATAATATATAGCCGGGTGTTCAGAAGATGAAGAGTACCATCGGCAGGAGCAGCCGGAGGTTGGTCATAGAACCGATCAGATGGTAAAGAATTAAAACCATTCAGTGGCATTTTTAAGTAGCTCTAGGAAAACCTTCAAAAATTTCCTTGAAATATATATTTGACAATGAGGCAAAAGCTTTTTTCTTGCATCCCAAGATATGAAAAGGTGATGGTGATAAGAAGCTCAATTTGAAAAACGGGAAGTTTTGATATCATAAGGCATGGAGAAAGAACCTACAAAATCTACAAAGCCACATAAAAAAGTGGTAAGATTTTTTTTTGGTACAAAATATCGTGGCCTTAGGTTTGCTTTTGTTATTCATCCAGCTATGCACGTTTGGTTTTTCTTCGACAACATATGCGCACGGTAAGATTAACCATGCGGCATCAGCTGTTGTATATGTGTTCAAGTCCAAAAGAGAAAAGCCAGCCTACGGAGAAAAGAACATGTTACCACTATACAGACAGTACTGGGTTTTATATATAAGAGTGCTGTTATGGTACTCCTATATCTATGGACCTACCCACCACTTTGTACACAGAATAAGACACTCTTTCAAAAAAACGAAATGTTACATGGTATCATCAGTGACTGCGGTTATTATTATATACCATTTTTCTTCATTGTTGCACGATTTGTCGTTGGGACATTTTCGTCACTGACTGCGAGGAAGGATATTATATAGCGGAAGTTTAACGGATGCCAATATAAGTACGCATTTGTTTTGCAGAACAAAAAAATATGTTCAGTATAATCAACTGTTAATTGGCCAACCAATCGGTACTGTAAACTTCACGACACTTGAAAATTACAATTCTGCTGGTAGTTATAGAATAAATAACCGAGAGAGTAGCTGAAGATTTTATCTAGCACAATAAAATGTATCGGAACTTGAGTCTATGAGTAATTCGGTTTAATGGCTTAGATTCAGCTGTTTCATGGTGTACGCATCTGGCCTTACCATACATGTTGATGATGATGATGAGAGATAATGCACTTGAGATCTTCTGGAATACTGAACGCATCTAGATCGAAATTTGCATCCCCTATCTAATATTTGTTGAATCATTTAAAACGTTCATGTGGGATGAAAAATAAATGACGGGTGAACCGAAATATTAGCACAAGAATTATTCAAGAAAAACGACAATAGTAGATTACACCATCAGTGGTCGAAATGCAAGAGTTCATCGAAAACTTCTTGTTCGTTCAAATCACTGATCATCAAACAAATAAATTAAACACTCTGCACTGAATAATTTAGAACGTTCATGTGGGATGAAAAATAAATGACGGGTGAACCGAAATATTAGCACAAGAATTCTTCAAGAAAAACGACAATAGTAGATTACACCATCAGTGGTCGAAATGCAAGAGTTCATCGAAAACTTCTTGTTCGTTCAAATCACTGATCATCAAACAAATAAATTAAACACTCTGCACTGAATAATTTAGAACGTTCATGTGGGATGAAAAATAAATGACGGGTGAACCGAAATATTAGCACAAGAATTCTTCAAGAAAAACGACAATAGTAGATTACACCATCAGTGGTCGAAATGCAAGAGTTCATCGAAAACTTCTTGTTCGTTCAAATCACTGATCATCAAACAAATAAATTAAACACTCTGCACTGAATAATTTAGAACGTTCATGTGGGATGAAAAATAAATGACGGGTGAACCGAAATATTAGCACAAGAATTCTTCAAGAAAAACGACAATAGTAGATTACACCATCAGTGGTCGAAATGCAAGAGTTCATCGAAAACTTCTTGTTCGTTCAAATCACTGATCATCAAACAAATAAATTAAACACTCTGCACTGAATAATTTAGAACGTTCATGTGGGATGAAAAATAAATGACGGGTGAACCGAAATATTAGCACAAGAATTCTTCAAGAAAAACGACAATAGTAGATTACACCATCAGTGGTCGAAATGCAAGAGTTCATCGAAAACTTCTTGTTCGTTCAAATCACTGATCATCAAACAAATAAATTAAACACTCTGCACTGAATAATTTACAACGTTCATGTGGGATGAAAAATAAATGACGAGTGAACCGAAATATTAGCACAAGAATTCTTCAAGAAAAACGACAATAGTAGATTACACCATCAGTGGTCGAAATGCAAGAGTTCATCGAAAACTTCTTGTTCGTTCAAATCACTGATCATCAAACAAATAAATTAAACACTCTGCACTGAATAATTTACAACGTTCATGTGGGATGAAAAATAAATGACGAGTGAACCGAAATATTAGCACAAGAATTCTTCAAGAAAAACGACAATAGTAGATTACACCATCAGTGGTCGAAATGCAAGAGTTCATCGAAAACTTCTTGTTCGTTCAAATCACTGATCATCAAACAAATAAATTAAACACTCTGCACTGAATAATTTGCAACGTTCATGTGGGATGAAAAATAAATGACGGGTGAACCGAAATATTAGCACAAGAATTCTTCAAGAAAAACGACAATAGTAGATTACACCATCAGTGGTCGAAATGCAAGAGTTCATCGAAAACTTCTTGTTCGTTCAAATCACTGATCATCAAACAAATAAATTAAACACTCTGCACTGAATAATTTACAACGTTCATGTGGGATGAAAAATAAATGACGAGTGAACCGAAATATTAGCACAAGAATTCTTCAAGAAAAACGACAATAGTAGATTACACCATCAGTGGTCGAAATGCAAGAGTTCATCGAAAACTTCTTGTTCGTTCAAATCACTGATCATCAAACAAATAAATTAAACACTCTGCACTGAATAATTTACAACGTTCATGTGGGATGAAAAATAAATGACGAGTGAACCGAAATATTAGCACAAGAATTCTTCAAGAAAAACGACAATAGTAGATTACACCATCAGTGGTCGAAATGCAAGAGTTCATCGAAAACTTCTTGTTCGTTCAAATCACTGATCATCAAACAAATAAATTAAACACTCTGCACTGAATAATTTAGAACGTTCATGTGGGATGAAAAATAAATGACGGGTGAACCGAAATATTAGCACAAGAATTCTTCAAGAAAAACGACAATAGTAGATTACACCATCAGTGGTCGAAATGCAAGAGTTCATCGAAAACTTCTTGTTCGTTCAAATCACTGATCATCAAACAAATAAATTAAACACTCTGCACTGAATAATTTACAACGTTCATGTGGGATGAAAAATAAATGACGAGTGAACCGAAATATTAGCACAAGAATTCTTCAAGAAAAACGACAATAGTAGATTACACCATCAGTGGTCGAAATGCAAGAGTTCATCGAAAACTTCTTGTTCGTTCAAATCACTGATCATCAAACAAATAAATTAAACACTCTGCACTGAATAATTTACAACGTTCATGTGGGATGAAAAATAAATGACGAGTGAACCGAAATATTAGCACAAGAATTCTTCAAGAAAAACGACAATAGTAGATTACACCATCAGTGGTCGAAATGCAAGAGTTCATCGAAAACTTCTTGTTCGTTCAAATCACTGATCATCAAACAAATAAATTAAACACTCTGCACTGAATAATTTGCAACGTTCATGTGGGATGAAAAATAAATGACGGGTGAACCGAAATATTAGCACAAGAATTCTTCAAGAAAAACGACAATAGTAGATTACACCATCAGTGGTCGAAATGCAAGAGTTCATCGAAAACTTCTTGTTCGTTCAAATCACTGATCATCAAACAAATAAATTAAACACTCTGCACTGAATAATTTGCAACGTTCATGTGGGATGAAAAATAAATGACGGGTGAACCGAAATATTAGCACAAGAATTCTTCAAGAAAAACGACAATAGTAGATTACACCATCAGTGGTCGAAATGCAAGAGTTCATCGAAAACTTCTTGTTCGTTCAAATCACTGATCATCAAACAAATAAATTAAACACTCTGCACTGAATAATTTAGAACGTTCATGTGGGATGAAAAATAAATGACGAGTGAACCGAAATATTAGCACAAGAATTCTTCAAGAAAAACGACAATAGTAGATTACACCATCAGTGGTCGAAATGCAAGAGTTCATCGAAAACTTCTTGTTCGTTCAAATCACTGATCATCAAACAAATAAATTAAACACTCTGCACTGAATAATTTGCAACGTTCATGTGGGATGAAAAATAAATGACGGGTGAACCGAAATATTAGCACAAGAATTCTTCAAGAAAAACGACAATAGTAGATTACACCATCAGTGGTCGAAATGCAAGAGTTCATCGAAAACTTCTTGTTCGTTCAAATCACTGATCATCAAACAAATAAATTAAACACTCTGCACTGAATAATTTGCAACGTTCATGTGGGATGAAAAATAAATGACGGGTGAACCGAAATATTAGCACAAGAATTCTTCAAGAAAAACGACAATAGTAGATTACACCATCAGTGGTCGAAATGCAAGAGTTCATCGAAAACTTCTTGTTCGTTCAAATCACTGATCATCAAACAAATAAATTAAACACTCTGCACTGAATAATTTAGAACGTTCATGTGGGATGAAAAATAAATGACGAGTGAACCGAAATATTAGCACAAGAATTCTTCAAGAAAAACGACAATAGTAGATTACACCATCAGTGGTCGAAATGCAAGAGTTCATCGAAAACTTCTTGTTCGTTCAAATCACTGATCATCAAACAAATAAATTAAACACTCTGCACTGAATAATTTAGAACGTTCATGTGGGATGAAAAATAAATGACGGGTGAACCGAAATATTAGCACAAGAATTCTTCAAGAAAAACGACAATAGTAGATTACACCATCAGTGGTCGAAATGCAAGAGTTCATCGAAAACTTCTTGTTCGTTCAAATCACTGATCATCAAACAAATAAATTAAACACTCTGCACTGAATAATTTAGAACGTTCATGTGGGATGAAAAATAAATGACGGGTGAACCGAAATATTAGCACAAGAATTCTTCAAGAAAAACGACAATAGTAGATTACACCATCAGTGGTCGAAATGCAAGAGTTCATCGAAAACTTCTTGTTCGTTCAAATCACTGATCATCAAACAAATAAATTAAACACTCTGCACTGAATAATTTACAACGTTCATGTGGGATGAAAAATAAATGACGAGTGAACCGAAATATTAGCACAAGAATTCTTCAAGAAAAACGACAATAGCAGATTACACCATCAGTGGTCGAAATGCAAGAGTTCATCGAAAACTTCTTGTTCGTTCAAATCACTGATCATCAAACAAATAAATTAAACACTCTGCACTGAATAATTTACAACGTTCATGTGGGATGAAAAATAAATGACGAGTGAACCGAAATATTAGCACAAGAATTCTTCAAGAAAAACGACAATAGTAGATTACACCATCAGTGGTCGAAATGCAAGAGTTCATCGAAAACTTCTTGTTCGTTCAAATCACTGATCATCAAACAAATAAATTAAACACTCTGCACTGAATAATTTGCAACGTTCATGTGGGATGAAAAATAAATGACGGGTGAACCGAAATATTAGCACAAGAATTCTTCAAGAAAAACGACAATAGTAGATTACACCATCAGTGGTCGAAATGCAAGAGTTCATCGAAAACTTCTTGTTCGTTCAAATCACTGATCACCAAACAAATAAATTAAACACTCTGCACTGAATAATTTACAACGTTCATGTGGGATGAAAAATAAATGACGGGTGAACCGAAATATTAGCACAAGAATTCTTCAAGAAAAACGACAATAGCAGATTACACCATCAGTGGTCGAAATGCAAGAGTTCATCGAAAACTTCTTGTTCGTTCAAATCACTGATCATCAAACAAATAAATTAAACACTCTGCACTGAATAATTTACAACGTTCATGTGGGATGAAAAATAAATGACGAGTGAACCGAAATATTAGCACAAGAATTCTTCAAGAAAAACGACAATAGTAGATTACACCATCAGTGGTCGAAATGCAAGAGTTCATCGAAAACTTCTTGTTCGTTCAAATCACTGATCATCAAACAAATAAATTAAACACTCTGCACTGAATAATTTGCAACGTTCATGTGGGATGAAAAATAAATGACGGGTGAACCGAAATATTAGCACAAGAATTCTTCAAGAAAAACGACAATAGTAGATTACACCATCAGTGGTCGAAATGCAAGAGTTCATCGAAAACTTCTTGTTCGTTCAAATCACTGATCATCAAACAAATAAATTAAACACTCTGCACTGAATAATTTACAACGTTCATGTGGGATGAAAAATAAATGACGAGTGAACCGAAATATTAGCACAAGAATTCTTCAAGAAAAACGACAATAGTAGATTACACCATCAGTGGTCGAAATGCAAGAGTTCATCGAAAACTTCTTGTTCGTTCAAATCACTGATCACCAAACAAATAAATTAAACACTCTGCACTGAATAATTTACAACGTTCATGTGGGATGAAAAATAAATGACGAGTGAACCGAAATATTAGCACAAGAATTCTTCAAGAAAAACGACAATAGTAGATTACACCATCAGTGGTCGAAATGCAAGAGTTCATCGAAAACTTCTTGTTCGTTCAAATCACTGATCATCAAACAAATAAATTAAACACTCTGCACTGAATAATTTACAACGTTCATGTGGGATGAAAAATAAATGACGAGTGAACCGAAATATTAGCACAAGAATTCTTCAAGAAAAACGACAATAGTAGATAATACCATCGGTGGTCGAAATGCAAGAGTTCATCGAAAACTTCTTGTTCGTTCAGATCTCTAATGATCACGCAAATAAATTAAACACTCTTCACTCTACGTGAGGGTACCTTCATCCCGTGCAATTAATTAAATCCTTCAATAGCTGAATAATATTATATTAACAACAGTCTGATGGTAACTCAGGCGCATTAGATTGCACTAGGTACCAATACCAAGGTGCTCGTACACGAGATCATGGCCCACCTTAACCGGGGGCACCATCTTACCTCGATGATGCAGAAGTGCGGTGGTATCACCTGTTGTTTATCTACGCGGCAGACCGACCGGATGACGTGAAGCCTTTAGGGATACGGGCCAAGATGTGAACATGAAACATGGTAGGCCAGCATGTGTGCGTTCGGAAGAATGAGTTATCAATCATTGGAATTGGTTGCGTTTGTTCAGAAATGTTTTAATTGCGTATTTGCAATGGGGAATTTGATGTGTTGTAACGGAAGTTGAAGATTGCAATTTTTGCGAAGAAATTATTTGATGAACATGCCAAAATAATGTGCACCACGAAGATATTTTCCAATTATATCTGATTTTTTGTTATCTACACCAAGTAAATACTTCCCACAAGTTTGCACTGTTTGGTGATTCACCGAAAAATCCATCAATTTTTTTTTGTATTTGCGAAAAAAATGTTGGAAAAATCAAATAACAAATACCACGATTGATATTTTCGCAATATTTACAGAAAAAATGTAACTTAATGGTGTGGCGAGGTTTGGTTGCAGCAGTGCATTAATCGCCACGTTGTAAATTTTTATGGGTTTATGAGTACTCTTATATACAGTGCGTTGCAATTTTAAGCGAACACGTATTTTTCGAATTTGTATAAAATTGGTGAACCGATTTACTAGTTGCATTAAAATAGACGCTTCTTTCGAAAGAGCTGAACACCCGGTACAGGTTTATGTAGGTTAAGCGATCTGTTTTAATAAAGGGATGGTTCCCTCCTATCTATTGTTGTTCCAGAGGGTGGTTCGGAAACCTGAATGCACAGTTACAGCAAAATCACATATCAACAGCAATTGTATGCGCATCGTGCAAAGAGTTTGTGAGAATCGGGCGAGCTTAACTGAGGAGGCACTGTCAAACGAAGGGGTGCTTCGTTCTACATATTCGATCTTTGTGTGCAACATTTTAAAAACGAACTAAAGTAACGTTTCACTAGCTAAAAGTTTGTAGAAAATTTTTGTATTGCTATTCAAATTGAGTTTTTTTTACATGGTATAGAATATCACCCAAATACCGTAACTTAAATTTATAAACCGCTTATTAATTTTTTTTTATCTAATAATAAATATAATATTGAATTAAATAATATCCGAAATGTAGCAGTACAAAATGGCTATTCTTATAAAATTATAAATAAATTATTAAGCAAATTTAAAAGAACAAAAGATATCAAAAATATTAGTAGTTTAGAACAAAGTAATAATTCAACTCAAAAATTTGTTAAATTACCATTTGATCCTATAATTGCACGATCCAATAAATATAATTTTAAAGTAGCATATAATAGTTCTAATAGTCTTGCTAATTTTCTAAGAAATCCCAAAGATTTGATTGATTTCAACAAAAATTCTGGTATTTATAAAATATCTTGTTCTTGTTGTCCTAAAGTATATATAGGACAAACACGTGGACCAATCGAAACTATATTCAAGGAGCATTTAGATCATTTTAGATTAAATAGAAAAGATAAAAGTGCTGTAGCCGAGCATATTTTTGACTAACTCAGGTCATCCTATTCAAATTAGTTCAGTTAAATTACTTAAAAGTGTTTTAAATTACCGTAACTTAATGCTTTAAGTTACGGTATTTGGGTGATATTCTATACTAATTAATTTATATAGTTTTAAAAGAATTATAGGTCATATTATATGCCATTTTTGAAATACTTCTGTCATGTTGACTTATTTATTTAATAGTATATCAATCACGATTCGTGACAGAGGTATTTTATTTAGTTTTTATCTTGTGCTACTGAAGATGGGGGCATAGCCTTCGAAATGCGCATCTAGCGACTTAATGCTTTAAGTTGTGGTAATCTATACTATTATTTAACACCGTGGTGATAATTAAAACAAAAATCTACATGTTCTCTTTTTCCAAAGTGCAAAAATTTTATTTCTTTCAGAGACAGAGATATTCTCGCATTTTTTCCAAACACACATCTTTGAAAGTACATAATAAATATTGCACAGTTATATTCCAAAACAACGCCTAAGCCCAAAACAAATTTCAGTAGTCTGGACAAAAGCACACACATTCTTTACGACCGCATATTAAAATTTACACTCATTTTATGTCTTTTCGTCTTAAATAGCCAACGCGCGCGCGCGCCTCGTTCAGACAATCAACTGTGCCACACTCTTGGACAGGAGTCACGTTCAAGAAACTCATTACGAAAATTTAAAAAATATTACAAGTTACCATTCAATATACGGGGGCAATAAAATTTGTTACACTAATGCAACGTGATGTCAAGTATCACCAAAGGAAAAAAAATCGATTTGGCGCTGAGTTTGTTTACCACATCTTTGCACGTAATTGGCAAGTTGAGATTGTTCCCAAATGTACTAGGAACCAAAAAAAAAAAGAATCGAATAGCGAAATTAATTTAAACCCCGACCAACAACCTGGCGTTTTTTCATTGTTTTGCCAGTACCTGAGCAGTTTACCTTTTGTATACCTGGCTCGGGGAAGATGGCCAACGCCAACATGATATATACGAAGACGTTCTTTAACATTACAGAACTACTGGCGTTACACGCCGTGGAACGACGATACACTTCGCACGCATGCATTAAAAGAAATACAGATATATTCCGCAACACAGCTGATGGAAATTGAATATATTTAATGGACGCGTGGACGAACCGTGACGAAAAAGAAGCAAAATACGAATTAAACAAACAGGTTAACCACGAGTAGAGAGATTATATTGAAGCGACACAGGATGGATCATATGAGGCGATCTAAGGATATATTTCCTCGTCCAGTTAGTTCGGACCGTTCTTTGTCCCCACCCCGAACAATAGTCAATAATGAATCATCCAACGACGAGCTCACATGGAGGAGTTATCATCATCTACAGCAGTCTAGCGAGATAAATGGATCAAGTGACAACACATGTGCATCACCACGAAAACGAAATCGTTGAACGAAGAGAGAGGGGGGCCCCCCCATTTCTTTTGGTCATCCTCATCGCTGGGAGAGGCGAATAACGCAGCCCTAGCTGCCGCATTATTATCAGACCTCGACCATTTGTATCGTGGCTTCGTTTGGTGAAAGAACCCTCCCGAACTAGTCTTGTGCGATTAATAAATGCGCAAACGCTATGGCGTTGGTTTTACGTAATCACGAGGGAATAAGAAAAATCCCAGGAGAATCAAACTGCAATTTGATGATTAACAAAATATGCCCCAAAAAAAAAATGTTGCTAAAGAATTGCGGAAAGAAAAGACAGGACCAACAATTTTAAACATTACTAATGGTTAAAAAAAAATGCTATTCTTACAAAATTATAAATAACATATTAAGAAAATTTAAAAGCACAAGAGATATCAGAAATATTAGTTGTTTAAAACAAAGTAATAATTCAACTCCAAAATTTATTAAATTACCATTTGATCTTATAATTGAACGTGGTTTAGATAGTATTTTAAATAACTGTAATTTTTAAGTAAAATATAATAGTGTTGATCATTTTCTAGAAAATCCCACAAAGATTTGATTAACTTCAATAAAAAATCAGGTATTTATGAAATATCTTGTTCTAGTTGTCCTAAAGTATATATAGAAGACAAACACGTATACCAATTGAAACTAGATTTAATAACCTCATTTCAGATTAAATAGAAAAAATAAAAGTGCTGTAGCCGAGCATATTTTTCACTAACTCAGGTCATCCTATTCAATTTAGTTCACTTAAATTACTTAAAAGTGTTTTGAATTACCGTAATGCTTTAAGTTACGGTATTTGGGTGATATTTTATATTAATTAATTAATATAGTTTTAAAAGATTTATAGGTCATATTATATGCCCTTTTTGAAATACTTCTGTCATGTTGAGTTATTTATTTAATAGTATATCAATCACGATTCGTGACAGAGGTATTTTATTTAGTTTTTATCTTGTGCTACTGAGGATGGGGGCATGCCTTCGAAATGTGCATCTAGCTACTTAATGCTTTAAGTTACGGTGTTTGGGTGACATTCTACACTATTAATGGTATACTCCGTTAGATGCAGCAGGTACACTCGTGTTGAAGTAAACGTAAGAAAAATCCTCGACGGTAGGCGCCGTCTGCACTTTCTGCCGCAAAGATCCCGTTCTTCGATTCTCCTATTAGTATCGCGCATATTAATGCACAAGACATATAATAATTAATTCTAACGTTCTGCCCAGACCAACATTTCCAACGCACTTAAAGTGCCAAGAGGAGTATCTAACTGTACAAGATGCAGATGATGGTAAATCAAAACCTCGTCGGGTGTAATTTGCACGGGAATTTTTTAAACGAAATCATTCGATCATTTATTGATTTTAAAGGTCCAATCTTATATTAGAAACAGTTCGTTTCTATTAACAGAAAGCTACTTGCACGTCTGTTTGGGGGGCGGCCTAACTCTTCTTCCGCATTTAATCCTACATACAATTTATGCAAATCCACATGGATGCAAATTACTTTATAGACTGGCAGAAGGTGCAGCACGCGTTCTGGCTTCGGCTTTTGTCCATCACTAACCTACAGCGCGCTATAAGAACATGTGCACAAAATAATAGTGGTGTTCCATGCATCTCTTTTGTCTCCAGTCCGATGGGAACGAGACCAGACCAGACCAGACCAAGTGCAATGTTTATAGAAAAGGGGTCCATCGAGAGCGATGGACTGTAATATTGGGGCAGTGAAATCGTCTGTATGGGGGATGGTTGGAAAGTAGTAGCATATAATGAAGGGGTAGATCGCGTGCCACGTTGGAGATTGTTAGATCTAATTATAATGGCGACGAAGAGTTTGGTACAGATGAATGTAAAATTGATAAGAGTGTGGGAAAATGAATAATTCAAAATGAATCTTCTTGATACAGCGTGAGCTAATTGAAAGATAACTAGTTTATTTAGTAACATCATCGTTTCGATTATAACGTGCCAATTAAAATCAACAACAAGCCATCTGTTTATTGAAACATAAGACGTGTATAAATAAGATATCGAATAGTTAAACAAAAAACCAACAAGCTATTACGTTATCACAATTCTCAAACTGTCACTGCGATAATGGACTGATTTTTACTGGAGGCTGCTAATATAACTTTTACGACTTTCATTCAGCTGGCCCGAAGAAAGAAATTTGATTTTTCACCCCTTGCGTCACCAATACTAAGGCATTTCGAACTAGGCGGATTACTACGAAAATTCGAACAAACATTTTTTCCGAGTTTTTCTTTGTTAATATTCAACCTAGCAGGCAACTTAAGTTTTCTCTTTTTAAACTTAAGAAAAAAACTTTATTTTATTTCATGGATTACAATATATATTATATTCAATTTTATATATAAGGGAACCACAGAATAACTGACAATGTTAAAGTCTGTGTACTAAATGGTTACATTTCTTGTGGAGTCAAATACTTTTATAGTATTTGCTAAGTCTAAATAAAGTAATTAATTTAACAATAGTAAATTGATAATTCTAAATTAGGTAATTAGATTAATCAATGTTTTTAATTCGTGCCTTCAAAGAAAATAGTCGTATCGCTAACCTTGCTTAATAAACGTATTGATAAATATATAACAATTGATAATTCTAATTAAGGTAATTAGATTAATCAATGTTTTTAATTCGTGCCTTAAAAGAAAATAGTCGTATCGCTAAACTTGCTTAATATACGTATTGATAAATATATAACACCTCCCCATTAAAACAAAGACTGGGTGATTAATTTGAAAACTGATGAATGACAATATTTTTAACTTTATTTTAAAATATTTTAATGAGCAGTAATTCGAATTGTATCCAGGCTTATGGGTTCCTCCTGGGACACTGCATGATGTTTAGTTTTCAGGGTTTTAGGTGACAACAATATACGATATTTATACAATACAAAAAATCCAATACATATTAAAATTAAATAGATAATTATAGTCCATAAACTAGGGATTCGTAGCATATTAACATTAACATTTTTGTCTAAATCTAATGATAATTTATGCAAATTTTCTTTAATAATTTGTGTATCATCTAAATTAATATCTTCCAAATACAATGTACCTAAAGTTGGTGCTTCTTTATTTATTGAAAAAGTGTTTAATGAATTACATAACATTTTTCCTGGAATAATTTCTTTACATGGTTTATTTATTGAAGCATAATATTGTTCACTTAATAACAAATATTTTGACTTTGGTATTATTATTTCATATGAATGTTCATTTCTTGAAATGGGTAATGGATATAAATGGTAATAATTATAATCAATATTTTCTACGATTGGAATATCTAATAGAAATGTGATTTTGGTATTTAAAATATAAGCTCTTATATTTATAAGATTTTCAAAAGGTATAATTGTATTCAATTCTGGTTGCAATGGTAATGATTTCTCATTTAATTGTTTTTGTATTTTGATTAATTCATTAATTAAATGTACCGGATCAATAATTGATGGGTGCATTATATTTAATTTTGCAAATGTAATAGCAGTTTGTACTTTTTCCAATAATCTTAATATTGAATTTAAAGCTGCAATTAGTTGAATAAATACAGTATTTACTGATAACGTAATTAATTCTTTTGCATTACTTTGATGTATTGTTACTTCTAATTGGAGTATTTTTGATTTAAGATTCTCTTGATTGCTTGATAATTTATGAATAGTATTATTGAATTTTGTAATTGCTTCAGAAGTAAGGCTTATTTGTTGCTTTTGTGAGTTAATATATTTCACTTGATTAACCTTTAAATTTTCAATTTCATTATTCAATTTGATAGCGTCTTCTTGATCTAAATTACCTGTGATTGCTTTTATAATACTACCTAATCCATTAATTATTCCTCTTTTCTTTCGACGTGAAATTACTGGAGAAATTTGTAAAAACGTTTGTTGTATTTCCTCATTCAAATGTTGTATTAAATAAATGTAATTATGTGAATCATTTTGAATTGATAACGTAACATTAGTATTGTCATATATTTCTTTAATATTTATAAAATTTACTTTTAATTGTTCAAACTCAGTTTTTAATTTATTTAAATCAAATACTTGTACAAGAGTCCAAGTATCAGATATTATTTTAGTAGTTCCTAATTTGCATGGTAATAAACCAGGATTATTTATAATTTTAGTAATATTTAATTTAGTAGACATTATTCCGACGAAGAAGGATCTGAAACAATTGGAGGAAATCTCAAATTACTAAGATGTACTTTCCGTAAAATGTCATTATGATCTTTTATCATGCATGTATTATTTGGTAATAATTCCATAATTGTAAAAGGACCTTCATATTTTTTGTTTGTCTTATTTCTAGAAACATTCTTTTCATACACTGTATCATTAATTTTAAATCTATTTACATCAGATAGATTATTTCTTTGATTTAATAATCGTTCTTTTTTTTCTATCATTTTTTCTTGAATTAGTTTATAAGTAGTTTTCATTTTATTTTTATGATTTAAACAATATTCTTGAAAATAATTAAAATTATAAAATAAATCATAAGGATTTCTATTTTCGGTATGTCCTAATAATATTTCTAGTGGAGTATATCCTGTAACAGAATGTATCGTATTGTTATATGCAATAATTGTATATTTCATTAAATGAATAGGGGATTCTTTTGAAGTTTGTCTTAGTATTCTAAAATGTTCAATAATTGTGGAATGTAATCGCTCAATAAGTCCATTAGATTCTGGATGTTTAGGGGTTGTTATATGAAAAATTATTTTATGCATTTGTAACAATTGTTTTACACATTCATTATTGAATTCGCTTCCTCCATCCATTGTAATATTTGAGGGTACTCCATAATGTTGAAAATAATGAAGTAATTTATCTGCAATTTCTACAGCATTTTTGGAAACTATATTATAAGCTTGACCTATTTTTGAGAAAGCGTCTATAATTGTAACAAAATTATTTCCTTCAATAGTAAAGGTATCTACATGTAATTTTTCAAAAGGTTTTCCAGGGGTTTCAGTAAGTACCATAGGAATACTTGGCTGATTTCGTTCATATTTTGCTTTTTTACAAAAATCACAATTATTTATATAATTACTAATACTATCTTTCATATTTTTCCAATAATAATCTTTTCTTAATCTTGCTAAGGTTTCATTAATACCACGGTGATTAGTCTTTCCTTCATGGTGGTTGATAATTAAATTTATTTGTTCTTCTATATCATTAATATTCCGTGTTTTCTTTAAACATCGTATTAAAATAGGTCCATTATTTGAAAAGTGTTTGACATATGTACCACAAATATCTTTATACATTTTTTCGGTATCAATAAACAAATGAGTTGTAATTTTAGGTTCTGTATAAGATTTTAACAAGCTCAATATTTCTTCTTCATTCTGATCTTGACTAATATAGGCTTTAATAATAACTTTTCCTTCTTGATTTTCTACCATTGGTTGTTTTGGATTTGTCAAAACTGTTGTAATAAATATTTGTCTAGGTTTATTATTAATAATATCTTCTGAAATTGGTATACTTTGATTAGGTTCAATATCAATATTTGTATGAACTGTATTATCAATATCATTATCAATATATCTTATTAAGTCTCGAATTTCTGGGGTATTTGGGATTTCAGTATTTTCACAAATATTTTCAAGCATTTGATCTATATCATCATCATCTAAATTTACAATTATTGAAGCAGTATCTATGTCCAATAATTCGGTTGGATTAATTTCAACTCTTGATAAAGCGTCTGCATTTGTATTTAAACTACCCTTTTTATATATGACTTCATAATCAAACTCTTCTAACCGTAATCTCCAACGGGCTAATTTCGAATGAGGGTCTTTTAAAGAAAACAGCCACTGCAATGGTCTGTGATCTGTGTATATGGTAAACTTTCTACCGTATAAATATGGTCTAAAGAATTTAGTTGCCCAAACAATAGCGAGTAATTCTTTCTCTATAGTAGAATATTTAGTTTCACTTTCGTTAAGTGTACGCGAAGCATATGAAACTGGCAAATCATTAGGTGGACTTCCTTGACTTAAGACTGCACCTATGGCTAAATTTGATGCATCTGTAGTTAAAACAAAAGGTTTCTTAAAATCTGGATATTGCAAAATTGGATCATTAACTAACATTTCTTTACATTTTTCAAAACTTGCAATAAATTCGACTGAATGTTCTACTTTCTTTCCTTTCTTTAAACATTTTGTTATGGGTTTAGTTAATTTAGCGAAGTCTTGGATAAATTTACGATAATAACCAATTAATCCTAAGAAACTTTTAATTTCCTTTTGAGTAGTTGGAATGGGAAATTTAGTAATGGCTGAAATTTTATCAGGGTTTGGCTTTACACCTTCAGGGGTAATAATGTGTCCTAAATAAGCAACTTCTTTTCTTAAAAATTCACTCTTATCTAGTTGAATTTTGAAATTTGACAATCTTAAACGTTCAAAAACTTCTTTTAATCTTGAAATGTGTTCTTGAAGAGATGTTGAAAAAATAATAACATCGTCCAAATATACACTACATATTTCATTTTGCAACCCTCGTAAGATATTGTCCATAACTCTCTGGAAAGTGGAAGGGGCATTTTTTAAACCAAACGGCATTCTATTAAATTCATAATGACCGTTTTCAGTATTAAAAGCAGTTTTTTCAATATCTTTTTCTTCCATTTGGACTTGATGGAAGCCGGAAGTTAAATCTAGTGTTGTAAAATATTGACTTTTTCCTAATTTATCAAGGATATCAGTAATGTTGGGTAGAGGATACTTATCATTAATTGTTTTTTCATTTAATTTTCTGTAATCGATGACCATACGCCACTTCTTTTTTCCGCTGGCGTCTAATTTTTTTGGAACTATCCATACAGGACTTGACCATGGGGAAATTGATTGTCTAATAATATTTTGAGATAACATAGTATTGATTTGTTTTGAAACTTCTTGTTTGTGAATATTAGGATACCTATATGTTTTTGTAAAAATAGGTGTATTATCTGATAAGTTTATTTGGTGTTTTATTTGATTATTAAAAGATAAAGGCAATTCTTCACAATAAAATATATCTCTATAATTATAACATAATTGTCGTATTTGATCATTTTCCTCAGAATTAGTATGCTGTAAGCGTATGTTTCTTAAATTTTGTTTTAGTAAATTATCATATTCTCTGTTTGGAATAAATGAGTTTGTAATATGATTGATATTTATTTCTTCTAATGGATCTAATTCTTCAATTAAAATTGAATCTTTAAATATTATCGTACGTTCAATATCTGTAGAATTTGTTATGACACTGGTAGCTATTTGATTTTCAATTTTTACTAGTGCTGATGGCATTTCTAATCCTCTCTCAAAATTAATATAATTTATGTAGCCATAATTAATGTTTTTATCTACGGGAACTTGAACAATTTGCGCACATCTAGGTGAAATTTTAATTGTGATTAGCTGATTTTCTAAATATAAAGGTATATTTGCAAAAGGTGTAACTAATGAATTATTCTTTAAATCGATTTTTGCATTTAATTTTTGTAATAAATCGACTCCTATTAATCCATCATAATTAGGATTGAAATTAAATAAGTGAAATTTATGAAACATAGTGTTATTAAAAATTTTTGAAATTGGTTTGGTTAAACTATAACCATGTGAAGTTGTTTTATGAGCTGTACGAATTATAAAAGGATCGTCTTCAATTAGATTTGAATAATGTTTTTCTGCTAAGTTTGGATTTATTAAAGTTTTCGTAGAACCTGTGTCTAACATGAATTTGGAATTTGTTTCTGGTATAATAATATATGGTAGAGATGATACATTTGAATTATGTAAGACTATCTCGGGAAGTTTCTTTGAAAAACTAACGGAAAATTTTCTGATTTATTTATTTCCAGGTTATCATCATTTTGATTCTGGTCATTTGATGGTTGAACATCTTGATAATGGAGGTTATGACGTCTTGTATTAAATGTAGACGTTTCCATTGGAATTGGATGTTGATTATGATGAAAACGAGTATTATTATGATTGGAATTATTAGTGTGTCTGATGTTACCGCTATTTACTTCCATTGGTATAGGAGGTGGAAATCTCCTATTATTATTATTAGGTTCAAAAACATTTGGTTGTCTGAAGTTTTTATTGAAATTATGATTTTGATTGTTAAAAATTGGTTGTTGTTGAAATGGTCTTTGAAAATTATTATTAAAATTATAAGGGGTATTAAATCTTCTTTGATTAAATGAATTTTGATTGTTAGCTTGAAATTGATTTTGAGGATTTCGGTAATTGTTTTGAAAATTAATATTTTGTTTCTTATTCCGATTATAGTTGAGATTTTCTTCTTCTAAGACAATTTTAATGCCTTCTTCCAGAGTATCTGGGTCCCTACATCTAACTACTAAACTCATAGATTCTTTGAGTCCTCTCATGAATGTTTTCAGTGCTAAATTATTATATAATATTATTTTTGCATTTCGAATTTCTGCAATGGGTTCTTCATATGAACATTTTGCAATTAATAAGCTTCTTACATCTTGGCAGCGTTCACCAAAAGCTATGGCGGATTCATTGCCATTTTGAGTTAACATTAACATATCATTAACAAGAGAATCTTCATCTCGCTGGTCTCCAAAAGTTATTAATAAAAGCTTTTTTAAATCATCCCAAGTGTTTATATGTCTGATAGCAACGATTTGGGCTGCTCTTCCAACTAATTTATTTTTTATATGACGTAATAAAAATGAATTAAAATTACGATTTTCAGGGTTATCGGGATTTCTAGCTAGTTGATGTAAAATATCTTCACAGTTTGTGATGAATGTTGCAATTGTGATAGCATTACCATCGTAATTTGAAATGGTTTCTAATTGATCTCTTAAAGTAGCCATGTTATTTAAAAATTTTTGATTTATATTTATTAAATTATTCGATATTCTCAAAATCGTGAGGTTCAATATTTAAATTATCTAAATTATTACCATCATCCATATATATAAAGCAATAAAATTGTGAACAATATTTGACTTACATAAAAATTATTATTATCTTCATTAGATTCCTTTTTTTTTCTTTCTTCTTGATTAACGTTCGCTGTTGTCTTCACCAATCGACTCCTTCTCTTCTTTGTTGATTCTGGACTCACTGTCGATCTCACCCAAGGAATTTGACGATTTTTGTTCTCCTTCCAGGAATTGGACCACAGTTGGAACAGATGTCCAATCGACTCCTTCTCTTCTTTGTTGATTCTGGCCTCACTGTCGATCTCACCCAAGGAATTTGACGATTTTTGTTCTCCTTCCAGGAATTGGACCACAGTTGGAACAGATGTTTGATAATAAGCTCGATGAATGACAGGAACAACTTTTTAAGTTATGCGTTTATGATGTTCTATTTTTGATTAATTGTAGAGACAAAAGGACCTAAACCAATATTAGTGTTTTGGTTTCCTTCAAAAATCCTACCGACTGCGCCACTTAAGTTTTCTCTTTTTAAACTTAAGAAAAAAACTTTATTTTATTTCATGGATTACAATATATATTATATTCAATTTTATATATAAGGGAACCACAGAATAACTGACAATGTTAAAGTCTGTGTACTAAATGGTTACATTTCTTGTGGAGTCAAATACTTTTATAGTATTTGCTAAGTCTAAATAAAGTAATTAATTTAACAATAGTAAATTGATAATTCTAAATTAGGTAATTAGATTAATCAATGTTTTTAATTCGTGCCTTCAAAGAAAATAGTCGTATCGCTAACCTTGCTTAATAAACGTATTGATAAATATATAACAATTGATAATTCTAATTAAGGTAATTAGATTAATCAATGTTTTTAATTCGTGCCTTAAAAGAAAATAGTCGTATCGCTAAACTTGCTTAATATACGTATTGATAAATATATAACAGGCAGTTTATGATGTGATCTAAAGGTGCTTTTATGGTTTTAATATCGGTCATAAATGCAAATAGAATATTGTAAAGTTATATTGCCGAGGTTAAAGTCTTCGCCTCACCTCTTTGCTGTGTATATCAGACTTATTACATCGTCATAAAATGGTGTGCTTTTGCTGCAAGAGGTCTTGGCTCTTTCCGAGTCTTCACTTAAGATATGCACAGACAAGACAACCGAATGGTGTAAATTATCGCCGACAAAGAGGTCCTCTTTGGACGTACGATAATTTTATAACAAATATGAGGCATTTGCTCAAGATACTCTTGCATATATGACGTGTGATGAAACTGGTGAAAGAAGCCAGATTGTGTAGATTATACTCTCCATTTTGTGAGTTAAAGACAGTGAGCTCCTTAAGAGCACAACTGTATTAGAAAATTTAATTTATAGAAATATGTAATTCAGAAGTTCTTAAGGAAATAAGTAAAATGGTACCAAGTGACCAAATTTCTTAAACAATTCAATTTTAGAGTTTTTCTTAAACTATTCAATCGCAAATTTTAGAGTTAAAGACCTCGGTGAGTTCCGCAAGAGCACAACTGTATTAGAAAATTTAATTGATAGAAATATGTAAGTCAGAAGTTCTTAAGGAACCAAGTAAAATGGTACCAAGTGACCAAATTTCTTAAAAAAATCAATTTTTGAGTTTTTCTTAAACAATCAATCTCCAATTTTAGAGTTAAAGACCTCGGTGAGTTCCGCAAGAGCACAACTGTATTAGAAAATTTAATTGATAGAAATATGTAAGTCAGAAGTTCTTAAGGAACCAAGTAAAATGGTACCAAGTGACCAAATTTCTTAAAAAAATCAATTTTAGAGTTTTTCTTAAACAATCAATCTCCAATTTTAGAGTTAAAGACCTCGGTGAGCTCCTCAAGAGCACAACTGTATTAGAAAATTTAATTTATAGAAATATGTAATTCAGAAGTTCTTAAGGAACCAAGTAAAATGGTACCAAATGACCAAATTTCTTAAAAAAATCAATTTTAGAGTTTTTCTTAAACAATCAATCTCCAATTTTAGAGTTAAAGACCTCGGTGAGCTCCTCAAGAGCACAACTGTATTAGAAAATTTAATTTATAGAAATATGTAATTCAGAAGTTCTTAAGGAACCAAATAAAATGGTACCAAGTGACCAAATTTCTTAAAAAAATCAATTTTAGAGTTTTTCTTAAACAATCAATCTCCAATTTTAGAGTTAAAGACCTCGGTGAGCTCCTCAAGAGCACAACTGTATTAGAAAATTTAATTTATAGAAATATGTAATTCAGAAGTTCTTAAGGAACCAAATAAAATGGTACCAAGTGACCAAATTTCTTAAACAATTCAATTTTGGAGTTTTTCTTAAACTATTCAATCGCAAATTTTAGAGTTAAAGACCTCGGTGAGCTCCTCACGAGCACAGATGTATTAGAAAATGTAATTTATAAAAAAATGTAGTTCAGAAGTTCTTAAGAAACCAATTAAAATGGTACCAAGTGACCAAATTTCTTAAAACAAATCAATTTCGAAGCTCAAATCATTTCTAAAGATATTTTTAGAAGCTAGTGCCTAAAGCGAAATAAAATAGGTCCAAATTTCTTGCAGAGAATTAAACTTGGAAATTGTTTCAAAACAACAACAAAACATTCTCGAAGGTGTTTCAGTACCTTCTGAGTATGTATCAAGTAAAATGAGACCACGGCACCAAATTTCTTGCATAGAATTGAATTTCGAATTTGGCTCGTTTAAGATACGAAATAAAATGGTACCAAATTTCTTGTAGAATCGAATTTGGAAATAGTGACAAAAGGCAACAAATCATTTCCTGCGAAGGTGTTTCAGTACCTTTTGGTAATCGAAGGAAGTGACCAAATAAAAAAAAAGGTGATCCAAGGTGGGTCACCAAAAAAAGGTGACCCAAGGAAAATGGGAACACGGGCGCAAATGGGCGTATAGGTGCTTGTTCTTTCTTCATCAGAAGACGTGTTACGATCATACAGGACATAGGCGAGAACCGATATGTTGTTATTAGAAGAGAAGATACCCTGGCCATGTAACGTGCGCAGAATGTGAATCCAAATAACCAGTGTCGTTGACTTCATCTGAGGAGCGTGATGTGTTGTGCTCTCGTGGTAAATATATGTCTGCATGTATCTATGTCTGTGTACAAACATGTTTCGAGGGTACACACACACATACCCGATGTACACACATATATCGCCCTATGCGCAAGAAAAGTGACCCAAGTCGAAAATCAGCGAAGTTCAGCTAAATGTTCTAATCGACGCCAAAAGTGTTGTATATTTTTATCTGGGAAAATGTCACATATGAAATTGATAAATTTATCAATTGTCGAAGTTGGTACATGTTGATCTAGTCTTGAGTATTATACGGAAGTGTACGGACAATGTACGAGAAAAGCGACATATTTCGAGTTGTAACTCTGTTAAGTGTTATCGATGAGCAAGGAAAAAGGACTTTTATTTCGTAATAAGTTCGATGTACTAGAATTAAAATTTAAGCGGAAATGCGGCACGGAAAAACTGAACGATTCCAAGCTTATACTTAACGGAAGACGAAGAAAACAGAAAGTATACTGCAATTGTTAGAAAAATCACATTTCTGCGTATTACTTCAATCACTACCAATAATTTGTAATTATTACTTTTCGAGTTGTATAAAATATCACCCAAATACCGTAACTGAAAGCATTCAAGTATATATGGGATAAACACGTAGACCAATTGAAACTAGATTTAACTGGAGCATTTAGCTCATTTCAGATTAAATAGGAAAGATAAGTGCTGTAGCCGAGCATGTTTTTGATTCAGGTCATCCTATTCAAATTAGTTCACTTAAATTACTTAAAAGTGTTTTGAATTATTCAGAGTTAAATGCTTATGAAAGTATATACATGCATAAATCTAAATCAAATTTAATGAATTTAGATTCAGGCCCAATTTCATATTGTCTATTTAATTTATTTAATAAGAACTATTTTTAAATTTATTTTTACTTATTTTAGGTTTGACAAACCAAATGATGTTACTTGTTAGTTTCGTTAATTATTAATTTATTAAAAGATTTATAGGTCATATTATATGCCATTTTTGGAATATTTCTGTCATGTTGAGTTATTTATTTAATAGTATAGCAATAACGATTCGTGACAGAGGTATTTTATTTAGTTCTTATCTTGTGCTACTGAAGATGGGGGCATAGCCTTCGAAATGCACATCTATCTACTCAATGTTTTAAGTTACGGTATTTGGGCGATATTCTATACTATTATTTAACACCGTAGTGATCATTTTTAAAATGTATTTTAGTTGTTATACTTTCGTGCATATTACCATTTCTTCGTTTATTAAGTGCATTCGATTTCGTGTGTAATCAACTTTTAATATAAATAAACATTAGTGATTATGACACTCATTTTCATATAAATTTTCGAGTTATGCCCGAAAAGAAAGCGGGATTTATTTCCAATAAACGAGGGTCGAATAATTTGTTTTTACATAGAACTTCTTTCAAATTAAACTGTATAGAGATTATATTAGTATTTGTAAAGTAAAGTAAAGTATTTATATCATCAAGAGACAAGAATACATGCCTGTATATGATAAGTCAAAATATAAGATAAAACGGGTGTAAAAGTTATAAAGGTCCCAGTGATATAGATGAAAAATAATAAATAATCAATAGATTAAAATATATTAATAATTAAGAAATCAGTGAAAATATTCATCTACGCTTTCTAAAGGTATTTTTTATCATTGCCTTTACAATTTTTTATATCACGAATTGATTTTATTGCATTTGGGCAGCTTTTTGTATATTTTAAGTACCGCATAGTTGTGTGAACTTTTTGGAAATATTTGTTCTTGGATCGGGATGATGATAACGATCATTCGTTCTGGTATTGTAATTGTGTACAATATCGTTTAAAAAAAAAAACACGCATCTCTGTGCCCGTGAATATATAAATATATCCCTAACAGAAAAATACAAGACATCGTTAAAATATTACATTTTTTTAAGGTCGATATACCGTCGCGAATAATATTCTGCATAAATAAAGAGTTATTGATTCATTTTATTCTAATATATTTCGTAGGCACCTTAATTTATAGCAAAAACGAACTTATCTTAAGAACTACAGTGTTTTCCCCATCGCATATTATTTTCCAAGTTTATTACGAAGAATTTCGCTTCACTGATGCTAAAGTAATTTATTTATTGGAAATTAATTTCTACATTCAACTGTGTATTATATAATGTAATAATTAGTAAGTAAATGTTATTCTAATTTCCAAATGGCATTTGAAATTTGTATTTTTTCATGTATTTGAAAATTAGTTAAAGAGTCCGCAATCCTAAAGATTGGTTGGAAACAGCACGCCATGCCGATCTATCCTGAGCTAATCCCTTCATCTCCCTATAGCTATTCATCTCAACGTCTTCAACTATCTGACTCACATACTCCAATCTAGGCCTACCTACCCCTCTCTTTCCCTCCACTCTACCTTCTATGATCAATTGCATAATCCCCCCATGCCTAAGAATATGCCCTACTAATCTGTCTCTCCTACGCTGTAACACTCTCCAAATACTTCTCTTCTCCCCTACTAACTCTAGTACAGCTTCATTTGTTACTTTATCTTCCCAACCAATCCTCATCATCCTCCTATAACACCACATTTCGAATGCTTGTAATCTACGCTTCTCTTCCTTTCCTATAGTCTACGCCTCACACCCGTACAGTGCTACACTCCAAACATTTTGTGATTCTACTGCCTAAATAACAAAAATCTGACACTTCTTCGATTCTATTATCTCCTATTGTGATCCTCATTTTTCTACTGCATTCCTTTTTGTCACACCTCATCACTTTAGTTTTACCTATATTTATTTTCATGTTAAAATCCCTAGTCAATACTGCCTGCATACCATTCAATACCCTTTCTAAATTCTTTCCGCTTTCTTCCAATATAGCTATATCGTCGGCGAATCTCAACATATATATTTTCTCTCCCTGTACATTCACACCTACACTATACTCTTCTTTTACTTTGTTTATTGCATCTTCTATATATAGATTAAATAATAACGGTGAAAGTGTACATCCCTGCCGAACTCCCTTCCCTATTTTTGCTACCTCTTCTTCCCCCTCAATTCTAACTAAGGCAGTTTGGTGTTTATATAAATTAAAAATTATTCTCCTATCCTTATAATCTATACCCGTTTCTTTTAAAATTCTAAACATTATGTCCCAATCTACATTATCAAATGCCTTTTCTAAATCTACAAAAGCTATGCAAGTTACCTTTCCTACCCTCATTCTTTTTTCTACTACTGTTCTTAGTGCTAAAATCGCCTCCCTCGTCCCTCTGTTTTTCCTAAAACCAAACTGATCTTCTCCTAGCCTTTCCTCTACTTTATTTTCTAATCTCCTATAAATAATCTTTAGCAATATCTTCGATGCATGTGATAGTAGACTAATGGTCCTATAGTTCTCACACAGATTAGCTCCTATTTTCTTCGGCATTGTTACTATTCTACTACGCTGAAAATCCTGTGGTACTTCTCCCTTCTCATATATTTTACAAACTAACCTGTATAATCGCTCCTGCATTTTTTCCCCTGCGTGTTTTATTAATTCGGCTGGTATCATATCAATCCCCGCTGCTTTATTATTCCGTAAATCATTTAATGCTCTATGAAACTCTGACCTAAGTATGCTAGGACCTAAGTCATCCTCATCTATCTGTTCCACATTTTCTAGCTCCTCCATGTCCTGCCTACCTTTATATAAATCTTCAAGATACTCCTTCCATCTTCTAGCTTTTTCCTTATTTTCTGTGAGTTCCTTACCCTGCTTATCACATATAATGTTACCCTTTGGTTTTACTTTAGAAAAATGTGACTTAATTTTCCTGTAGCCCAAATCAACTTTACCTCTTCTCATATCCTCCTCAATATCCTCACAATTTCCTTTTATCCACTCTTCTTTCGCTAGCTTGCATATAAAATAAAATACTAGCTTGAAAATACATAAAAAAAAATCACGGCAATTGCCTGAGCAAATTTAAAAAAAAAATACTTCGCAATAGCTCCTCCAATTTTTGGACCGGCGTCGCTTTTCTCGTGCATCATAAAAAAAAAAATCCAAATAAAAATAATCATTGGCATTGGCATTACGAAACAACCATCAGCAATGCGACGACGAGTCTAGTTATGTTAAGTTATGTCAATGATTACAATCAACGAGCGAGTCATTGAGTTATGTCACTTTATAGAGTTATGTCATATTGATTCGATTCTCGTGGGACGTTACATTGGCACGGTAGATGAAGATGGAGAAGAAGTAGAATAGAGGCGGGTGTATTGTATGTAGGTGAATGCGACTTTCGATTTCGATATTCGCGTATACATAGTGTCACTGTACTCGGAGAGTCAGGCAGCGGAGCAGGTTCGTGTACGGTAATGGCCATGGCAATGACCAGACACGACGCTCGCCGTGTGTGGTGTAACGTACAAATCACTGCCGAAATTATACAATAGCGATGCGATGCGCGCAAAACGAGGACACGTCCTGACTGGGAATAATAAACGACAAAACATCGTATCTTATAAATCATGCCAATTGTCTTCGACGCGTTCATTAACAAACAAAACTATATGCGGGCTGCGAAAGACCTAATTATAGACATGTCACATTGTCGGATCTAGGTTGGTTGAATGCACTATCTTTAGTGCATTCGTTTCGAAACGAAGCCTGCTTACCTGTCTGAAGATTCCGAGCTGTCGTATCTATCCACGCAGCGTTTCTTCCGGCAATCCTCCTCCGTGTTCGGCGAGCAGGGCTGCATCGTCATCTCCTCGTCCAGCACACCACCAACACCACCGCCAACACCACCACCACCACGAACACCACCACAAACAGCTATTATATCCAAGTCGTAGGGACTATTGCTGGGAGCGCGGCGCAATTTCTGCAATATGCCGCCGTTACTGTATGGAAAGTGCGCGATAATCGCGCGGGTACCGTTCCTCGTGTCCACGGCCGTACAGCCGTCACCAGATTCGCATGTTTTCACCAATGTGTCGCCGTTTACACTCGGCGCCGCGTTCGCATCCTCCGCGCACAACGTACCATCTGCCATTTTGGGTAGCGCGCGCGGTCACTGTGTTGTGGTGTGTTGCGTGCGCCGCACCGCCGCCGCACTCCTGGATCGCGCGCGGCCGCGTCGGGCGCGTCCGCCTCGTGTGGCCTCGCACGATACGCACGGCGCATGTGTACCGCGTACACGCTGCATGGTGGCGGTGTTAAGGTGCATACAGACGACGTGACAAGTATACGCGAATTAGTGAAATGATACTTTTTTTTTATTTCAATGTAATATTACAAAATAATAAATACGATAATTAGAATATTTTAGGTACGACTGCTGCTAAACAAGCCAAATGCAAGGTATCAAGCAGACAGTCTTAGAAACCGTATGTTTGAAATAAAATCTACTATTCTAACTTTAATGAACAAAAAAGATTAATATGTAATTTAAATAATGTAACAATAAGTAGTTTTTAAATAGATGTTTTGTAATTTTATCTAGCCTAATGAAGAAATTGAAAAATATTTCGAAACGTTGCTCAAGAAGTTGTTCTATTTGAATGTCCAAAATTACCTGAGAAAATATTCAGATTGAATAATTACTGACGAGGACTATAAACTATTAATATTTATTAATATTTAAAAAAAATCTACTAAACTAACTTAATGAACAAAAACGATTAATATAAAACACTACACATCATACTATGATACATGTTTATATAAAAGAATAAAAATGCACGTAATTTAATGTCTGATACTAATAAATAAAACAAGTGTTTTTAAAGCACTTAAAGCTTTGAGTTACGGCATTTGGGTAAACTATTTATAGAATTTTAAATGAAATCAAAATAAGGTATGTTCTAAGTTATTGTAATCGTAATAAGTTAGTATACATTTGCGTTTTCATTATACACGATACGCGAGTATAGCCTTTAAAATAAACATTGGCTTACTCTCGCCATGTCGTCTGTAGCCGGCTTTATACTCCGCTGTAATCGGTCGCGTGTCCGCGATCCCCGCCAAAATTACAATTGCCACGTTGCGAATTGTTCTTACAAATCCCTAAAATGTACAATAATAAATCGTCTTTCAACTTATATAAATTTCAGTAAGCTACTTGAGGAATAATTGTTAATTCAATGATTTGAATAAAGACTAGTGACAAAAATTACCTCTGCGTGCAAAACTATTAACAATAAAAAAACGCTGTAAACTAAAACGAAATAAAAAGCCGAGTTTGCTATAATAAATTAATATGTTAGGTACTTTCTAAGATTGCATACCACATAATTTTCTTTATTATTAAATAAATCGTGTCCCTCATCGAAACCAACGATTTCAATTCCAACATTCAAACGATAAATATACAAAGAAATATTCAAACAATAAATCGTTCTTCAACTTACATAAATTTCAATAAATTACTTAGGGAATAATTGTTAATTCAATGATCTGAATAAAAACTAGAGTAACAGAAACACCTCTTGATACAAACTATTAAATAAATATATTTATTAGTCATCAAATAGCTTACATGACATGTCGTTCAATTATTTGTCCCGTTTATAATTAAAATACAAGATACTATAAATATATATTTACAGTACCTTAGCTACTTAGGTTGCCTATACATACTTATACTGACCATATGATTATAAACAATAACAAAGCCTATATAAATATTCATAAACTAAAACGAATAAAAAGTCGAGTTTGCTATAAGAAATCTATATTTTAGCTACTTTCTAAAAATGAATACGACATAATTTTATTAGTATAAAGGCAACAGTGGCTAGGAAATTTGTTCTCTTGGATACGTTTACAATTCCGATAGGTGCATCGTGTCGACTGACGGTTCAGCACGTTGCGACCGTGTATGACGTAGGCAACGTGTGTTCATTGCCCGCGATTGAGATAGATATAGACGACCGCCTTAAGTGAGACAGAGACGGACGAGCGCTGCTCGCTTGTATAGATAATACGCATGCATCTGTTTCGTTCTAGTGCAAGACCATAGATATATCTGTATTTTGTAGAGATGTACTTCAAGTGAGCAGCGGTGCAATTACGTAATTTACCTGTTCGTCGGGTAATGACATCTACTACGTGTGCGCTTCATGCCCAACATGAACGTAATATATAATAACATAGACAACTTGATGTACGAGGATGCACCCGACCAAGTCGATGCTTTTTTGTTGTTGTTTCTTTCGCTGTCGTCATTGTTTTCCTCGCGTCTCACTTGTACGCACGTTTTAAAGAAAGAAGTGCATATGAGTATTATAAATGGTAAATTTGTTGTTAAGAAACACATGGGACATTAATAAATTTTTAAAATACATTTAAAAGAATGTGACAAGGGTGTTCTATAATTTTATAGAATATCGTTCAAATGCCGGTTAATGACCGAAGTATTTTATTTCATGCTACTGATGATGAGGGCTATCCTACGAAATGCGCACGTAGTTATTAAATGATCAATTCATTATGAAAAATATTTATGTTCATTTAAAGCAAGAAAATATTTTTTTGTGGTAATTTTTGTGATTTATGTAATAATATATTAATATTTTGTACATGTAAATATATATAAAAAACTGTTTGTACCCACGTTATAAGGCCACCGTTTTTTTTCTCTTCAAAATTATTATTTTTGATTTATACGAGTTTTTGTTAATAAAATACAAGTGCAGTGTAAAAAATATTTGTGTTTTTCTTTGAGTTATATCTGCTTAAAAATAAATAATTTTGATGATTTAAAATTGGAAATATCGTCCCAAATTATTTTTTAAACAAACTAATAAATAGAAATACTGATTGCTCAAATAATTAAAATACGTGTTGTAAAACAAAGTCGTTGAATGCACCCTAACTTAAGTTGCATTCACAGACTTGAATATAACGAGGTGTTTTTTTTTTTATAAAATTCAAATGTGGGCGTAAAAAAGATCGAAAAGATCATAAAAAAATCCTGAAAAAAAATTAAGTCCACAATGCGGTTGGCATCATTCCTTCAACGGTTCCAGATGCTGGAGTTAAATTCTCTTCTTTGAGGAAATTTAGAGGCAAGAGCACCAAATGACCCTACAAAAAAAAATTTTTTTTAAACAGAATTTTTTTTAGAAATATTTTTTAAGACGTGATTTAAAAATGACGAAACCTTTATACTGTCCAACATTTGTTCCGCTCTAGAAATTTCAGTGTGGTATAAAGGTTTCAATGTTAATTGTTCTTTTAATTGCGCAAAAGTGTGTACTTCATCAGATGGCAAACAATGAAAGACTTTTTCATAAAACTCCGTATTTAGAGTTGCCGTTTCTTGCCATATCTAATAAAAAAAAATGCGTCTATCTTAATATTGGATTGAGCGGATTTATCATTTGATATGGTGTAAAAAAGCCTTTATTACGACAAATGGTTTATAGCGTAGTAAAGGCTCTTACACAGGATGACAAAAAATGCGTTCCAACAACAAATTTCCACTATACGACACAACAAACCTCTTTATAAAAACTACTCGAAATCGGATCACTGACATCGATATTAATCGTCTCGTGTTCCTTCCCCAAAATGCCCAAATGTTCCCGGAAGATATACCGCCGTAAAGAGCCGGCATATCTTCCCGTGGGATACGGTCTACCATTCATGGTACCATCGTCGAATTGCTCGTCTTCAATGAAGACTGCTATCTCCGAATCGCGCTTGCCTATTACCGATTTTGCGTACAATAAAGGGTTTTATTTTATTTTTTATCACCACTGTGTTAAATAATAGTATAGAATATCACCCAAATACCGTAACTTAAAGCATTAAGTAGCATTAAATAACTCATAAATAATTAAATTAGCAATAAATGGACTTAAAGAATTTCCAATAGCTGTACCTTCGTTTTGCTCAAATAATTGACCATTTAAATAAAAACAATTCCGAGACATACATAATTTAGTAAGTTTTAAGTGTTCATTAATAATAACAACGTCAACAGAATTATCCTTCAGCACATCTTCAAGAAAAATAAGTTTCAGGAATAGGAACACTTGGAAATAATGAGTACACATCAAATCAAATTAGTTTGATAGTTTTAAATCTTTAACAGTATTTATGAATTCTAAAGAATTGTTTAAAGCGAAACTGTCGAAATAAAACTTATTAAATACACTCGCTAACCAAGTAAATACGGAGGGGAGTCGATAGCAGACACTATTGGTCTTGCAGATTCACCAAGTTTGTGTATTTTTGGTAATACACACATTCTTCGTATTTAATGCTTTGGGTTTTGACGGTATTTGGTAGGTAATATTCTATACAAATTTTATTTCGAATAAACGAATGTTTTTGTACATTTTTTTTTATTTACGTACCTATTAGCGATCGATCGTTGATATTGGCAGACCCGCAAATAACAATTCTATCGTCGATAATCATCAACTTCGAATGTACGTAAATTAATTCGGTAATTGGTTCGTTGTTTAATATAGAATGCGTTCGAAGTCCGAAGAATGATATATAAATGCTCGGTTCTGAAATGCCTACAAAAGTAAATGCGCACACAATACGTGTAGTTGAAATATGTTTGTAAATATGAAATATGATTAAATAATTATTTTTTGTATGTACCCGCATTTTTAAGACGCTGTAATAATGAATCTTTGCCGCGTACAATGCTGGCGTAGTTCCAATGAGTTATGGCATGTAAAGAAGTGCCGGTGGCTCCCCCTACTTCCCCCTCAAATCCCGGCAAAAGAGGCATTACGACATATACGCGAAACGCGGCATTTTCTCTAAAAAAAAAAAAGAAACAAAAATCAACAAATATATATATATATATATTTGTATTTCAATTAATTGAAAAATAAATTTCGAAAGAATGTTTTTCTCTAAAGAAAACACAAAAATCAACAAAAATAAATTTAAAAAGACGAAAATCAACAAAAATTAATTTCAAAAATAAAGATTTTCTCTAAAAAAATCAAAAATCAACATTTTTTCCATCTTTTTAGAGAAACAAAAATGACTTAAAAATTAAATTTAAAAAAATTCTTTAAAAAGAAAACAAAAATCAACAAAAATAAATTTTAAAAAGATTTTTGTTGGATATGATACCTGGAAGACATTTCACTCACTTGTGAGCCCTTAAAATACGTTTATAGAGCGATTCGGCAATTAAATTGCGCGTGTCTGTATTTTGTTGCGAAAGCGAAACGAAAAATTGATTTTCGATGTAAATGTAATGTTGAGATCTGGATATGGCATCGATGTAGCCGTCGTGGATACTTTGCTCCACAACATCCGGCTCTAAAAAGCCACAAGACCACGTACTCACACTGCGTAAAATCTACGGAAAGAAAAACACTTCGATCTCCTCTTTATTTTTTTTCTTATAGTAGCAAATTTATCGATAAAATAGGCATTGTTAACTCATCGGCCGTCATTTGTTAAACAACCGATTCGTGCAAACAATTTGACATGTCAAGTCTGATTTTTGCTGTTGCGTGATATAATCATCGGCTTATAAAAACGCATATATAAAAAAATTCGTTATACCTTAACGATTTTTTTAAAAATATATATTACTTGGCAGGTGACTTTGTATTTTTCCACATCGATTATATTGGGCACATCGTCTGAAATATTGTACGATTTTGGGAGGATATATGGGTAGCTGTAGTTTAAACGAGCTTTTTCTAATTTAGTGGCGTTCCATCTTTGGATAAAGTGCCTGGCCACGTCTTTGGCACTCGCACCTTGAACGCAAATGCCTATATCGTGCCAAGGCATTCGTGGCGTCGTAACTCTATAAAATATTTTAAAATTGTCACTACGGTGTTAAATAATTGTATAGATTATCACCCAAATACCGTCAACTCAAAGCATTAAATACGATGAATTTACTTCTTTGTTTCGTTAATCGTTAATTTGTATTGTTCAAATGATTTGTACTTTTATCACAATTAGTGACAGAGGTATTTTATTTAGTTTTTATCTTGTGCTACTGAAGATGGGGGCATAGTCTTCGAAATGCGCATCTAGCTAGTAAATGCGTTGAGTTACGCTATTTGGGTGATAATCTACAAATTATGGTTCAAAATTAGAAAATTTCACTTAAATTTTTTTCAAGTCAATTTGTTAGTTTCATATTTATACCTGTCGATGAAATCCACGAACGGACAGTCCAAATTCTGGAAATCCTTGACGATAAAATTGCAATAATCTTTCCCAATCCAAAATTTAGCCCCGTTAACATCTCCATCATCCGCTTCGTCAACTTTAATAACGATATCGTGATTTTTTACCAAATCCCCAACAGTGGAATCCGTCCTCGAATAAACCATATTTATCAGCTCGTCCTTTTTCGTTTTCACTTTAGCTTTGAACGTATCCAAAGGATTTCTACGTTCAGATTCGGGCGTGTTCGGCTTTAGCTGTTGTCCTATAGTGAATTAAAAATGCACACAAAAAAAGAAGACGTTTCAGCCCGCTAAATTGATTTGAAGATCTCACCAGGTCGCGTAGGAATAAAAAGGTGATCTCCGTCGATCATTTGGCATTTTGGTATGGAATCTTCAGACTCATCTGCGGAGGAAGCGTTCGATTCGTGGATTATCGGTGGCGGAGGTACAGGGCATTGTTTATAAGCGGGAATTGGAATTGGGTAGAAATGATCACCCGCGGGTGTTGTGGAGGTTTTTTTCTTTAGCGTCGATATGTCACCTACAAATTTTATTTCTACGTTATTTCCACTTTTACTTTTAATTTGATATATATATATATAGTTCGTATTCATTGTTAATAGTATTTATTAGTTCATAAGCCCGTGGCAAACTTACGCACGACATATTTATTTATAATTAGCAACTACCGAATCAAAAAAAGTAGATTTTAGCAAATTTAGAAAACCATATTATTTTTTTCGTAGATATTAATAAAATAAAATAAAATAAAATACGAAACTAGCACCGATTATCTGTTTGCAATATTTTTCTGTCTGTAAATGGTGTTCGTTTACAATAGAGTATGTCGATAATTTTCTAAGGCATAGATGATTTCTTAATTTCAAAATTCCTTTAAAATTCTTTAGAATTTTATCTAAATATTAAGCGATGAATATTGACTAATGATTGAATATACGATTAAAAGTGATATCCTAGATAAAGCTTTTTATCTTCTTTTTTTTCAATTTTATAAGAAATTTTCGATTTTTTCAAATTAATTTAATTTTATAATCGTTAAATCTCTTCGATTTTCTTAATTTTTTTCAATTTTTCATTTTTCGTGTTTTTTTTTGTAGATTCATCCAATTTTGTCGAATTTTTTGTACAATAAATAAATATATATAAAAGCTTTTTATAATATATTTTTTTCATTTTAATCGATTTTTTTCCAATTTTATAAGAAATTTTCGATTTTTCCAAATTTTTTAAAATTAATTTAATTTTGTAATCGTTAAAATCTCTTCGATTTTTCATTTTTAATAAAAGAAATATTTTTTAACAACAGTAAAATGTGCAGAATTCTGCCTCATCTTTACTTCTTCGTCCGACCTTTCCGAGGCCGACGTCGCTCTCGCTCGAAATTTATACATCGCAAAAAATTACACAGCGTTAATAACCCTTCTTTATACAGTCAGTATTCATTAGTTAAGTTTAGTTATTTCTTTTTATTGCTTCTAAAGGCAAAAAAACAAACAAACAAAATCGCCGCGAAAGAAACAAAAAGCTTACACGTTGGCAGAACGCTTCCCAAATCCGTTAATTTATGTTTAAAATCGTCCCACCTGCCGTAACAAAGATCTATTCCACCCAAGAAGGCGTACGTTTGGTCGACGCACACGATCTTTTCATGGTGGGCCCAGAGGAACACTCCGACTTTTGCGTGGTCCGGATGACGTAATACGTGGATATTATCCGACTTGGACGCTAGCGTCTGTTTGCTGTAATAACTATTCAAACCCAAAGCCATCTCCAGTTCTTTGTATAAAAGAATGAAAATTTGCACACCTTCCGCCTATAAATTGAAAGTAAAGAGAAATAAAAATACAATGTTTTATATCGCGGTTAAAAACTAGAATTTATATAAACTATAGTTTCGTTTATTAAGCATTATCAAGAAATAATAAACGAATTACAAAAAAGTATTTATATATAAACAATCTATCTGCAGATAATATCAAATAATGGTAATCCAGTTAAACCGTGTTACACGGGGATTAGCTGTATTCATAAATTAATCTTCATTAAAAAATTTTTTACTGGTTACTTAATCTTGTTGGGTGTAAAAAAATTGTAAAATTGCTTTTTTTGTAAAATTACCGTTTTTACAAAAAAAAATTAATATTTATTCATAGGTTATAGATTTTTCCGTTATGTTGTCATATTAGGTAAATACAATTGTATTTTGATTTCTCTTCATAAATATTTTCTTTATGCACGTTGAATTAAGCACACTTTTTTGATAATTTAACAAAATTCATTTTAATTATTATTGCAATAATTTGTACAAAAGTTTGTATTATTGAATTATTGATAAGTAATATTGATTTATTTGTAATATTTTTAGTGAATATAAATTTTAATGTACAGAATTTTTTTTTATTTTTTTACTCCACACAAAAAATGAAAATAAAAATAAAAATACATCAATTATAGAAAAGTTTTGTTTAGGCAAATTTCTTTAATCTGGAAAATTTTATAAGGAAAATTTGCAAGTAATGATTATAATTATAATTATTAAAAAATAATTATATTATATAAACATTTTATCGATTTTTTTTTATCAATTTTAGAAGAAATTATCGACTGTTCCATTTTTCTCTCGAATTAATTTAATTTTTTAATCTTTAAAATTAGATTAGACACGAAGCCAACGGACACAGTTATAGTGCAAGTATATATGCCAACTTCAAGTCACGATGATGAGGAGGTAGAATCCATTTATGAGGAGATTGAATCTAGGTTAGCAAACGTTAAAGGACAGGATAATCTAATTGTAACCGGAGATTGGAATGCCGTAGTAGGTAAGGGAAAGGAAGTTTCAATAGTAGGAGAATATGGAATAGGAACACGTAATGATAGAGGGGATAGATTGGTAGAGTTTTGTATTAGGAATAAGCTAGTGGTAGCAAACACGCTTTTTCAGAATCACAAGCGCAGGATATATACGTGGAAAATGCCAGGAGATATAGGGAGGTATCAGATAGATTACATACTGGTTAAAGAGAGGTTTAGGAACCAGATTAAGAATTGTAAGAGTTACCCTGGAGCAGATATTGATAGTGACCATAATTTAGTAGTCCTGGACTCAGAGGTCAAATTCAAGAAATTACAGAAGTCTAAACAGGTCAGAGTAGATGTCGATAGGTTAAAATTAGCTGATGTATGTGAAAAGTACAAGCAGAAAGTAGAAATCATGGCTAATGGAACATCTAGGAACGACATAGATTGCGAATGGAGGGAAATCAGAAATGGGTTAACTACAGCAGCAAATGAAGTATTAGGCACAAAGAAAAGGGCAGGTAGGAGGGAATGGATCACGGAAGAAATAGTTAAAATGATAGAAGCAAGAAGGAAAATTAAAATTGGAAACACAGAAGCAGGACAGAAAAAATATAAGGAACTAAGGAACTTAATTAATAGGAAATGCAAGCTAGCGAAAGAAGAGTGGATAAAAGGAAATTGTGAGGATATTGAGGAGGATATGAGAAGAGGTAAAGTAGATTTGGGCTACAGGAAAATTAAGTCACATTTTTCTAAAGTAAAACCAAAGGGTAACATTATATGTGATAAGCAGGATAAGGAACTCACAGAAAATAAGGAAAAAGCTAGAAGATGGAAGGAGTATCTTGAAGATTTATATAAAGGTAGGCAGGACATGGAGGAGCTAGAAAATGTGGAACAGATAGATGAGGATGACTTAGGTCCTAGCATACTTACGTCAGAGTTTCATAGAGCATTAAATGATTTGCGGAATAACAAAGCAGCGGGGATTGATATGATACCAGCCGAATTAATAAAACACGCAGGGGAAAAAATGCAGGAGCGATTATACAGGTTAGTTTGTAAAATATATGAGAAGGGAGAAGTACCACAGGATTTTCAGCGTAGTAGAATAGTAACAATGCCGAAAAAAATAGGAGCTAATTTGTGTGAGAACTATAGGACCATTAGCCTACTATCACATGCATCGAAGATATTGTTAAAGATTATTTATAGGAGATTAGAAAATAAAGTAGAGGAAAGGCTAGGAGAAGATCAGTTTGGTTTTAGGAAAAACAGAGGGACGAGAGAGGCGATTCTAGCACTAAGAACGGTAGTAGAAAAAAGAAAGAGGGTAGGAAAGGTAACTTGCATAGCTTTTGTAGACTTAGAAAAGGCATTTGACAATGTAGATTGGGACATAATGTTTAGAATTTTAAAAGAAACGGGTATAGATTATAAGGATAGGAGAATAATTTTAATTTATATAAACACCAAACTGCCTTAGTTAGAATTGAGGGGGAAGAAGAGGTAGCAAAAATAGGGAAGGGAGTTCGGCAGGGATGTACACTTTCACCGTTATTATTTAATCTATATATAGAAGATGCAATAAACAAAGTAAAAGAAGAGTATAGTGTAGGTGTGAATCTACAGGGAGAGAAAATATATATGCTGAGATTCGCCGACGATATAGCTATATTGGAAGAAAGCGAAAAGAATTTAGAAAGGGTATTGAATGGTATGCAGGCAGTATTGACTAGGGATTTTAACATGAAAATAAATATAGGTAAAACTAAAGTGATGAGGTGTGACAAAAAGGAATGCAGTAGAAAAATGAGGATCACAATAGGAGATAATAGAATCGAAGAAGTGTCAGATTTTTGTTATTTAGGCAGTAGAATCACAAAAGATAATCGAAGCAAGGTAGATATAAAGTGTAGGATAGCACAGGGTAGGAAGGCATTCGTAGAAAAAGAACAGATTTTAAGATCAAATATTGACTTGGGTATTAGAAAAAGATTACTGAAGGTATATGTTTGGAGTGTAGCACTGTACGGGTGTGAGGCGTGGACTATAGGAAAGGAAGAGAAGCGTAGATTAGAAGCACTTGAAATGTGGTGTTATAGGAGGATGATGAGGATTGGTTGGGAAGATAAAGTAACAAATGAAGCTGTACTAGAGTTAGTAGGGGAGAAGAGAAGTATTTGGAGAGTGTTACAGCGTAGGAGAGACAGATTAGTAGGGCATATTCTTAGGCATGGGGGGATTATGCAATTGATCATAGAAGGTAGAGTGGAGGGAAAGAGAGGGGTAGGTAGGCCTAGATTGGAGTATGTGAGTCAGATAGTTGAAGACGTTGAGATGGATAGCTATAGGGAGATGAAGGGATTAGCTCGGGATAGATCGGCATGGCGTGCTGTTTCCAACCAATCTTTAGGATTGCGGACTCTTTAACTAAAATCTCTTCGATTTTCTCATTTTTTTTTTTATTCATTCCATTTTCGATTTTGTATAAATTTGGATAGAAGAGAGAGTCCATGGCTACGCCATGCTTTCGGAAATTTAGTTAGATTGAATTAGATTAGATTAATTACGAGTTTAATAGATTTATAAATTCCAGATAGAATAAAGAGGTCTTTTTGCTTGAATCTATAACCATTCAAATTGAAAAATCCGTACATGTACCGAGCTAATATCTTTAGAAATTATTCGACAGAGGATCTTACAGCTTTCCTTTCGAGTAACGTGTCCAATCGCCATTGGTGACCAATGGCAGGCCGTTTGAGATAAATTTCGGGACTCAGCCACCAATCGGCTATAAAAATCTCTTCTTTAGCACCCTCGATGGCGTCCGCCACGGCGCTCATATAACCACTTCCGTCCACGAACCAATACGCGTCGATATTTGTGCGAATTGGTGCGAAAGAATGGTGCGCATTCGGTTGCGTAAAATCGCGAGCTAAAAATGCGTTTTTTTGCAAAAAAATCGCTAAATTCGAAGTAGAAAAATTAAAAAAATCGAACTAGAAAAACCTTGAGTGCTGGCCGCTTCTTTTAACGTGTCCAGCCAGGCTTTTCGTTGGCTTCTCGTCGGGCATTTAACCACCAAATGTCTAGTTAACGTCAAAATCTGCAATAATAAAAAAAAACTGGTTTAGTGTAAGACCAGTTCTCCTGATATTGGAAATGTGTATTTATAACATATATTAATCGTTTGAAATATACAAAATTTTATTAAAAATAAAATAAATAAATAAGTTCGGGCTTTATTTTGTTTATATAACTCCGATTTACCTCGTCGAAATTTTGTGAACATTATACAGAGTGCCACTTAAAAAAAAATGTTTTTACATAAAATATTTTTATTGAATTTATTGAACTAATTTGAATAGGATGACCTGAATCAAAAATATGCTCGGCTACAGCACTTATCTTTTCTATTTAATCTAGTTACTTAATGCTTTAAGTTACGGTATTTGGATGATATTCTGTACTATAACCTTTAATATTTTCTTTCTTAATTTTTTGTTTCTATTTATTATGTATAAATATTTGTAAGGAAAATAAATAAAATTATTAATACCTGGAAGCCTTTTCTTAACCCCGCCGCGTATTGAATGCCCACACTGACCTCGAAGCCCTGATCGAAGAGCACCACACATTTCACGCGGCCATCTTTCGGTTCGATATAGCCGAAGCACGTGTCCTTCACGAAGAACCAACGTTCCGTCCATCGGGCGCACACGCCCTCGGAACAGAACCGTTGCGAACGCAAACAGACTGGGTGCTGTCGACAGCCGAAGCAGTTGAAGCCACTTTGGTTCGGCTGGATGCTTCCGGAGCGCTTTTTCAGCAGCCCCTCGCGGCCTTTCGTGCCCAATGAGGGGATGAAGGACAGGTGAGAGACTTGTAGGAAGTCGATCTAAAATTGAAATATTTAAATCCGAGATTGCAATGAAGGAACACGTGAAAACATTAGAATACGAATATTACGGATGTTCCAATTGAGTTATACGACTTGTTAATTTAAAATGATCTATACCAATCTAGTTTTAGTTAATTAGCATAGTAGTGAATATATGGTCCTGTACACTACCTTACATTTTGACCTTTATATCAGTCTAGGGCCAAAATACTATCATAAAAAAATTACAACATTTTCATTTGTGTAATATGTTTGTTTTGTTGTTGTTGATATATTCAAACAATTATACGCATAACATTTTTTTTTTTGGTCAATGAAGCAACGGTATATTATTTTATTATAATTGTCTAGACAATGAAATTAATGCCAAGTCTAATTAAAAATTCACACGAAAACGATTTCAAAAATGCTTCGTTTAAATTATAATTTACTTACCGTAGCTGGATGACATCGATAAATATTAATCGCTAACAAATTGAACAGGTATTCCTCCAATTGCTTCATTCGATTATCCAATTGCTCGTACAGAACTAGTATTTCCGGTTTTTTTGGAAACCTACGAAAAAAAGTTTTAATAATCGCGGAAAAAATCCTCCCGAAAAAAACAAATAATAGTGGAAAAATTCCTCTCAAAAAAAAATGACAAAAAAAAAAGCAAACCTTGGCAAAACCGCTTTTCTTTTCTTCTTTCCGTCGATCGTAACGGGCGCATTATTTTTAAAACTCTCCCGTTTCTTCATGTGAGTCTTACTGGGCAGCGGAATATTTAAAGAAGCTTTATAAAGCAACAATCGTTCGTGTAATTCCAAAAAATGTTTGTAGCGCTTCTGTATCGTCCATACAAAATCGCCGTGAGTAATTGCGATTGTATATCTTAAATTAAAAACACAATTGCGTGAAATTAACAAATTTTATTCATATATAATGTCATATGGTCGGTGAAGTGACAATACCTCCTATCTTACAACAAATCGAAAAAATGCGATATTATGACTTAACTGATGCTCAGGTTTATTGCGAATTTTCAGAATATCCCAAAACAAATAAAAGTTCAAAACAGATAGGAGGTATTATCACATCAGTAACATAAGACGTTATTTACAAAAGAACATATCGTCAGCGATGTGACAATACCTCCTATCTTACAAAAATTCGAAAAATTACAGATTATGTCAAAATGATTGTTAAGGTTATTGCGCGTGTTCAGAACATCTCCCAACGCATTAAAAGTTCACAGCAGATAGGAGGTATGATCACATCGCTGACGATATATAGCTTAAAGAATTAATTATTTAATAAAGTAATATCTATGCGAAGGACGTACAAATTGGGATTTAGAAGATGCGACGTGTGATGACGTTCGACTTCTGCAAATTGGACGATAATTGGCTGTTTCGGGATGAATATATCGCGATGGGAAGACTTGAATTTAACGGAGTTATTATATATGGACTTGTATGATATTCTAGCTGCGGAAGACGGGCCTGAAAAATCGATCAATAGCGGATGTAAAAATTGGCTACGATTCTGGCTGAGAATAGCCTGGATAGGAAATATATAAAGACAACTAAAACTACGCTATAAAAAGCCTAAAGAAATTTGCAATTAATTTATATGTTCTGGCTAAATAATTAGTTAAAGAGTCCGCAATCCTAAAGATTGGTTGGAAACAGCACGCCATGCCGATCTATCCTGAGCTAATCCCTTCATCTCCCTATAGCTATTCATCTCAACGTCTTCAACTATCTGACTCACATACTCCAATTTAGGCCTACCTACCCCTCTCTTTCCCTCCACTCTACCTTCTATGATCAATTGCATAATCCCCCCATGCCTAAGGATATGCCCTACTAATCTGTCTCTCCTACGCTGTAACACTCTCCAAATACTTCTCTTCTCCCCTACTAACTCTAGTACATCTTCATTTGTTACTTTATCTTCCCAACCAATCCTCATCATCCTCCTATAACACCACATTTCGAATGCTTGTAATCTACGCTTCTCTTCCTTTCCTATAGTCCACGCCTCACACCCGTACAGTACTACACTCCAAACATATACCTTCAGTAATCTTTTTCTAATACCCAAGTCAATATTTGATCTTAAAATCTGTTCCTTTTCTACGAATGCCTTCCTACCCTGTGCTATCCTACACTTTATATCTACCTTGCTTCGATTATCTTTTGTGATTCTACTGCCTAAATAACAAAAATCTGACACTTCTTCGATTCTATTATCTCCTATTGTGATCCTCATTTTTCTACTGCATTCCTTTTTGTCACACCTCATCACTTTAGTTTTACCTATATTTGTTTTCATGTTAAAATCCCTAGTCAATACTGCCTGCATACCATTCAATACCCTTTCTAAATTCTTTTCGCTTTCTTCCAATATAGCTATATCGTCGGCGAATCTCAACATATATATTTTCTCTCCCTGTACATTCACACCTACACTATACTCTTCTTTTACTTTGTTTATTGCATCTTCTATATATAGATTAAATAATAACGGTGAAAGTGTACATCCCTGCCGAACTCCCTTCCCTATTTTTGCTACCTCTTCTTCCCCCTCAATTCTAACTAAGGCAGTTTGGTGTTTATATAAATTAAAAATTATTCTCCTATCCTTATAATCTATACCCGTTTCTTTTAAAATTCTAAACATTATGTCCCAATCTACATTATCAAATCAAATAATTAAATTAAGTAAAATTAAAAAAATACCCATATGTCAAATTAAGTCTTGACAGTAGACTTAATCTAAGATCCATAGGTCAGCTGACTTTGATGCATTGAAAATCTGACAAGCTTAATACCCCATTGAGAGTAGGCAACTTAATAAGCGCTACTAGATCGCGCGGAACATTATGATCGCTATTCTCAGCAAGAATCGTACCAAAAAATTGGTACGATTTTCAACTTACCAGCGTCATGTTCGTCATGATGATTAATAATAACCCGCGAACCTTCCACTTCTACAACATTCAGAGAATCTGGCACGCCTAAATCGTCATCGAACTCAATATCGGAACCTACATTAGACATCGGAGCTTCTCGTTCCGAATTTAAAGACTCCATACTGAATTAGCCAATTTTTTTCAATATCGTGAAATAATATAACAACGCGGCGAACGTAGTCGATTTATAAAAACAGTTTAATTCAGTTTAGTCGCAAGTTTGTTTTGTTAAATACCTGCAAATAAACTGTTTAAACGCTAATGTAAACATGTAACATGTTATTATATGAAATGCGTAATATACGTAATAGTTCGATACGCAGAATTAATGTGAAGAAATAGATTGTTACGTAGTTGTACACTGGGTTTTAAATAAATTACTTAAAACCACATCACTTAAATTAAAAGTAGGTTTAAAAACCTATAAAAAACATTGCAGATGACCATGATGTTAGTCAATGTAAAACCTACGGCGATTTGATGTATGCAACCAATCATGGCCGCCCGGTTGAAGAGAAGTATAGTTAAAGATATTTAAATAAAGGTAATTTAGAAATTTTGCAAATATGTATTAATACAATGCAAGCGGATTATTAGAACCAATAGAAATTATGAATTTATAACTTGCGAATTGAATTTGCTCTATGGGAATTGGTTTAAAATATTTGTAAGGGATTTTTGCCGTTATTTTTTTCGCCTAAAGAGGTTTGATGTATGCAACTCATCATGGCTGCCAGTTTGTGGAGAAGAATAGTTAGAGATATTAAAATTCAAAATGCTATTTAGAAATTTTGCAAATATTTAATAATATAATGCAAAGGGATTAATAAAACTAATTAGAAATTATGAATTTATAACTTGCGAATTGATTTTGTTCTTTGGGAATTGGTTTAAAGTATTTGTAAGGGATTTTTTGTCGCAACTTGGATTATTAACGGATTAATTTCGTTTCATGGTCATCTAGCATTTAAATTAGAAGAATGCATATAGGATACCTTCATAATAATCAGTTTGCTTTAGTTTGCTTAAGTATAGTGACAAACTAAAATTACGTTTAAAAAACGATACTAAAACATATCTAGCTGACGATGATGTTGATCAATGCAACACCTAAGGAGGTTTGATGTATGCAACCCATCATTGCCGCTCATTTGATGAAAATTATAGTCAGAGATATTTAAATTCAAATTGCTATTTAGAAATTTTGCAAATATATAATAATATAATTCAAAGGGACTATTAAAACTAATTATAAATTATGAATTTATAACTTGAGAATTGATTTTGTTGTATGGAAATTGGTTTGAAATATTTGTAACGGTTCTTTGTAGCCATTTTTATTATTAACGGATTAATTTTGTTTCATGGTTATCTAGCATTTAAATGCGATAAAATTAAAAGAATGCATACAGGATACCTTTATAATAATTAATTTACTTTAGTTTGCTTAAGTATGGCAATGGGGGGGACCTCAAAGACCACTCTACTCGCAAAAAGGCGCAAAGAGAAAGGCCAACTGACAACAAGAACTGGCCAATATGTTGCGCCAGCAACATATAGGGGGGACCAGCATTGGACATTAGTGAGAGGGAAACTGATATAGTTTTTTTTTCAGATTCCTTGGGAAATTTTAGTTTGATTTTAAGACCGGACCTTAGTTTGCACACCGGCTTGAAATGGTGCACAACAAAATTATGCATTGCATAAATCTATCCGCGTCTTAAAATTATTTAAATTTATGCGTGCAGTAGACTAAACCCATTATGGTGTGTAAAATAAAAATTGTGAACAACTAAATTATTTTCAAATATATACTTGGAAGTCGATCAAAGTGATCCAGTATTTTTTTTTGAATAATTGCTTCTAAATTACGCAAAAGAATTTGAAACTAATCGCTTTTAAACGATCCACATTTGTCGTTTTAGTCAATTGTTAGTTTCAAATGATTTAACGAAAATATATTAATTATTTTCAGGATAGCCATCAGAAATTGATAGCTATGTGCAGTGGATAGTTTTATTTTTTTATGCGAGAATTCGAAACGGAAGGAAATTAAATTTTTATACGCGCAAAATGAAGTTTATCCACGTTATTTTTGTTGTGTATTTGTTAGTTTTTGAGGATGTACTTTCGCAAAGAATAATCTCGGTAAGTTCTTCGTAAATTTTCAACGAACAACCACGTCTCAATAATTTTAATTAATTTCACTTCGAATTAAAAAAAAATTTTTTTGTTGCTCATATTCAGACAGAAAATGAAATTTCTTTAGTTTTAAATATTTATAAAAATATTTATTGTTATCATACAAAACTATCAAATATGCCAAATGACAGTAATATTTTTTTTTTATGTAATTTATTATTATTTTTTATTTGACACCCTGTACAGCGTTAAACATTCTCAACGCAATTTTATGCCATTTCATAAGAAATTACGGTGTATTAAAAATAATGTCTTGGTTAAGGATTAAAAATTGAAAGAATCAATTTTTTTTATAAAAAAAAAATGTTAATAAAATGTTTAAAAGGGGTCAAATATATAACCATATGGTTGGAAATTAAAAAAAGAAATTTTTGGATAAAAAATTCATGTATAAATAAAGTTAAATTAATTTATTTGAAAATATTGAAAAATCATTCAATTTTTGTCGTGGAATTTTTTCGGATATAAATTGTTTTTTTAATGAATTCCATAGATGTAATTAGATAATAGAAAACGTTAGGAAATTTCACTTTCTATTTCAATCGAATTTAAATGCAAATCTGTCACAAATTTCGTTGTACTATTATAAGCTTATTACGGGCCACATAAAAAAATCGAAAGTCGTTTCGTTGCTATTTAGCAAGAAATCCTCGGACGATTCTTCGACAATATGTAACAAAATTATTTACAACCTTTTCTATAATATAAATAGCGCTAACCGCGTTATTTAACTACATTTAATACAGTCGAGATGTATAAAAATTCTTCTGATGAAATCGATGTACTTGTACAGGATAATCAGGAAAATTATTGATCAGTTGTTATATTAAAGGGAGATGGGAGAAGAAATTGAATATGTTGACGTTTGTTAGTGATGCAGTTGTTTTGGAAGAAAGGGAGCGGAATTTAGAATGGGTATTAAATCGTATACAGGAAGTAATGGCTTGAAAATAAATATAGGCAAGAACAAAGTAAGATGTAAGTTAGAAGAGGAGATGATGGAAGAGAAGAAGTGTTAGATTTTTGCTATTTTGGAATTACGAAGGATAACAGAAAGTAGGTAGATATAAAATGCGCAGGGTAGGAATGAGGGCCGTCAAGTTGGTAAAATGAAAATGAGCCAAAACGATTAATTTTCTGAAGATGTTCTTTTTGTGAAATCAAAATTGTGGAAATTTTTCAGTTTTTTTGCTATGAAATTTTTATTTTTAGGAAATTTTCAAAAATTCATTTTCCATCGATTTTGTTAATACATATATCAAAAGTTACCCACGAAGAAATTTTTAAAATATTAAAATAATAGCGAAAAATATTAACAATTTTAATTTTAAATTTTTCTACAACATAGGAGAAACAAACTAGTATAAGTCATATTCTTAGACATAGCGGGATATGTAATAGAAAGTTGAGTAGAGGAAAAGAAATGAATTAAAAAAAATATTCTTTTTAGTTTTCTGTTTTTTTGCCAGCGACTAAGAAAATTGGCATTTTTTTTTACGAAGAAATTTACAAATATTCAAATAATTCCGAAAAATAATAACAATTTTCCTTTTCAATTCTTCTACAGCATAGGAGAGATAAACGAGTACAAGTCATATTCTTAGACATGGGCGGATATGTAATAGAAAGTTGTAGAAGGTAAAGTAGAGGAAAAGAAATGATTTTTTTAAATACTCAAATAATGGCGAAAAATATTAACAATTTTGATTTTGAATTTTTCTACCGCATAGGAGAGATAGTCTAGTATAAGTCATATTCTCAGACATGGAGGGTTTTTATCATGCAATTCGTTAAAGAAGGTAGAGTAGAAGAAATGAAAAGAATTAAAAAAATATTCTTTTTAGTTTTCAGTTTTTTGCCACCGACTAAGAAATTTGGCGTTATTTATGGGAATTTTTCAAAAAAAAAAAATTCCCATCGATTTTGTGAATACCTATATCAAAACTTATCAACGAAGAATTTTTTTTAATATTCAAATAATTGCGGAAAATATAAAAAAAAATATCACTGTGAATTTTTCTACAGCATAGGAGAGATCGGCTAATATAAGTCATATTCCCAGACATGGGGGGATATGAAAAAAAAAGTTGTAGAATGTAGAGTAGAGGAAAAGAAATGATTTTTTTAAATACTCAAATAATGGCGAAAAATATTAACAATTTTGATTTTGAATTTTTCTACCGCATAGGAGAGATAGTCTAGTATAAGTCATATTCTCAGACATGGAGGGTTTTTATCATGCAATTCGTTAAAGAAGGTAGAGTAGAAGAAATGAAAAGAATTAAAAAAAAATTCTTTTTAGTTTTCAGTTTTTTGCCATCGACTAAGAAATCTGGCGTTATTTATGGGAATTTTTCAAAAAAAAAAAAATTTCCATCGATTTTGTGAATACCTATATCAAAACTTATCAACGAAGAATTTTTTTAAATATTCAAATAATTGCGGAAAATATAAAAAAAAATATCACTGTGAATTTTTCTACAGCATAGGAGAGATCGGCTAATATAAGTCATATTCCCAGACATGGGGGGATATGTAAAAAAAAGTTGTAGAATGTAGAGTAGCGGATGAGAAATGATTTTTTTAAATACTGAAATAATTGCGGAAAATATTAACAATTTTCATTATGAATTTTTCTGCAGCATAGTAGTATAGGTCATATTCTCAGACATGGAGGGTACATTCTAAGTCATATTCTCAGAATATTATGTAATTATTTATAGAAGGTAGAGTCTTTAATCTACCTCTTCTTTTCCTCAAAAAAAATTTTTTTTAATTTTTTGTTTCGATTATCGCTGCATTTGAAACGTTGAAATATTTCATAAAATCTCATAATCGATCTAGCGGCTAGAATTTCCTTTTTCTTTTCAACAGGTGGATCGTTTACTTTTGCCGAGTTTACGCCATTTCATAAAAAAAAAAAACTAATTAATTCAGAGCTAAACTAGAAATGGAACTTGTCCAATTTAATTACGTCTTATTGCTTCAACTTTATATAATTACGCCCAATGATTTTAATCGATTTATTGCACCATGTAAACTCGGACTTACCACCGAGAATTCTTCGAAAAAAATATATAAAAGTTTCAAAAATAAAATAAAAATTACGTCAATTTTTCAGTTACTTGAAAATTTTCGCCCGATGATGTAAAACTTGGCAAACGCTGAAACGTCGATCATCAAAAAAATCAACGCAAACGATTCCTTCGATCCTCAAGCAACGCTTGATTATAAATGTATCTGTTTTTAAATTAAAATGGACGAAGATTCTCTGGACTAGTTAGTTAAAGAGTCCGCAATCCTAAAGATTGGTTGGAAACAGCACGCCATGCCGATCTATCCTGAGCTAATCCCTTCATCTCCCTATAGCTATTCATCTCAACGTCTTCAACTATCTGACTCACATACTCCAATCTAGGCCTACCTACCCCTCTCTTTCCCTCCACTCTACCTTCTATGATCAATTGCATAATCCCCCCATGCCTAAAAATATGCCCTACTAATCTGTCTCTCCTACGCTGTAACACTCTCCAAATACTTCTCTTCTCCGCTACTAACTCTAGTACAGCTTCATTTGTTACTTTATCTTCCCAACCAATCCTCATCATCCTCCTATAACACCACATTTCGAATGCTTGTAATCTACGCTTCTCTTCCTTTCCTATAGTCCACGCCTCACATCCGTACAGTGCTACACTCCAAACATATACCTTCAGTAATCTTTTTCTAATACCCAAGTCAATATTTGATCTTAAAATCTGTTCTTTTTCTACGAATGCCTTCCTACCCTGTGCTATCCTACACTTTATATCTACCTTGCTTCGATTATCTTTTGTGATTCTACTGCCTAAATAACAAAAATCTGACACTTCTTCGATTCTATTATCTCTTATTGTGATCCTCATTTTTCTACTGCATTCCTTTTTGTAACACCTCATCACTTTAGTTTTACCTATATTTATTTTCATGTTAAAATCCCTAGTCAATACTGCCTGCATACCATTCAATACCCTTTCTAAATTCTTTTCGCTTTCTTCCAATATAGCTATATCGTCGGCGAATCTCAACATATATATTTTCTCTCCCTGTACATTCACACCTACACTATACTCTTCTTTTACTTTGTTTATTGCATCTTCTATTTAGTTTAGAGAGTCCGCAATCCTAAAGATTGGTTGGAAACAGCACGCCATGCCGATCTATCCTGAGCTAATCCCTTCATCTCCCTATAGCTATTCATCTCAACGTCTTCAACTATCTGACTCACATACTCCAATTTAGGCCTACCTACCCCTCTCTTTCCCTCCACTCTACCTTCTATGATCAATTGCATAATCCCCCCATGCCTAAGGATATGCCCTACTAATCTGTCTCTCCTACGCTGTAACACTCTCCAAATACTTCTCTTCTCCCCTACTAACTCTAGTACAGCTTCATTTGTTACTTTATCTTCCCAACCAATCCTCATCATCCTCCTATAACACCACATTTCGAATGCTTGTAATCTACGCTTCTCTTCCTTTCCTATAGTCCACGCCTCACACCCGTACAGTGCTACACTCCAAACGTATACCTTCAGTAATCTTTTTCTAATACCCAAGTCAATATTTGATCTTAAAATCTGTTCTTTTTCTACGAATGCCTTCCTACCCTGTGCTATCCTACACTTTATATCTACCTTGCTTCGATTATCTTTTGTGATTCTACTGCCTAAATAACAAAAATCTGACACTTCTTCGATTCTATTATCTCTTATTGTGATCCTCATTTTTCTACTGCATTCCTTTTTGTCACACCTCATCACTTTAGTTTTACCTATATTTATTTTCATGTTAAAATCCCTAGTCAATACTGCCTGCATACGATTCAATACCCTTTCTAAATTCTTTTCGCTTTCTTCCAATATAGCTATATCGTCGGCGAATCTCAACATATATATTTTCTCTCCCTGTACATTCACACCTACACTATACTCTTCTTTTACTTTGTTTATTGCATCTTCTATATATAGATTAAATAATAACGGTGAAAGTGTACATCCCTGCCGAACTCCCTTCCCTATTTTTGCTACCTCTTCTTCCCCCTCAATTCTAACTAAGGCAGTTTGGTGTTTATATAAATTAAAAATTATTCTCCTATCCTTATAATCTATACCCGTTTCTTTTAAAATTCTAAACATTATGTCCCAATCTACATTATCAAATGCCTTTTCTAAGTCTACAAAAGCTATGCAAGTTACCTTTCCTACCCTCTTTCTTTTTTCTACTACCGTTCTTAGTGCTAGAATCGCCTCCCTCGTCCCTCTGTTTTTCCTAAAACCAAACTGATCTTCTCCTAGCCTTTCCTCTACTTTATTTTCTAATCTCCTATAAATAATCTTTAACAATATCTTCGATGCATGTGATAGTAGGCTAATGATCCTATAGTTCTCACACAAATTAGCTCCTATTTTCTTCGGCATTGTTACTATTCTACTACGCTGAAAATCCTGTGGTACTTCTCCCTTCTCATATATTTTATAAACTAACCTGTATAATCGCTCCTGCATTTTTGGACTATTAAATCAATATTAGAGTAATCAATTAAAAAGGTAACTTTGACATGTCGCTGGCTTAAATTGTAGCGTTTAAATTGGCGAGGTAAATCCAACTCGCTCGCTGGAATTATTTCATATTTGATTACGACCTCGATGTTTTAGAAATCCAATTTTTTTTTTAAATGAGAAACCGTTAAATGTTTTAAATCGAGAGCGTGAAGTGTTGTGCTATACAGGGTGCGTTTTTTTTTTTTTTCAAGTAGAAAGATGTGCGATTCGAGGTGAAGTGTTTGAAATGTGCTGCTGTAGGAGAAGATGAAGTGACAAATGAAAACGTTAGTTGAATGAAGAGAATTCGATTGGAAGAAGATTAACTAGAAGGTCGTATGTTAAGGCATGGGGGCGATTTAGTAGAAGTCTAGGAGAAATAGCTAATTACAAAACTAAAATAAGTGTTTTGTTTTTAAGAAATAAAGAGTAAAAATTAAAAATTAAATGACAAATTATTGCAAAGTTCAATTATACAGGGTGTGCCAAATTTGCGGTAGCCGCTTTAATTTTGAGTTATGAAAAAATATCAAAGTAATTTTTAAAAAATTCAAAGGCTCAGCATTTAAGTTTAATTAAAAAAAAAAATCAAACGGTACATTCGTATATATTTTTAATTATTAAAAAATGTCTTTTATTGGCGTTATAAAAATGTTTACATTATCTTTCAAATTTTCAGCGTTGCCGAGTTATTTAGTATTAGGCGAAAAATAGAAAAAAGCAAAATTAAATTTTCAAGTTACTGAAAAATTAACGTAAATTTTGTTGCCAAACGATTTACGAAGAAATATCTAAGTAAATAATTAAAAATTTTATCTTAAAGCGTATAAATCGAAATTATTTAAAAATATAACTCAACATTATTTTTAAAAAATCAAATGGAACACTCCATATATTTTTTAATTAAGCACCTTTCATTAGCGTTATAATTTGTCTTCTAATTTTACAAATTTATTCATCATTACGCGAAAAATAGAAAAAATAGACAAAACTAAATTTTCAAATTGCTGAAAAATCGACGTGAAAGTTTTATTTAATTTTTAATTTTTAATATGCAGGGTGCACCAAACTTGTCACATTCATCTACACGCCCCTTATTAATTTTGAAATACAAAAAAATATCGAAATAAAATTCCTTCAAAATCGAAATTATTTAAATATACAGGGTGATCCGTATTTGCTCAGCTTAATATAAATATATACCTTTTATCAAATGGAACACTACATTTATTTTTTAAATTATTATTGATTTTGCTCTACCTTTCGACTTTTCGGCGTTGCCAAGTTTTTCATCAATGGACTAAAAACAGAATAATAAAAAATTAATTACTAACGAAATTTTTTACTAAAGTAATTGCGGTCTACTATACGTTAATTTAAGAATTTTATAAAAATATAAAAAAAAAATTATACTAGTATATAAAAAAAACAGTATGTTAAAAAAAAGTGGTTTGGAAATAAAACTTTACCTTTTTACGATTGTCAAAATATGTGGTCTTAAAATAAGAGTATCCCCTTAAGAATTTTTGATATACGCTCCCATTAATTGCAGCAAAAAAAAAAAATTAAAAAATCAAGAGAAAATCTTCCTGTTGGCAAAAAAAAAATTACATCAAAATCCACACCAAAGGCCAATTCATCACAAAACACAACATAACTACAACAACTTCTTAACATTATTAACATAATACGCGAAGGTATTTCCCTCTAAAAACTACTCTCATATAACAGGTCATTTCCTATTTAATAAAATTAAAATAAAATGACCGCATAGACAAATATGTCGCTAATTTACAATCGATATTCAACATGCCTTATCCTACAACCAGAATTCGGAATTAACCGAGTGCAGTTTATTTATATTATAATGTAATCAGTGAAAGTTCAGTAATTCGCGTGTGCATTTATACGTGAATCGAAAGCCACGGCCAAATTAAATTGAAAAACGTGTTGGAAATGCATTTTTTGTTACGTTTATTAAATTTGACTCCCATCAGCCTCAAAATATATATTTTTTAATAAAAAATTAATTAATCATTTTAATTAAAATTAATTAATTCTTACATATATTTTATTCTATAATAAGAAATTTGCAAATTTTTGTTAATTTATGAAAATCATAAATGAATTTAGCGTTAATTTCGAATATTATTTAATTTTTTATATCTGCAAAATTTTTGCGGCCAGTTAAATTGGTTCTAAAAAAAATATTCGAATAAATTTAAATATTTATATCGCAAAATACGACGGATAATTTAGTAATAGTACATACAACAGTTTAATATCATTGCTATTATTATATATTGTTCAGTTCTAGAGATATTGCGAAATATATAGTCTACTTTGTGATGCAAGTTTACTTCTAGTTTTTTTCTGTTTATAGATATTAATAAAAATACGAATTATGATTATTTAACGGCTTATTTTTAATGTGTAAATTATAGGAGGTTACAGATAAATTGATAGATGACATATTTACTACATATAGTTAGCTGCATGTCATACCTAACCACAAAAGTAGCCATTTTATTCAATCGCGCCATTGGACACTTAACGTCAATATTATTTTTCAATTATTTTATCGTTTTTCGGCATTTTAATAAAATTTTAACAAATTTTCCGCCAAAGTTGGCATTTTATTCAATTGACACTTAAAGTCAATGTGATTTTTTTCAATTCTTTTATCGGTTTTCGGCATTTTAATAAAATTTTAACAAAATCTCCACCAAAGTAGACATTTTATTCAATTGACACTTAACGTCAATCTGATTTTTTCAATTATTTGATCGTTTTTCGGCATTTTAATAAAATTTTAACAAATTTTCCGCCAAAGTTGGCATTTTATTCAATTGACACTTAACGTCAATCTGATTTTTTCAATTATTTGATCGTTTTTCGGCATTTTAGTAAAATTTTAACAAAATCTCCGCCAAAGTAGGCATTTTATTCAATTGACACTAAACGTCAATGTAATTTTTTCAATTATTTTATCGTTTCTCGGGATTTTATTAAAATTTCCGCCAAAGTAGGCATTTTAATCAATTGACACTTAACGTCAATGTGATTTTTTTATCGTCTTTCGGCATTTTAGTAAAATTTTAACAAAATTTCCGCCAAAGTAGGCATTTTATTCAATTGACACTAAACGTCAATGTAATTTTTTTATCGCCTTTGGGCATTTTAGTAAAATTTTAACAAAATCTCCGCGAAAGTAGGCATTTTAATCAATTGACATTTAACGTCAATGTGAATTTTTCGATTATTTGATGGTTTTTCGGCATTTTAGTAATCGACAGTAGTTAAATTAATTTCAAAAAATAGTTCGTTGCATTTCAGTAACAATTTTTCAGATAATCAGTTTCTATTTCAATAATAATTGTAATTTCAATATAATAATATAATTATAATTTCAATATAATAATAATAATAATTTCAATAATAATTCAACAAATATGTTGAAAAAAAGTATTAAAACGGCGTAATGACTACATTAGTTAAGTTAATAATTCATATGCGCTATCGACAACATATGACCTACTAGTGAAATATGCCTACTTTGGCGAGAAATGTTACATGAGAGAAATGAATTTACAAAAATCATTTGACAACATGTGGAATCTAAAAAGGTACAGGAGGATACAGACAGATTGATAGATGACAGACTTACCATACATATTAGCTGCTTATCATACCTAACCTGAAAATGTTCGTCAATTTATTCAATCGCGCCATTTCACATTTAACGTCAATGTGAATTTTTCAATTATTTTATCGTTTTTCGCCATTTTAATAACCTAAAGTACTTTTTCAAGATTCGTTCGTTGCATTTTAGTAACAATTTTTCGGACAATTAGTTTCTATTTCAATTATCTGTTTAAAAAGCACGCATTAAAACGGCGTAATGTTTATATTAGTTCATATGCGCTATCGACAACATATGACCTACTTATGTGCAATATGCTTATACTTTGGCGAAAAATTATACGTAAGATAAATGAATTTACAAAAACCATTTAACGGCATTTAAAAGTATCACAAAAATGGGCAAAAGAGAAGGTTTGATAGTTTTCGCTACGCTATTAAATTTTCGCTACGCTACTAACTTATCTTAAATCTGTCTTTAGTTTTATATATTGTAGTTGTATAGGAGGACGTAATAGATAGTACTAAGCTATAGTACTTTACTATTTATTGTTCTTTCAATGGCGTTAGAATGTATGAGCTAAATAGTTGGACAAAGTACCAACATGCGGACTCGGACGCTTTAATTCGAACCAAGAAATAAATTATATCAGCGATATATAATGAGTGCATTTAAGATTTGTTGAGTTATTTAAGCTTTATTTTGAAAATATTTTTAGTACTGCATAAATATATATTTTTAATATACATATAACTTCTTCATTTTTCTAGTTAAGTTTTACTTAGCAATTTTTTATTTTACTTTTAGGAAATGTTGATTTTCAGTAACAAAAATTGCCTGCGGCGCGTTATATTAAATCTCTATATATGAAATATATTTTCTGCGCAATTACTTAAAAGAATTTTCAAGTTTTGCTTAAAAAATTATTTAGTAGTAATAGTTTTACTTAGAATTTTTTTCATTTTACTTAGAAAATTTCTAGTTTTATTTAGAAAATTTCTCGTTTCACTTTGAAAATGTTGATTTTCAGCAAGGCAAAAATACCTGTGGGGCATTAAATTAGTTTTACTCAGAAAATTTCTAGTTTTGTTTAGAATTTTTCTAGTTTTGTTTAGAATTTTTCTATTAGTTTTGCTTAGAAAATGTTGATTTTCAGCAACAAACTTAGTTTTTCTCTGAATTTTTTTTGTTTTACTTAAAAAATTTCTAGTTTTATTTAGAAATTTTCTATTTATATTTAGTATTTTTCTAGTTTTACTTAGAGAATGTTGATTTTTATCAACAAACGTAGTTTTATTTGGAAATTTTCTAGTTTTACTTAGAATTTCTTTTGTTTTATTTAGAAAATTTCTAGCTTCACTTAGAAAATTCCGATTTTTAGCAACAAAAAATTGTCTGCGGCGCATTAAATTAGTTTTACTTAGAATTTTTCTAGTTTTATTTAGAAAATTTCTAGTTTTACTTAGAATTTTTCTAGTTTTATTTACAACATTTCTATTTTTATTTAGAATTCTTCTAGTTTTATTTAGAAAATGTTGATTTTCAGCAACAAACGTAGTTTAACTTAGAAATTTTCTAGTTTTAATTAGAAAATGTTAATTTTTAGCAACAAAAAATGCTCTACGGCGCATTAAATTAGTTTTATTTAGAATTTTTCTACTTTTGCGTAGAAAATGTTGATTTTCACCAACAAACTTAGCTTTACTTAGAATTTTTCTAGTTTTATTTACAATTTTTTTATTTTTATTTAGAATTTGTCTAGTTTTATTTAGAATTGTTCTAGTTTTATTTAGAAAATTTCCATTTTTATTTATAATTCTTCTAGTTTTACTTAGGAAATTTTCTAGGTTTAATTAGAAAATGTTAATTTTTAGCAACAAAAAATGCTCTGCGGTGCATTAAATTAGTTTTACTTAAAAATTTTCTATTTTTATTTAGAAAATTTCTAGTTTTATTTAGAATTTTTCTACCTTTTCGTAGAAAATGTTGATTTTCAGCAACAAACTTAGTTTTTCTTAGAATTTTTTTAGCTTTACTTAAAAAATTTCTAGTTTTATTTACAAAATTTCTATTTTTATTTAGAATTCTTCTAGTTTTATCTAGAAAATGTTGATTTTCGCAACAAACGTAGTTTTACTTAGAAATTTTCTAGTTTTAATTATAAAATGTTAATTTTTAGCAACAAAAAATTCTCTGCGGCGCATTAAATTAGTTTTACTTAGAATTTTTCTATTTTTATTTAGAAAATTTCTAGTTTTATTTAGAATTTTTCTACTTTTTCGTAGAAAATGTTGATTTTCAGCAACAAACTTAGTTTTTCTTAGAATTTTTTTAGCTTTACTTAAAAAATTTCTAGTTTTATTTACAAAATTTCTATTTTTATTTAGAATTCTTCTAGTTTTATTTAGAAAATGTTGATTTTCGCAACAAAAGTAGTTTTACTTAGAAATTTTCTAGTTTTAATTAGAAAATGTTAATTTTTAGCAACAAAAAATTCTCTGCGGCGCATTAAATTAGTTTTACTTAGATTTTTTTTAGTTTTATTTAGAAAATTTCTAGTTTTATTGAGAATTTTTCTAGTTTTACTTAGAAAATGTTGTTTTTCAGCAACAAAAAAAATTGCCTGCGGCGCATTAAATTAATTTTACATAGAAAATGTTGATTTCCATAAAAAAATTGCTTGCGGCGCGTAAAATTAAATCCCAATTTATGAACCATATTGGCTATGGAACTACATTGTCGATTTTTTAAGTTTTATTTAGAAACATTCTAATTTCGTTTATACAGGATAAAGGCGAATTTGACATTTTCTTGGCAATACAAAAAATTTGCTAATTTATCCTTACAATTATTTGAAACTAGGCTATGAAACAATTTTTTTTTGGAACTTAATTTAGGACTTTGGCAATATATAATAACAACACACGTGCATATCTGTAAAGTCACTTCTTGCGCTCTGCGCAAACTTAATGGCCAACACAACTCTCTCCCAAAAGAAAAATGATGTCGTTACATAATTCTTGGTCGATTTACCACGCGGATACATAATTGCTTAAAATATTTACATACGAAATTAACTGAGTTTTTTTTTGGGGACGGTATTTACACAGTGTTCAATTAAATTGGATCAAAGCGTTAGAAAGAAGTTAGTTAATAAAATAATCATTTGGATCGACAAAATGATGTAGTTAATATTTTACTTCTTTCATTGTTGGTTTTATTTGTTATAAAATAAAATTTAGGTACAAAAATTTCTGTGCGGAAAAAATTAATGTAATGACAATAAATAAATACATCGACATTTATATTACAAAGTGTATATTCGATTTCTGATTTGTGAAAAATCTCCACAAAAAAGTGCTTCAAACAATTCGTGTAAATACGGCCCTGGTGATAAACTATATAACTATTTCGCATGTTTGCAATTGAAAATAAAATAAACATTTCTTGATCTTATTGAAGCATACAAGAACTATATCTAGTTGGTTTGATACTTTCGTTTAAACTAACTTTCGATTTCCTAAACCTGAGCAATATAAATTAATAAATACAATTGAATAATATTTTACATAAGTGTGTATGTATTTTTTATAGAAATAATTTAGTTTTCTAAAAAAAAAATTGTGTTCTTTGTTAATTTTACACTGGGTATACTGTCGCTTTTTTTGTAGCATAAAATTTTTTAATATATATTTTTTTAAAAGAATGTATAATAAGTCCGAAATTGCGACGTGCAACATAAATTGTAGATTATATCCAATTTAGAATATTTTGAGAATGCAAGAAATTTTGTGCTAATTCTAGACAATTATAGTTCTTGTAATTGTTAGATTGAAGCACGATATTGCTGACATTTGATTTTATAAGCCATTTCTATTACAGGCGAACATCTTCAAGAATAAATGACAATTTAATATCCGACAATAAAGTTAATTGAAAAAAGATTGTAGATGTTGTAAATTTTTAAATTATTATTTTTACTTAAAATTTTAAATTTTTTCAACTTTTTAAATTAAAAAAAAACAGCTGTTGAGGACAGTAGAAATGCTTTGCAACAAAACTTAATTTTTTTGAAAAAAAGTTGTTTTAATAAAATATTTGATTAAAGTTGATTAAAAAAAAAAATTGTGCGAATTTGTACATACTTTTTAAAAACAGTTGTAATGGCAATGGGATTTCTTTTTAATAAATTTTTAATTTGATAATATATTTGTTTTGTATCTGTTTGTATCTATTCATAAATATTAAGAATTTTTAAAAATATTTTTTCTTTATTATAATAAAAACAAATTTAATTCATATTTGCTTCTCAAATTTTTTTTTATGTTTTCTTTTTGATCTAAAGGCAATAAAATGCGCATTTTTTTTTTATATAATAATTTTTCGACAAAATTGTGAAAAAAATATTTCTTTAGTATTTTTACTTATTTTTTTTAATAAAAATAATTAAAAATTCATATGCCCAAGTTTAATTACTTTTTTAAAATCATCTTGTTGGTCTATAAGCATAAAATGTGCTATTATTAGTTAAAAAAATTTTTTTTTTGACAAAATGATGACAAAATATTTTCTTGGTATTCACATTTATATATTAACAAATATTAATTTTTTAATTAAAAATATATATTGCAAGATATCAAGTTTATTTTTTAATCGTCTTATTCTTCGTCCATAGGCAATAAAATGCGCAATTATTTGTTTATACAAAAAAATTTCGACAAAATCATGAAAAAATATTTCCTTAGCACCTACACTAAGAAAAATAATTAAAAATTCACATGTTTCAAGTTTATTTATTTTTTTTAAACATCTTTTTAATTTATGGGCAAAAATGTGTTAATTTTTAATGTTAAATTAATGTTAAATTAAAATTAAAATTAAAATTAAAATTAAAATTAAATTAATGTTAAATTTTAAAAATTTATGTGTTAATTAATTTAATTAGTTAAAAAAAATTTTGTTACTCAAATTTTAATTTGATAAAATATTTGTTTGGCATCTACATTCATAAATATTAAGAATTTTTAAAACAAAACTTCATATTTATTTTTAAATCATTTCTTTGGTCTATAGGCAAAGAAATGTGCAATTATTAGTTAAAATAAGATTTTTTGACAAAATATTTTCTTGGTGCTTTAAAATTTTTTTTTTAAATAAAAACATTTCAAGATTTCAAGTATATTTTTTAAACCTTCTGTTTCTTCGTCTATAGGCAATATTTTTTCACACAAAAAAATTTAGACTAAAATAAACGAAAATTATTTCTTCTATATGTATTTACATTTGAATTAAATTTTTTTTTTAATAAATATTTAAAAATAACAGTGAATAACAAAAATATAACAAAAAATAACAATATATAAAAATAAAAAATATATAAAAATAACAAAAAATATAAATGAATTTAAAAATAACAATTCGTTTGCTTTCAAGTCTATTTTTCTCAATATTTTCTTGGTCTTCTAAAGACAATAAAATATGCAAAAAATTATTTAAATAATTTTTTTTTTCGACAAATCGACAAGATTTTTGCGTCAATCACATTTTATTATACGAACGAATTTTAAAATTCCATACGAAAAAATGTGTCAATTCAAAATCAAGTCAAGTCAAAAATAAATCAAAAAGCGTTTTTCCTAATATAGTTTGTTTATTAAAACTATGTTATTAACAATTCCTTCAGTACATTGGGCCAGAGTTCTTGTACAAATGCTGTTTTATGGCATTTCACTCGCTATTTGATATTGAATTATAAAAGGTAATCAACATTTACGAATTCTCAACGCGTTTTGTGAAAGTTCAACTAAGCAAATGCTCTTTCGAATGGCGAAAGAACGAATATTGTTTTAAAACATTTTTTTTTTTCGTTGTTAGATTTTAATCAAACATGTCAAAATTGTCCTCAAAGACATCCGATTTAATGATACGAACTTTTTAACAGGGCCGTAATAAAACCAAAAAAACTAGTTTTATTGTTTTATCATCAAAATATCGTTTTTATATATAAAAAAAATATTTTTTGTAAAAAAAGGTGTATTATTTCACTTTTAGTGAAAATGAAATAAATAAAAAATAATAAAAATGAAAAATTGAAAGTTGCTAGTTTTACACACCTACAAATTATTTTTTTTATATAAAAAAAAAACTACAAATGGTTTAAAAAGTGCAATAAATAATTGCCATTTTGAAAAAGTTGCTAGTTAGTTTATAATAATTTAATTGAAATTATAAAAAATATAACCTTGCTGAATATTTTAATAATAATAATACTATATTTCTTTGTGATCGATTAATTTGATTTATAAAAAAATAAATTTATCGAACAAATAATTATTAATTATTTTCTTAATTGAAAATATCGAATAAAAACTACTTTATCAAATCTTTGCAATTCTTCGCAATATTATTGCAATTAAAGGACAAAATATAGGACAATTTTTTTATAAAATTCTTGCGAAATGAAAATATCGAAAAAGCAGTTTACAAAAGCGTACAAAATTGTTTATAGGGTATATGAAAAGTCGTATGTTAAAACGCCGTCAGTACTTGATAAAACATCTACAAGATTTTTTCAAATTTCCAAAAAAATGAGCGATTTTCTTTGAGTTAAATTTCTCAAGATGAATAAAAAATAAAAAAATTGAAGAAACGTGTTGATTGACTAAATATAAAAAAAAATCTTAAGATATTTGCAAAATCAAATAAATATTTGGGCAAAATTTACCGTAATTTTCAAAAAAGAAATTGAGGACTTTGCAATTTTACTAATTTTTTGCAAAAAATATTCGCAACATTAATTTATACCTACGCCACTGACTAACTAATATAATTAACAATCTAACAAATCCTAAATTGTTTTTATTTTTCTGAATAAAATATAGTTTCTGAAAGTAAAAGAACTTTTACTTTTATTTACGACAACAAAAAACCGCTATTTTATTTACGAGCAATAAAAAAAATTTGCATAATTTTTTTTTTGTCAAACATATTGACATTTGGACGTGACGTTTTCTTCTTGCATTTAATTGGTCAATGTAAATATCGATTTGGAAGATTAATAAAAATATATGTGCTGTAATTTGTAGGTGATCTTCTTCATTAATTTAAATACGGCTGAAGATTTGTTGAAATTAATAAAAAATTATAAATTCGTATTCAGTACTCTAGCATTGAGATTTTAAAAGTATGCAATTTAATATACAGGGTGTAAAAAACTTGTTTCGGCACAATTGGATTTATTATCATTTTTTAATTCGGGCTAAATATAAAAATAACTTCAAAAATCGACCGTATTTTAAAATCAAATTTTTTTTATCAGTTATTAACGACCGCATTAGCCAAATCAGATAATATATACGTACAATAAAAATTATAATCGAATGCCTTTCGAATTTAATCTAATAATTTGATTTGATTTTCTAAAGTATCTTTTTCAAATTTGTAATTTTTGGAAAAATTAAAGATTCTGTATATTTCTATAAAAGAAAAAAAATTAAGTGTATAAAAATTAAAATTATTTTCGCTGGATTAGTGCGAATACAGTGGCGAATAAAATTTGAATACAAAAATAATGAAGCGTGTAAAAAATATGTCTAAATAAAATGTAGAAGAAGGTTACGTTATGTTAAAAATTGTGCAATTTAAGATTTATAAATTATAGTTCGAAATAATTACCGTTATTTCGATCGATATAACAAATTGAAATTTTTGTTTCAAGGTGCTTGAAAAAAAAAAGTTGGGATATTCAATCAATGCCTGATTTAAAAAAATATATAATTAAGTTAAGAAGTAAACTTTTGTTTTGTTTGAACTAATAGTTTTTTTTATTAAAAAAATCATAATGAACTTGTATATTTCTTGTATAAATTAAATTTTTATTAAGAGTAAAATAAAATCTTTATTTTAAAATGTTTAAAGATTTTTATTGAAAAAGAAGTATTATTGACGTTTCGTTATTATAAGCTTGAAAATTTTGTCCTATTAAAATAGATTTTTCTTCTTTTAAATTTAAAAGAAAAATAATAATTTAGTCACTTTTTTTTTATAAAACTGTACAGCCTTATTACACAATTTAATTTTCAAATGAAAATTTTTAATCAAACATTCGATTTAAAATAAAAAATTGAAATTTTTGTTCCAAGGTGCTAAAAACAAATATATTTTGGGATATTCAATAAAAATTCCCGATTAAAAAAAATATATAATTAAGTTAAGAAGCAAATTATTGTTTTGATTGGACTAATATTTTTTTTTATTAAAAAAAACAATTGAACTTGTAAATTTCTAAAAAGGAAATGAAGATATCGAAAATGCGAAAGACGAAATAAATTTTACGATTGTATAAAAATTAAATTTAAATTTTACGAGTTGTTATAAATCTTGATTTTACAATTTTTAAAGATTTTTATTGAAGAAGAAATATTATTAACGTTTCGTGATTATAAGCTTGAAAAATTTCTCCTTTCTTCTTTTAAATTAAAAAAAAATTAAATTAATTTCGTCACTTTTTTTTCTAAATACACAACCTTATTGTACAATTTAATTTTCAATGAAAAATTTTCCTCAAACATTCGATATAAAATAACAAATTGAAATTTTCTGTCAAGGTACTTGAAAAAAATTAATTTTTGGATATTCAATAAATTCCCGATTAAAAAAATATATAATTAAGTTAAAAAGTAAATTATTTTTTGTTTGGACTAATAAAATTTATTTAAAAAATTATAATTGAACTTGTATATTTCTAAGAAGGAAATGAAGATAACGAAAATGCGAAAGACGAAATAATTTAGTAAAATTAAATTTAAATTTTACGAGTTATAAATCTTGATTTTACAATTTTTAAAGATTTTTATTGAAGAAGAAATATTATTAACGTTTCGTGATTATAAGCTTGAAAAATTTCTCCTTTCTTCTTTTAAATAAAAAAAAAATTAAATTAATTTCGTCACTTTTTGTTCTAAATACACAACCTTATTGTACAATTTAATTTTCAATGAAAAATTTTCCTCAAACATTCGATATAAAATAACAAATTGAAATTTTCTGTCAAGGTACTTGAAAAAAAATAATTTTTGGATATTCAATAAATTCCTGATTAAAAAAATATATAATTAAGTTAAAAAGTAAATTATTTTTTGTTTGGACTAGTAAAATTTATTTAAAAAATTATAATTGAACTTGTATATTTCTAAGAAGGAAATGAAGATAACGAAAATGCGAAAGACGAAATAATTTAGTAAAATTAAATTTAAATTTTACGAGTTGTTATAAAATCTTTATAATTTTAAAGCTTTTTATTGACGAAAAAATTAATAAAATAAAAATTTGTCGTATAATATAAATAAATATATCTGTTTTCTTTCAAATAAAAAAAAAAATAATAATTTAGCGACGTATTTTTATCAACACACACTTTTTACACAATTTATTTTTCAAACGAAAAATTTTGCCCAAACATTCGTCTGACATATCCACGATTTTTTCGAAATATTTCTCAATTTCTTTCCATTCGGCCTTTTATTATTATATTATCGACCCGTGCCCATTATAACACCAATTATTACTTCTTAAGATTGTTACGTATCAACAAGTCACGATATATCGTCCAATTTCGATTGTAGGTTGCTTTTGTTTCTTCGTATCGTACACACTTCGCTTTTACAAGACACTTTTTACAAGAAGTGCTCCTTGACCTTTCGATTAATTCATTTTCACAAATTATCGTCAACGAGAGTAGCCTAATTTAAAAAAAGCAACAATGCAAATACGCAAATTAAGCGGTCATTTTTATTAAAAAAAAAAATCACGATGCAAAATTTTGACTGCTTCGATGTTATACAGGGTCATTTTAAAATTACGTTCATTTTATGTACGCAAATTTTTTTTTAATTGATAATAAAAAATACAAACGAAAAATCGCTATTTATCGAAAATTAATAAATCTACTTTCAAATTTATTCCACGATTAATTAAATTAAACAAAAATCGACGCATGACGATATTACACGCTGCACATCAAAAATCCGATAAAACCTATTTATAACTCGTTTTAAAACAACAAGAAACGAGAACACATTCATTTTCATCACAAAGACGAAGTGCTAATGTATAAGAATAATAGTCGGTGCTCCTGCTCGCATTGTCCTTGTAAATAATAATTTTTACGAAGAACTGGCGCAGTCTTATACACGTACAATTAATCGCGTTTGAAAGTACATATTGTATTACGAAAATTGCATGCGGGCAAATAATCGAATATGGTCTGCGAAATGTCTAATTGCATTGTGAGAAAATCAATCGAGCGAAAAAAACTAAGTACTTATATTATTAGTCATACAATTTTTTTTTCGAATTTTTTTTTTATTCTTATATCAAAAAATCTGTTCATTTTTAAAACGCGATTTTTATTTTTACATTTTTTGATCGAATCATAGTTTTTTTAACGAAATAAACGAACGATGGTAAAAAAAAATCTTTAAATACAACTCGCCTTATTTTTTCGCGTAGAATTTTGATTAGTGAACATATTTATATATTTATTTAAAACGCGATCAAATCCGGCAACACCTTGTTATTGAGTCTAGTTACGATCGATCTCTTCAGCTTCGGCTGGCTGGTTTAAATGTCAACTAGTCCGAAATCCAAAATGATTTTATTTGTAATTTGGTTTGTAAATAAAGAAAAAACCGCACCAGTTCGATCTTGAAAATGTAAACGTTTTAAATTGGTATTTATGTCTTTAGATGGATTGATAAATAGATTTTAAGACATAAATAAATTTTGTTGGTTTGTAAATATTGCTAACAAATTGATTGTAAACTTATTTCCTCGATAAAACAATGGTGTGAAAAATCGTCATATTTTTTGGTGAAAGTTACGATTTTTTTTCGACATGTTATTGACAATTGAAAAATATAAGAAATATACGGTTCAAAAGCCCCATCCTGTAGGACCATTCTCTAAAATTATTATACAAAAATAATTAAAATTGGGGAAATACCAGGTACGTTGCCGAACCCCTGTCATGATTACACGGGTTTACTAGCGTTAGCCCAACTATTAAACCAAAGCAAATTAAAGAACACAATTTTTACTAGTTATGAGACAAATTTTCTAGCTATGGAATGGAAAAACTTTTTTCTAACTTTTTCACTAGCTTCCTCAATAAAATAACGTTTGAAAAATCATCTTTTTTTTAATGAAAGTTACTATTATTTTTCGTCATGTAATTGATAATTTAAAAATATAAGAAATATACCGTTCAAAAGCCCCATCCTGTAGGAGCATTCTCTAAAATTATTGTACAAAAATAATCAAAATTCGGGAAATGCTGGCCACACTGCCGAACCCCTGCATTTCATATGATGAAACGCTAGCCTTAATTAAATATATTAATAAAAAATTTGTTTAAATACGCCACTGGTAAAAAAATATCACTTTCTAGCAATCCATTTTTTTTACTAAAATAATGATAAACTCCTTATACATACACAGTGTTCTCTATAAACATTTAATTTAATTTTTAGTCCGAACAATTTTTTTTTTTATTAAAATTGCTTAACAATTTTGCATCTATTGGAAAAAAAAATCAAAATCAACCGAAAAAAATCATAAATTTCGACGGTTGACATTTTACAAGACAACATATTTAAAATCCAATTATTTGAATCATTTGAGCGAATAGTTTCCCTTTTTCCATATCGTTTTTTTCTGTGAGGTAATTTCACATTTCCATCGACAATATAATAAATATCATTCACGTCGAAGTTCGTTTTTCTCGGTCTGATAAAGCAAGCTTGAAAGAAAATTTGCTTGAGTGGCAATTTAATATTTTTTCCATAAATTTCGTATATATAAAAATTTTCTAACCAAAATACCTATTTGAGAATATTTTACTTTTTTAGTTTAATTGTATTATTTTTTTTTATAGAAAATGGGTTAACTACAGCAGCAAATGAAGTATTAGGCACAAAGAAAAGGGCAGGTAGGAGGGAATGGATCACGGAAGAAATAGTTAAAATGATAGAAGCAAGAAGGAAAATTAAAATTGGAAACACAGAAGCAGGACAGAAAAAATATAAGGAACTAAGGAACTTAATTAATAGGAAATGCAAGCTAGCGAAAGAAGAGTGGACAAAAGGAAATTGTGAGGATATTGAGGAGGATATGAGAAGAGGTAAAGTAGATTTGGGCTACAGGAAAATTAAGTCACATTTTTCTAAAGTAAAACCAAAGGGTAACATTATATGTGATAAGCAGGGTAAGGAACTCACAGAAAATAAAGAAAAAGCTAGAAGATGGAAGGAGTATCTTGAAGATTTATATAAAGGTAGGCAGGACATGGAGGAGCTAGAAAATGTGGAACAGATAGATGAGGATGACTTAGGTCCTAGCATACTTAGGTCAGAGTTTCATAGAGCATTAAATGATTTACGGAATAACAAAGCAGCGGGGATTGATATGATACCAGCCGAATTAATAAAACACGCAGGGGAACAAATGCAGGAGCGATTATACAGGTTAGTTTGTAAAATATATGAGAAGGGAGAAGTACCACAGGATTTTCAGAGTAGTAGAATAGTAACAATGCCGAAGAAAATAGGAGCTAATTTGTGTGAGAACTATAGGACCATTAGCCTACTATCACATGCATCGAAGATATTGTTAAAGATTATTTATAGGAGATTAGAAAATAAAGTAGAGGAAAGGCTAGGAGAAGATCAGTTTGGTTTTAGGAAAAACAGAGGGACGAGAGAGGCGATTCTAGCACTAAGAACGGTAGTAGAAAAAAGAAAGAGGGTAGGAAAGGTAACTTGCATAGCTTTTGTAGACTTAGAAAAGGCATTTGACAATGTAGATTGGGACATAATGTTTAGAATTTTAAAAGAAACGGGTATAGATTATAAGGATAGGAGAATAATTTTTAATTTATATAAACACCAAACTGCCTTAGTTAGAATTGAGGGGGAAGAAGAGGTAGCAAAAATAGGGAAGGGAGTTCGGCAGGGATGTACACTTTCACCGTTATTATTTAATCTATATATAGAAGATGCAATAAACAAAGTAAAAGAAGAGTATAGTGTAGGTGTGAATGTACAGGGAGAGAAAATATATATGTTGAGATTCGCCGACGATATAGCTATATTGGAAGAAAGCGAAAAGAATTTAGAAAGGGTATTGAATGGTATGCAGGCAGTATTGACTAGGGATTTTAACATGAAAATAAATATAGGTAAAACTAAAGTGATGAGGTGTGACAAAAAGGAATGCAGTAGAAAAATGAGGATCACAATAGGAGATAATAGAATCGAAGAAGTGTCAGATTTTTGTTATTTAGGCAGTAGAATCACAAAAGATAATCGAAGCAAGGTAGATATAAAGTGTAGGATAGCACAGGGTAGGAAGGCATTCGTAGAAAAGGAACAGATTTTAAGATCAAATATTGACTTGGGTATTAGAAAAAGATTACTGAAGGTATATGTTTGGAGTGTAGTACTGTACGGGTGTGAGGCGTGGACTATAGGAAAGGAAGAGAAGCGTAGATTAGAAGCACTTGAAATGTGGTGTTATAGGAGGATGATGAGGATTGGTTGGGAAGATAAAGTAACAAATGAAGCTGTACTAGAGTTAGTAGGGGAGAAGAGAAGTATTTGGAGAGTGTTACAGCGTAGGAGAGACAGATTAGTAGGGCATATTCTTAGGCATGGGGGGATTATGCAATTGATCATAGAAGGTAGAGTGGGGAGAAAGAGAGGGGTAGGTAGGCCTAGATTGGAGTATGTGAGTCAGATAGTTGAAGACGTTGAGATGAATAGCTATAGGGAGATGAAGGGATTAGCTCAGGATAGATCGGCATGGCGTGCTGTTTCCAACCAATCTTTAGGATTGCGGACTCTTTAACTTATAGAAAATTGTACAAGCATAAAATATGAACAATTATCATATAGTTTGTAAAAAAAAAGTATTATTTGTACTTTCAAATTCAAATATCGGTTTATTATCAATTAACTTTTCCTGCACAAGTAAAAACGCTTTATTTGAGCGAATGCTATACGCTTTAAAAAATTTTTTTACGCTCGAAAATGTATTATCTTAATCAAAACATATAATAATTACATATGCACTTTTAAATTTTAAAAACAAAATCCTACAAACGTGCAAATTGTCTGTTTAATTTTTGCCTTCGTATATTTGACTTACGCCTTTTATTTGCCAAGTACAAAATATGCAAATACATTTATTAAAAAACAAAAACTAACTTTCAAACAACAGATTAAAATAATAACCGCTTTAAATGAAACCGGCAATATATTATTTCGCTTATAACAAAGAAATTTAAACAAAACAATTGACAACAGCAAATTATAACTTACATTTATATTTCTTACAAGTCTGCTGTAGTATTTTGTCTAATTACACTTTAGTTTAAGCGAGGAATTAAATTTTGTTTAATATATTTGCTTGAACATAAAACCAATAATGAATTGGATAAGATATTTACCAGAAATACGGTTATTGCTCCGTTAGTAAAATTGCTGTTGTAGAGAAAGTAAATTTATAAGTTAACGTGGATATTCGATGCATTATATTATATATACAAATACAGGATGTATCGGATTTAAACAACAGTTATGTTAACACACGTAATTTTTTTGTTTTAAAAAAATACACCCATTATTACGATAGATATCTATAAAAAAAAAAAAACACGTCAACAGCTAGTTTTTTATCGTAAATTATTTTCTGCAAATGCTTTTATTATTCGGCACCATCACTCTCTTTCGATCGGCCAATGATTCATTTCTAAACAAAAGTGTTGTACAATATTTAAAGGGGTCATTTAAAATGGTTTTTTCTTCGTAGGTTCACTTGGCATGATGTAAGCTCATTGAAACTAATTGAAACTTTGCGCTTGATTAAAAACGAAACTTTTGACTATCGTAAAGAAAGAATCATTAAACCATTTTCAAGGTGATAAATTGATTGGAACTAATCTGTTGTTTTGTGAACGAATTTACCGTAAAATGTCTTCGAATATTTGTTACTTCGCGAGATTATGTAGTAAATTTGTCGCAATTTGTTGGAAGAGATATATATTTTTTTATTATTTGAAATTAGTGGATTGTGACCAATTAATTCATAATAAATTCCGCAAAATATTGTTGAATTATACAACAAATCCGATGTGCAATTATTTATTGTTCACGAAGAAAATTTCTATTCAAAAAAATAGTTTTCTGGAACTATACAGTTACATTTAACGGATTTTTAAGACAAATTAACAAGAGGAAATTTAATATATGAAACACGCTGCTAATGTAAACTACATATTAGCATTTCTTGCGCAACGAAAGTACTTTCACACATACTGGTACTGCATTATCAACACACACCATATTGTTACAATTATTCCAGTAATACAATAATCGCGTTATAGCCTGTTCTGTAACGATTAGTAACGTTTAATTGTTAATTACAGAGGCCGGAACTGTCCCCGGACAATCAACAACAGCAAAACCAACCGATCGCTCCAAGAGGTCGAGGACGTGCGCGATTTTCCGTCACGCCAGAATTCGAACAAGTCCAAGCGGATTACGAGAAAACGGCGAAACAGGATTCGCAACGAAGTAGAGGCGCAAAGAGAGTCGTCACCACCAACAGGAGGCACTATGAGGTCGAAGAAGTACTCGACGACATACCCGACAATTCTAGAAAGTACTCCACTCGGCCTAGGGTCGTTACGGAGATGCGATTTGAGGCTGTGAATGCTCCGAAAGATTCCACGCTGTTCGTTCCATCGGAAGGTGAAGTTGAAAAAGACGCACTGCTCAAGAATGCAGCGCCGTCGAGTACCTCAGACGCAGCAGATGGTAGGCCAGGAAGTAGTACCGAAAATGCGATACAAAGTTCGTCAGAAACCATCGGTAAAGTTGGTGATCAAACGACCGAACAGGAATTGATGACAAAAGAGCTGATGAGAAGCTCAACAGCTGCGGACAGTTTACCTATTAAACCTCAAAGAAATAGACCATCGGCCGCTGCCGCAGAAGAACCTCCAACAAAATCACGCATTAGGACAAGAAAACGACCCCCACCGCCAGCATTGAGCGACCCAGCAGCGAAATCGTCTTCCACAGCTTCATCGAACAGAAAAGACGATTACCTGCGAAAGCAAGAACTAAATCGCAATAGCAAACCTTTTAGTCCGCCAGAAATTCTTACCAAGGCAACAGATCCCGAGCCTCAACCGCAAACTGTCAGTCAAACGCATACAGTTCCAGCGAATAGAAATAACTTTCGGTCGGGCAGAAGAAGAAGCGGTGGCGAAGGACTCAATCAACCTGATAGAGAAAGTCAAGCGCCGACGGATTTCAGAAGGCCTAGAGGACCGTCTGTATTTCAAGATGGTGATACACAACCCAGTCGAACGAGAACTGGTAGAAAAGCTGTAAATTCCAATAGAAGAGTGCCAAGTAGAACCACAAATGCGGATCAAATATCAAGCACAACTGAACAACAAATAAATCGGGGAAGAGTTGCCGATGGCCGAAGAGGTAGGGTTTTTTCAAGAGAACCGCAGCAAGGTCAAAGGTTAGAAGAGCCAGCTAGGGAAACGACCACCTTTGCGCCCAGAAGAAGAGTTCCAGTAAAACCAACAGCAGCAACAGTTGTGAACAATGCGGCACCAATACGATCACGAATCATTCATCCAGTAGCAGATTCTGTTAAATCAGAAACGACCACAAAAATAACTACCGTCCAACCATCTAGAAGCATAAATCGTTCCCGATCGAGGTTTAATCCGACAAATATCGACGAGCAAAAATTGGAAGTACTGCCACTATTCGAAGCCGAACCGAAAACAGTAACAAATCGACAGCAAACCTTTACCCGTCGCCGCGGTGGTAAAGAATCGAACAGCTACGATCAGAAGAAGAACCGGCGTGCGCCAATTAGTCGGTCCGGGTCCGTTGTGGTGACCCACAAAGAAACGGTCACAGAAGCCGCAAAACCGCCCACATTTCGACCAACGTTCAAAGAGTCTGTGCATTCGGAGATTTCCGAAGTGATTTCGACGAGGAAGGTGACCAGACCGAAGCCCAGGGGTACCACGAAGGCTGTTACCGAAGCTACACGGGTGAAAGCTTCTCGCGAAGAAGATGTTGATGAATCGGATAACTATCCGGAGCCATTTAAAGCGTTGTTGCATAAACAGCACAAGCAGACTGACGTTAAGGATGGCCAGATTAAGGTGAGTTATGGTTATTTGCTTCTAACGGCGGAGTGATCATTTTACGCAGTACCAACGAAGAATCTCAATCAATATGTAAGTGGTGCAAACATTCTAATATTGACTAATCTTCTGCTATCATTTACATTGCAAATAATATTTTCTGGTACTGCAATTACGCAATGGTACCATAATACAACAAATTTGAACCCAGACTGCTCCAGTTAATAAACTATAGGCGTGCAGCATGCGTTCGAACTGAACTCATTATGAATGAATGATCTTAACACTGACTGCACTCAAGAAGACTACCAGGACTATTGTACTTAAGGCAATCGGTGGTATTCTTCTTGAGCGGAGCAACAATTGTGGTGTGCATGCTTCGCACGATGATTGTAACAATGACCTAAGTAGTAAGAGTTATACACAGAGTTCAAGAACTCGCGAAGCCGCTGAAGACGCTTCTTCTGGTGCCACAGATGGTGCGGCCAGCAGTACTGTTGCATCCGCAATAGTAAGCAGCACTGTTCTTGCATTTGCACCTGATGCACCATCAAGTACCGCTTCATCAGCTGCAACCTTTGACATTGACGCTTCTCCTTCCTCGATTTCTTTTGTCGATGGTAGCACTGTTTCACCGCCAGCTTTATCACCCGATGTATGTATCGCTGATTTGTTGTTTCCTAATTTGAAGACATGAAATGCGTTTACTGTTCACTTCGATTGGTTAGGTACTTTGGGAAAGACTTCTTTGCGGTTTGCATGAATATATTAAACAACCGCGAACAGATGAACGACTTAATTTAATTGATCAACTAGACGCATTTGTGGAAAACACTTTCGCTATTTCTAATAATGATTGTTCGGAGATAAATTGAATTTTACCATTCATCGTTGCTGTTGTACGTTCAGCTTCTTCCTCACAAACACTTTCGCTTTACTTAAATAATTGTATTATAAATATTTCCTAACAATCTTCATTCCCAGTTCCGCATTTTAATTATTGCTGTCGATACGGTTTACGTAAAAAAATTAAATTAGCTTCGGTCTCTTCATATCGGACTACCATCTATCAAATCAAAACGTTAAGTAAATTAAATAAAGCAATTAAACGTAGAAAAAGTCAATGAGGAAATGTTGAAAAAGCTTCGATCGAAAGAGAACAATGCAGTACCTATAATGTCAAAATAGCACGTCTTTCATCGACCTTAATTTGCTAAAGGAAGAATCTGTTGCGGGTGATTATAGCAGATGAGGAACAATGCAAATGTAATGGTCAATGATTACAATTGAATAATCTTGTACGTGCTTGAATAACTGAAACACATAATAAGATTAGCTCTAAGCTCACGCTATGAAGAAGTTAAACAATGGGTACTTTTACAATGCAATTTATAAATATGTTAGTACGTATTTGAAACCAGAAATCACGGTGTAAAATTATGTAAAAACGTGTTTATTACATTGCAACTCAACACCAATTCTTCCAGTTAACAGCACAGTAAAATTTCCAAAGAAAAAATGGTCATGATGGACGAGCATACTGAAGAGTTTATTAATAATATAAAAGATCGATATTTCGCGGCATCGAAGTGTTTTTTCGGTCATTTTCCAACAGTACTAGCGTCAATCTTTAAGAATCGAACCGTCCATTTACTCCTCAGGAAAATGAGATTAGCCCCGATATTGTCCCAATCGTCCAACCAACGGCCATCGTACGACCAACCCGCCGTCGATTCTCCCTGGCAACGAAACCCCCTCACCAAGACACCAACACGAAGAAACCATTCGTACCCTCGCGCAAACCAACGCCCCCGCGTCCTTACAAAAAATACACCACCGAAGCGTTGAGTGTCACCGTGCATTCGCCAACGCAAAGGTACCACGCCCGGTTCAATGGCCGATTACAAGAATCCGCTTTGAGTGACCTTTATGGGCCAGGCGATAAAGCGTCCACGTACAGAAGGAACTTACCGACGAAGGGTGCGACGCCCAGGAAGGTCGTACAGGATCGACCCGAACGGAAACAGATCCCGATCAAAGGAAACAAGCTGGTGGATCAGCAGAATAATGTAAGTTGGCTGCAGTGGATGATGAAGTATGTTATCAATATGGTTCGGCCGAATATGATTTATTTGGACGAGTGGAGAGACTAGAATAAATAAAATGTAACGATTATTTGTAATTTTTTTAAGAGCTGGTAGATTTTACGAAGCGCACTTTTCTTGGAATGGTTAATTGTCAACAAATTAGTTAACTAATCTTTGTTATGTTGGTGTTGGAATTTACTAATTTTCTTTGATATATTTTAATTTTCGCTAAGGTTATGGAAGTACCAGAAAATCTAACTTTCTAATTATCTTTTTTTTTATAATAGTTTGTATAGTCGATCAATTTCGTTGTTTAAAGCATGTTCTTAACATCTGTGCACATTTAGCAGAATCCGCGATGTCTTAAGATTAAATTGATCATGTGCAGTTTATTATTTAAAACGAATATCTTTGTTTATATTGAGTCGAAATAGTCAAACTGTTAAACGTAAGTCATCAATTAAAACGATTCTAAAGTTGCTTTCTAATAAGTTACGAATTATGGAGTAGATTGATGAAGATGACGAGGAATTATATAAAAATCTACGAAGCCAAATATGATTTGATTTCCAAAGAAAAGTGTACTCTTAAATTTTCCTTGTCATTTATGCGTTCTACTCTTTAAAAGGCGACTAATAAAAATAACGATTTCTAAAAAGAAAACTATTGGTGGATTTACAATAAATTTTCAAGAAACATACAATCAACACAAATGTCAGCAAGATCAATTCACTGGATTACTCTGTACATTTTATTCAAGTAAACATTGAAAATTAAATTGAAATATGCACAAATTGCTTAAAGGAACTCTTTGGTCCCACTATTCACTCTTTACAAAATCATTTCGTCGGCAAAGGCAATTGAAACAATTGGTGATTTATAATTTTCAATGTTTTGCTTGAAGACATCCGCACCACTGAAGAAGCACGGCGTCGCGCCATCTACGGCGAGTAGGTACAGTTCGCGGTACCGCGGCGGCGATATCGGTACGCGCTTGCACAATGCGCACGCGCACTCTCGCGGTACCACCGTGGTACCGGTCTACGTGCCGACCGTACCATCCATCACGCCATCTACCACCGTAAGTACAAATTCTATCTAATACCACACCGCTTTAGTAGATCTATTTCATGTCATCGTCAATTATATCAAATCATTTCTTTATCTATATAAGAAGTACTGTAAAAATTTTGTTCGGGGTTTCAAAAAAAAAATAAAAAATCTAAATTACGAGTACAAATAGTACACCTTGACTTTCTAAAAAATATGAATGCGTAAACATTTTGGAAATATAAATGTACGCGAAAAAAAAAATTGATTAGAAAAAAACTAGCGTATATAAAGCTTGGTATAAAAAAAAAATCGTTATTATTGAAATTTAGAAAATATCACATTTTGAAACAACTTAATCCAATCAATAAAAAAAAAAAAAAATGAGGCGTCTCCACCATATCTGCAGAGAATCAATAACGCTCGCCGATCAAATTAATCAATAATGAAAGATTGATAAGTTTCGAGTGCGAAAATCTACATCGGATTAATAATGGCGATACTTCCGTTTATTTTCACGCTTGTTAAAGGACGTAGATTGGTCAGTGGTCGATGGTGGCCAATGGTCGGAGCGAGACACTAGTTGACAGAAGAGATAAATGGCTCCCTCGTGCTTCTTATTACGTTTACGTTACGCCAACCGTTTACGTTTCCGCTTCCTTCTTCCCGCTTCTATTTCTTACTTTATATTTATCGTTCATTTATATATCGGCCATCATTATATACACACACAACTTATATTATCCACAAGCAACTTAACTTACTCGCTATTAATTGTTCGTTTAATAATTAGTAATACATTGTGTTATAAAGTGTATGTAAACCCAATAAATTATGGTGTAGGATCTTTTATACTACTTTAGTTAGTGATATTTATATGTTAATAATTACAAGTTTAACAGTACCTTAATTATAATATAGAATATCACCCAAATACCGTAACAAGCATTAAGTAGCTATATGTACATTTCAAGCGCTATGCGTCCATCTTCGGTTATTTTATTTAGTTATATCTTGTGCTACTGAAGATGGGCGCATAGCACTTGAAATGCGCATCTAGCTACTTAATGCTTGTTACGGTATTTGGGTGATATTCTATATTATTATTTAACACCGTAGTGATTATTTTTAAAAAGTACCTTAATTAATCTAATCCATAATATCGAAACAATATTCTCAAACGTAATAACATTTTGTATTTACTATCAATAATAACTTTTTTTCACTTTGCCATTATCTCTTTTTGTTAGGTACTTGTTTTATCATTATATATATATATTAAGAAGTAAATAGGCATATGTAGTTAAGGTGTACTATTTAATTTTCCCTGTTTGTTGCACAAATAAAAGCATATTTGATTGAAAATACGAATAGTTTATTTACTGATGTAAATAGAATGTAAATAGATCTTCAGCGCAACACTTAACAATGCTTTTGGCGTGCACTGCATCATTAACTCAAATAATCACATTAATCACTTATTTATGCGGTTTATTTATAAATAACACGATCGTTTAAGACCGCACCGACAACAAAGTACCTGCAAGTAGAGATATATTTAACATATCAATAGTACTCTTCCAAAATGCTAGAGATTTTAGCGCAGTTTCAATAGAATAGAAACAATTGTGGTTTTTGAAAATTCGTTAAATCAACACAATATCTATCGCGGTTTTCCAGGTTTCTCTTCCACCGGACGCTCATACTGTGGAAAATGACTTAGGACTGCAAGTAATATCCATTGACGAACCGGCCAATTCCCTATTCTCAGACAATTTAGTTGTAATGGGAGGCGACCCTGCCAAATCTCCTGACAATTCAACCTCGCCCTCTTCGGTAATTACCTCGTACAACCGCTTCTATTTTACTTGTATTAACATAGTACCGTAGCTATACTAACAAACCGTAACACGCCAATAATGTATTAATCGTTCTGTTGTAAGGTGCCCACGGAGGACAACGATCAAAAACAGAAATCTATTCTGGAGAGAATAATCAATTCTCTGACCGCTATATCGACCACAACGACGACCGCATCACCTACCAAAGACTTGACGAACACGAACGTACGTTTAGCTAGTAACAAACAAACCGCCACCGACAATAAAACAGACAATAACTCATCGTCGTCCGCTATCTTTAAAATTGCTAGTAAAAAGACCAGTACGAACAGTAATCGATCGATCAAGCCGGCTCTGTCGTATGACTCACGAAATTCGATAACGGACAGTATCGGCTCGGACGACATTTCGGAAAAACCGACGACGGTTATTGAGCGGATTATTGATTCGTTATCGGCGATTCAAGCGATTGACAGTAGTACTATTGACCCCATACAAGTAGGTACTAGTGCTAACAACTTATTTAACGCACCTACTAAAAGTATGTCCTACAAACGATTGTCTACCCTAGCACCACCGCAACCTTCGTCACAACCCACTCTTATTCCGGCACGATCGGTAGGTGACTTTATCTACACCACTCCTATATCTGGAGACACTATTAATATGTTCTTGAGATTGCTGAATCTTGGCACTGCTAGCAGCACAACTCGATCCCTTGACCTTACCACCCCAACGCTAAATCCTCAATCTAGCTTTAGTAGAAGCAACGTTCAAGGTTCCGCAATACAGAGTAATAATTTTAGTCCTTCAGGCCCTTTTGGTCCTTCCATTCCACAAAGAACCACCATCAGTCCGACAATTTACCCCACCACTTCTGCTCCCGCAACTACCATATTTGATTCATTTAGAAGTGAGCCGACAACGACTTTTAAACCACCCTCAACAACCGCAGCTCCTCTAGTCCGGCATTTTACAATCCCCACGTCCCGAACAACAACATTTAGTACCGAACGAAATGTGCCAACGTCATTTCGAATCCCCTCATCCCTGTTCACCACAGATCGGCCAATAACTGTACCATCAACTGTTGTGACGAAGCCTGTAACACAATTGCCTGTTGCAACCACAACTCATAACAATCGTAACGACGTGGAGCTCCTTTCGACAATTCCCATACGCGGTTCTGTTAGAATACAACCCGCAACGGCTCCCCAAACACAAACCACCGTTGCCATTTCCCTGGCCGATTTCCTAGCATCGTTGAATCAAACTCCAAGTCCCACTAGAATGCAAACGAACATTGCTCGGATTATCCCCGTGACTAGTACCCTACCGACTGTAATCGATACGACCACATACGGTATCGAATCATCGACAGCAGCATTTAGGGATTTGACACCAAGTACAGTAACTGTAACACAGCAGACAAACGCCCCGACAACGGTAACGGCGCCGACAGCTCAGGAAGAGCTGAAAAATCGAGGACTGCTGGAAAACTTTACAGTAAGTCCGGAGAGTGTTCGAATTATTTCCGCTAACGATTTATCGCAGACGACATTCAGCCCCGATGTGTTAAGTATACTTCCGCTAGTTAGTGATCTTACTACAACAACAGCCCAAGCGCCAAGTAGTACTCAAGTAATGACTGATATCACCACCAATGACATCACCACCACTACTAGCACTACCAATACTGACCCTATTGAATTAACTACTGTTACTACTGATACATCTAATTTAACTGCTAGTTTAGCTACCACAACTGATTTAGATAACAATATTATAACATCCACTGACCGTCCGTTGTCTAATATGTCACAGTCGCAGAACATGTCCACGACAAGTCGCCTCATTGCCGATTTCATGCGAGATAATGCTATTAAACCGCCTACGAGCGATTATTATGTCTTTGCCATTTTGCCAAATAACACCATTGTCCGTAAGCGACCGCGCGCCTTTGTCCCGCAAGACAGTCCCTACATTATCGTGGGCGTGTATCCCAATAATACCGTGGTGCACAAGTACCCAAATGGGACCATAGTACCCGAAGAACCCCTGATCCAAGTAAGTGGATTCGATACCCGCGAATTCCCTCTACCCCTACCGGAGCTAACCAGTAACCAAGTAACATCCACCACCACCACCACCACCACCACAACAACAACAACAACAACTTCTTCTTCAACCACCACAAGCACACAAGGAAGTGACCACATTGTGGATAACACGAGCACCCGAATGGTATTTCCCATTGACAATAACTATTCTTTGGTGTGGTGATTGCTGTACATTTACATTCATTCGAACGCTTCGGACCATCATTCGCTTGAGCTTTATTCTTGACACTATAGTCACCTGACCGATCTTATTGTACAAAGTCCTCGGATGTATATGTGTTACTTTTGTTTGTAATTTGCACTAGATTAATGCATGCAATATCAATATGTTAAACCATTTAATACACTTATCGCAAGCTGGTACGGACCCAGGTGACCATGTGTATTATAAAACGCCTCCAATTACCAATCGTGTAAATAATTCAATTGAAAATATGAAGCAAAAAGCTTCTTTTCTATTAGCACAGTGTTACTAACATCACCCGACGTAGTTAGTAACATGCAAACTAAGCGTAGAAAAGTTGTATTTATTCATATTTGATTGCGTTCATCCGGTGACTATTAGAGTTAGCCACATCCAATCCAATCATCTGCAATCTAAATTTCATTGAGCATCTAATACAGAAATACCATTCATAAATTCGAATAAAAAAAAAATGCAAGGAATGTATTGTTCAACATAATGTCTTTTATATCACACGGCATCTCTGCTTCCTGCACGAGAAGAACAAACTATGAACTAAGAGTTCACTTTTCAGGATAACATTGTACAAAACGTAGTTTCCTCGTCTCTAGAAGCAAACCTTAAATCCTTAGATAGTAGCAATAGTAGTAGTATGATCCAATCTACCACTAGTCCCGCAACAGCAACAACTCTTCTGCCCAATTTTGAAAGCAATGAAAACTCTATAATCCAACTCAACGAGATCTTAGTTGGGAAAACGATTGAGGAGTTTAATACTATTGTGAATAAAACTACGGGAAGTAAAGATGTTAAGGAAGTTGAAGATTTGGTAAGGATTTTATTCAGGAGTGCCAACGATATACAATTTCACTAACTCTCCTTCAATATTTCTGTAGTAGTTTCCAAAACGTATGTTAGCCAAAGTAAGTAAAGTATACAAAATTTTAGGTCACCTCGAAGCCAAATATTGAAGAAATTTATATCGATAATAACGTTATAAGCACTCGTGCCAAACCTGAAAAGGTTATAATTTCAACAACTGGTAGTCCTACTACAATGACTGATGCCGCTTCCACAAATACCATTAGCTCAACAACAAATCCAACAACAGCGCGAGTTGAAACTACCACTTTTGTACCATCTACTGTTCAAAGAACAACTATAAATCCTACAACGATTCTAAGCACAACCACTGATAATCCAACGACAACATTTGGACCAACTACTTTTAATCCAACAACACAATTTACTACTTCTACTAGCACTGCAACAAATCCAACCACTTTCGTGAGAAGTCAACCTCCTCCTGCCAATGGATTTAGCAATAATCTAGTGCAACCCTCTACCTTACCACCATTCTTGGCAAACCTACTCTCAACGGCCATAGTCCAAGAAACCCATCCACCAAATGTGCCAACAATTTTCGGAATTAGTCGTACTACAAGTAATCGGCCAACAACCACTACAGAACCGTACAGAGGAATTACAACAACCGTGACTGCTCTTCCAACAGAATTCTTGGACTTTCGTACTAGCAATCCGCCGATTTATAGAACCCAGGCGGGAGTTACCAATGCACCAAGAATTAATATAGTACCTGTAACACCAGCTAATCCTTCGGCAAATACTCCGTTGGATGTTCAGGCGATTTTAAGATTGCTGGAGGAGTATACTGGCCGCACGATAACTCCAAGATCGGTTCAAGGAACTACCAGGAGGACGACAACTGCTAGTAATCCAACTACTGATTTAGAGAATGAAATAGATACCTCGTCGAGATTTGTTGAATTGATTACGCAGTCTCCAAATTCAAGGAGGAGGTTTAGAACTACAACAGTTTCTACTACAATACCCACAACTACTGAACCTCCTACGACAACCACAACAATTCCAACAACGGTCCAGCCAACAACAATAATCACAACAACTGTTGCTCCAACAACAACCACTACAATACCAACCACAACATTTATTCCAACAACTCAACAGCCCACGCGAAGAACTGCTGCCAGAATTAGAAATATTGAAGTACCGACAACAACCGAAAGACAATTTCAGCCAACAATTGATCCAACCGCTATAGATACTGAGACTCTTATAGCGAGAGCAAAGAAGCGGCCATTAACAGAGCAACAGAAGCAAGATCTTGCTACACTGGAAGCTCTTGAGAATGAACAGAAGGCATTATTGGAACAATTATCCTTGCTAACTAATTTGGTAAGACGTTTTCTAAAGTTCGACTTGATAAATATGAATAATACAACTTGCTTATTAGCTATTCTTCGTAGAAAGTACTTTCCTCTTTTAAGTTCAACTCTATTTTGTAGAATGGTAATCGAAATAAACCGACAAGTAAACCGGGTAATAGTAATTCGAATACTTTAGCAAGCAGGGTGCGTATATGTAACTGTGAGAATCAAATTTGTTTTTCTAAATAGTTGCCAAATTTTAGATTATTGCATTTGCTTCTGAACGAGATCGAACCACGACAGAAAATTTGCCCGAACTAACATTGGGCGAACAACTAGACTCTAGCACTAATCGAAATCAACCAAAAATTGCTGTAATTAATGGCAAGGCTATACCAGTCGATGAATTCCTCAAAAAAATTAACGACAATGGCATAAATAGCGTTTCGTCAACTTATGGTAGCAGTAATGATGCCATATTGGCGGCTATTTTGAAAGAACAAGGCATTGGACCGACAACACCAGAATTCCTAAGTGTAAGATCAATTAATTTAGTTGTAAATGATTGCCTATCGTGGTTTTCTATAGAATATCTACATGGACATCATAACAACACGCAGAACAACACTTCGTCCAATTCACACCACCGCGAGACCAGCACCGGGTCCAATAATGCAGGGGCTCTCGTGGATCCTCAACGCCATCGGTCCGCAAAACCCCCCAACCAATTCGCCGCCAAGACGATTTCGAACAAGTGCCCCAACTACATCCAGACCAACAACAATAGCTCTGGACGAACTGCAAACACAAACCTCCTTGAAAACAACTCAATTCACCAGAGCTCCCACAACAACCGCAGCCGTTCAATTCAAACGACCGGTAAACTCTCTAAGCGACAATGAACTGCAGAAATTGATTAGTCAACTGGAGGAGATTCAGAAAGACCCGAGAAAAGCGAAGGAGTTAGATTTAACCAACCTGCGGAAGTTGCAAACACCAACTCAACAGTCGCAGAGGTTACGGGACAGTGTGCAACTGGTTCACTCTGGTGAACAGGGAACAATTCCCACCCTGGATGAGGACAATAATGACAGTGTGTTCGTGCGGGGTAGGAAGGCCAAGTCGACAACATCGCCGCCCGTGGTTAGTGTGAGTAACAGTATTAGTGCGGAAGACTTTGACGTGGACGAAGAGGTTGTGGTGGTGACGAGGGCACCAGCTCGGGCGCAACAGAGGCCCAGGCTGACCCAGGTGGTGCCAGTGCAACTCAACCCGATTCGGGGGATCGATTCGGTCCTTGGGGGAGGATTTGGTTTGCAAGGCGATGGCGACCAAGTGAGAGGTAGTTTGATTACGGCAGCGGTTAATGTTACTAGAGCGATATCTACGTTCCTTGGATCTGCTATACAGGTAAGACCATTTTGGGGCGCATTAAGATTTTTGATTTTTGTCCAATCCTTGTGTAAATAATTGTAAATCAACAAATTGTAAATATATATCGATTGGTATGTTGAAATTTTTGTGGTTGTTTGATTTCTGAACTGTAGGCAGCAGCGCAACAGGTGGCCAATATGATAGCAACACCCACTGCGGATGATCCAGGGTTATCCAGCACTTCCTAGTAAACACCATAAACATTTGTACATAATGTATGAAAAGCTCCTAATTTCGGGTAAAAATTCAGAAAATTCCGGGTTTTCTTGGCATGTAGTTAAAACCCTTAACGTCACAGAAAATGTGCGACCTCCAACTTTGAGCATGAACATTCCTATTACTTATGACAATAAGGAACAAGAAAATTTACAAACTAACTAATGATTTATCAATTTTAAGGCCAGCGTCTCCTCATACAAAAAGCAGCGTGCCCAGCAATTCTCCAATTTTGATTATGTTTATGCAATATTTTTAGAGAATGTTCCTAAAGGCTGGGGCCTACGAACGGTATATTTCTTATATTTTGAAATTTTTAATAACATATCGAAAAAACCATAACTTTCATGAAAAAAGACGATTTTTCAGACGTTGTTTTATCAAGGAAGCTAGCGAAAATATAAGAAAAAAGTTTGACCGTTCCATAGCTGCATATCTTGTCTACAACGAATAAAAATTGCGTAATTTAATTTGCTTTCGTTTAATAATTGGGCTAACGCTAGTAAACCCTTGCAATCGAGAATTGGTAACAATGGTACAAACACGTTATACAATACAAGAACAATCGACCAGATAAACCATGGTCATGAAACACTAGTGGTATCTGTTGGCAGAAGTTTGTCCCTAATTTGGAGACGCTGATCTTAAACCAATCATCGAACCTTGCGCCCATTTTGCAGAAGATCAAAATTTCTTGACATTATAAAACTCGTATGATTCGAAATATTGATGAAATTTATGTCCAAATTTTTTAATATTATAATCATATGACTTAGATCTAAAAAAATATCATAATTCCGACATAAAAGAAAAATAGGTATCTATTTTTTCATGAATTTTTTATAAAAACTTACGATGCCTCAAGTATTTAAAAACAATTAAATAAAAATTATCGCCATCATCAAGTCCATTCGTACAGAAAGATTGATAATTTTGATTAGGGGTTTTGGGACAAAATGAAAAGGCAACATTTTTTCCGTGATTCCATTCGAATTCTTCAATACCAAATATCCTGAAATATTATTAAGTATCGCATGATTGATTTTACATGGCTATAAACAATAAACTAATTGCTTTGCATGAAACTGTTCTACATTTTTCGCCTGCTGATTTTCAAAAATCACCCCAAAATCTATTTTGACTAAATTTATGACTGCCCACGGGCTTATTAATAATTTCTTTCTTAGGGTGCAGCACAATCTTTCCAAGCGATCATCGGGTCGGGATCCCGGCAGGTAGGAAACTACTTCGGATCGGGCAGCATCGCCAGCCGCCTCGGTTAGATCGTGTACTATAAATTCCTGGAATCGGCTTCATGAATTATTTATTTTCTTTGCCAATTTTATAATTTCGAATTAAAAGTTGTAATAATTTTTAAAAAACAACTTAAAATTAAAATTGAAATGAAGCTATATATACACATGTAATGACGTGGAAATTTTGAAAGAAGCGAAAAAGTTCACATGCCATAAATATTTTAGAAATGCTATGTAAATATAAGTAATCTTCTGTTAAAGTATTTTTCACTTTTTTTTTCATCAATTGCCGAATAATTATTTCTAGAAGATTGCAATTCTAACCTTTTATGATAATAAATTCGTAGCTTTGTATTTTCCAACTTTTCCCAAAACTTTTTTTCTTTATTTAAGTACTTAGTCATTAGAGTAAAAATTGTAAAAGGTGATAAGATAATTTAAAAAATTAAATACTCCAATTGTTAATGTAATTCTTTTGTATATATTCCACTTAATGCTTCTACAATAATCGAAAAATTTAAAAAATCTAAAAAATCTATTTAAGAGCTTCGGTTGTGATTTTACATTTTTACAAAATATTGATTAGTTGACATAATTTTTGCTATAAGATTTTATGTAATATAATAGAATAAAATATAGCTCATGTCTGAATAATTATTGTAACATAATATTTTCAATAAAATTTTTTAAAAATTCAAAAAAAGCATACATAGATTTTATTCATTTTATTTTTTCCCGTTTTCGTTTTTGTCTTCCTCAACAAAACTATCACTTAGAATATCACTAAAAAACGTGAATTTATAAGCTAATGCGCATTTCGAAGCACAAGTCTCATCTTTACTAACCTACCAATCAAACAACAAATACACATTCAATAATAAAATTTTCAATTTTATTCAAAGTTGCTTTAACAAACAAATTTTGATTATTACATAACTATTATTCCTCTGAAGATAATTCGAACGCTTTTTATTCTTAGCTAGATTATTCAATTGTTTAATCAAGTAAATGCAATGTATGACCTTTGAAATATTTGTTATCAATTTGGTGACTCAAACGTAGTAATAAAATTTGGGCAATCGAAAATTTAATTTTTAATTAAATGCTGCATTGCCCCCAAAATTACAAGTGATAAGTAGAAGAGATTAGTTTACAATAATTTTGTAAAAATTCAACAAATTGTTTATCAAAATTTAAAAAAAAATCATCAACAATTTTGAAATTGGTTTTTCGAAAAATGCGTTTTACTTGAATAGGACTTATCAAAGAAATTTAAAACAAATCTAATAAATATTATATAGTACAACTTTACCAGTTGTTCAGCTCATGATTGTTAATGTCCAAAAGGTTATCACGTCAACAAAAAGAGTTTATTACTTTTCGATAAGATAGTTTTTGATAGTCATAATAATTATACTCAAACATAATAATACGAATGTCCCTATTTATCTGTAATTATCAATAATATTAATTAAGTTACAATATTATTATAATTAAATATGTCTATTTCACGCTGCTGTAAAATTTTTGCTAAAATATTATTGATAAATAATAAAGTAATCGTCATTTAATCATTTTTCTTTCAATTAAAATTGATGAGGAGGACTATTTAAAGTTGCCTATAGAATAGGCAAACTATGGAATAATCTACTTCTTCGCCAGTTCGATAAAAAGGTGCTGCAGAAGATCTTTGAGGCGCCTACATCTTCATCAGTTTCCAAAACGAAATTTCTTCGAAATCTTTTCGTGCAAACATTTCAATCAATTTCAGGAGAAATGAACACGAGGTCTTTAAAAGAACTTTCAGCTCGAGTTTTCATTTTTCCAACAAAGTTCTTACAAAGACAATTAGCAAATTTTCTCTAAATTCTGACAATTTTTGACTGTTCAAATTTTTGCGCGAAACTTTATGAAAAAAGATAGACAAATGATGAAATAATCTACTTCTTCATCAGTTCGATAAAAAGGCTGCTGCAGAAGATCTTTGAGGCGCCTACAGCTTCATCAGTTTCCAAAACGAAATTTCTTCGAAATCTTTTCGTACAAACATTTCAATCAATTTCAGGAAAAATGAACACGAGGTCTTTAAAAGAAATTTCAGCCCGAATTCTCATTTTTCCAACAAAGTTCTTACAAAGACAATTAGCAAATTTTCTCTAAATTCTGACAATTTTTGACTGTTCAAATTTTTGCGCGAAACTTTATGAAAAAAGCTAGACAAATGATGAAATAATCTACTTTTTCATCAGTTCGATAAAAAGGCTGCTGCAGAAGATCTTTGAGGCTCCTACATCTTCATCAGTTTCCAAAACGAAATTTCTTCGAAATCTTTTCGTACAAACATTTCAATCAATTTCAGGAGAAATGAACACGAGGTCTTTAAAAGAAATTTCAGCTCGAATTCTCATTTTTCCAACAAAGTTCTTACAAAGACAATTAGCAAATTTTCTCTAAATTCTGACAATTTTTGACTGTGCAAATGTTTGCGCGAAACTTTATGGAAAAGCTAGACAAACGATGAAATAATCTACTTCTTCGCCAGTTCGATAAAAAGGCTGCTGCAAATGATGTTTGAGGCTCCTACATCTTCATCAGTTTCCAAAACGAAATTTCTTCGAAATCTTTTCGTGCAAACATTTCAATCAATTTCAGGAGAAATGAACACGAGGTCTTTAAAAGAAATTTCAGCTCGAATTCTCATTTTTCCAACAAAGTTCTTACAAAGACAATTAGCAAATTTTCTCTAAATTCTGACAATTTTTGACTGTGCAAATGTTTGCGCGAAACTTTATGGAAAAGCTAGACAAACGATGAAATAATCTACTTCTTCGCCAGTTCGATAAAAAGGCTGCTGCAAATGATGTTTGAGGCTCCTACATCTTCATCAGTTTCCAAAACGAAATTTCTTCGAAATCTTTTCGTGCAAACATTTCAATCAATTTCAGGAGAAATGAACACGAGGTCTTTAAAAGAAATTTCAGCTCGAATTCTCATTTTTCCAACAAAGTTCTTACAAAGACAATTAGCAAATTTTCTCTAAATTCTGACAATTTTTGACTGTGCAAATGTTTGCGCGAAACTTTATGGAAAAGCTAGACAAACGATGAAATAATCTACTTCTTCGCCAGTTCGATAAAAAGGCTGCTGCAAATGATGTTTGAGGCGCCTACATCTTCATCAGTTTCCAAAACGAAATTTCTTCGAAATCTTTTCGTGCAAACATTTCAATCAATTTCAGGAGAAATTAATGCGAGGTCTTTAAAAGAAATTTCAGCTCGAGTTCTCATTTTTCCAACAAAATTCTTACAAAGACAATTAGCAAATTTTCTCTAAATTCTGACAATTTTTGACTGTGCAAATGTTTGCGCGAAACTTTATGGAAAAGCTAGACAAACGATGAAATAATCTACTTCTTCGCCAGTTCGATAAAAAGGCTGCTGCAAATGATGTTTGAGGCGCCTACATCTTCATCAGTTTCCAAAACGAAATTTCTTCGAAATCTTTTCGTGCAAACATTTCAATCAATTTCAGGAGAAATTAATGCGAGGTCTTTAAAAGAAATTTCAGCTCGAGTTCTCATTTTTCCAACAAAATTCTTACAAAGACAATTAGCAAATTTTCTCTAAATTCTGACAATTTTTGACTGTTCAAATTTTTGCGCGAAACTTTATGAAAAAAGCTAGACAAATGATGAAATAATCTACTTTTTCATCAGTTCGATAAAAAGGCTGCTGCAGAAGATCTTTGAGGCTCCTACATCTTCATCAGTTTCCAAAACGAAATTTCTTCGAAATCTTTTCGTACAAACATTTCAATCAATTTCAGGAGAAATGAACACGAGGTCTTTAAAAGAAATTTCAGCTCGAATTCTCATTTTTCCAACAAAGTTCTTACAAAGACAATTAGCAAATTTTCTCTAAATTCTGACAATTTTTGACTGTGCAAATGTTTGCGCGAAACTTTATGGAAAAGCTAGACAAACGATGAAATAATCTACTTCTTCGCCAGTTCGATAAAAAGGCTGCTGCAAATGATGTTTGAGGCGCCTACATCTTCATCAGTTTCCAAAACGAAATTTCTTCGAAATCTTTTCGTGCAAACATTTCAATCAATTTCAGGAGAAATTAATGCGAGGTCTTTAAAAGAAATTTCAGCTCGAGTTCTCATTTTTCCAACAAAGTTCTTACAAAGACAATTAGCAAATTTTCTCTAAATTCTGACAATTTTTGACTGTGCAAATGTTTGCGCGAAACTTTATGGAAAAGCTAGACAAACGATGAAATAATCTACTTCTTCGCCAGTTCGATAAAAAGGCTGCTGCAAATGATGTTTGAGGCGCCTACATCTTCATCAGTTTCCAAAACGAAATTTCTTCGAAATCTTTTCGTGCAAACATTTCAATCAATTTCAGGAGAAATTAATGCGAGGTCTTTAAAAGAAATTTCAGCTCGAGTTCTCATTTTTCCAACAAAATTCTTACAAAGACAATTAGCAAATTTTCTCTAAATTCTGACAATTTTTGACTGTGCAAATGTTTGCGCGAAACTTTATGGAAAAGCTAGACAAACGATGAAATAATCTACTTCTTCGCCAGTTCGATAAAAAGGCTGCTGCAAATGATGTTTGAGGCGCCTACATCTTCATCAGTTTCCAAAACGAAATTTCTTCGAAATCTTTTCGTGCAAACATTTCAATCAATTTCAGGAGAAATTAATGCGAGGTCTTTAAAAGAAATTTCAGCTCGAGTTCTCATTTTTCCAACAAAGTTCTTACAAAGACAATTAGCAAATTTTCTCTAAATTCTGACAATTTTTGACTGTGCAAATGTTTGCGCGAAACTTTATGGAAAAGCTAGACAAACGATGAAATAATCTACTTCTTCGCCAGTTCGATAAAAAGGCTGCTGCAAATGATGTTTGAGGCGCCTACATCTTCATCAGTTTCCAAAACGAAATTTCTTCGAAATCTTTTCGTGCAAACATTTCAATCAATTTCAGGAGAAATTAATGCGAGGTCTTTAAAAGAAATTTCAGCTCGAGTTCTCATTTTTCCAACAAAGTTCTTACAAAGACAATTAGCAAATTTTCTCTAAATTCTGACAATTTTTGACTGTGCAAATGTTTGCGCGAAACTTTATGGAAAAGCTAGACAAACGATGAAATAATCTACTTCTTCGCCAGTTCGATAAAAAGGCTGCTGCAAATGATCTTTGAGGCTCCTACATCTTCATCAGTTTCCAAAACGAAATTTCTTCGAAATCTTTTCGTGCAAACATTTCAATCAATTTCAGGAGAAATTAATGCGAGGTCTTTAAAAGAAATTTCAGCTCGAATTCTCATTTTTCCAACAAAGTTCTTACAAAGACAATTAGCAAATTTTCTCTAAATTCTGACAATTTTTGACTGTGCAAATGTTTGCGCGAAACTTTATGGAAAAGCTAGACAAACGATGAAATAATCTACTTCTTCGCCAGTTCGATAAAAAGGCTGCTGCAAATGATGTTTGAGGCGCCTACATCTTCATCAGTTTCCAAAACGAAATTTCTTCGAAATCTTTTCGTGCAAACATTTCAATCAATTTCAGGAGAAATTAATGCGAGGTCTTTAAAAGAAATTTCAGCTCGAGTTCTCATTTTTCCAACAAAGTTCTTACAAAGACAATTAGCAAATTTTCTCTAAATTCTGACAATTTTTGACTGTGCAAATGTTTGCGCGAAACTTTATGGAAAAGCTAGACAAACGATGAAATAATCTACTTCTTCGCCAGTTCGATAAAAAGGCTGCTGCAAATGATGTTTGAGGCGCCTACATCTTCATCAGTTTCCAAAACGAAATTTCTTCGAAATCTTTTCGTGCAAACATTTCAATCAATTTCAGGAGAAATTAATGCGAGGTCTTTAAAAGAAATTTCAGCTCGAGTTCTCATTTTTCCAACAAAATTCTTACAAAGACAATTAGCAAATTTTCTCTAAATTCTGACAATTTTTGACTGTGCAAATGTTTGCGCGAAACTTTATGGAAAAGCTAGACAAACGATGAAATAATCTACTTCTTCGCCAGTTCGATAAAAAGGCTGCTGCAAATGATGTTTGAGGCGCCTACATCTTCATCAGTTTCCAAAACGAAATTTCTTCGAAATCTTTTCGTGCAAACATTTCAATCAATTTCAGGAGAAATTAATGCGAGGTCTTTAAAAGAAATTTCAGCTCGAGTTCTCATTTTTCCAACAAAATTCTTACAAAGACAATTAGCAAATTTTCTCTAAATTCTGACAATTTTTGACTGTTCAAATTTTTGCGCGAAACTTTATGAAAAAAGCTAGACAAATGATGAAATAATCTACTTTTTCATCAGTTCGATAAAAAGGCTGCTGCAGAAGATCTTTGAGGCTCCTACATCTTCATCAGTTTCCAAAACGAAATTTCTTCGAAATCTTTTCGTACAAACATTTCAATCAATTTCAGGAGAAATGAACACGAGGTCTTTAAAAGAAATTTCAGCTCGAGTTTTCATTTTTCCAACAAAGTTCTTACAAATACATTTAGCAAATTATGCTTTAAATTCTGACAATTTTTGCGAAACTTTGTGGAAAAGTTAATTTCATTCAACAGCACTCTGGTAACAAACAAAAAATAAAAAAATCAACTTTCTAAGATTCTACATGCAACAAGCTCGTTGAATGTCGGACTTAAGTCGATTTATCGGTAGGTAACTTCAATGGGTAAGCTGGTTCGTGATTGGTGAACACTCCTAAGCCAGACAAAGTAGGCCAACGTTTACTAAGCAGGAGTGGTGTACCAAGAGTATTGGTATGCCGAGCCGAGTGTGCCATCGAGAGTCGCTCGCTCAATCTTTAGCTAACTGTACACCGACTACACTGTCGCGATTTCGTCGAGAAAGCTGCGCATTTTTTTCGAAAACGACCGAGAAAGAAGAACCGTGTCTATTGGTAAGGTTTTCCGCGGCTTAAAAAGTGGAAAACAGTTCGCAAACGCGATTTCTTTTCGGGCTACAGAGACGTCGCGCAAAAGTGAATCGCGAGAAGAAGTACGGCGACGTGTGTTTGTGTCGAATACAGATCGGTAACTGTTGAGATGGTTCTTTTGGCCGCAGGGCAGGACTTGGAAGATAAGGTAAGTGCTCTCTATTAACATGTTTATCAAATTTACTGCGATGTTTATTCGAAACGCAAAACAGTCTCTTGTCTTGCTTACAAAAAATGATTTTTTTTGTAAGCAAATTTTCTTCACGTCAGGCTTATTTCATTTTGATATATTTATTTTTTATTTTTTAAATCAGATCGTAGTTTTTATATAATTTTGAAATATTTAACACAACTTGACTAATCGAATTATTTTGATGACTTTCTGCAAAACCAAAAAAAAAACATAAGATTTTTGAAAAATACATCGAAGGTTTTTCTTTTTAAAAATCACATTACATAACACCACGTCATTAGTTACAATACAAGTTCATTGTCTACTGAAAAAAATTAACTTCCTCATTTCGCGTTGCATAAAACTTCTTTGCCACCCAGCGAAGGTAACAAGTCTTGAGACATGAATCATTTGATTCGTCTTGATTTCAACTATGATGGCAATTATTGCAAGAAATGAAGAAATACGTAAACACCTAGCACAGACCAAGGAAAGTAAAACTTTATTTTGATTAACTACAATACTTTATGACGTCAACAGGTGGCGATATATATCGTTATACAGGGTCAGGGCGAAAATTCGTTTAACTATTTTATTTCGAAAATATTCGCTTGATTAATGAGAATTTTACAAATTTATTTCGTGCTTTTTTCGTAGGATTATTTCAGATAAACGCGTCGTTTAAATTATCGCAACTTATGAAATCGTGGCACCCTGTATACGAATATCTGTTTCTTCATTAATCTGTAAAACGTAATGCAATCTGTTGGGGAATACCCGAAGGACCTACGCGTATGTATTTAAACACGCACAGTTTCTTAAGACACGATAAATAATATATTACAACGCGAGTGAGTTAGGATTTAAGATGGTCAACTCGAAGGAACTGTTATAAAACATGTTGGGAACTTTCTCTTCGGTCCATTGACAGACATTCCATGGGAGTACCCACGGATTAAGAAACTCGCAACTAACTTTATTACTCATGCTTTGGTTTGGCAATAGTTTTAAAACTTAAAAAAAATTTATATGATTTTTTTTTTTTGAATCACGAAAAGATGTTGTACTGTTCAAATATCATTAATTTGGTTTGGTAATTGAAAAAATATATATTTGAAGTTTGGAGAATTGTCGAAAAATTTTTATTAACAACTCACGCTGTTTCAAATTTTCAAAAATCATAACAAAATAACATTATATATATTTTATTTTTTTACATGTCCAAGATCCTTTTACTAATTGTTTTTTTTTACTGTTCCTGTATATACTGATTATTTACCACCTATTTCTAAATCCAAATTTTCAAAAAAAATCATCAAATCTTCACAGTTAAGTTAAATTAAATTCACGCGATGGTAAAATGAGACCGCATAAGGACGAAACTGGTTTTAAGTCTTATTTATATCGTCCAGACGCTTTTGAAGGGTTTATAAACTAGTTTTAAGCTGGAATATACCACAGCAAAGTGTAAATAAAATATGATCCTTGTAATAATAGTCCTGTGAAGGACGCAACTTAAGAGCAACGTCTGCTTCGAATAATCGTCTTTTAAAATTGGCCAAAAAAATTTTTTTTTTTTTTACAAAAAATGTTTTTTGTATTAATCTTGATGAGAATGTCATTGTTTTATCAAGTACTTATGGCGAAGTATTGTCTAATTAATAAGACATGTATTTGTACAAAATCTTTACAATAAAAATATTTTTATTTAGCTACTTCGTTTGTTGTTAAAAAATCTTCGAGATCTGATGTCAGAATAAAAAATAGTACAAAATTTCATAGGAAAATTAGCGATATTTCTCACCGAGACTTATAATATATTTTCATTATATTTCCATGTAATTTGCGTAACTTGTTATCGTAAAAAATATTCAATGGATATCAGAAAAATCAATATTGATCCTAAATTTATTAAATGTTTCGTTGGCGTACAAGTACTCGTTTAAAAAAGCAATGATCTCATGTAATATTTCGAGGTGGTTAACGAACAATGATTTTCTCTTCATTGCTACGAGCTTGGTGTGTGTTGTTTTTATTATTTGTCTCGAAATTATAAACAGAAATGGCGAAGAGAAAGCGACAAGAAAACGCTCTCGCACGTGTGCGAAAAGGATTAGTTAATGCTTTTTTGGTTGGTTTATAATTTTCTAATGCGATGTTGTAAAGTTAATCGTGATAAAAAAAAAATTTAAGAAAATTATGTGTTTTTATATTTTATTTTATTATTTTGAATTTAATTGTGCCAAAAAGAAAATTTTATAGTATATTGAAATTTATGGCCGATTAGTTATAAACGGTGCAGCGGACGCAAAGACAGATTGGATGTAGTAGATGAAAATTTTGGTGAAGAAAATTTTCGACTTTTTGAAGATTTTTAATAAGATTTTGTAATTTTCGAAGGAAGAGCATTGAAGATACTCCATTACATTAAATAATCTTAAGTATATTCAAATTCCCTCTTGGATTTTTTAAATTTGCACTTAATTTATACAGTGGGATCCATAAAGTACACGTTCATATATAGTGGGTGAAAAAAATGGCGAGGAAATTTTTCGAATTTTTGAAGATTTTCAATAACATTTTGAATTTTCGAAGGAGGAACGTTGAAGATTTTACATTACATAAAAAATCTTAAGTATTTTCAAAGTTCTTCTTGGATTTTTAAAATCAGCACTTAATTTATACAGTAGGAGCCATAAATAACATTTCATACATAGTAGATTTTAAAAATGGCTAGGAAATTTTACGAATTTTTGAAGATTTTCAATAACATTTTGAATTCTTGAAAGAAGAACTTCGAAGATTCTAATTATATAAAAAAATATTAAGTATTTTCAAATTCTATGAAAAATTGGATGAAGAAATTTTTCGAACGCAGAATTATTGAAGACTTTCAACAACATTTTGTATTTTCGAAGGAGGAACTTTGAAGATTCTACATTATATTAAAAAATCTTAAGTATTTTCAAATTCCCTCTTGGATTTTTAAAATCTGCACTTAATTTATAAAGTAGGAGCTATATAGAACACTTCTTACATAATGGATGAAAAAAATGGCGAGGAAATTTTACGAATTTTTGAAGATTTTCAATAACATTTTGAATTTTTCGAAGGAAGAATTTCGAAGATTCGAATTACATAAAAAAAATCTTAAGTATTTTCTATTTCTATGAAAAAATGGATGAAGAAATTTTTCGAACGCAGAATTATTGAAGACTTTCAACAACATTTTGTATTTTCGAAGGAGGAACTTTGAAGATTCTACATTATATTAAAAAATCTTAAGTATTTTCAAATTCCCTCTTGGATTTTTAAAATCTGCACTTAATTTATACAGTAGGAGCTATATAGAACACTTCTTACATAATGGATGAAAAAAATGGCGAGGAAATTTTACGAATTTTTGAAGATTTTCAACAACATTTTGAATTTTTCGAAGGAAGAATTTCGAAGATTCGAATTACATAAAAAAAATCTTAAGTATTTTCTATTTCTATGAAAAAAGGGATGAAGAAATTTTTCGAACGCAGAATTATTGAAGACTTTCAACAACATTTTGTATTTTCGAAGGAGGTACTTTGAAGATTCTACATTATATTAAAAAATCTTAAGTATTTTCAAATTCCCTCTTGGATTTTTAAAATCTGCACTTAATTTATAAAGTAGGAGCTATATAGAACACTTCTTACATAATGGATGAAAAAAATGGCGAGGAAATTTTACGAATTTTTGAAGATTTTCAATAACATTTTGAATTTTTCGAAGGAAGAATTTCGAAGATTCGAATTACATAAAAAAAATCTTAAGTATTTTCTATTTCTATGAAAAAATGGATGAAGAAATTTTTCGAACGCAGAATTATTGAAGACTTTCAACAACATTTTGTATTTTCGAAGGAGGAACTTTGAAGATTCTACATTATATTAAAAAATCTTAAGTATTTTCAAATTCCCTCTTGGATTTTTAAAATCTGCACTTAATTTATACAGTAGGAGCTATATAGAACACTTCTTACATAATGGATGAAAAAAATGGCGAGGAAATTTTACGAATTTTTGAAGATTTTCAACAACATTTTGAATTTTTCGAAGGAAGAATTTCGAAGATTCGAATTACATAAAAAAAATCTTAAGTATTTTCTATTTCTATGAAAAAAGGGATGAAGAAATTTTTCGAACGCAGAATTATTGAAGACTTTCAACAACATTTTGTATTTTCGAAGGAGGAACTTTGAAGATTCTACATTACATTAAAAAATCTTAAGTATATTCAAATTCCCTCTTGGATTTTTAAAATCTGCACTTAATTTATACAGTAGGAGCTATATAGAACACTTCTTACATAATGGATGAAAAAAATGGCGAGGAAATTTTACGAATTTTTGAAGATTTTCAATAACATTTTGAATTTTTCGAAGGAAGAATTTCGAAGATTCGAATTACATAAAAAAAATCTTAAGTATTTTCTATTTCTATGAAAAAAGGGATGAAGAAATTTTTCGAACGCAGAATTATTGAAGACTTTCAACAACATTTTGTATTTTCGAAGGAGGTACTTTGAAGATTCTACATTATATTAAAAAATCTTAAGTATTTTCAAATTCCCTCTTGGATTTTTAAAATCTGCACTTAATTTATACAGTAGGAGCTATATAGAACACTTCTTACATAATGGATGAAAAAAATGGCGAGGAAATTTTACGAATTTTTGAAGATTTTCAACAACATTTTGAATTTTTCGAAGGAAGAATTTCGAAGATTCGAATTACATAAAAAAAATCTTAAGTATTTTCTATTTCTATGAAAAAATGGATGAAGAAATTTTTCGAACGCAGAATTATTGAAGACTTTCAACAACATTTTGTATTTTCGAAGGAGGTACTTTGAAGATTCTACATTATATTAAAAAATCTTAAGTATTTTCAAATTCCCTCTTGGATTTTTAAAATCTGCACTTAATTTATACAGTAGGAGCTATATAGAACACTTCTTACATAATGGATGAAAAAAATGGCGAGGAAATTTTACGAATTTTTGAAGATTTTCAACAACATTTTGAATTTTTCGAAGGAAGAATTTCGAAGATTCGAATTACATAAAAAAAATCTTAAGTATTTTCTATTTCTATGAAAAAAGGGATGAAGAAATTTTTCGAACGCAGAATTATTGAAGACTTTCAACAACATTTTGTATTTTCGAAGGAGGAACTTTGAAGATTCTACATTACATTAAAAAATCTTAAGTATATTCAAATTCCCTCTTGGATTTTTAAAATCTGCACTTAATTTATACAGTAGGAGCTATATAAAACACTTCTTACATAATGGATGAAAAAAATGGCGAGGAAATTTTACGAATTTTTGAAGATTTTCAATAACATTTTGAATTTTTCGAAGGAAGAATTTCGAAGATTCGAATTACATAAAAAAAATCTTAAGTATTTTCTATTTCTATGAAAAAATGGATGAAGAAATTTTTCGAACGCAGAATTATTGAAGACTTTCAACAACATTTTGTATTTTCGAAGGAGGTACTTTGAAGATTCTACATTACATTAAAAAATCTTAAGTATATTCAAATTCCCTCTTGGATTTTTAAAATCTGCACTTAATTTATACAGTAGGAGCTATATAGAACACTTCTTACATAATGGATGAAAAAAATGGCGAGGAAATTTTACGAATTTTTGAAGATTTTCAATAACATTTTGAATTTTCGAAGGAGGAACGTTGAAGATTTTACATTACATAAAATAATCTTAAGTATTTTCAGATTCCTTCTCGGATTTTTAAAATCTGCACTTAATTTATACAGTGGGATTCATAAAGAACACATTAACACAAGACTAAATCGAATACGCGGAAGCAAACGGAATAACGTTGGAATTTCGATTAAATTCTATTGGAGATAATCAGAGCCAGCCTCAAGGCTAATGAGCCGAATTTTGGTGTTTCTTACAAGACGATCGTTGCCGCATAAAACAAAGGATTAAATGTGCGTGCGGCATTCGCGTAAAAATAACGAGATAGCAATTGAGTTCAGTGCAAAACGCGAATTCAGATCGACAAGATCGATCTCTCAATCTTCATTCAAAATTCTCCGCAAAACTCGTAATAGTTCAAGATCAGTCAAGACCAATGTACACAAAAAACGCAACTGTCTAAAAATATAAGGAAATTCATTTTGTTTTAAGCGCGGACTGATTTTGGCTTTCCAAGAAGTTGCTAAAAAAATGAAAGGTAATCTTCATTTAGAGATCTAATTTTTAGCCCAAACTAAATTTAGTAGCAAAACATCTTTCAAAATCATTAGCAATATCTTGCTCCTCCAGATTCCAATATTTTCCAATGTTCCTTGTTGATTCCAAAGTCCTTGAGATCAAATTAAGACTAACGGAGATTTTAAATTTACATCCTCAAAAGATCAATTCGAATATCAATGGACCTTATAAAATTTTTGTTTGTCAATGGTGAGGTTCTCGAATATTTCATCACACGATTTTTTTTTGTGAATGTTTAACGCAAATACCATATGTTTGCTTGAATGGTAAATTTTACTCCAACTATTATAAATATTTTCCAACAAAAATAAACACATTGCCTTGCCATGGAGCATATTGACGTAGATCAGCTCCACAGCAAAAAGAATTGGACGCTATTTTTATTCCAGAATATTTGCTAAAATAGATACTGGAAAATGTATTTTAATTGCAGAAACTTTATTGCAGAAATGGAATATTTAGATGTTTAACATTTTCTAAAAAAATAAATGCCTGTATCTTCTGTAAATTAAACAAAAATTTGGGTGGGCCGTAAAAATACTTCAAATTGTCGGATTGTTAAATTTTAATACAGCGTTCAGCTTCAATGCCAATGTATTAATAGAATGTGTTTTAACCTGACAAGAAATCTTTGAGAATCGAATTGAAAGTGCTCACGACATATATACTCAATTGACGCAAACAAAATTTTCACTCTGACATAAATATAACATCGCCTTAGGAAGGTGAATTTGAAAAATCTTTCGAAACCAACGAATTTCCATCGTTCAAAAACGATTTAGTGTTGGATGAGGTGCAATTCTTTTTTAAGGCGATTTAGGAAATCAACTATGTTGAACTTACAGAGCGCACATACGAAACTTATGCCATACCTACTATTATAATTCTATTGTATGAACCTATTTAAAATGTAGATTTCAAATAAAATCCAAGAATTCCAATTTTGCAAACTAATTGCCAAAATTGTAAGAAATTTGTCAATTTCTTTAAGCACCATATTTCAAATGCTTCAATTCGACGTTTATTTATTTCCGGACATATTTTTCAGCTCCCCATCTGAACCTATAACATCTCGAAATATAATCCAAATGTTACGTTTTCTTTCAGATGTCACAAATAGTGCCCTCCGCTGGTTTCACGCCGCCCTTCGATTACTCGAACTTTGCTGACACATTCGATCTGTCCCTCTTACCCAACGATCTGCCTCTATCACCCTCGACAAACTTCTACAACACACAATCGCCACCACCATCGGGCGTACCCAAGATTGTCACAAGTTTCCACCAAGCGAGTACACCTTCATTGGACGATCCATTGGGACCGGATTTTCGTAAACTATTGAATCGGGAATCATCCCCTATCCTACCGCAGCAACAGATTAACTCGTTATACCTCGAGGTACCATCCACGAAGAACTACCACGCTAATTCACCGAGTGGCGCCCTAAGTCCGTATTCGCCCAATAGTTCGGTGTGCAGTAGTTACTATCCGAATTCCCCGGCGAGTTTCTACTCGCAATCTCCCCGAGACGAATTCTTCGGTGTTCAACATATAAAGCAGGAAGCCCAAACGTACATCAAACAGGAGAATTATTCCTGTTCAGAATCCTCGTTTCAAACAGGGGAGGACTTGTTTCATCTACTGCAGCATAACTTAACCACTTCAGATAAACCGGCAACAATCAAACAGGAAAGTACGGTGGATTTTAGTACGTTGCTGGACTGCGAAGAACAAAGTTATCCATCGACTCTATTGACCTTTTCATCTACCGAAGGGACTGCTCAGATCAAAACGCAACATCAGGACCATCAGCTGCTGAGGGAGGCTTTGAATGACACCAGCTTCCAAAAGAAATTCAATATCCGGCCGATAGATTTTGGCTTTTTCGGTGGAGGTGCTGCGAAAATGGAAGAGGACCGCGAGCAGGCGCAGAATGACAAGAATCTATTGGCGTCTTGTTCGGAACCGTTGACGAACGAGAGTATCGAGCCGGTACTGAACCTAGCCATCGAACAGATGAAGAAAGATGTGGACAAAACATGCAGCACGCTTGGAATCTCACCAGGTAAGCGTCGATTATAATATAAGATCAACCGAGGCGGCGTTTATACCCTTGACAATTTAAAGAAGTTATTTATACTCGCGTTTATTAAAAGTACCATTCACCTACGCAATCAACAAGGCTGGTAGTTTGTACCAAAGAGCGCAAAATTGCGCCAGCGCAGCGATACGATTTCTTTTGAAGCTATATTCTTGTGGAAGATTGTACTTTGGCTAATCGTAAAGAATTCAGGTGTGGTACTTTGATTTGTATTTCAAATGGAACATGGCGTCAAGGCTTCCAAGACAAATGTAACTTTAAACCAATAATAACAATCAATTATAATCAAGCTATCAGATTGAATATGCGTATGGACAATAAGTAATTCATTTTCGCAAGTTGGGTGGAGTTAGGTAAAGACTAATGGGAAAAGAAAAAGATTAAAATGAGAACAACTCAGCAATTGTAATAGTCTATCGTTGAGTAGCTTTTCTTTTGATGGAAGTGAATTTGATTAACGAATGACTTGTTGTAAAAATAATGCGATTGTAATTTTTTTATATAACGATTAAATTGTGCAATATTTACGGTAGATTATATCTGCAATATTTGATTCAATTGCGTGGAAAGATTCGGGTCATTATAAGGTGTTTGTGGAACATCGACTTGTCCATTAGCAGCGTGAAGTAGAGACGAATTGAATTAATGGATTTGGAGCAAATTGTTGTTTACTTTCACGAGAAATACGAAATTCTCGGCATTTGATACATTGTTAAACTAATTTAATTTAAAAAAAAATGCATTTGATCAATCGATGATTTAAAAATTGGATGGATTGTTCAGTTCTAATGATTCGATCGATTAAGTTTTTTTTTTTTACAGATCCATGTAAATGGACAAGGAATAATGTTATTTCGTGGCTTGAATGGACCTCGAGGGAGTTTCGCATTCCCGAACCTATTGTAGATCAATGGAGCATTTCGGGTAGTGCACTTCTTTGCCTGTCCGAAGATGAGTTTACACGAAGATCTCCTGAGGTATGAAAATGATTCTTTTTAAAGAAATCTTTCGATGTTTTCGCCATCAGTTCGTAAAATTTCATTTCGCAAAACTAACATCTTAGAAAAAAGAAATTGTTTATGCGATTTTCTTTTTGCTCTTCCAATTTTTTGTTGTTGTTTTTTGACATGCAAATCAACATTTAATATTTGGAACCAATTAAACATCAAATATTGAGAAATATTTCCAATCTTGCTCAAGTCAAAGGTTTATCAAAATTTTGTTTCAAAATCACTGAGTTCTGAACAAATATTGCTCGATTTTGATTAAATAAAACAAAATAATAAATGAGTTATCGTATATACAAATACAAGATAACAGTTGCAAAATGGCAATTTAATTTTTATAAAAGGAACCTTACAAAAAAAATCCAAAATTTATGTTTACAATTTGTAAGCATCTTCGGCAATTTTTTCAGATTGTTAAAGAATCGTTTCAATTCAGGAAAGAGGAGCAAAATGCAAATGCAAAAGAGGAGCAAATATTTAATGTCTACTGAATCTATTAAAAAAATGTTTCGCAAATATCCGATGATTTAATGATTCGTCATTCGCCATAAATGTTTATTACGAACCGTACCCGATCTAAAGAAACCTATAATTGAAGTTCCTCTTAAGGTTACCAATCGATACATTCCAATGAGTCAATGCAAACGAAATCTTAAACTTTCCAATGAAAAGTTACATTTTTTTTAAAAATATATTTAGAAAGATCAGTGAAAATTAACTAAAGCAAAAATATAAGTTTTTTAATACAAAATGTTAATTGATAGTTCATCAATTTAATTGAAAAAAAATCGACTTTGTTTAAAAAAACAACTTTACTTGAAATTTTTAACAATCTGTACTTTTAATTTTACCATCGATTTTTTTATAATAAAATCGACTTATTCCATTAATATTTAATGGAAACATCTATTTCATTTAATTGCCATTTCTACTTGCATCAACTTCGAAAACTAATTAATATATTGTCTATAAAAAACCTGTACTTTCATCTTTAAAGTAATTATTTTTGTAAATCGCTGCGCGGGTATTAAAACATATACAGAGTGAAATAATATAATTGCAAAAAAAAATTTTTTGTCGTGATTAATTTTTTATGCGGTATACATATATTTTTTTTAAATTTCGTTAAATTAAAAAAAATCCTTCGACTTAAAGATTTAGTTTTAGTTTTTTCGTTGATGGAAAAATATAATTTTTGTATAGTGCAACAAAAAAATCGGTTTCAAAAAATCGACGATGAAATGAAAACAAGTAAAGATTGGAACGAATTAAAAATTTCTCAGAAAACTCACTGTATACACGGCCAATTCTGAAGAATACGTATTTATATTAACACTTGGTATTATTGCCGCGTAAAACGCATTCCATGTTATTTTTGCCACGAAAAGTAGGCCGATTTAGAAAGACTTTCTCCGTGATGTAGATGGCTTGTTGTTGTGGTCAGCCTGAGCGTATTATATATTATATGCAGCGTACAATGATCCATGTACAAGGTGCTGAAGGTATACCATTCATGGGTATACCAATCGCCATTTCGCACTTCTTAGCGCGATGATTTTTAATGGGAATTTAACCATTTTTTCTTTCATTGCAATTTGTGTGTTTTTGGGTGCTTTTTTGTTGTGTGCTTTTTTTTCTTCTTCTTTACCTACTCAAAAGAGGCCGTAGATATTTTTGGTAATAAACGACATAAACGAATCGAAAATCATCAAGTTCATCTTTTAAAAAAACTCAAATTGTAAATTTCTCGTTTCAAAATCAATTTCCGCACCTTGTTCGTATAAAATTTTAATTAGCCTTCTATTTCTTTTAGCAATTTCTTTATAATTTTTTTCACAAAAAAACTCAAATTGTAAATTTCTTGTTTAAAAATCAATTTCTGCATCTTCTTCATAGACAATATAAATTAGCCTTTTGGCAAATTTTTTTAAGCGATTTTTTATAGTTTTTGTTACAAACAAAACTTAAATTGTAAATTTCTTGTTTAAAAATCAATTTCTGCATTTTCTTCGTAGGCAGTTTAAATTAGCCTTCTATTTCTTTTGGCAATTTTTTTTAAACAATTTTTTATAATTTTTTGCACAAGAAAAAACTCAAATTGTGCATTTCTTGATTAAAAATCAATTTCTGCATCTTCTTCGTAGACAATTTAAATTAGCCTTCTATTTCTTTTAGCAATTTCTTTATAATTTTTTTCACAAAAAAACTCAAATTGTAAATTTCTTGTTTAAAAATCAATTTCTGCATCTTCTTCATAGACAATATAAATTAGCCTTTTTGCAAATTTTTTTAAGCAATTTTTTATAGTTTTTGTTACAAAAAAAACTTAAATTGTAAATTTCTTGTTTAAAAATCAATTTCTGCATCTTCTTCGTAGACAATTTAAATAAACCTTCTATTTCTTTTGGCAATTTTTTTTAAACAATTTTTTATAATTTTTTGCACAAGAAAAAACTCAAATTGTACATTTCTTGTTTAAAAATCAATTTCTACATCTTCGTAGACAATTTAAATTAGCCTTCTATTTCTTTTAGCAAATTTTTATATAATTTTTTTCACAAAAAAATCAAATTGTAAATTTCTTGTTTAAAAATCAATTTCTGCATCTTCTTCATAGACAATATAAATTAGCCTTTTTGCAAATTTTTTTAAGCAATTTTTTATAGTTTTTGTTACAAAAAAAACTTAAATTGTAAATTTCTTGTTTAAAAATCAATTTCTACATCTTCTTCGTAGACAATTTAAATTAGCCTTCTATTTCTTTTAGCAATTTCTTTATAATTTTTTTCACAAAAAAACTCAAATTGTAAATTTCTTGTTTAAAAATCAATTTCTGCATCTTCTTCATAGACAATATAAATTAGCCTTTTTGCAAATTTTTTTAAGCAATTTTTTATAGTTTTTGTTACAAAAAAACTTAAATTGTAAATTTCTTGTTTAAAAATCAATTTCTGCATCTTCTTCGTAGACAATTTAAATAAACCTTCTATTTCTTTTGGCAATTTTTTTTAAACAATTTTTTATAATTTTTTGCACAAGAAAAAACTCAAATTGTACATTTCTTGTTTAAAAATCAATTTGTACATCTTCGTAGACAATTTAAATTAGCCTTCTATTTCTTTTAGCAAATTTTTATATAATTTTTTTCACAAAAAAATCAAATTGTAAATTTCTTGTTTAAAAATCAATTTCTGCATCTTCTTCATAGACAATATAAATTAGCCTTTTTGCAAATTTTTTTAAGCAATTTTTTATAGTTTTTGTTACAAAAAAAACTTAAATTGTAAATTTCTTGTTTAAAAATCAATTTCTACATCTTCTTCGTAGACAATTTAAATTAGCCTTCTATTTCTTTTAGCAATTTCTTTATCATTTTTTTCACAAAAAAACTCAAATTGTAAATTTCTTGTTTAAAAATCAATTTCTGCATCTTCTTCATAGACAATATAAATTAGCCTTTTTGCAAATTTTTTTAAGCAATTTTTTATAGTTTTTGTTACAAAAAAAACTTAAATTGTAAATTTCTTGTTTAAAAATCAATTTCTGCACTTCTTCGTAGACAATTTAAATAAACCTTCTATTTCTTTTGGCAATTTTTTTCAAACAATTTTTTATAATTTTTTGCACAAGAAAAAACTCAAATTGTACATTTCTTGTTTAAAAATCAATTTCTACATCTTCGTAGACAATTTAAATTAGCCTTCTATTTCTTTTAGCAATTTCTTTATAATTTTTTTCACAAAAAAACTCAAATTGTAAATTTCTTGTTTAAAAATCAATTTCTGCACGTATGAAAAAAAAAAAACGTCATAGAAAAACGACAAAAATAATCGAACCAACAAATATTTTTCAATACAGGGTGGCGCAATGCTATATGCCCAATTGGAAATATGGAAAGCCGCTTATCTCGAAGACATTTCAGCGATGCAATGGCTTCCGGAAACCACTTCAAATGCTTCTAGTCGAGATATTTCAGATGGTAAGTTTCATTATCAAAATTCGAACGCAACAAAACCAAAATCATGATACATATAAATCATGACTTCTATCTTTAACAAGGATGTTGAAGTTAAGTGTTTTTTTTCTTCAAAATTCATCACGTGGAAAGCCCGCTCAAATAATTCATTTCAAACTCCGTAAAAGTACCGGCTTGTCATTCTATTTCGCACGAACAAATCAAGATTGAAATCTTTAACGTATTGCAGAAATATAATTGTGGCATTGTTTATTCAAATTATCAAATTTATTTGTGGAAAAACCAGCCTCAATTCAATCAGATTTATCGCTTTATTATTGGTATGATTCTCTTTTAAACTCACCAATAAACTCACCACAAACTCATCAATATAGAAATATTGCGCAGAAAATGAATATTTCACGCGGAGAAGTTGAAAAAAAAATTGCTGCTGATTTAAATTTATTTCGCACTGTAATAATAACTTAACCAATAGTGTGCAAGTCAATTAATTCGAAATCGATATTTCAATCAATCGCTTTTTTAAATGTTATATCATAGTTAAAAATAGTTGCGCAAGTATACAAACAAAATACCACACGATATTGTGCTATACATTTTTTTTTTTATATTTGAGTCAAGAAACAAACTGGAATATAATTAGCAGCTTACTTAATATTAATACCGTTTATGGCGTACGAAATTAATTATTTTGGACGAAGTCGTCCAAAAGTTTATCAATATCACAACTTGTTCTTCGGCAATTTCTTATTTAAAATGCATTGTGATTTTAGCGAGGTATAAATTAACTTTGTTCAAGGCGATCCACTTTTTTTTTTTTTTTTGTTAACTTTGTAATCTAATTCAAATCACGTTTGGTTTTTACTTTTAAGATTTTATTTGTATAAGTCGATATAGCAATTTTTTTACATGTTGTATGTAAACGATTTTTATGCGGCTGCATTTGTTTGAAAATTAGTTTTCTTCCAAACTTCCAATTATTTGTAGCATCAAAATCGACCAACAAAACACAAATAACATTTTTAAGCCCCATAAAGCTAGTTTTAGTCAATTCTATCAATGGGTCTTAAAGGAAAATAACTTAGTTATACTACCACTTAAAATTGACCTAAGTTATTTTCCTTCTAACCCATTTGCTGTGAACTACCACAAGGTTTTTGATTTTGTTTTCATTGATTCAATCAATTATGTAATTCTATTTCAGACGAAGAAGACGCGACTTCTTCTCAGACTGATCTCACCTCGACCACGGACAATTCCAACAGTTGCCCATCGAACCCCCCTACCCCAAAGCCACCCACGCCAACATCGAGCAACAAAACCACCACCACCACCACCACCGGTGGTTCTTCTTCTTCGCACATCCACCTCTGGCAGTTCCTGAAGGAGCTGCTCGCCTCGTCGCAACTGCACGGCTCTTGCATTCGCTGGCTGGACAGAGGCCGAGGCATCTTCAAGATCGAGGACTCGGTGAAGGTGGCGCGATTGTGGGGTAAGCGAAAGAACAGGCCGGCGATGAATTACGACAAGCTCAGCCGGAGCATAAGGCAGTATTATAAGAAAGGGATCATGAAGAAGACCGAACGATCGCAACGGTTGGTTTACCAATTTTGCCATCCGTATTGCTTGTGAAGCTCGAGTTGCTGAAGAGGTGGTGGTGGCGGTGGTAGCATCTGCGCAGTTGTTTGTTTCGATTGAGTGATTGGAAAATACGATGGCGTAGATGTTTTTTTTTTAAATATCTGATAGGTTCATTTCTTAGGGTAATCTAAGATGACTTCTATCAGCTTAGGGGTTTCGATCTGACTAACATTAGTGTGTAATTTGTATAATAGCCAGTTAGGCGTGTAACTTATTTTTTTTGAAAGCGGCTCGAAAGGTAATTTTCAGCCGGATCAAGTACTAATATTTATATTTCCTTCTCGAATCTATAAACAATTTTTTATAATCTTAATATTTGCCGAAAAGTAGATATATACCAAGCGAAAGGTCGTGCAAAATGTTTGGAAAAGTCTTGAGCTCAAATGGCGCTTCAAAAGGCTATTTTCGCGTTCGTCTTTCCACGCAAATTTCGCACGGACTCGCCACGGTCTATATTGAACATTGGTGATTTTGGTCCCATATATCTATGATATATTATTATGTAAGTTCTATGAACGGCGTAATGTTTATTTTTTTCTGTTTAATTAAATTATCGTTAAGTTTTATTCAAATATATTCAAGCTAGTGTTTAGATGAAATGTTTTTGCAGTCAGTAAAAACATTTAGTTTAGCAATAATGTTTACGCTATTTAAATAAAATACTCGTAACAAGATACTCAATATTTATTATTAATATTAAGACATTATATGATCTAACTAACTTTTATAGCCATTTTTTTTAGATGAAAACCAATATTTATTTCACTATTTAAATATACAATCGACATTCTTAAGTAGCTATAGAAATTGTATAAAATATTGTATTATTTATAATAAACTTATTCGTTCAACAAATTAACATAGATCATTTTTTTTTTATTCCATTCTTGTGCTTGATCCTATTTGATTATATTTATATATCGTTTGATTATTCAACAGCAACAATAAATACTGAATACTAGATAATCTATTTGTTTATTCAAAGAAAATTATTTATTACAAGGGAATGGATAACCTTGCGTTAGAACCGCATGTTAAGTTTAACATACCGTTAAAAAAAAAAAAATCGAGAATGACTCTTGTATTATGTTCAATTAATTTCCAGCGGATTGTGAACAGAAAACAAGAACTGCTGCAAGGTTAGCAACTATCTAAAATTATTTATTTCGCATTTATCTACATGAAGTTGCAATAAAACCGCAAATTTGTTGAAAGAACTTGAGCAAGGAATCTTATGAACAATACTACAAATGAACAAACTGAGTATTAATTTTTTTACGCATTTATCGACGATTTACAAGATCAGAGAAAAAAGGTCTAAACATGATGCAAAAACTTGAATATATTGGCGCTTTATATAAAATAATTTTTAAATACTTTGATCTAATTTATTTTAAAAAATAATCTATTCGCTGCGAATATTTTTTCTTGCCGCTAGATTCAAAATGCATCTAAAAATAAAGATCTTTTCTATTTCCTTGTAATCACACTTTTGTTGAGAGGAATTTTAAATTGTAAAATCGTCACCACGGCGTTTAATAATTGTATAAAATATCACCCAAAAACCGTAACACATAACATAAGTTTTTGGGTGATGTTTTTATACAGGAATTTTTAAGATAACACACGAGACCCATCTACATTCTGCACATTGAACTAAGCGTTCAACGAACAATTTGGTGGGAAAATTGAATGATACAAACACGCAACGGAAAAATCAATATCACCCACATCTCCAAGATATTACGCACAAATAAATATATATCACACTACTCGTGTCCTCGCCAAAGCAGTGGGCAGTAAATCGTTCGATACAAATGCGAATTCTATTTTCTAATCACTTCTAAGTCAAAAAATGAGTGCCCCAAAACCAAAAAGCGCTCGTGCCAAACTAAAGACTAGGCACGATGAAATTGTTAGTCAAGATACTGTAGCACAAGTGCACAAACCTACCGTTCGAGATATTAGCTCCGATAGGGAAACGCAAAGAACGACCACTGAAGGATCTGAAACAAGCTCCGGTTCGAACAAAACGTACATTTTGGAAGATAAAAATGAGAATTATAGCATCACGCAAACGCCCAGCGTTGATGAAGACACGCAGATTAATACCAAGATCATGGACCTCATCGAATCTGAGATGAAAAGAGATATTAAAAAGAATAATACCGTAAGTTTCCTGTTTCAAAAAAATTGTCTTACCTTTCTTCAAGGTTTGGAAATGTATCTTACCTTTCTTCAAGGTTTAGAAATGTATCTCACCCTTCTTCAGATTTAGAAATTTACCTTTCTTCAAGGTTTAGAAATGTATCTCACCCTTCTTCAGATTTAGAAATTTACCTTTCTTCAAGGTTTAGAAATGTATCTCACCCTTCTTCAGGTTTAGAAATTTACCTTTCTTCAAGGTTTAGAATTGTATTTTACCTTTCTTCTGGGTTTAGAGATGTATCTTACTTTTCTTCAAGGTTTAGAAACATATCCATTAAAAAAAAACTTTGTTTGTTAATTTTTCAGTCTCATTTTACCGATTCGCGACCGCAAAGTTTGAGTTTCTACGAGGAAGAAAAGCTTCCTGAGGAGCTATCGGGCAATTTGGAGCTGTTAAGTCCCGAAGAAAGGAAGCATTACAAGCGGCGCAAAGAGCATCTTTCGATGGCCACCATGATCGACACGGACGAACGAAATATCTACAACATATCTGACGCTTACAATCGGGAAAGTGACGATTTGACCGGCCTGAAGAAATCAAAATCGAGGAAGAAGAAGCACGGCGAGAGCGAGTTAGGTAAATAGCGCGAAATGAAGATTTTTGGAGAATCATTAAAGATTTCTGTGGAGATTTCAAAGTGAAGTGGTAAATTTTTTTCGACTTCTTAGGAGATAGTCGAGAAATGATGATACCCAAAGAACGAAAATCAAAGCCCAAAAAAAAGAAGCACCACGAAGTATCACCGATACTAACTAGTGAATCCAAGAGGAAACATCGAAAGCAAAGAGAAGATCATCATACCCATCACTTGGAACCGAGAAGCGACGTTACAATTGCTTTGGAAGATCTGCAAGATGACGTCTTTGAAAGTGAGATGATTTGACAAATATATCAATTAATTACATCAAAATGACGTGCAAAATTTAATTCTATATCTTTTCGCTTGATTGCGATATTTCTCTTGCAGGTACTATTGTAAACACCGGAGGGCCTGGCGTTGGTATTTTAGACCAAGATCAAAGATATCAAGATATCAATAAATCCCGACGAAGTCCGCGAAGGGCCGATAAGGTATATGTTCAAAGGAAGCACAAGTTTGAGTCAATGAAGCCGTATACGGAATGTCCAATTTGTAAGGGCACTGTGAAAGTTAAAGGGTATTTAAAATACAACAGCTTCTCGGTGGTGGAGAAGATTTTCATTTTAGAAGATCACTTTTTGAAGAGTTTTCATTTTAGAAACTTCGAGCCATTGAATTTCGCTCTAACAGTTCAGTCGTTCTGGAAATGTATTTCGTTAATGTCTCACGGTCTCTTAGCTGGATTAGCTTTGGCACATTTAATCTACGTTTCGATGATTTATCGCCATCAGAAGATCGATGATGATGGAATATACGCTTATTCAGCAGGTTTCATAATGGCTTACACGTGGATATTCTATTTTCTATGCGCTATTTGCATCGTTTCCATTTTGGAAAAGTAAGTAAATTCCGGACGCTTTTTGTTGGTTTTTTCAATGGCAACTAATGTTAGAAAAAAAATTACTTGAATTGGACGCAAATTTTTTGTTAGACAAATTGACCGACATACATCAATTAGATGCTAATTGATTTTCGACATTCAAGAAGTTAGTAAACTTAACATAAATTATGAAAGATTTTAAGGCATTCTGGAATATTTTTTTCATTGGAAGATATTCCAAAATATCTTGTAATCTTTCAGCTAGTTCTTTAGCATTACCCAGGGTGCACCACGAGGAGGCGAACTAGCTTAGTTAGTGGTTCGGTTTGGACAACTTTCTTCTGCAACAAATCGAAACACTAACCTCGCACCCCAAAAATTCGCACTCACTATCTCTTTAGGTATGATTTGGGCCACCTAGATACGCAGCACTGCATCGATATGGTACACCAAAAGAAAGCCGGAGTTTTAATGATAATCTACATAGCGGCCATTGTCGCGCACCTCATGAACGTTAGAATGGACGAATACATTGGACGAGGCCAAAACGACTTACCTTACAGTAACAATTCGATCCCCGTAAGAATTAACCACACTCATTCGCCATCAATTTCCAACATAACTTCAAACTTAACGTCTCATGACGTAGCTAATTTGACGGAATCTATTCCGATTCTTAAGGACTCAAGTGACGAGAGCAATTGGCATACCCTGAGTTTGGTTCGAGGTGGCGCTGTTGTGTTGGCTTGGTTTATTCTATGCTTCACCGATGATGATTCAATGCTTACTATTCATTTGAAGAACATGCAGAAGTATCAAACTTAAATTGACTTTAGGTTTACTTTTTTTTATTAATTTGCCACGTCGAATGTTAAAATTTGATGACTTCGAAAGTGATCAATGGATTAATAAATTGTCTTGTAGGTTAACCAAGTTATGTTGAGAGCTGACGAAGGATGTGTGAAATTAAACAAATATCTATGTTCTTTATTTTCGACTAATAAATATAAATAACTATATATGTACATAAAAAGGCGATATTAAATAAATATAACGTGTTAAACTATGTAATAGTGTTAACTTTTGGTATAAATTACTCGTATTTGCACGAAGTTCGGTTAGTAACTTTGATTAAGGTTTCGTTTTTGCTGGCGGTTTGTTGGTTTTCACTGCCTTGAACGGTTTAAGTCGTAAGTACAATTGGAAGCCGTAGATTAATCCAAAAATATGAATTATGCAGATTCCCAATCCAATTCCACAGAGGATGGACAGATGGAACTTCATATGTTCTTCGATTTTAGGAAGACAGCCCTAAATTTGAAATAAAGAAATCATCGGCAATTTTCTTTTTTTTGAAAAGAGAAATTGATGTACGAGTAAATTTTTTTTTGCAATTACACTGTAATTTATATTTGACGGATGATCTCTTCGTCCGCAACTGACTGAAATAGTCTTGCAGCAACTATCTGGAACCAAGTTATGTTCCTCTGGGTCTTCTATCTTCCATTTTCCGTACCTCCAATCGGAAAATGTAACGGACCCGCAACATTCAAACTACAAAGTTGAAAAAAAAGAACTTGAGCTTCAATTTCTTTGCTTTTTCCAATAAAAAATAAAGGATTCTTCTAAATCCCTAACTATTTCTTTCCCTTCGAAAGTCGCCTAACCAAATTTTTAATTTAATTTGAAAAGGCGAGATTCCACAAGAAGGTATCTTCTAAAACAAACTGGAAAATGTAACGAACCCACAATATTTAAACTAAAAAATTGAAAAAATTAACTTGAGCTTCAATTTCTTTGCCTTTTCAACTAAAAAAAAAGGATCATTCTTCTAAATCCTTAGCTATTTCTTTCTCTACGAAAGTCGCCCAACCAAATTTTTTATTTAATTTGAAAAGGCGAGTTTCCACAAGAAAGTATCTTCTAAAACAAACTGGAAAACGTAACGAACCCACAATATTTAAACAAAAAAAATGAAAAAATTAACTTGAGCTTTAATTTCATTGCCTTTTCCACTAAAAAAAAGGATTATTCTTCTAAATCCCTAGCTATTTCTTTCTCTACGAAAGTCGCCTAACCAAATTTTTAATTTAATTTGAAAAGGCGAGTTTCCACAAGAAAGTATCTTCTAAAATAAACTGGAAAATGTAACGAACCCACAATATTTAAACAAAAAAATTGAAAAAATTAACTTGAGCTTCAATTTCTTTGCCTTTTCAACTAAAAAAAAAGGATCATTCTTCTAAATCCTTAGCTATTTCTTTCTCTACGAAAGTCGCCCAACCAAATTTTTAATTTAATTTGAAAAGGCGAGTTTCCACAAGAAAGTATCTTCTAAAACAAACTGGAAAATGTAACGAATCCACAATATTTAAACAAAAAAAATTAAAAAATTAACTTGAGCTTTGATTTCATTGCCTTTTCCACTAAAAAAAAGGATTATTCTTCTAAATCCCTAGCTATTTCTTTCTCTACGAAAGTCGCCTAACCAAATTTTTAATTTAATTTGAAAAGGCGAGTTTCCACAAGAAAGTATCTTCTAAAACAAATTGGAAAATGTAACGAACCCACAATATTTAAACAAAAAAAATGAAAAAATTAACTTGAGCTTTAATTTCATTGCCTTTTCCACTAAAAAAAAGGATTATTCTTCTAAATCCCTAGCTATTTCTTTCTCTACGAAAGTCGCCTAACCAAATTTTTAATTTAATTTGAAAAGGCGAGTTTCCACAAGAAAGTATCTTCTAAAATAAACTGGAAAATGTAACGAACCCACAATATTTAAACAAAAAAATTGAAAAAATTAACTTGAGCTTCAATTTCTTTGCCTTTTCAACTAAAAAAAAAGGATCATTCTTCTAAATCCTTAGCTATTTCTTTCTCTACGAAAGTCGCCCAACCAAATTTTTAATTTAATTTGAAAAGGCGAGTTTCCACAAGAAAGTATCTTCTAAAACAAATTGGAAAATGTAACGAATCCACAATATTTAAACAAAAAAAATTAAAAAATTAACTTGAGCTTTGATTTCATTGCCTTTTCCACTAAAAAAAATGGGTTATTCTTCTAAATCCCTAGCTATTTCTTTCTCTACGAAAGTCGCCTAACCAAATTTTTAATTTAATTTGAAAAGGCGAGTTTCCACAAGAAAGTATCTTCTAAAACAAACTGGAAAATGTAACGAACCCACAATATTTAAACAAAAAAAATGAAAAAATTAACTTGAGCTTTGATTTCATTGCCTTTTCCACTAAAAAAAAAGGATTATTCTTCTAAATCCCTAGCTATTTCTTTCTCTACGAAAGTCGCCTAACCAAATTTTTAATTTAATTTGAAAAGGCGAGTTTCCACAAGAAATTATCTTCTAAAACAAACTGAAAAATGTAAGGAACCCACAATATTTAAACTAAAAAATTGAAAAAATTAACTTGAGCTTCAATTTCTTTGCCTTTTCCACTTAAAAAAAGGATTATTCTTCTAAATCCCTAACTATTTCTTTCCCTTTGAAAGTCGCCTAACCAAATTTTTAGTTTAATTTGTAAAGGCGAGTTTCTTAAAAATTAGCATCTTCTAAAACCAGCTGTTATGGGGTTTCCAAAAACTCTTTTACCGTTTCTTGTAAAAAATCGATGGCGATCGTTTTATCTTCATCGAACTTATAGTCGTTCAGAAATGTGGTGTTAAGGTTTAGTTCCAGGTCATTGTGGACTTGTTCCCGGTATACAAATGCCACAATACCTACCATCGCTTCGACGAGGAAAATCAGCAGAAGGAGAAACGAGTACTGCAACAATCGGTGCAACAACAACAATCAGACCGTGATGCAAACAATAAAGATTATATGTCATTTTTTATGGATCAATGGAACGATCAATAAAAAATGTTAAATGATAAATGAATGCGTGTTACAATCAACTGGTATGAAATTCAATCGTAGGTGTGTTCTTTGCGTGTCTATACGTTGCGTAATTTATATTCGCAATGGTTTTTTATTATTTAAAAAAAAAGAGGTAACAACGGTCTTAAAAAAAATCACTTTTTGTCTGCAATTTTCTTCTTCTCATTTTGTTCGGAAGTGTTCAAATACGTACAAATAGTAATAGAAGGCGGTTATCTTTCGAAATGGCACAGCAGCCGATGGCTGTAACAATAACAATGAGGACACCAGCAGCCAGCAGGAGGTAGGTGATGATTGGGTACGTTGGTGAACTAAGCAGTACCACATAGTCAAATCGGTCGATTATCGTCCAAATACTCGTGCCCAACACAACCAATCCGCCAATCTAAAAGCAAACTCTCGAATTTGTTAATTAATAAAAATTTTGAAGATAAATCTGTGAAGGGTACGTGAAATTTATAACAACTCGCAAACCATTTTTTTGTTTTTCTTCGTTTCCTTTTTTTTCAAGGCATCATTTGTTGAGAAAATGTTTTATTGAATCGTGATATCGCGTGCCATTTTTTTTTGCAATGTCAAGTTTTTTTACGATATCTTCGAAAGTGTTAATGCTACAAGAAAACAACTGGCAGATTTAGAATCCTGAGATAATTTCCAATTAGAAAATGTTCCAATCACATTGCCATTTTTCAGGTGAAATAAACAATTTAACGCGTATGAGGTAGATATTTTTGAGGAACATATTTCTAATTGCTCACTTTAAAATTCTGTAACTTTTGAAATTTCTTGTACCAAATCACAAATTTTCAACAAAAAAATATTAAAGGGTATGTCATCATCAATTTTCAGTTTTCTTACGATATCTACCAAATAGTAATCCTACAACATAAAATCACTTCACGAAGAATAAGCGTAATTTCCATCTAAAACCATGTAATGAAAGCTTGCCAGACATGTTGGTGTATCTTCAGGCTCACCCACGTGATTTCGAACTAAACTATAGTGTAAAATGTAAAACCGAAGTTGCTTAATACGTGGTGAATTTCCTGCACTTCTTGACGTTCGTTTACAATAGTCTTCCACAATAATGGTAAGGTTCAAAAATCTACTTATTTTCTCGTTTCGTACAATTGTGAACAAGTATATTTGATCTTAGTTTTAATCCAAAACGCGAAAAAAGTTAACAAATCGTAGCGAAACGTATTTGGTTGTGAAAGAACCATTATTAAAGCAAGCAATTGCTGCAGTTCAGTGTCTTGTTGTATGTAATGATTTTCTGCATGCCTTTTAGTTGCAACGGCTGTTCGCTGCTCTTGGGCTATTAACTTCGAAACACATGTTCTGTTCTGAGAATAAACGATGCTAAATATATGATTTTACAACTTTAAATGGAAGAACCGACAGGGCAAGCGATGGAACTTAACATTAAAATGAGGAAATGTTGCGGCAATTTCGCTTGCTTTGATGAAAGAAGCGACTTTTGTTCGTTTAGAATTGTTATTCCCGAATGTCCCTCTCAGAACAATATTTTAAATTCAAAAGGTCGTTTTTAATAAAATATTTTTTTATTACCAAAGAAATAATATTTAGGATGCATAAAGCCTGCTTTACGAAATCTGCACTGCAGCATCCTCGATCTTGGCCTTTCGGGTGCGACATTCTTCCTTCAAATCATGTTCATTGCCTAAAAAAGACAAAAAGATATTTTAGAAATAATATCAACTCATTTAAGCAATTAAGTTGCAACACCAAAATTATGATGTTTGTTTTAACAGTGATATTTGCTGCTGTAAAATGATGTAACGTTTAACTTGATGTTTGGATTTAGTGAAAGTTAGAAAAATATATGAAACATTTTTTTTTAAATAGTTTTTTTTATGTGAAATTTTTGAATCGTTTGATTTTGAATTTTTTTTAACGGAGATTTAAACAATTGGGAAGTCGTTAAAAAAATTAATTTGAAAAAGCTTACAAAAAATGCTTTGGGTGTTGGTTTTTTCATTTTTTCATTAGTTTGAATAAAAAGATTAAAAATTAAGAATAAAGCTTACATAATATAAAGATATTAGATATAAAGAATATAGAGCATTAAATGATTTACGGAATAACAAAGCAGCAGGGATTGATATGATACCAGCCGAATTAATAAAACACGCAGGGGAAAAAATGCAGGAGCGATTATACAGGTTAGTTTGTAAAATATATGAGAAGGGAGAAGTACCACAGGATTTTCAGCGTAGTAGTAGCGTAGTAACAATGCCGAAGAAAATAGGAGCTAAATTGTGTGAGAACTATAGGACCATTAGTCTACTATCACATGCATCGAAGATATTGCTAAAGATTATTTATAGGAGATTAGAAAATAAAGTAGAGGAAAGGCTAGGAGAAGATCAGTTTGGTTTTAGGAAAAACAGAGGGACGAGAGAGGCGATTCTAGCACTAAGAACGGTAGTAGAAAAAAGAAATAGGGTAGGAAAGGTAACTTGCATAGCTTTTGTAGACTTAGAAAAGGCATTTGATAATGTAGATTGGGACATAATGTTTAGAATTTTAAAAGAAACGGGTATAGATTATAAGGATAGGAGAATAATTTTTAATTTATATAAACACCAAACTGCCTTAGTTAGAATTGAGGGGGAAGAAGAGGTAGCAAAAATAGGGAAGGGAGTTCGGCAGGGATGTACACTCTCACCGTTATTATTTAATCTATATATAGAAGATGCAATAAACAAAGTAAAAGAAGAGTATAGTGTAGGTGTGAATGTACAGGGAGAGAAAATATATATGTTGAGATTCGCCGACGATATAGCTATATTGGAAGAAAGCGAAAAGAATTTAGAAAGGGTATTGAATGGTATGCAGGCAGTATTGACTAGGGATTTTAACATGAAAATAAATATAGGTAAAACTAAAGTGATGAGGTGTGACAAAAAGGAATGCAATAGAAAAATGAGGATCACAATAGGAGATAATAGAATCGAAGAAGTGTCAGATTTTTGTTATTTAGGCAGTAGAATCACAAAAGATAATCGAAGCAAGGTAGATATAAAGTGTAGGATAGCACAGGGTAGGAAGGCATTCGTAGAAAAAGAACAGATTTTAAGATCGAATATTGACTTGGGTATTAGAAAAAGATTACTGAAGGTATATGTTTGGAGTGTACCACTGTACGGGTGTGAGGCGTGGACTATAGGAAAGGAAGAGAAGCGTAGATTACAAGCATTCGAAATGTGGTGTTATAGGAGGATGATGAGGATTGGTTGGGAAGATAAAGTAACAAATGAAGCTGTACTAGAGTTAGTAGGGGAGAAGAGAAGTATTTGGAGAGTGTTACAGCGTAGGAGAGACAGATTAGTAGGGCATATTCTTAGGCATGGGGGGATTATGCAATTGATCATAGAAGGTAGAGTGGAGGGAAAGAGAGGGGTAGGTAGGCCTAAATTGGAGTATGTGAGTCAGATAGTTGAAGACGTTGAGATGAATATCTATAGGGAGATGAAGGGATTAGCTCAGGATAGATCGGCATGGCGTGCTGTTTCCAACCAATCTTTAGGATTGCGGACTCTTTAACTAATATAAAGATTTCAAAAATATAGGTAAATGTTTTGAGTGGTTTTTTTTTCAATATTTTGAATTTGAAAAAAAAATTGAACGAATTTAATAATTAGAAATATATATAAGAAAATCAGAATTAAAGAAATTTAAAAAAATATGGTTTTCGTTAGTTTGAATTTAAAAAAGTAACTGGGTTAAAAATAATAATAAACCTTACAGAAAATACAAATTGACAATTAACAAAGCAATTATAACATTTAACAGATTAAAATAATTCTACAAAATAATCACTATGAATTATTATAAAGAATACACTTACGAGTGGCTACTTGATTGTATATAATAAAAAATAAAAAGTTATTTTTCATTAAAACTTTTTTAAATTTTAACTCATCATTTCCTCATTTTTTTCATTATTTATAATGAAAATGTTGAGTAAAAAATTCGAAAGAGTTATATAAAATGAATTGTTATATAAACAGGAAATTGTACCGCCAATGTTTACCTGTATATTTACCTTTAAAGTATGTCACCGTTTATTTAGTAAATATTTAGAAACGAGGTGTTAAAACGCAACATATCCAACAAAGCCTCCTCTGAAAGAGTTAACAATAAGAAAAAAGATGATGATTTACTTAAAGCGATATAATTAGTTAATAATACCAGAAATTGTAAATTATCTAGAAAAGAGAATTTTCAAAAATGAAAATTTTACAAAATCTCCAGAATTTCGGGATCCCTCATTAACTTTTTAAAAGAAATGTTTGACATTTGATTTAAATTTAATTGAAGAGCCAAATATTGAATTATTTTTATGGCCGCAACAATAAAAAAAATCGTAACTCAAAGCGGCAGATAAATTAATTCTTCTCGTGAAAATTAATCTGGTCATTTTTATCTTTATAAGGCGTGTAACTTTTTTTCCAAGAATTCTATTCTAGTATATTGATAGATATAAAGTGCATTCCAATGCGAGATTAGTAAATCTATTGAAAATGCATTTGGTTCTTCGGCACGGACGATGGCACATTCGAATATTTGACCGCTTTCAGAAATTCGTATTTAATTCTTAAGATGATAGAATCGTGCATTGTGGAAATATCGTTGAAATAATATATCTTTTTTTTTTCAAATACGAATCAAAAAAGTTGGGAAATGAATTTAAAAAATCGAATACCAACTTTCCAGTGCCTCTTGGTATATTTACTACCATCGAGTAAAATAAATGACTATAGACAGTCGAGGTGGACTTGATTCGTTGTTATTAAAAAAAGTACCATTGGTACCAAAGAGCGAATCTAGATGATTTCATTTTGCCAACTGAAATTGGTGAATCATCAACAAATCTCCACGATTAAATCATCCAAATGAAATGAATTAATAATTCCGTCATCTCGACGACGTGTCGAGAATATGGGAAACGTGTTTTTTTTTTTCTTAGAAAGTGAAATTACAAATTACAAATTTATTAACATTTACTAGAAAATTATTTATATAGTACGAAATTTTAATTTCGTAAGATGTATCAAATTATAAGCCACATAGGGGTAATACAGTTCATATACAATTATAAACATCTCGAATAATATATGCTTCGTAGCAAGTCGTAAAATATATTCCTTGGATAAAGAGGAACGTAAGAATTATATAAAGTTAAACGCATAGTTGAAATATTAATTAATTAATGGAATACATCGTACAGATTAAAAGCAATTCCTAAGTTAAATCAATCACATTAATTCGTTTTGGCTTCTAAAAAGTATATATGCTCGGTTTTTTTTTTGTTGAGGTATGTCAACGAGAAGTTCAAAATAAAATACATTATCACGTGTTTGTACAACATCTATTTTTTATTTTTATTCGTCGAATTCTCCAATTTCCCATCAAATTTCTTATAGAAATTCACATGCTCTTCGAGGTACCACTTCAAATATCACGTGTTTGTACAATATCTATTTATTCGTCGAATTCTCGAAGAGTGTCTTCTAATTTCCCAACAATTTTCTTATAAAAATTCACTTGCTCTTCGAGGTACCGCTTCAAAGCCGCCTTGAAATCCGTATTGCGCTCCTTCTTGAAATGCTCCAGTTCCGCCATGAGGGCGTAATTCACCACGTCCGTCCGTTTGGCGACACTATTCAGCTGCACGCCGCTCATCGTCTTCTCGCACTCCTTCCTCTTGTGTTGCGCACCTTTCTGGATCGCGAACACCACATTGAAGCTATTCGTCAGACCACGATACAAATGCAGCTTGTCCATCAGCGGCTCCCAATCGAACTTGTATTGCTCTTCGTACAGTTTGCCGATGTCGAGGTACGCGGCGCCAATCTTTTTGGAAACAGTGGCGAGATGAGATGGACTCACCTTATTCGAAGATTCGATCGCGGTGCCTAGGCCAAAGACGGTCTGGCCGAGTTTAACAAAGTCCGGCTTCATGGTGTGCTGGTTCTTCTTCACCTGCTCTAGTCCGACGACGAACAGGGCCTTCAAGCTGCCGTCCAAGCTTTGGACGAACTTGTAACTGGTCGTGACCGTGTCTTCGACATGTTGAGGCAGTAGGTCTCTATCCGGCGTTTCGATGCATTCGCAATAGTGGGCGCCGATTAGGATGTCTTTTTCGGCCGTCCGTTTGCCACTCTTCCACTGTTTCTCGTCGGTACACCTCAAGAAATGGTCCCACACCCACGACTTCGATAACACCGGGTGCCTACAGACATAGTCCACAAACTCCTGCAGTTGCGTCCGGCGCCGTTCGATGAAGATATCTTCATACCGCCCGCTGATTTGCTTATCGGGCAACGGAGGTACGGCAATCACCCCGAATTTTTCGGTGAGACGCTCGTGCAGCCAATCGAAATGTTTGTACCTGCGCGACACTTGCACACCAGCAAATGACGGCGTCAACTGGTACGCGATGAAGGTCTTCAGGCCTTTCAGTTTCGACTCCTTCTTCGGGGACTTCACGGTCACCGTATACGGATTTATGTTCTCCGTCCAAAGGGCGTTACCATCACCATCGCTCGTAATCGTCACCTCACGCGTACCGCCTTTTACGATTCCTTGTATGAAATCATCACCGCCCATCTTCGTGAAGGCGTTGAAGCTGATTAGGGTAGTCTTTCTAGACACGGTACCGTGGTACCCATCACCGCCAGCTGTCGATCCAGCGGCACCATGTGGTGATCCAGCTATTCCTGCGTCGGCGTTCGCGTACACATTCTCTGGATTTTGATGGTGCGCCGGCGCAGCCGCAACCAAACTGGCGGGTACTTCGGACGAATCATCGTCGTCCCAATTCGGATCGTAGCCGTCGTCATTATCACCCCACGAATCACCCGGCGCTGGCGTTTGTTGATTGTTTGGTGGCGGTAAAGCTGGCGGGTGGTGCGATGGTACCGTACCACCAACAAGATCGCCCACAATACGCTCAACGTAGTCGACGGGGAACAGACCGGTCTGACCTCTGTCGTTGCGCCCTTCGTACCAACCCTCGCCCACGTCGGTGCGGGTGATGGTTAAGGTATCACCGATGGCGATGGACAGTTCGGTACTTTGCGGTTCGCCTTCGAAGTCGTACAACGCGCGCGCCTTAAATGCCATCGTACTTACTATAAGGATAACCTTAAAAATTTCTCGAGCGTCCCACCTCGATAATAGTACTTTTTACTCACGTGTTTCCTAACAATGCATTTACCACTTCGCGGAATGGCTTTACATTGTTCCTTTTTAGGTACTTCGCCGTACGCAATTCAACTTACACGCCTGTTTTCAGACTACCTCGATTACTACGTGTATAATGATAAGTTCTATATGTATTATCATGCATGATGTAGATCTAATACATCAGAACAAAGACTGTCTTTAGTATAGCCTGGTAATCATAGGTAGCGCTATGACTGCAAACATTTTGAACTTTTTAAAATTATCACCACAGTATTAAATACTTGTATAAATTATCATCTAAATACCTTACTCCAAAGCATTAAATGCGCATTTCGAAGACTATACACCCATCAGTAGCACTATACCCCCTTCAGTAGCACAAGATATAAAACTAAATAAAAATACCTTACGTATAATACTAGCCGTCAACGAGACTGAAAGTATTTCAAAATACGACATAATATAACCTATAAATATAAAGGATTGATTCTGACGTGTAATACTAGACGTCAATGTCACAGAAATATTTTAAAATATGACATAATATAACCTATAAATATAAAGGATTGATTCTGACGTATAATACTAGACGTCAATATAACAGAAGTATTTCAAAATATGACTTATAATATAACCTATAATTATAAAGGATTGATTGAGCCGTAACTTTTGATAGTCCATATTAGAACAGGGAAATAAAAAAGAACTTGTTTTTCTTTCAAGTAAAGTTTTTACTATCAACCTCTACTTTATAGTAAAAATAAAGTTGTTTTTTATTTCCCTATTCTAACCTATAAAACTTTTGTACAATACAAATTAACCCTAACGAAACTAAGAAGTGACAACAATATATAATGAGTTGTCAAACCTAAGTAATAACTAAATATAGTCGTTATTAAATCAATTAGATAGACAAATTTGATTATTTTTATTATATTTTATGACAAATATTTTGAACTGATTATTCATCGAACTGTTCTCGCGCATTTAAAACGCAAATAAAAGTATTTGAAATAAAACTGGTCCATTTAAAAATAGATTTATCGAAATAGAATCATTCCAAATTCTATATCTTTTATTTGTGGTTTAATATTACGTTATTGGGCCATCTGGAAATTTTTATTAGCGCCGAAAAAAATACAACAGCACTTTGCGAAATTGCAAAATTGAAACTAATATTTATTGCATTTTATTATCAAATTTGCGTGTAAACAAGGTCATATGTGACGCTAAATTATTATAAATAGTAACCCATACTCTGGTAGCTATTTATTTACTTACGGGCGGCGATTTTATTTATTTTATTGTATTTTAATATTCATATTGCAACACTAGTATTTGTCCTTAAATTTCTGCGAATTATATAACTAATAAAAGTTTAGAACTGCATTTTACGTAGACACTAAATATATCGAGGATTTTTTTTTGTTAACGGCAATTTAAAAAAAAATATTAACTCTATATAACATAAGAAATTTAATAATTTACCTGATTAAATTGACAAAATACATACAGGCAAAAAAATCCTTCACAATTAGTAATTTCGAATAGTATATTAGCGCACGGCACTGGCGCTTAAAAAAAACCCGATTAAAAATCGCGAAAATTAATTAAAGCCGCAGCAGTTGCTGCATTTCTTCGCGTTCAAAAGACACATTTATTGGAAGCGTCTATCTTCCCGCTCGAAATGAGCGGTAATGCGGAGAAGAGATTTCAATTTTCAAACCGACGCATTCGCGTTCAACGATGAAATAACGTTAAAATATATCTGTATATTAGCCTTTATAAGCAGGCAGAGACAGACTACAAAGATTGTACTGTATTTTGTCTATATACATACATTTTCTATGTAAATAGAACGTACTGAAACACTTATAGTGGGTTTACTTTGCAGTACGTAAGTCATTGTAAATATAGGAATTTTCGGAATTAACATTTGACATATGCAACACTAAATGCTGTTGAAAGATCGCCCAGTACCAATTTGGTACTGCAAACGAACTATTTAATCGAATTAAAAATGATTTTGACGTAAGGATAAAGCGCATCTTTAATTGTCATTGTAAATCTTGCAAATCTTGTAAAATAGGAATTTTCGGAATTAACATTTGATATATGCAACACTAAATGCTGTTGAAAGATCGCCCAGCACCAATTTGCTACTGCAAACGAACTATTTAATCGAATTAAATATGGTTTTGACGTAAGGATAAAGCGCATCTTTAATTGTCATTGTAAATCTTGCAAATCTTGTAAAATAGGAATTTTTGGAATTAACATTTGACATATGCAGCACTAAATGCTATTGAAAGATCGCCCAGCACCAATTTGCTACTGCAAACGAACTATTTAATCGAATTAAATATGGTTTTGACGTAAGGATAAAGCGCATCTTTAATTGTCATTGTAAATCTTGCAAATCTTGTAAAATAGGAATTTTTAGAATTAACATTTGACATATACAACACTAAATGCTGTTGAAAGATCGCCCAGTACCAAATTCGTACTGCAAACGAACTATTTAATCGAATTAAAAATGGTTTAGACGTAAGAATAGAGCGCATCTTTAATTGTCATTATAAATCTTGCAAATCTTGTAAAATAGGAATTTTCGGAATTAACATTTGACATATGCAGCACTAAATGCTATTGAAAGATCGCCCAGCATCAATTTGCTACTGCAAACGAACTATTTAATCGAATTAAAAATGATTTTGACATAAGGATAAAGCGCATCTTTACTTGTCATTGTAAATCTTGCAAATCTTGTAAAATAGGAATTTTCGGAATTAACATTTGATATATGCAACACTAAATGTTGTTGAAAGATCGCCCAGCACCAATTTGGTACTGCAAACGAACTATTTAATCGAATTTAAAATGATTTTGACGTAAGGATAAAGCGCATCTTTACTTGTCATTGTAAATCTTGCAAATCTTGTAAAATAGGAATTTTCGGAATTAACATTTGACATATGCAACACTAAATGCTGTTGAAAGATCGCCCAGCACCAATTTGGTACTGCAAACGAACTATTTAATCGAATTAAAAATGGTTTAGACGTAAGAATAGAGCGCATCTTTAATTGTCATTATAAATCTTGCAAATTAGGAATTTTTGGAATTAACATTTGACATATGCAACACTAAATGCTGTTGAAAGATCGCCCAGTACCAATTTGGTACTGCAAACGAACTATTTAATCGATATTTATATTAAATAATTCAATAATTTGGCAAAAAGTTTAAATAAAATTCTGTTATTAAAAACACGTTAGAAAATTTCTTTTAAATAATAATTTTGTAGGTAGACGATGTTTAAACTGAAACTGATTGTTCAAATAGTGATAAAGTGCTTCAGGAATTTTGGTTGTTAGCGAATACCCTGTATATTTTGCGATATATGATGAAAATGGTGAATTAAACGAAAATGATTGAATTTAAATTATTAATTTGTGTTTTTGAAACAATTTCGCTTCAAACAAATTTCTTAAATCAAAAATGCTTATATAGTAATTTTAATATTAAAAAAATTTCAATTTTATATGACGACTTCAATTAATATATAATACATTTTTAATTAGAGTATTGATAATAAAAACACCCTTGTCTAAATCTTAAACTAGTAAAATATAAAAACCGTAAAATGTATAATGAATGTAAATTAACATTGAACAAATTCGTGGCATTTCAAAAAGTAAATTTTATGAAAATTCAATTAAAAATCTGAATCTTTTGAAGAAAATCCACAACGTGTAAAATAAGACAAGGAAATGATTTTTATAGCAAAGATTAATAAAGTAAACGTTTTTCTAGTTCCTAATATATTCGGTTTTTACAATTGTTTAAATATATCAACCAAAAGCAAACATTTTTTATTTGCGTTTTGTTTTTATAGATTTATTTCGACATTTTTTTCTTCTTTTCTTCAGACCGCTTCAATTAATATTCGAATATACATTTCTTAATCACGTTGAAAATACAAAAGGTAGAACGGAATAACAAAATCAGCGGAAGAACGAGACTTCTTATTTGTTATGTTTATAAATTATAATACATAATATATTTTTATTATACATCGCAGATTAATAGAATAATATGTAGAGACAAACAGCATCAACTTCAAAAAATACGAATCACAATCATCAAGCTCTTTTTGATTGAAAAAAAAAATCAACACACTACAAGATCTTAAATTGCGCATTGATGATGTCTTGTTGGGCGAAACAAATGCCCTTTTAAATTAAACTCAGTTAGTTTTGTGATATAATGGATCGTTACGAAAATAATTAAAATATAGCATTTTCATGCTTCGGCCTCAACTTCTGCGGGGGCATCGTGCTTCTCCTCGTGCGCCTTCTTCTCGTCTTTGCCTTTGTTGGACCATTCGGGCTTCTTCTACAATAATCCATCGAACGTTGCAATCGATTAGTTTATATACGTACAATTAAATCAAAAAGCTACGGGGGTGAATTGTATATTCGTGGGAAAATTCCAAATTCAAGTACCCCCAAAAAAACGAAATATGTTCACTTAAAAAGTGGTGTGGTTTTGTGTGGAAATATTGTTAATCTACCAGTGCAAAAGACATTTTTTGTTGTTGCGAAAAGACGAAAATCTACAACAATTGCCGTGCGAAAGCGAAGTTAAACAAATCACAGGTGCATTCTTTTTTGTTCATGTTTATTTGAAGAATTTTTTACCTTCGAACTTGAAGCTGCATTTATATTATTCTGAAATGTTAAGGCGAGCGTTTATAAGGTTTTGGCGGCAGTTTTAAAAAGACGAGGCAAACAATTAAATCAACAAGACAAACATTCAACATAACATACAAAAGGCAGACGAGAAAGCTCACCTTTTTCATTTCGATCTCGCTTACATTCTGTCGATTAGAAAAGAAACTGTTCGAAATCGACATGTGTGTTTTTTTTTCGACCAAGCCTTTTACCGCTTGTTAATAATGTTCATTCATCGCAAAAAGTCGGTTCATTCGCAAAAATAACAAAAAAAAAAACCATTCAAAATACAAAAGAATGAAAAAATTTCCAAAAAAAAATCGAGTTTGGGAAGAGGAGTGAAATGTGTGGTGTCTGTACTTTCTAACGTCTAATTTATTTGTTGCGTAATTATTGTAATTGTAAATTCATCCGTGGATATAGTAAGTAATAAAATAAAATGTCGGATGAGTTTTCTACGTTTACTTCTTCTGCCATTCCGCCTTCTCAGCCGCCTTGGTCTGCGAAATAAAATAATCCCAATGATAAAACAGCGAAAAAGAACTGAAGCAGCCATACAAAGTTGCCTATATTAAACAAAAAACCTCTCGAACCGACGGGCTTCAAAAATGTATATGGCTTCCGCTCGTGTCCAAAAAAACCCTTAAAGGTCATCAATAAAAAAAAAAACCAAATAACAAATCGAAAATCTTACAAAAAAAATGCTCTTGCAGCAATATTTGACCAAAAAAATCCATTAAAAAAAATACCAAACAACAGATCAATATACAATACCTCTTTATCTTCCTCTTCCAAGGTGAATTCTTTCTTTTTCACCACTTTAAGTTGGTTGCGGAAGTTGAATTCGGCCGCCTTCTTTTGCAGCTTGGCGAATTTGTTTTCGTACTTGGAAACCTTCTTCAATGTTGGTTTCATGCTACGGAAAAGAATTGTTTTATCAAAATTGCAGCGCAATTTTGTTGTTGTAACTTACAATTTGCCTCGGAGGTCATTGACCTGGCTGTTTAGATCGGAAATCTACAATAATGGCGAGATATTCGTCAATAATCGATCGATGAATAAAATTTGTATTGATCACCCAATTATATTTCTTCGATTTTAAACTGAAATACGTTGTTTATCAAAACTGAATTTAACAGAAATATAATCGGGTCTTTTGATATATATTAAAAAAAAAAAAGGAAGCTTTGTGAAAGCGAAGTTTCTATACAGAAAGAGTGTAGTGATTATTTCGATTAGTAAAACAAAATCCAAGAAAATCAGTTTACACGCGCAAGAACATATAGAACGTTAAATAGAAAAACCAATTTAAAGAAAATTAGCATTTTGAAGGCGAGAAGATAGGAGACAAATAGATAAAGAATAAAAGGAAGTAACTAAAAAAGAGAACGTACAAATTGAAAAGAAAGGAAGGAAGGAGTTTCATTCCGAATACCTAATAAGAATTCTACTGGTTATTTATAATACAATTTTATGAAAGACATCGTAATGATCATTCACCGATTTTTTTTATGAATAAACTACATAAATAAATAATATTACAAAATCGAATAGAAGAATCTGCAAAGAAGATGATCGAAAAAAACCAAATATAACTCTCGCATTTTTCTTGAGAACGTTCAATTTATCATCAATTTTCAAATCTTTTCGAAAAATAACAATTCTTTTTGCTACTAGTATAATACATGGCAATCGTAAAATTGCTCGTAAAAAATGGTACATTTCACTCGGTACAAAAATGCTTTTTTCACTCGCACCGGCGTTTGAATTTAAAACATTTCGCATTTTCACCGGGAACATCATTTGGTTTTCTTCGGCCAATAAATCTGTTACGATTCCGCCAAAAAAATCTGTCTATAAAAAAAAAAATGCAGCGGTGCTTCCAACAAAAAAAAAAAATTGTTATAGGCGCCTACGTAATAAATAAAGTCACCGTATATATACACAGACGAGCTGGTCTTAGTCAGCTGTTTCTTGCATGTTGCTGAGGACTATGGAGGACAAAACATAGCCCATTCACGCAAATTAAAGAGCAATTAATTTACGAAAAACACGTCAGTTCGTTTCCCAGTGCGCGTTTTATTTTCAAGAGCGATGATTCGAATCATCTTAAGAGATAATCAGCTGGTGGGATTTAAAGAGTGATTTGAAAGGATTTTTTTTTTGTATATAGCATGGCACTTGAACTCCCCTAATAAATAAATACGGTTCGTTACAATCGTTTTTCGATTTTTATTTTTTTTTACTAAGAATATTGGTGATTTGGAACGTTCTTGATGGCTTTTTTTTTGGTGTGAAAAATTGCAAAATTTTGAGGAGCATGAAGCGCCATACCGTATATAATCGGGAACTAAAATTACTAAGGGAAGAACGAATTATTTTGCGGGTAAGCAATTTTTTTTTTTTTTTATAATCGCGATTTATTAAATATTTTGCGGATATTAAATTATTAAATGGTTTGATTTTGGAACGTAGCGATTTTTATTTGCTTTTAGGTAAATAGCTTTGGTAAAATATAAAAAAAAAAATGTGTTGTAAATCGTTATGCTTATGCGTTTGCTTGTTAGTAATGAATTTTATAATTTTTTTCAAACTAATAAAAGGGTTTTGTAAGTAAGTTGTTCTTTCACAAAACAAACAATAATCAAATTGTGTATTTATGTTTGCTAGCTGCTTCAGCCCTGACGTGGTTTAATGAATATTAGTATTAATAACTTTTAAATTATTAAAAAAGAAAAAAGAAACCATAAAATGCATGGATAGGATATACGGCATATAACACTTCATGTGCTCATTAAAAAACAATAATTGTTCTCGGAGCAATTATTATTCAAAAGACAAAAACAAAAATGTGTGAGTGATTTCAGTTTTTTTTGTTGTGTAGTTTGGATTTTTTGTATATATGAATTTTTTAAACTGAAAAAATGCTTGATATCGTCAATCGTAATTAATTACAGAAATTAATTAACACTCAGTCGAAATGTGTCCAAGTTTTTTTAAATTTTTTCCCCGAAACAATTAGTTATGAATTTTAACAATTTTTTATAATTTTTGTATTTTTTTTTAAAATTTTTATAAATCGTAAAAATTACGAAAATACATTTTTTAATTAACACATGGCCAAAAATTTAATTACACGGGGCAATGTGATATTTGAGCCTCGAAATTAATTACAGAAATTAATTAACACTCATATTTTTTATGAATCGAATAAATTTTAATAAATAATTTTTTATTAATTTAATAATAAATTTAATAAATTTTTGTAATTTTTATAAATTCAGAAAACTTACAAAAACACATTTTTTAAATAACAGATCGCAAAAAAAATAATTACACATATTTGGGCCTCGAAAGAAAAAATTGCCGTACTGAGTGTTAAAAAAAATGCTTGATATCGTCAATCGTAATTAATTACAGAAATTAATCAACACTCAGTCGAAATATTTCTAAAAAAAGGGCCGAATTTTAATTTTTTCCCGAAACAATTAGTAATATATTTTATTAATTTTTTTATAAGATTTTATAATTTTTCTAAATTTTTTAAAATTTTTATAAATTTACAAAAATTACAAAAACATTTTTTTTAATAACAGACCAAAAAAGAATTTAATTATACAGGAAAATACGATATATGTACCTCGAAAAAAAAATTGCTGTACCGAGTGTTAAAAAAAATGCTTGAATCGTCATCGTAATTAATTACAGAAATTAATTAACACTAGTCGAAATATTTTTTAAAAAAAGATGTGTTTTAATTATATTTTTTAATTTTTATAAATTTACAAATTATTAAATAAATTAATAAATACATAAACTTATAAATTTATAAAAATATTATAAAATTTTTATAAATTTATAATAAATAAATAAATCAACAAATAAATTAATAAATAAATTTATAAATTTACAAAAACACACTTTTTTCAAATAACAGGTCGCAAAAGAATTTAATTATACAGGACAATGCGATATTTGTGCCTCGAAAAAAAAAATGGCGGTACCGAGTGTTAAAAAAAAAGCTTGATATCGTCAATTGTAATCAATTAAAAAAATGAACACTCAGTCGAAGTCTTTGTAAAAAAAAAGTGTCCAAATTTTCATTTCTTTCCGAAACAATTTTAAATAAATTTTTATAATTTTCATATTTTTTTTTAAATTTTTATAAATTCACAAAAATTACAAAAACACATTTTTTTAAATAGCAGACCACAATAGAATTTAATTATACAGGGCAACGTGATATACGGACACATTTGTGCGTCGAAAAAAAAATATTTTGCTGTACCGAGTGTTAAAAAAATTCCGAAAAATCGTGGCTGTTGATGAAATGTTGAATATACAAAAAAAAAAATGTTTGACATTATGATTGAGCAAAACGCTGTACGATAAACGTCGTTAAAAAAATCTTCTAGTATATAAAAAAAAAAATACATTTAACGAAAATGTTGAAAAACAAGTTTTGGCAAAATTTCGAAAGAACTACCGGAAGATTTCGAAGTTTATCGATTTTGGGGGGTGGGGGTTGGGGGGTATTATAAGTCTATATAATAAACTCGGCATTATTAATTAATATTAATATTCGATCGTATAATATAATAATAATAAGAAATGTGTCACTCGGAATGTTTGATTATTAACGTTATTTATAGTACCTCCCAGTCTCGCTTTCTCACTTCACGTTCCAAATCCCACTTCTGTTCCTCGCAAATATACATGCGGTCATAATATTCCCTCAGTATCTTCTGAAGACGTTCTACAACATGCGGAAAACGGAACGCATCATGATAAAAGACGATCGACAATTACACATTGTGTGACGATATGCACAAAACATTAATCGGATTCTAATACAACTGCACGGGTGTGACGAGAGGGTGATAATCAACAAAAATGTTGTCAACACGAAATGAAGAAACTGTTTGTTGCAGATGCCAAGGGGGTCGTTTATTGTATGTTTTAAAACCGTCCCTAATCACTTAACAACTCTTGCATGTTTTAGTCGTCAAAATCACGTGTGTAATTCGTGATTTTCTACTCCTAGACGTGTCCTCTTTCGATAATTCTAAGACAATCTCAAAAATTTAATAAAATATTTTTTAAAATAATCATCGTAAAACGTTAGAAATTCCCTCGAAACGTACTAAAAAAAAAAAGAGATTTACATTCTAAATGTAAATGCATTTCTATGTTTAAGCCTGCATCTTCAGTCGTGTAAAAAATAATCTTTTAAATCCTTAGTAACGATTTTTTTTTGTTTATTAGTAGTAAAAATGGTTGATTTGTTTTAAAAAAGCCAGCTAACGAAAGTTGAGCATAAATAATCGTGAATTCTTTGTTTTGTTGATATTTGCTGATTTTTTTCGTTTTGGTAGGAAGATTCGAATAGGGGTATAAAAAAATTCTCCAAGAGTGTCTAGTGGAGATGAGATGAAATATCTTGGAATATATAATTGCTATTTTTTTTTTTAAAGTTGCATTGAATTGGTCAAAACAGCTCCGGCATAAAAAAAATATATTTACAACGCGTGATGCGAAAAATTTTGAAAAACAACGTTTTTTGAATTAATTCATCGTTTAAATTGTTTTTCAAGATTTTTTTTTTGTGGTAAAAAAAAAAGTGCCATTCCGTCTCTAATAGCGTTTTCCTAAATATAACAAATTATTAAAAAAAAATTGTCATCCAAAAAAATATCAGGCATTATTTTACGTATGGTCGTATATTAGAATTTTGTACCTCGAACGCTTTACATTTTTCAATCCATTCGAGATCAAACTTATCCGCTTCAAGAGCTTTAATTTTCGAGTGGTATGATTGACATAATGTCTGTAGCTCGGCTAGAAGAAACAATGGTTTATGTTAACACAGAAACAGAGAACAATTAACAATGGTGGGACAAAATCATTTCAAAACTAAAAATTCGAAACTATCCCGCGCAAAAAGGTTCGTTTTATTAAGATTTTTTTTAACAAAAAAAAATCAGTAGAACTGCGATTACAAGCATCGCTAATTACACCGAAGAATGTTATAAAAAAAATTTTTTTTGGTAATCAAAAAATTATGGTCCTATAGTTTAACTGGATTTCTTTGCGGATTTAATTTCGACCCTTAATTGTTGTTGTTTTTTTTTGTGTGTGTGCGGTTTTATTGTAGTTCATCGATGTGAAAGTGGTTTTCAATAACAGAGAGAAAGAAAGACAGGGATGTAACCCCTAAATTGATCGGCGTTTTGTTCTTAAGCTACAAACAATTAGCATATGAATTAATTAATTAATTGTACGTTGTTGAGTGACTGAACGAAGCACAAGCTTTAAGCCATATTTTTTTTAAACAAAATATCTCTTGTAGTTTAATTTTCATATATTCGATTGTATTTCACAAACATCAATTATTATATACACAGTGTTTCAAAAAGAACAGCGACTCTCTGCAGATTTTCAATATTTCAACGTTTAAATCAAAAAAATAAGTAACACATTTGCGTTTTTTTCTTCTACACAATTGTAATATTTTTTATTTTATTACTAATGATGTGAATTTATGTTTCGAAATGCGCATAAATGCTTCGAGTAATCGAATTTTTTTTAGTGACATTTATTTAACGCTGTATAAGAAGTTATTTTTTGAAACAATCTGTAAAAATATATTAAAGTCGGATCTATAGTATGTATACAAGGTGGCGCAAATATATCTCCTCTTAGTTTTGGATAATATGCGGTGACGGATTATTGAGCGAAGAGAAGTTGTTTCGTTTGATTTTCAAAAGAAGCTATTTTTATTTTCGAAAAAATATTTGGGCGTTAAAAAAGATTTTTTTTTGTTTGACATGTGGATTTTTAAGGTCCAAAAGTATTTCGAATCGGGAAGTTTCTTTTGAGAATTTAAAAAAAAAACGTTTTCCGCTCGCAAAAATCCGTGTATATTGAATTTCTGTAAAAAAAACAAAAAATAATTGATCGGTGTGTCGGGGGGGGGGGGGGTAAAAATCGGAGACAAAGACAGTGAAACACAAAATGGGAGCGTGAGGTGTACAGAGAGAAAGTAGAGAGACAAAAACAAAAAATTATTTTGTTTAAACAGCCAATTATGTGGTTAAGGTTTTGTGATTGTTTTTTTGTTGTTTTTTTGGTTTAATTATATTAAAATAGTAAAAATTGGTGCAAGTGAAAGCTCTACGCGCGTAGTGCACTGATCCAGGCGGGCCCAAAATAAATTAATTTTCGCTTTGCGCCACTCGCTACATTTGTGCGTGTCAAACATAACAACACCATACGCAAACGAATTTCTGCAACACTTTCGTTATGGGAGCGTGTTTATATGGACTTATAGCTCGTGGGCTGGCTAAATGTGCGAATTTGTGTGTGCCGAACAGATAATTGGCGCAGCGGTGCGGATAACGGATTCGGGCTGCTAGAATTGCGCACGCGCAACCGGCCCCTACAAAAAGTATACCTGGAAATCTCTCATTTCGACCTCCTTCTCAATATCGTATTTCGAATTTTCCAAATCGCACACGATCTTGTGATACTGTTGACAGTATTTTTTTAATGACTCTAGAAAAATAGTATAGGAAAATTGTTCATTTATCTCTCCAATCGTGTCGGTTTACAATGTTTTGTTTTTTTTAAACGGTCTCATCAACAGCAAATAGTTGTTTTTTTTACATTCAGTCACCAAAAAAAACCACCTAATTTTCCCCAAATTTATAAATCGCCTGGATCTTGATCGTAAATCTACCAAATTGTCCTTTTTGCTAAAATATTTTTTTTTAGCTTTCTTCTAGTGTAAATAAATAAAGAGGCGCGTTTATAGAGGTACAGAATACAAATTTTAAGGCAAGACGGAATTTTAAAAGTTCTGTTAACATCAAAATTTATAATTTCGGTGATGAGAAAAGTAGAAATTTTTTAGAATATTATTTCAGCTAAAATTATTGATTATTGACGGCAGTTGAAGCTCAGATAGAACAATCTATTTAAACCTTAAAATTAATTGTTGGTTGCGTGCGAGTATTAAAGATATCAAAAGAATTTTTCATGCTATCGTACAAAAATTTACCGCAACTGTTCGCAAATACCATTTTCAGCGTACAAATTAATAGTTTTAATGAGAAATTGGAAATTTATAAACAGAGAAATTGTGAAATCGTTAGTGAAATCGTCGGCGGGTTCTAACCTCGAAGTCCTTTCTTTTAACGAGCATTTCTATGTCAATCTTAACATGTTCCAAGTTCACGATGCGCTCGTGTAATCCCTTTAGCGTTTGTTTCAGGCTCTCTAAGCAAATCGGAATCAACAAAATCGCGTTTTAAAAACGGATAAATGTATAAAGTAAACTTAAAACAGTTGGTTGGTATGAGCGAGTTTGAATGTTTTCGAGTTTGTAAGGTCCATTCGTTTGTTGAATTGTTAGTCAAGTAATCATTGTACCTTCGTTGGCGTCTGCGACGCTCTTCGGTTTGCCGCAACGCTCCTCGATGATGCGCCTACGTTCGGCCGCTTTACGTTCCTGTTCCTTCTTCAGCTCCTCCGCCGCCTTCTTTCGCAACAGCAACTGTTAAACAAATGATAAATTCATTATTCGTCCGTAGTGAAAATTCAACAATCACCCGAAGAACAACTCACCTCAAAATCACTATAAGATTTTAGACAATAGCAATTAATTGAAATGAACAAAAAACAGTTTTTTTCTACGTTAGTCAACATAATCGCAAGAAATCATCGAGTACTGATTGCATTGATTTGAAACCACTACAAATCACCACAGCGATTCATACAATCACATGAAATTTCTCGATAAGAATTGAAATCTCATGAAATCTTGTGAGATTTTCCACGCAATCATAAAAAAATCGATAGAAATCGAGTGTTGATTGTAGTGATTTGAAATCAGGTGTACCAATCGCGTAAAATCACCGCGGCAATTCGTACAATCACAAATATTTCTTGATATCAATTGGAATCAACTTTAATCTCATGAAATCTTGTGAGATTTTCCACGCAATCACAAAAAATCGATAGAAATCAAGTGTTGATTGTAGTGATTTGAAATCAGGTGTACAAATCACTTAAAATCACCGCGGCAATTCATACAATCACAGATATTTCTTGATGTCAATTGAAATTAACTTCTATCTCATGAAATCTTGTGAGATTTTCCACGCAATCTCAAAAAAATCGAAAGAAATAAAGTGTTGATTGTAGTGATTTGAAATCAGGTGTACAAATCGCGTAAAATCACCGCGGCAATTCGTACAATCACAAATATTTTTTTGATATCAATTGAAATCAACTTCAATCTCATGAAATCTTGTGAGATTTTCCACGCAATCACAAAAAATCGATAGAAATCAAGTGTTGATTGTAGTGATTTGAAATCAGGTGTACAAATCGCGTAAAATCACCGCGGCAATTCGTACAATCACACATATTTTTTGATGTCAATTGAAATCAACTTCAATCTCATGAAATCTTGTGAGATTTTCCACGCAATCACAAAAAATCGATAGAAATCAAGTGTTGATTGTAGTGATTTGAAATCAGGTGTACAAATCACTTAAAATCACCGCGGCAATTCATACAATCACAGATATTTCTTGATGTCAATTGAAATTAACTTCTATCTCATGAAATCTTGCGAGATTTTCCACGCAATCACAAAAAATCGAAAGAAATAAAGTGTTGATTGTAGTGATTTGAAATCAGGTGTACAAATCGCGTAAAATCACCGCGGCAATTCGTACAATCACAAATATTTCTTGATATCAATTGGAATCAACTTTAATCTCATGAAATCTTGTGAGATTTTCCACGCAATCACAAAAAATCGATAGAAATCAAGTGTTGATTGTAGTGATTTGAAATCAGGTGTACAAATCACGTAAAATCACCGCGGCAATTCGTACAATCACAGATATTTCTTGATATCAATTGAAATCAATTGAAATCTCATGAAATCTTGTAAGATTTTCCACGCAATCACAAAAAATCGATAGAAATCAAGTGTTGATTGTAGTGATTTGAAATCAGGTGTACAAATCGCGTAAAATCACCGCGGCAATTCGTACAATCACAGATATTTCTTGATTTCAATTGAAATCAACTTCAATCTCATGAAATCTTGTGAGATTTTCCACGCAATCACAAAAAATCGATAGAAATCAAGTGTTGATTGTAGTGATTTGAAATCAGGTGTACAAATCGCGTAAAATCACGGCGGCAATTCGTACAATCACAGATATTTCTTGATGTCAATTGAAATTAACTTCTATCTCATGAAATCTTGTGAGATTTTCCACGCAATCTCAAAAAAATCGAAAGAAATAAAGTGTTGATTGTAGTGATTTGAAATCAGGTGTACAAATCGCGTAAAATCACCGCGGCAATTCGTACAATCACAAATATTTTTTTGATATCAATTGAAATCAACTTCAATCTCATGAAATCTTGTGAGATTTTCCACGCAATCACAAAAAATCGATAGAAATCAAGTGTTGATTGTAGTGATTTGAAATCAGGTGTACAAATCGCGTAAAATCACCGCGGCAATTCGTACAATCACACATATTTTTTGATGTCAATTGAAATCAACTTCAATCTCATGAAATCTTGTGAGATTTTCCACGCAATCACAAAAAATCGAAAGAAATAAAATGTTGATTATAGTGATTTGAAATCAGGTGTACAAATCAGTTAAAATCACCGCGGCAATTCATACAATCACAGATATTTCTTGATGTCAATTGAAATTAACTTATATCTCATGAAATCTTGTGAGATTTTCCACGCAATCACAAAAAATCGATAGAAATCAAGTGTTGATTGTAGTGATTTGAAATCAGGTGTACAAATCACTTAAAATCACCGCGGCAATTCACACAATCACAGATATTTCTTGATGTCAATTGAAATTAACTTCTATCTCATGAAATCTTGTGAGATTTTCCACGCAATCATAAAAAAATCGATAGAAATCAAGTGTTGATTGTAGTGATTTGAAATCAGGTGTACCAATCGCGTAAAATCACCTCGGCAATTCATACAATCACAGATATTTCTTGATGTCAATTGAAATTAACTTCTATCTCATGAAATCTTGTGAGATTTTCCACGCAATCTCAAAAAAATCGAAAGAAATAAAGTGTTGATTGTAGTGATTTGAAATCAGGTGTACAAATCGCGTAAAATCACCGCGGCAATTCGTACAATCACAGATATTTCTTGATTTCAATTGAAATTAACTTCTATCTTATGAAATCTTGTGAGATTTTCCACGCAATCACAAAAAAAAAAAAAGAAATAAAGTGTTGATTGTAGTGATTTGAAATCAGGTGTACAAATCGCGTAAAATCACCGCGGCAATTCGTACAATCACAGATATTTCTTGATTTCAATTGAAATTAACTTCTATCTTATGAAATCTTGTGAGATTTTCCACGCAATCACAAAAAATCGAAAGAAATAAAGTGTTGATTGTAGTGATTTGAAATCAGGTGTACAAATCGCGTAAAATCACCGCGGCAATTCGTACAATCACAGATATTTCTTGATTTCAATTGAAATTAACTTCTATCTTATGAAATCTTGTGAGATTTTCCACGCAATCACAAAAAAAAAAAAAAGAAATAAAGTGTTGATTGTAGTGATTTGAAATCAGGTGTACAAATCGCGTAAAATCACCGCGGCAATTCGTACAATCACAGATATTTCTTGATTTCAATTGAAATTAACTTCTATCTTATGAAATCTTGTGAGATTTTCCACGCAATCACAAAAAATCGAAAGAAATAAAGTGTTGATTGTAGTGATTTGAAATCAGGTGTACAAATCGCGTAAAATCACCGCGGCAATTCGTACAATCACAGATATTTCTTGATATCAATTGAAATCAATTGAAATCTCATGAAATCTTGTGAGATTTTCCACGCAATCACAAAAAAATCGAAAGAAATAAAATGTTGATTATAGTGATTTGAAATCAGGTGTACAAATCAGTTAAAATCACCGCGGCAATTCATACAATCACAGATATTTCTTGATGTCAATTGAAATTAACTTCTATCTCATGAAATCTTGTGAGATTTTCCACGCAATCATAAAAAAATCGATAGAAATCAAGTGTTGATTGTAGTGATTTGAAATCAGGTGTACCAATCGCGTAAAATCACCTCGGCAATTCATACAATCACAGATATTTCTTGATGTCAATTGAAATTAACTTCTATCTCATGAAATCTTGTGAGATTTTCCACGCAATCTCAAAAAAATCGAAAGAAATAAAGTGTTGATTGTAGTGATTTGAAATCAGGTGTACAAATCGCGTAAAATCACCGCGGCAATTCGTACAATCACAGATATTTCTTGATTTCAATTGAAATTAACTTCTATCTCATGAAATCTTGTGAGATTTTCCACGCAATCATAAAAAAATCGATAGAAATCAAGTGTTGATTGTAGTGATTTGAAATCAGGTGTACCAATCGCGTAAAATCACCTCGGCAATTCATACAATCACAGATATTTCTTGATGTCAATTGAAATTAACTTCTATCTCATGAAATCTTGTGAGATTTTCCACGCAATCACAAAAAAAAAAAAAGAAATAAAGTGTTGATTGTAGTGATTTGAAATCAGGTGTACAAATCGCGTAAAATCACCGCGGCAATTCGTACAATCACAGATATTTCTTGATATCAATTGAAATCAATTGAAATCTCATGAAATCTTGTGAGATTTTCCACGCAATCACAAAAAAATCGAAAGAAATAAAGTGTTGATTATAGTGATTTGAAATCAGGTGTACAAATCGCGTAAAATCACCGCGGCAATTCGTACAATCACAGATATTTCTTGATTTCAATTGAAATTAACTTCTATCTTATGAAATCTTGTGAGATTTTCCACGCAATCACAAAAAATCGAAAGAAATAAAGTGTTGATTGTAGTGATTTGAAATCAGGTGTACAAATCGCGTAAAATCACCGCGGCAATTCGTACAATCACAGATATTTCTTGATATCAATTGAAATCAATTGAAATCTCATGAAATCTTGTGAGATTTTCCACGCAATCACAAAAAAATCGAAAGAAATAAAATGTTGATTATAGTGATTTGAAATCAGGTGTACAAATCAGTTAAAATCACCGCGGCAATTCATACAATCACAGATATTTCTTGATGTCAATTGAAATTAACTTCTATCTCATGAAATCTTGTGAGATTTTCCACGCAATCTCAAAAAAATCGAAAGAAATAAAGTGTTGATTGTAGTGATTTGAAATCAGGTGTACAAATCGCGTAAAATCACCGCGGCAATTCGTACAATCACAGATATTTCTTGATTTCAATTGAAATTAACTTCTATCTTATGAAATCTTGTGAGATTTTCCACGCAATCACAAAAAATCGAAAGAAATAAAGTGTTGATTGTAGTGATTTGAAATCAGGTGTACAAATCGCGTAAAATCACCGCGGCAATTCGTACAATCACAGATATTTCTTGATATCAATTGAAATCAATTGAAATCTCATGAAATCTTGTGAGATTTTCCACGCAATCACAAAAAAATCGAAAGAAATAAAATGTTGATTATAGTGATTTGAAATCAGGTGTACAAATCAGTTAAAATCACCGCGGCAATTCATACAATCACAGATATTTCTTGATGTCAATTGAAATTAACTTCTATCTCATGAAATCTTGTGAGATTTTCCACGCAATCTCAAAAAAATCGAAAGAAATAAAGTGTTGATTGTAGTGATTTGAAATCAGGTGTACAAATCGCGTAAAATCACCGCGGCAATTCGTACAATCACAGATATTTCTTGATTTCAATTGAAATTAACTTCTATCTTATGAAATCTTGTGAGATTTTCCACGCAATCACAAAAAATCGAAAGAAATAAAGTGTTGATTGTAGTGATTTGAAATCAGGTGTACAAATCGCGTAAAATCACCGCGGCAATTCGTACAATCACAGATATTTCTTGATATCAATTGAAATCAATTGAAATCTCATGAAATCTTGTGAGATTTTCCACGCAATCTCAAAAAAATCGAAAGAAATAAAGTGTTGATTGTAGTGATTTGAAATCAGGTGTACAAATCGCGTAAAATCACCGCGGCAATTCGTACAATCACAGATATTTCTTGATTTCAATTGAAATTAACTTCTATCTTATGAAATCTTGTGAGATTTTCCACGCAATCACAAAAAATCGAAAGAAATAAAATGTTGATTATAGTGATTTGAAATCAGGTGTACAAATCAGTTAAAATCACCGCGGCAATTCATACAATCACAGATATTTCTTGATGTCAATTGAAATTAACTTCTATCTCATGAAATCTTGTGAGATTTTCCACGCAATCACAAAAAATCGATAGAAATCAAGTGTTGATTGTAGTGATTTGAAATCAGGTGTACAAATCACTTAAAATCACCGCGGCAATTCACACAATCACAGATATTTCTTGATGTCAATTGAAATTAACTTCTATCTCATGAAATCTTGTGAGATTTTCCACGCAATCATAAAAAAATCGATAGAAATCAAGTGTTGATTGTAGTGATTTGAAATCAGGTGTACCAATCGCGTAAAATCACCGCGGCAATTCATACAATCACAGATATTTCTTGATGTCAATTGAAATTAACTTCTATCTCATGAAATCTTGTGAGATTTTCCACGCAATCTCAAAAAAATCGAAAGAAATAAAGTGTTGATTGTAGTGATTTGAAATCAGGTGTACAAATCGCGTAAAATCACCGCGGCAATTCGTACAATCACAGATATTTCTTGATTTCAATTGAAATTAACTTCTATCTTATGAAATCTTGTAAGATTTTCCACGCAATCACAAAAAATCGAAAGAAATAACGTGTTGATTGTAGTGATTTGAAATCAGGTGTACAAATCGCGTAAAATCACCGCGGCAATTCGTACAATCACAGATATTTCTTGATTTCAATTGAAATTAACTTCTATCTTATGAAATCTTGTGAGATTTTCCACGCAATCACAAAAAATCGAAAGAAATAAAGTGTTGATTGTAGTGATTTGAAATCAGGTGTACAAATCGCGTAAAATCACCGCGGCAATTCGTACAATCACAGATATTTCTTGATATCAATTGAAATCAATTGAAATCTCATGAAATCTTGTGAGATTTTCCACGCAATCACAAAAAAATCGAAAGAAATAAAGTGTTGATTGTAGTGATATGAAATCAGGTGTACAAATCGTGTAAAATCACCGCGGCAATTCGTACAATCACAGTTATTTCTTGATATCAATTGAAATCAACTTCAATCTCATGAAATCTTGTGAGATTTTCCACGCAATCACAAAAAATCGAAAGAAATAAAGTGTTGATTGTAGTGATATGAAATCAGGTGTACAAATCGTGTAAAATCACCGCGGCAATTCGTACAATCACAGTTATTTCTTGATATCAATTGAAATCAACTTCAATCTCATGAAATCTTGTGAGATTTTCCACGCAATCACAAAAAATCGAAAGAAATAAAGTGTTGATTATAGTGATTTGAAATCAAGTGTACAAATTTGCGGAGAATTTGTAAGATTGTTCACAAAATATTGGTTTTTCCAAAAGACTTACTCGGAGTTTCTTCTTTCTCTCCGGTGTCATGAAACCTTTCTTGGCGCGCTTGTTCTTGGAGGCCTCCTCCATACGGGCGCGCACCTCCGCTCTCTTGCGGTCGATTTCCGCCTGCTTCCTTTTCTTTTCCTATTACAGCCCAAGCATATATATATTTTTTAATCGCACTCTAAAAATAAGAATCTACTAGACCAGAATATATTTTTTAATCTTCTTCAATTTTTTTGTTGCTCTTAAGTCATCTCGCAGAAAATTTCTGATAGTTAAAAATTAGCGAAACAAGTAGGCAATGTCTGTCAATAATTTTAATAATTTCTTATAAATAAATAAATACAAAATAATAACTTTGATTGTTTGCTTCAATCATTTTTGAAGAATTTATTTATTTAATTGTATACTTAGACTTTTTTATGCTACACGATGTCGTTTCTACCTCATCGATTTTTTTTTTCTGAAAAAGGAAAAGAAAAATCAATTTAAAAAATGTATCAAAATTTTACAAAAAAAAATACAAAAGCTACATATTTAAAATCATGCAAAAATATTATTTTTATTTCATATTTTCATAATTTACTATGTACAATAATTTTTTTAATATTAAGTTTGACAAAACCAAAAATTAGATACTTAAAATAATATTATTAAAAAAAATCCAATTTATTGAATTTTTACAAAATTTACGAGTGTAAAGAGGAAAATTAAAATAATTATATATAAAAGTATAATCTCATGCAAATTGTTAAAAAAAATTTAAAAAAAAAACATGCATAGCTTTTGATGAAAAATAACATTGACCAAACAAAACAGAAACATTTATAATCTACTTACAAAAACTACCAAGACAAGAAATCTAATGGTGATTTTTTTTTCTATTTCTACGATGTTCGTTGCATAGATTTTTTTTTTAAATGGCAATTTTTCCAAAAATAATTAAGCATCTAAGCCACTTACAAATTCGAATAGAGGCTCAATAGATTCACTATTGAGTAGATTTGTTTAATATCTACTACTAAAATGCGAAGATTATTTGCTAAAAAAGTAAATCTTAGTTACAGTAAGAAAAGATTTACTAATAAAGTAAAATAAAAGAAGAAAATGAGTAAAAGATGGGCAGTTTTAATTTAACACTTTAGACATTTCTAGTCTAAGATCGCATGTATATCTGGCTAGAATAAAAATTTATCAAGACAAACTCGTTAAAAAACGTCAAACAAGCGAGTGGAAAGGTCTCTTACCTTTTTTTAAAAAAATTAAGAAGATGACCCCGATAGATGTACTGTGGATAAAAAAAAGAAAATAACGAATTATTATTTTATGATTGAAAATTTGTTTGTTTGTAATTTTTTGAAAGATACTGACCTAACCTCATCATCCGCCATGGTGGTTGTTGTTTCTTAAGAGTTTCCTAAAAATACAAAATTATTTTTTATTAATATAATTTTAATTTGACTAACAGCTTTTAAATTAATTGATATATATATATAATATACATTTTTTAATCTTGGATAAAATAAAAATAAATAAATTTAAACTAAAAAATATATTAAAGAATGCTCCAAAAAAATATTTAATCAATTTTTTTAAATATAAATTTCATTTTAAAAATTATCACTACGGTGTTAAATTATAGTATAGAATATCACCCAAATACCGTAACTTAAGTAGCTACATGCGCATTTCAAAGGCTATGCCCCCATCTTCAGTAGTACAAGATAATAACTAAATAAAATACCTCTGTGATTGCTATACTATTGAATAAATAAGTCAACATGAAGAAAATGGCATATAATATGACCTATAAATCTTTTAAAATAATATAAATTAATAATTAACGATACCAACAATTAACAATAATAAACATTGGTTTGTCAAACCTAAAATAACCTAAAATAAAAATAAATTTAAAAATAGTTCTTATTAAATAAATTAAATAGACAACATGAAATTGGGCTTGAATTTAAATTCATTAAATTTGATTTAGATTTATGCATGTATATACTTTCATAAGCATTTAACTCGGAATTTAAAGCACTTTAAAGTCATTTAAGTGAATTAATTTGAATAGGACGACCCGATTTATAAATATGCTCGGCCACAGCACTTTTATATTTTATATTTAATCTGTAATGAGCTAAATAATAATTCAAAATAATAATTAAAGTACTAAAATAATAATTGAAATAATAAATAAAGTAATAATTCAACTCCAAAATTGAAGTTTGGGTGATATTCTATACTAATAAATTTTATTATTTTATTTGATTTGATTCAAAGTTAACGCTATAAGTGAATTTTAGGCTGTATATATTTCTGATACAGCCAACACTTCTATATATATAATTTACAAAAATATCCACGGAGCGTTGATGTAAGCAAATAGCGTCGGGACGCCCGTTGAGCGTCGCGACGCCTATTTTGGTTCGCTCGGCGCTCGGTAAAGTTACTTTACTTAATCGACGCCGATTATATTACATTGCTTCAGACGTGTGCAATGGAATTTTAAAATATTAAATCATCGTTGGACGAAAATAATTTTTTGAAAAAACTATTTTTGAATTGAAGAAAACATAAAAAATAAATTAATAAAAAAAAAATTATCGCCAAGGACTATTTATAACGAAAATGATGAATTATTCAAAATAAAATAATTGAAAACTCGAAATAAATTCAACGATAGTTAGGATAAATATTTTTTGCCATGAGCAAGTAAAAAAATTTTTTTTTATTAAGTAAAAAAAATACTTGAACTCGCAAAATACAGCCAAGTTTGTTAAAATAATAAAATTGTTGCCAAAGACTATTTACAACGAAAATGATGAATTATTCAAAATAAAATAATTGAAAACTCGAAGTAAATTCAGCGATAGTTTGGATAAATATTTTTTGCTAAGAGCAAAGTAAAAAAAAATTTTTTTGTTAAGTAAAAAAAATATTTGAACTCGCCAAGTTTATTAAAATAATAAGATTATTTTTATTGCGCAAATCGTTTGACCAGTCCTAGTTCTAAAAATATTCAAATTCTATTTTTAGTTTCAGATGTCGTTTAGCAAATGACTATTTCAATTCACGTCCAAATTTTATAAGATATTAAGATTTTTGAAGAAGAAGAAAATACACCTCCCTGGACATCGTTTCAAAATTAATTTAAACTGGCTGTTTAAATCTATGATATAAACAAATCTCTAATTCCGGTTAAATATATATAAAAAAAAATTTAATCCAGCAATCAATAAATCCATTCAGACAAAAGACATTCCTCAATATAGGCACTTGTTAAAAAATAGCACATGCACTCGATGGAAACTTTTCTTAGACGACACGTAGCACTGTTTTATTTGTCAAATTTTCTATATACTGATTCGATTACGATGTTTGGAGATTTTTTTTTGGAAAAATTAAAAGGAAATTGTTGAAAAACTGTAACATACCTGCGTGAAAAACGAAACTAGTGACTAGCCAACAACGATTGCGAGTGCTGACTGTGCCGTTGTGAGGGAATGGAATCTGGATAGAGGGTACCCTCCTCCAGGTGCCGCCGCTGAGACATGTCCTCCTCCCACCATGGACGGACATGTCTCAGCCACCTACGTCTATGGCGTATCTAAAATAAAAAATATACCACTGCATTTTTGATTTTTTTAATATTTTTATTCGAAAGAATCTTTTCAAATATACCGCCCTCGAAGAGTTTTAGAAAAATAAATTCTAAATTCATCACCCACCAAATTTTCGTACTCAACATGTTTTTTTTCTAAATAACCTCCAATCAGAACATTATTTTCTTTAAAATACCCGTCAATTAAAAAATTTCATCCCCAACATTCTTCTGTCTAAAATAACTTTAATTAAAATTTTTCATCATCAACATTCTTCATTTTTCATTTTGAAATTTTCATCCTGAACATTCTTATCTCTAAAATAACCTTCAATTAAAAATTTTGATCCTCAACATTCATCTTTTTTTCATTTTGCAATTTTCATCGCGAACATTCTTTTCTCTAAAATACCCTTCAATTAAAAATGTTCATCCTCAACATTATTCTTTCTAAAACGACCCTTAATTCAAAAATGTTCATCCTCAACATTTTTCTTTCTAAAATAACTTTCAATTACGAATTATTCAAAAAAAAAACACTAACGCAGAAAATTCGATGTACGGTTAAATATATATATTGTGGCCGTAGCTTTATAATCGTGAAAATACAATTTTTGATCATTCCTCTCCGGTTGGGAAGCGAAGGGGAATCTCGTGGCTCTTTTCCGATGCAAGATGCTATATTTGAGAAGAGTTTGCCAGCGTTTAGAAATAGAATTTCCCGAGATTTGATACACTCTTGTGTATATTGGCGTATAGCGCTCTAATTTTGACATTTAAAAAAATTTCATTTTTTTATAGAAAACAGATCAAGATCTCAACTGAAAAAAAAAAATTTAAAGTTACTTTGAGAAATGGTGGGCGTAAAAAAATTTTTGCAAACGCGTTCATTTGATAAAAAAAAATTGTAATAAAAATCGTTTTTTTGCTGGAAAAATATAAATATTTTTTTAAATAAAATTCTCAAATGTAAGCAACAGGTGTTTGTATGTGCGCAAATTTTATTTCATATATTTTTTTAATATTTAACGCCTACATTCAAATTTTAACGTAAACATCATTTACTGCAACATTTTTGAAAATCTCTTGCAAAAATGTTTGGGGATTCTAAAATTTATCAGAATAAAAAGAATTAACCAATCAATAAAAAATAACGTTGCCTTATTTTTTTCACTTTCACTTATTAATTTTGCATCAAATTTATAAACATACTCTTCGCATTTTAAATTTAATCTATGAAATTTGTTTAGTTTTAATCTAATTAAAATCTAATATGTAATTAATCAAAAAATTGCGTTTCTACGTAATTATGTAAAATCAATACAATATTTCTTGCACGTTCAACGTTTGAATAGAAATCTGCATTCTGAACAGAATTTACTCTGAAATTCCGTGGAAAATTACGCGGAAAACTTCTACGAGATGTCTCTTAAATCCAAAAATGCTTTCCTATTGATTATTTGATTATGAAAAAATTTTAATTGCAAAATTCTTACGTATCATATATCTTTAAATGTTAAGGAATTTTTGTCACATTTCTCGTGCAGATATATTTACTTTAAATGATTTTTTTTATCCAGAAATTCAAATGGAATATTGGTACGTTTCAAACGTGAGTAAATATTTTAAATAACTAATCTTTGTTTGAATTAAAATATTATTTCAACCCTTTAAATGTGGATTATATTATTATATATATATAAAATATAATCTTATAATCTTATTTATTAGTTAAAGAGTCCGCAATCCTAAAGATTGGCTGGAAACAGCACGCCATGCCGATCTATCCTGAGCTAATCCCTTCATCTCCCTATAGCTATTCATCTCAACGTCTTCAACTATCTGACTCACATACTCCAATTTAGGCCTACCTACCCCTCTCTTTCCCTCCACTCTACCTTCTATGATCAATTGCATAATCCCCCCATGCCTAATAATATGCCCTACTAATCTGTCTCTCCTACGCTGTAACACTCTCCAGATACTTCTCTTCTCCCCTACTAACTCTAGTACAGCTTCATTTGTTACTTTATCTTCCCAACCAATCCTCATCATCCTCCTATAACACCACATTTCGAATGCTTGTAATCTACGCTTCTCTTCCTTTCCTATAGTCCACGCCTCACACCCGTACAGTGCTACACTCCAAACATATACCTTCAGTAATCTTTTTCTAATACCCAAGTCAATATTTGATCTTAAAATCTGTTCTTTTTCTACGAATGCCTTCCTACCCTGTGCTATCCTACACTTTATATCTACCTTGCTTCGATTATCTTTTGTGATTCTACTGCCTAAATAACAAAAATCTGACACTTCTTCGATTCTATTATCTCCTATTGAGATCCTCATTTTTCTACTGCATTCCTTTTTGTCACACCTCATCACTTTAGTTTTACCTATATTTATTTTCATTTTAAAATCCCTAGTCAATACTGCCTGCATACCATTCAATACCCTTTCTAAATTCTTTTCGCTTTCTTCCAATATAGCTATATCGTCGGCGAATCTCAACATATATATTTTCTCTCCCTGTACATTCACACCTACACTATACTCTTCTTTTACTTTGTTTATTGCATCTTCTATATATAGATTAAATAATAACGGTGAGGGTGTACATCCCTGCCGAACTCCCTTCCCTATTTTTGCTACCTCTTCTTCCCCCTCAATTCTAACTAAGGCAGTTTGGTGTTTATATAAATTAAAAATTATTCTCCTATCCTTATAATCTATACCCGTTTCTTTTAAAATTCTAAACATTATGTCCCAATCTACATTATCAAATGCCTTTTCTAAGTCTACAAAAGCTATGCAAGTTACCTTTCCTACCCTATTTCTTTTTTCTACTACCGTTCTTAGTGCTAGAATCGCCTCTCTCGTCCCTCTGTTTTTCCTAAAACCAAACTGATCTTCTCCTAGCCTTTCCTCTACTTTATTTTCTAATCTCCTATAAATAATCTTTAACAATATCTTCGATGCATGTGATAGTAGGCTAATGGTCCTATAGTTCTCACACAAATTAGCTCCTATTTTCTTCGGCATTGTTACTATTCTACTACGCTGAAAATCCTGTGGTACTTCTCCCTTCTCATATATTTTACAAACTAACCTGTATAATCGCTCCTGCATTTTTTCCCCTGCGTGTTTTATTAATTCGGCTGGTATCATATCAATCCCCGCTGCTTTGTTATTCCGTAAATCATTTAATGCTCTATGAAACTCTGACCTAAGTATGCTAGGACCTAAGTCATCCTCATCTATCTGTTCCATACTTTCTAGCTCCTCCATGTCCTGCCTACCTTTATATAAGATCTCCTTCAAGATACTCCTTCCATCTTCTAGCTTTTTCCTTATTTTCTGTGAGTTCCTTACCCTGCTTATCACATATAATGTTACCCTTTGGTTTTACTTTAGAAAAATGTGACTTAATTTTCCTGTAGCCCAAATCTACTTTACCTCTTCTCATATCCTCCTCAATATCCTCACAGTTTCCTTTTATCCACTCTTCTTTCGCTAGCTTGCATTTCCTATTAATTAAGTTCCTTAGTTCCTTATATTTTTTCTGTCCTGCTTCTGTGTTTCCTATTTTAATTTTCCTTCTTGCTTCAATCATTTCCACTATTTCTTCCGTGATCCATTCCCTCCTACCTGCCCTTTTCTTTGTGCCTAATACTTATTTTATTTTATTTATATGTATAAATAAAATAAAATATATAAAATGTGGATTATATTATTAATTTATCTGTCTTATCGTTCTTATTCGTAGATTATTAACGATTTTTAAGATTTAAGACTCAAATAGAAACAAAAATAAAAATCTGATTATAATAGTTTTTCGAACCACATAATCAGAATCTACACATTATTTTCGGTAAATAGATATAATTTGTAAATTTAACAATTATAAATACAATTGTTAATGTGAAAATAAATTTAACATATTTTTGTTGTAGAAGCTGAAGATTCTTTTTTTAAATGACGATAGAAATTCAAAAATACAAACCGAAATAAATGTTGTTGTAATTTGATAAATCGCTAAAAATATAAGATATATATAGTTTTTTAAAAATTATCACTACGGTGTAAAATAACCAAAAATAAATTTAATTTAACTTAATTTAAAAATAGTTCTTATTAAATAAATTAAATAGACAATATGAAATTGGGCCTGAAACTAAATTCATTAAATTAGATTTATGCATGTATGTACTTTCATAAGTATTTAACTCGGAATAATTCGAAACACTTTTAAGTAATTTAAGTAAATTAATTTGAATAGGATGACCCGATTCAAAAATATGCTCGGCTACAGCACTGTTATCTTTTCTATTTAATCTGAAATGAGCTAAATGCTCCTTGAATATAGTTTCGATTGGTCTACATGTTTGTCCTATATATACTTTAGGACAACAAGAACAAGATATTTTATAAATACCAGATTTTTTGTTGAAATCAATCAAATCTTTGGGTTTCCTAGAAAATTAGCAATACTAAGTAAATTTAATCGAAGGAAATTTAGAATTTAATATATTTATAAAATCATCAATATTATCCGAACTCTAGGAAAATAAATTTCAGTTTCCTTTAATTTAGTTTAAAAAAAACTCATAAATAAATAAATTAGCGATGGACTAAAAACAATTTCCCATAGCTGTACGTTCTTTTTGTGCAAAGAATTTACCATTTAAAGGAAAAACAATTCTGAAACATACATAATTAATAAGTTTTAAGTATTCATTCATAATAATACCATCCTTGGTATTATAGGATTATTAAGATTACTATTATTATTATTGTTAAGATGGAGGCATAGCTTTCGAAATGCGCATCTATCAATTGAATGCTTTAAGTTAGACGTGATATTCTATACTATCTATCTATTAATGATTAATTGAATAAATAAATAAATAAATAAATAAATAAATAGTCCTCAATCCCAAGGATTGATTGGAAACAGCACGCCATCTATTGAATCTATCCTGAGCTAATTCCTTCATCTCTCTATATAGCTATTAATCCCACACACATCCTCCACTTTCTGACCCACATATCCTTTCCTTTCTCTTCTTTACCTATAGTCCACGCCTCACACCCGTACAATGCTACACTCCATACATATGCCTTCAGTAATCAATATTTAGTCAATATTTGACCTTAAAAATCCGCTCCTTTTCTACGAATGCCTTCCTACTCCTGCGCTACCCTACATTTTATATCTACCTTACATCGGTTATCCTTTGTAATCCTAAATAAGAAATGTCTGACACTTCTTCTATTCTATCGTCTCCTAATCTTTCGCTTGCATTCCTTCTTGTCACACCTCATCACTTTATTCTTGCCTATATTTAATTTCATGTTATAATCCCTATATGCGTACACTCATTTGCGAAGTACAATTTTATTAGACCGTTTGTGTTCCGCCAAATTTGTTCCGCGAGGGAAAAATGGTTGAGAATCACTGATTTACGTATACGTGGTATTACGTTATAACAAAACGGGATGGTGGAATGGCGCATATATATAAATACACATGAAGAAGTACACAAGAATAGCCCGCGACTTTGTCGAACCTGTCTTGACGCACACATTCACAACCGGGACATCCACCCTGTTTAACCCAGTTTCGCCCCACCACCACCAGCCACCATTGCGGCAGCACCGCCGCGATGACGTCAGAGTGCACACGGCGGCCGCCCGTGTCTCTGCCGTGACGTCATCACCCCCAGCGCGGGCGGCGGCGATCTGTGGCGGGCGGGGGCGCGCCACCCTCGCCGCGAAACTAGGCCAATTTCATTCTAAAATATTGGCGTGCGGCCGCGCGTTTCCCATATTATCGGCACCTAGGAAATTAGTTGAGCGCTCATATTATTATACATGTAATATATGTTTTTTGGTTGGGCTGTGAAAATGTTGATTTTTTTTTGTAATTTTTGCAAAAAAAAAATTGCAAAGTCGAGAAATTTGGTTGGAATTGTGAACGAATTGATGTGGATAATTGTACCCTGTATATTTACCCTGTATTGGAGGTCGGTGATGACGTACACAGTACAGTTGAAATGTCACTAAATTGCACCATGCTGTAATATATTATATAATGAGTTAATGGGAAAAAAATTGTAATTAGAACAGAAATTATTATAACCCCTTGAGCGGGGGCTCAAGATAATTGTGCATTGACCCGATATTAAAAAAAAAGATTTAATCGACCGCATACTTTTTTTATATTATATTATACCAAGATTTTCTATAAAATATCAATGCATTGATCATTGAAAAAAAATATTTTTGATGGTTTATTCTAAGATAGATGATTTATTTTTCCAAACTTTTTCCTATAAAAAATGTGGGCGAAAAATTGAAATTTTCACATTGACATTTTATTTTTAAAAAAATATTCGACTCCCTTAAAGTTTTTTATGTTAATTCCCAATTTTTTTCTTAAAACACAAATGGAATTATTAAAAAGTATTTATCGCAAAATTATCATATAAGCCGAAAATTAAACTGTTTATTATAAGTGTACCTTGGTACAAAAATGGCCAATGTCCAATATTATAATGGCCGGAAAATGGAGTTTTTAAATTTTAAACATTTTCGTAATGGTTTCAAAAAATTGTTTTTCAAAGTTTTTTGGTGAATTAACACTGCAAAATTTGTTCTTTTTTTTCATTTTCTTTTTTGAATTTTCATGCTCCCTATTTTGGACATTGGCCCTTTTTGTTCCAAGGTACAGATATATAAAAAATATTTTTTAAGAGAAAATTTTCAAGAAAAATTATTTATTAAATTTACTTTAAGAGGAATATCTAAAGTTCCTGTTTTATTTCATTGATCCTTTTGTTCGGTCTCGATCAAGTTTTTTAAAAAATTTTACATTTTTTTATAGCTTCCCAAAATTTTAGATAAAATACAAGGTGATTTAAAAAATACTAACAATATTATCATATAAATCGAAAATTGAATTACATATATATATATATATTTTTTTTTTGAAAAGGAAAATATTTTTTTAAACAATTTTTTTTCTCTGATATTCTATATTTTTCTATATCCTGATATTTTCTATATTTCTCTATTCATCTAAATCTAAGATGTTCAGATCACCCCATAAAAAAATTCTTTTTATTCAACTCCCCTAAAATATTTTTACATAAACAGCAAGTGAAGCATTTGTTCTTTCATTTAAAATACCTTATATTCAAAACTCGCATATTTATTTTTTTATTCGAAAAAAATTCTAAAATTATTTTTTACAAACTTATCTAAATCTGTTTTCCTAATTTTTTTAATCACCTCGTATAAAAAATATATTCTTTTTATTAATACCCTTAGAATTTTTTATATTATCTCCCAAATTTTCACAAAATACATCGAGGTAGTTATTAAAAAAAAAAAGTAATTTAGAAATCAACGAGCTAAAAAATTTGTTATTAAAAACACAAAAATAAAATTCATTTTCTTAATTGAAAATTATCTGAAATTCACAAGAAACAACACATTAACCATTTGACCCAATATAAATCCATCCACCTCCCGAGGGATCTATAACGCCCTCATCTTCTACTTAAATTAATTGATTTATAATAAAAAAACCTAGAGGCTTTTAGAGAAGTCTAGAAGGGTAATGAAAAGTGTCATTTAAACAATAAAAAAAAAAAATTATACATTTTTTTGATAACACAATCATATAATTCCACAACACCCGCAATTTCAAAATACAACAACGTAACAAACGAATCCAAAAAAAAACCGCTCGTTAAAGTAACACAATACGGACTAGCTGGGCAGGGGGATGGATACAAGAGCGTACGTACGTAAGGGTCGTAGACCTTCGCGAACGCCTCCCCTACATCGACCCAATTTTGCATCCGTTCTCACCCCCCCCCCCCCCCCCCAACACCCAACCACCCCCATCGCCACCAAACATAACGGAGAGCCGCCGCTTCGTGGAGCTCCTTCGGGGGCGGCGGCGGCGGCGGAGGTGACGACGACACACTTTGCATCAAGTATTGTTGCCCCTCTGCCGTGCGTGATGACGTCATTCATTTGCTGGAACGTGAACCAGGCATGATGTGTATAGAGTATAAGGGATGATGTGTGTATATCGTATATAAGGAGATGCGTGTGTTTGGTAATTTTGCTCGTGAGGTAAGGGAATTAATACGATGGCGATTGGTCGAATGCTGGATGTGATGATCATGATGATGAAGATGATGATTTTGATGAGGAATTTTGCTGGTTTAATTGAAGGAATTGCAAAGGTTGCGCAAATAATAGTAAAAGATGTTGGATAAGATGAATAAATGCTAATTGAAAATGAAGAGCTATTTAGTTTTTCTAATAGTCCGATAGTCCTCGATGCCAGCGATTAGGTAGAAACAGCACGCCATCTATTGGATCTATCCTCAGCTAATTCCTTCATCCCAACGTCCTCCACTATTTGACCCACGGGTATACGCAATCGGACATAAATAACTTCCTCGAACAAGAACTGAAAATGATCGCGGGTAAGTGTTATTATTATTAAATAAACAGTGTGTTCGTAAGTTAGTCCCAAAGATTAGTTGGCAACAGCACGCCATCTATTGGATCTATCCTCAGCTAATTTCTTCATCTCTCTATAGCTATTCATCCCAACGTCCTCCATTATCTGACCAACAGGTATACGCAATCCGACATAAATAACTTCCTCGAACAAGAACTGAAAATGATCGCCAGTAAATGTTATTATTATTAAATAAACAGTGTGTTAGTTAGTTAGTCCTAAAGATTGGTTGGCAACAGCACGCCATCTATTGGATCTATCCTCAGCTAATTTCTTCATCTCTCTATAGCTATTCATCCCAACGTTCTCCATTATCTGACCAACAGGTATACACAATCCGACATAAATAACTTCCTCGAACAAGAACTGAAAATGATCGCCGGTAAGTGTTATTATTATTAAATAAACAGTGTGTTCGTTAGTTAGTCCCAAAGATTAGTTGGCAACAGCACGCCATCTATTGGATCTATCCTCAGCTAATTCCTTCATCTATCTATAGCTATTCATCCAAATGTCCTCCATTATCTGACCCACGGGTATACGCAATCCGACATAAATAACTTCTTCGAACAAGAACTGAAAATGATCGCCGGTAAGTATTATTATTATTAAATAAGCAGTGGAGGTATTCGTTGTTCGAAACGATAGTTAGTTAGTCCCAAAGATTGGTTGGCAACAGCACGCCATCTATTGGATATCTTCTGAACGAACTTCTTCTATATCTCCCTATATAGCTATTCACCCCACACACGTCCTCCACTACATACCCCAATCTAGGCCTACCCACCCCTACTCAGTTTAACATGTACATTTTTATTTATAAATGACTTTTTCTTCATAATCTTGCACTATTTAATTTACATCTTTATATTAAGTACACTGCCATTGATAATATATTATATAAGGTCCATATACTTCATAAAGAATGTTAGTAAGCCAGCACCATCTATTATGAATACATTGCACAACGCTATACTAAAAGTGGCGCAAATCAAATAATGTCGTATGTTTTTATGCTGAATTGCGAGGGTTTACTAGCGTTAGCCTAACTATTAAACGAAAGCAAATTAAAGTACGCGATTTTTATTGGTTGTAGACAAGATGTCTATCTATGGAACGATTACATTTTTTTTTTAACTGGCTTCCTCGATAAAAGAACGTCAAAAAAATCGTCTATTTTTAACGAAAGTTCTGATTTTTTTTCGACATGTTCTTCAAGATTTAAAAACAGAAGAAATATAGCGTTCAAAAACCCCATCCTTTAGGAACATTCTCTAAAAATATTGTACAAAAAAAAATCAAAATTGGAGAAATGCTAGACACGCTGCCGAACCCCTGCTTTTCGTTTGATGACACGCTGCCCTATGGATATATTTAGATCATCTTGTACTATCCACTCGAACACACCATGTCCTATTCCTATCCTACATGCTCCAGATACCACCGAAGCAATGCATATTTATATCCCCCCCCACACTGTTAAATCTCCAGCGAGGACACCACCACCACCTCCATCAGCAGGAACACACCACCATCAGCAGGATCAACGGCTGTATATGGCCGCAGCACGTGAACGGTAACAATCAATGTAAATGACGTCAGAGGACGCTGAACCAATCACGGGTGTCTTTCATTCAAAGCGCACCATCCACGGTGTACCCGGTGATCGCACACAAAAAAAGGAGCCAAAAACCAAACAAATTGTCCAAAATGACAATTTCAATTAAAACAGAGAACTTTCTTTGTAAGAATCCCGAAAATTAACCAACAAACGAACTAACGACCAAAAAATATATGCGGTAGAAAAATAAATCTTCCCATTCGAAATTTATAAAATAGAATACCTTCCCACTGTTTGTCACTTTTTCCAACACTCTTCCGAATTGGTTTATTTTTTAAACTGCGGACACAAAAGCCTAGTTTTTTTGATGGGTGACACATGAGCCTAGTTTTTTAGATGGATGATACATGAACCTAGTTATTTGACACATGAGCCTAGTTTTTTTGATGTGTGATACATGAGCCTAGTTTTTTAGATGGGTGATACATGAGCCTAGTTATTTGACACATGAGCCTAGTTTTTTTGATGGGTGGCACATGAGCCTAGTTATTTGACACATGAGCCTAGTTTTGTTGATGGGTGATACATGAGCCTAGTTATTTGACACATGAGCCCAGTTTTTTAGATGGGTGATACATGAGCCTAGATATTTGACACCTGAGCCTAGTTTTTTTGATGGGTGGCACATGAGCCTAGTTATTTGACACATGAGCCTAGTTTTGTTGATGGGTGATACATGAGCCTAGTTTTGTTGATGGGTGATACATGAGCCTAGTTATTTGACACATGAGCCTAGTTATTTGACACAAGAGCCTAGTTTTTTTGATAGGTGGTACATGAGCCTAGTTATTTAACACATGAGCCTAGTTTTTTTTATGGCTCACCGGTATATAGCCAATTGGCCGTCGGTGTAGTGTGTCTATATGGTGGGTTCCTACAGGATATCCAAGAGCGAGCATGTGGCGTAGAGGAAGGCACGCGCCGCCACGTTAGCGCGGCACACTGCGATCAGTGTTGGGTACGCCGCGCGTCCCATCGGCAACGGCCAGCCCAGGCTCGGCCTGCGAACACGCCAGCACACACACACACGTGTATATTGTAGCCACGCGTGGCGGTTTGATTCGATTCATCATGCTGCGAATTGTTGTTGCCGATTTTTATTACGTTGACTTTACAATTCGTTGTAAATTGTCGCGTGAAACTTCCTCGGATGTTAGTTCGATTTTCTTGACAAAAAAAAAATTGGTGATAGTTTGAAATGTAGAAATTTTTCCCTTTACAAAATTATTAAATTAAAAAATTACTTCAATATGGTATTGGATTTTATTCCTCCTATTGAATTTTTTTTGCTTTTTTAGATTCAAAAAACATATTCCTATAAATTTCTCTTTTTAATGACCTGACTTTATTTTGCATATGAATAAATTTGTATATTTTTTAACGAAGTTAGTTTGTACTTTTTTTAATTCGGCAACGTGGTATAATAAAATTACAGTGTTTTTTAAATTTTTTTAAATTTACATCTTAAAATATATTATTACAAATTGATAATTATTAGTATTTTCAGTATACGTTAAATAAATTAATAAATAAAATGCAAATAACGTTGGTGAAGTGCAAGTCGGCGAGAAATGGTAAGTTTTAATAAAATAAATTGGTGGAAGAGAAAAAATAATTGAATAAAACATATATATTGTGTTTCGTAAAATTTTGAAAAATTGTAACTATAGAATTAAATTAGAAATTTAAAAAATGAATGCTATTAATATAAGCTTTAATATTTTTTAAATACTTTAAAAAATTGTTTCAATTAAAAATGAATTTTTATTTTGATATTCTCCAATGCAATTTATTTTTTATATTACTACTTAATTAAAAAATAATATGAAAATAACAAATAAATCCGAACCAAATTTTGTTATTCCTAAAAAAATTGCGGAAATTTGTAGTTTTTTTTTACGAAAACTATTTATTGAAATTCTAACAAAGAGAATTACTAAAAAAAAAACTAGTTAACCAATTGAAAAAATTTGGAGCTATTGATTTATGTTTTTTTTTTGCACATTTGCATAATTGATTCACAATATTAAATTATTTTCTGTTCTATAAATTAATATTAAATTTATATATACAATTCTTTAATTTTTTTTAAAAAAAAAAAATCTTTAATGAGATTTCTGGATAAGCCAATAATGACTCCATTAAAGCAAATTACATTAAGAAAAAAGAAAAAAAATCAACTTAACAATATTTTCTTTTATCACAAACAAAAAAAAAATGCTTCGCTAAGAATTTAAGTTTTGAAAAAAAAACAATTTAATATGATTTTATTAAATTAATTAGCGTTTCAGAGACGCAAAAAATTATATTGCAAAAAAATATTTATATTTGCAGCGCCTGAAATAGTTTTACCCATTTCAATATACACTCCAAATATAACATAACATAGGCAACCATATATAAACGATACCTAACTGGAATGTGAATTGCATGAATGTACGAAAGTACCGAATATTATCTGGAGCAAGTGTGACGTCATGTAGGGGAAGGGTTGCTTTAAACACGCGTCACAAACCCATTCCACCCAAAAACCTCCACCGAAGGTGAGGAATAATCTCCCTCCGATATATAGGCCCTTTTAAGGGAAAATGGCCACACAGAATGTGGGATTGCTACAATCAGGCCTCGATGAGAACAAACTTTTTTTTTCTGCGCATATTTTATCCTTATATCAAACAAAAGAAATCAGAAATCAGTTTGAAGTTTGGATGAGAATTATATTATATTATATTTTAAAAAAAACAGTTGATTTGGGTTGTAGTTTTTTTTGGGGGGGTGAAAGAAATTCTAAATGTTGTGCATTTAATTGGCGTACAATATTTTAAAAAAAATGTTTCATTTAACCTGATTTTTGCACGTCAATTAAAATTTTGCGAAATCAACTCTTTTTATTCGTCCTGACCTGACCTACATTCTACAAATTAATCAAAATATTCCATAACTAATTGCATAACGTCTTCATGTCTAATAATATACCCCCCCCCCGTGTCTAAGAATATGACCGACACGTCAATTATCCTACACTTTGTAAATCCATATCCAAATACTTCCAGTTTTCTTCCCTACTTCTCGATTTTCCAATTTTTCTCAACCTGCCTCATCCTCAACCTATCCTATTATCCACGCCTCACAACTATACAGTGCAACTTTCTGCACCTAAGACACGTTTTTTTTTGCAACAACAAAATTCATTCAACCAAAAATTGATTATTGCAAAACCAGCCCTGACGCCGCAACACAACATACAACACCCGGGGTAAATGTCCTGCAGTGGCGTGTGCAAAACCACCCCCCCCCAAGCGCACGTTCAACGGCAGCGGCCAACGTGCTTTGGCGGCTTGGCTGTGTCCTCCCACTCAGGCTATTTATAGAACGCGGGCCACGCTATTTTTAGATCCCATCCGATCAGTGCCGCTTGCCGCGAATAGCACGAAACTAAGATATAGGTTAATGGCACCGAGCTGCTGCTGCACCCCCCACCACCCCCAGCCCACTGTCCTCCATATAGCGGGGGCACAAAGCAATATGGATGGAGGACTAGCGTATATATCGTGCTGCTGATCCGCCATACGAGTGCGAGCGCAAGTAGCTTGATGTTGGAGGACAGGATATCATCAGCGGGAGCAGGTTTAGTGGTAGTGGTGGTGGGGTGGGACCTCTGCAGGGGTGGATAGAGGTGGTCATTCAGTAGGTCATGACGTCCTTAGAGAGGATACGTGCGAGTGTCGCATTGCTATATCGCATGTTTAACATAAATATTTATTAAAAAAAAAATGTTTTTTTGAACGAATTGAGAAATTTTTTTACAATTCGGCAAGGGGTAAAAAGAAATATTAAACATCCTCTCAATTCAAAACATAGGATATCCTCCTCATTATTTCTACATTTCATTGATCCATATGGATGAATTCACAGTGGACAATTTATTCATTCTCAAAAAAATACTAATTGCAATTCGATAAAAACAAAAACAAATTTTCAAGGACCCCAAAAATTGAATCGTCCTCCTTGTAGCAGCTCATTAGCTGGATCATCGACACAAAGCAGAGCATAGTAAGGACTATATACACTTCCTGTATAGAATGACGGACCGCACCGGAAACGGAGCACGGAAACTAGGCCAAAGTACATACACGGCACGCGTAGGGGAGGACGTAATTTTGCCGACGTCATTGTGGCATCCAGCGTCCCCACCATGCGCCCGAACTAGATGACGTGCGTTAAAACAGAGTTGCCGCCGCCGTCGCCACCAATGCGGATGGCGCTAGATTTGTGGTAGAATCGTACAGGATGGTGGGTGACATAAATGTTTAAAATTTTGCGAGATTAATTTTTTAATCATGGAGAAAATCTAATTGCATTTGGGGCGGTGATTGGACACACCACCGGTTTGATAAAAAATTATTTTAGAATTTTATATTGTAGCGTCATCTAGTTTTAAATAGTTATCGAATCGAATTAAATTTACTTAGTGCGTTGAAAATCTACGTTTTGTGGATTTTCGTAATTCCTAATCAATTGCAACGCAGCATTTGATAAACTGATCATTAGATCAACGATAAATATAATAGGACTGCACGCCATCTGTATTTCAATAGCTCAATCACGAATTTACGTTGTCTATCCATTTTTCATGCATTTTCTGCCGAAGCAAATTAAATTTTTATATCCACCTTAAGAAGTGTTTGGCATTTTTTTTTAATAACAAAAAATGTATAAATTTATTTATACCATTTATGTACAACTTTAAAATTATAAAAATATTATTTAGTGTGTTGAAAATCTATGTTTTGTGGATTTTCGTAATTCTTGATAAATAGCAAGGCAGCATTTGATCAACGATAGACATAATAGTACTGCACGCCATCTGTATGCCAATAGCGTAATCATGAATTTACGCTGTCTATCAAACGTTTCATGCCGTTTTGTGTCGAAACAAATAAAATTGTCATTTTCATCTTCAAAAGTGTTTTGTAACTTGCGAGTTAAATAATGTTTCGTTAAAAAAAGTGCGGTGAAGTAAATTTGCCAGTCAGCTGATCGAGAAGAATCTCATCATTTTTTAAAAGACAACCAAAATAGCTAATACCTTCAAAATCTGTCATTACCTAATCTAAACCGATCTTAATATACGCTTAAAATATTCCATGCCTATCGATTTTTTTTATCGGATCAAAATATAAAATATATAAAATTAACATCCCAAACAAATATGTAAATACATAAATGTATATACAAATGTATATACATTTATTATTAATTAATCAAACACGCCATTCCTACAAAAAAACAACAACGAAAGAAATCATCCTCATTCAACACTACATCACCCTGTACAAACACGCGTCACCAATGACGTCTTTACTACCCTAGTTTCCCCTTAGGCGTGGCAACACTGCGCTCGCATATATAACGAAACACAGCTTATTCAACATCCCCTAAATCGAGCGCATTCCTACCCCCACCACCCGGGGGGTGTAGGAGGAGGAGGAGGACAGTGAGTGAGGATATTCCCACCACCACCACCGCACAAAGATGCTCCATGTCACGAGCTCGCTGGCTGCGAAAATTGTTATTCCATTCGGTCATTCCGCGATCGTCCGTTGTTCAAAACAGTCGCCTTTTTAACTTTAGGCAAAGCCACAATCTTTAAGCTATAGGAAAAGTTTTTGTTTTTGCTCAAGGAGAGGAATTAGAACATGTAGATATTATTTGTTCTATTTCAAAGAATTTTGGAGTTTTATGGGGAATTTTTCGTAGTTTCGAAAAAAAAAAAAACGTTGGCAATTTTTTTGGCGGAAACTTTTTTCGGGGCAATTTTTTTTTGTAAATTATTCTATCAGTAGTTCTAAATGAAGTGTAAGCTGAAAATAATCGATATTAAAGTACATGTCACACGACAACAAATATAAATGTCACTTGTGTCAATTGTCGATTAATTATTATTTCGTTTCGCGTTGCGTTTTTACGATTTTATAATTTAACATTATTATAAAATCGCAAGTTTATGATTTGAAAATTATAACGTCTTAGTTAAATTGATTGATTTTATGGGACGCGTGTATAGTTCAATTGAACTACTGACATTTTGAAACATTGTTGACAGCTTTGTATAAAAATTGTACTAAAGAGTAAAATGTGTATTGCAATTAATTGTTGATTTTAGGTATTTTTAAATTAATTTTAGGAGCTTACCGAGAGGATTCTACGCAAAGAAGTCGCACCACTTCTTGGTGTTAGGTCTAGCCAAGCCACAGGTGGAGGTTTTGTATCTTAATCAAATTTCTGCCTGTGACGGGTTCAAGATCTGACACCAATTATCTTCTCCAGAGATCCGGCCAACCCCTGCAAGAAAACTACATTAAAATTGTATAAAATTAATGTCGTATTTTTTTTATTAATTTATTATAGATTTATTATAATCAACCATGTCTAAAAGTCAAGAATGATACGTTGTGATAATTTTTTAATTCAAAATTGTGTTAGCAAATTTTTGGCTGAAAATTTTATTTTTTATAATCTAAATATTTGAGAAATTTTAGTATTAAACAGTTTTGATGAGATTGATGACTATCTAACTAGCTAAATTAAACCAGTTTTTCTTTTACCAACTATATTACAAAAACAAAATGTAACAAAAAATAACGCAAATCACTTTAAAAAAAATTTCTAAATATTTTAAATTGTATTTAAACAACTCGGCAAAAAAATGCCTTAAAACTTTTATTCCTATTTGCTTCAGAACGATCGAAAAAGGATTTCTAGGACTATTTTATAAAAAAAAATTAAGATTTTTTGGACAATTAGACAATTTAAAACTGGTGAATAAATGGTCGACTTTTGATAATAAGATCAAATCCTTACGATTTTTTTTTTAAACAGCGAAAGAAGGTCATTGATTATAATTCATAGTTTTGATTTTCGAATATTTTAATGATTTAAAATATTCTAAGTTACAAAGAGGAATACAAATATGACTATATAATTATGAAAGTATATAAAATTATGATTATTTGGAATTGCGCGCAAGATACAGACGCACCCCGAATTACGCGGCATAGTTTTTGTTAATACATAACACTCGACGTTATTATTTGGTTTTTTTTAGTATCATTTTTTGTAAAATAAGAAGAATTTTTTTAATAATTTTTGTTTGCTTATATACTAATATTTATGTCAATTTTAATAATTCAATATGTTCATTCAACAGAATGTTAAAAATTTATTTATTAGTTCATTTTTAATAAGTTAAAAAGTCGATTTTTATTAATTAAAGGCACCAAAATGGTACCTTTAATAAAAATTTAATAAAAAATATATATTTTTATTAATAATATACGAAATTTGAATTTTCCACAAAATTATCTACTTTTTTTTTTAATATGCTGCAGGTTAAAAAATAAGTAAATAACAAAACAAAAATTGTATTTTTACATATTGTAGAAATTCTGAATGGTATTTTCAATAAATATCAATCAGTAACATACAATTTAAAAAATGTCAATTAAACGATTAATTTAACAAAAACTATTTTTTTTTATTAAAGAACACTCGTTTAATTCTCTTTCATTTTTAATGTAACAAATTAAAGATATACAAAAATATAGTCAGAAATACTAAATGCAATGAAAATTCAAAAATCGTAATGATTAAAAAAAATGTTTCATTTTCAATATATTTTATGAACTTTAAGTACAAATTTAATAGCAAACATTTTTTTCTTCTTATTAATAAATTATCTCTCTAGTGCCATTTTAATTACCCAAATGCAAATATATTTTTTCTTAAAATAATTTTTAATGAAAAAAATTTCTTAAAAATTTGTAATATATACAATCAGGCTAATGTTCGGAACACGCTGTATATAATATTGGTATCTATTGCAACACTCAATTACGAGATATGGATTATATTAGCCACTAGAAGAGCTTAAGGGTGGGGGATGTTATTTATATGCGGATGGCATCCTTTGAAGAGATCAGTTCTACCCTTATTATATACCGACGTACGTCAGGTGTCCTGAAATGACACTTGAAATAGCATTGAGTGTTTCAATTTTTCATTCAATGACAATTTGCCTTTTCGTAACAAAACAATTTTTTGTTCAAGTTGAAAATTGCTGATTTTTAAGCGGAATAAAAAGGTACTGACATTTTTTTTAAATATTGTTAGTACGGCACTGTAGTTAGAAATTTTTGTTGGAAAAAAAAAATAAAACTTAATTGTTGTATGTTGGAAAATAATTTTTTTTTTTAATTTGAAATTACAAATTTTCAATTGAAAAAATTGTAAATATAAACGATATTTAATATTGCAAAATGTATATAAAATTTGTACCATTTTTTTTCTCAGATCAGAAGAAAAAAATATGTGTATAACTCAACACAACAATATTTCGAGCTTATTACGCACTCTCTTACGTTCGTATTGCAATTTTCGTTTTTTTTTTTTTGTTAAATTGTACTCTGTACTTTATAAACACAAAAATCAACTCTGATTTATTAATTTTTTAATATAAAAATATATTTTTATAAAATAAAAATTTATTAAATAAAATATTCGTAAGCTTCAGTTGCAATAATGCACATATAACAAAAAAAATCAAAAAACAATCGCGATTATTGTACAAAAACACACGCAAATTGTAAGTAAAGTCAGTATATGCGCATTTCGATCGTTAAACTCGCACAATCATTAGCAGAACAATTAAATTAAAAACCAATCCACATTATTATAGAAAAAAGAACACCAAAAAAATTATAAAACAAAGAAGCATTTACAAGTTATATGCGCATTTCGTTCGATAAACTCTCGCCATCGGTAACAGAACAATAAAATTCAAAGAACTCAAAATCAAAATTGACTATACATTACTATACAAAAAACCCAAAAATTGTAAGAAAGTATTCCTATGTTATATGCGCATTTCGATAGTTAAACATTCGTCATTAGTAGTAGTAGGGATAAATATTTTTTTTCTACTTGTGAGAGATTTGATTCAAATTTCAGCTTAATTAAGAGAAAATTGGGTTAAGTATTGTGAAGTAATTATTATATAACGAACTTTCGTTAATTACTTAATAATTATTACTTAATATTACTAAATAATTCCTTAATTATTTTTATAACATAATATTATTAAAAAAAATTGTTTTATTTTTTTTCAGACAAAGAATTTTTTGTTTTTTTACTTTTGTACAATTTTGTACATTTCCGTAAGGTAAGAGTTCTACATATATAAAATCGTTATGCTACTGATGATGGGAGTATAGCCTTCGAAAAGCGCATCTATCTAATAAATGCAATTTAAAAAATCTACGTGCAATAATAGACTTTTTACATAAATTGAGCTTGCAAGATTGAATAAAAACGTTTCCAAATTGACGAATTTAGAAGTATACTTTCGGCAGTAAAATTGCGTTAACGGTAATAACGTGAAACGTTAACGTAGAATGTTGAGGCGGTTATATTTCGTCATTGCGTGTTCTTTGTCCTCGCTATAAATATATCATATTACCACTTTATTTAGATCTGGTGTAATACCGCCTAAATACAATAATAAGAGGTTGCGAAGAGTCCGCTCTGTCATTACAGTTTTGAAGAATATTCTAACAGGACATTAAATAGGCATTCGAGCAAACGACATTTGCTCGAAAATACAGCGTACATGGACGAATCGGATATGAAAACTAAAACTATCCATCGATAAAGGACGTATTAAATATGTACACGCTTATAAATATGCATGTAATTGTTGTAAATAAGTTCTGTAATTTTATATTTCCGCGATCTATTTAGTTTGGTTTAAAAGGAAAATTAATTAAAAGCTCATTTCACCCCGTGTATATAAAGGCATCTTCTATTGGTTCAGGTAATCGGTATTTAAATGCTTTTAATTGCCGCCCCCCCCAAGACCTAAATAACGTGAACTAGAAGACATAATGTCCTCTAATGATGAGAGCTTTACAGGGTTGACACCTCAAAAGAAAATATATATTTTTATCGATAAAATAAAATATTTCCTTTTATTCAAAATGAATTAAAAAATCGATTTTTGCATTTGGTCGTCTGATAAATTAATATTGTTGGCAACCCTAAAAGAAACACATAATAGTGTGGTTTTCCAGTGGCGTAGCCAAACAATATTTATTTTTACACATATTAATAATTGATTTCTTCTAAAAAAACGAATGCAAATAAAATGTAAGCGTAAAATTAAATGGGGGTCGTTAAAATTCCCCCCTTAACAAGTCCCATAGCTACGCCTATGTGTATTACAGTTCCCTACACTGTTATGTGGCATCTGCCTTGCTTATAAAATGCTTTATTCATTATACCAGAGTACAGTCGCCGCAGAGAACGGATAATTATAAGTTTTCTTCCCTGGGAACTATGCAGAATGCCCGGTTAATAATTCATGACAGCCGGCCGTCTCAAAACAACAGAGATCCACCACCGCTGATGTGTCCATAATTCCAATATCAATATATGCACGGACACGCGATGCGTATTAATATATTATACAATTCCATAATCTATACAGATGCGCACTGTTGAAAAATAAATATAGACAACTAAAACTACACGATAAAAACCTAGGATTGCCCTAAAAAAAATTCAATTGATTTAAATATTCTCGCTACATATTTGATAAAATATTGAATTAAGTTTAAATATTTTTAAATATCCAAGTGTCAATGTAAGTCTTAATAGGAGGTATTAAACACCTTACCTAGGACCATGCGTCAGCTGACTTTGATGCATCGAAAATCTGGCAATCTGGATACCCCTTGGGAGTAGGCAACTTCGTAAACGCATCTGTATCGCGCGATAAATGTAATAAATCATTATCCCCAGTCATCTATTCTCAGCCAGAATCGTACCGAAGCAACGATATGGTACCCATAGGTCCAGGCGTTAGTTCACGGTACCACATTCACAATACTTCGGCATAAAAGAACCTCGAAATTTACAACTGGCAATCTGGATACCCCTCCAGCATAGGCAACTTCGTAAACACATCTGTATCGCGCGAAACATGCAATAAATCATTATCCCTAGTTAGTTATTCTCAGCCAGAATCGTTCAGTACTATTTGCCTATCGATGCATTATATCGGGGCTAAATTAATCTGAACGTACAATTATGTAGTGTAAGCCTACTTTTGGAAATTGAAAATCCGGAATGTCGACATAACCTTATTTGTAAAGATTTCTTTTCGAAACTTCAAAGGGTGATAAGTCTATGTATGCCCGTGCTTACCATGGTGTGATTGTCGTTTGTGTCTTTTCCAGGTGTTCACGTTTCATCAGTTCCAAGAGCGTAAATCGAAAATGCACCAGCAACACGACAGTACCGAATCTCACTGCAGCTGCTGGACGCTGCACAAGATTAGAATTACTTAGACTCTTGTGCGTGTGACAGCGGCTATTGTGGGCTTTCTTTCACACCGCCGAGATAATATCGTTGAACAACTTTACATTATAAGTTTCGTCGTTAATCAGCACTTATTTTGCGAACTCATGCAACAGCTGATATATTTTATCTACTTTGAAGTTTGAAATATTTTCGGTTCGCTTCGCCACCGCTCGGCAAGATCGCGTGAAACAAAAGGCGAACCATATAAAATTGGAAAATACATTAAATAGCTGGCAAATAAATAATATTTGAATTAAATATAACATTATAAGTAATTTGTTGTTAATCGGTACTAACTTGCGAACTCAGCTCTTGCTGATGTATTGTATCTTTAAAGTTTGAAAAGTTCTCGTTTCGCTTCGGCACTGCTCGGCAAAATCGCGTGAAACAAAAAGGCAATTGGTATAAATTGGAAAATACGTTAAATAGCTCGCAAATAAATAATATTTAAATTAAAATACAAAATCATTTGTGCAATATTCGTTATTACATCGAAGAATTATATATAGAATTTAATTGTTTATTATATTTTATATATAATTTAAATATATAGGTATTGATCGTTCCTACAAGCGCCATCTGCACGAGGATACATGAACTAGCCAACTGACATATCATGACATCTAAACACATGATAACTCTACCTCATATGTTTTGTGCTTATCACATGTTTACATTTTTTTCTATTTAGGTTGTTGTAATGGGTAACATTCGAATTATCAGGAAAATAATATCAAATTGCGATCCAATATGCATTTTTGGCAATTTACATTATTGCTACTAAGTATCATCGCCCGTATAAACGCATACACTCATTGGGTTGTGGAGGAAAATGGCAAAATCCAAACTAAAGTGAGCGAACTCGAATTTCATTTACAAAAAACACGCACACGCGTATTAATTCATATTCGTTTTAATACGCCGATGTGGTTAATTTCCTGGCAAATACTCGCATCTTTTTATTTTGCCACCAAAAAACCAATGCATTTCTGTAGGTGGATACGCCGTTCCGTTTATCCCGCCACCAGGATCTTATATCCCTGCTCGACCAAGAGCACCGCCACCGAGAAATCACCGTTCTATTCGACGATCTCATCGAGCGGCAGAAACAAATCGATCTGAAGACGACAAACTTAATCGGACCGTCCGACATTGAGAGCTGGTTCTTCTCGCAGCACGCAGAGTGCCAATTGTCGACGGCACTGCGCTTGGGCAACATGGATTTCTATTCGTACGTTGCCGTGGCAAATGGGAGCGCATTTAAGGTCGATTTAGAAGGTGACGTGGGAAGAATGGTGGAGGATGTGCGGGAAAAGGTGGATTGCCGGAAGTTTGCTTCGTTGGATTTCTCCATGCTGGCTTATGAGCATATGCCCAGTATGATTAAGAGGCGCGAATTTAAGGTGGGTGATGTGTGACAAGATATTTTTTTTGTATTTTTTATTTTTAAATTTATACGTATTTATACGAACGAAAACGTTGATGTGTTAAATATGTACATTATTGCCAAATGTTGGTAAAAAATATATATGCTTTTAGGGAAGAGAAATAAAAAATACAATTGAAAAAAATATCACTACGGTGTTAAATAATAGTATACAGTATCACCCAAATACCGTAACTTAAAGCATTAAGTAGCTAGATGTACATTTCGAAGGCTATGCCCCTATCATCAGTAGCACAAGATGAAAACTAATTAAAATTGGTCTAATTGGTCATCGAGTTAATTATAATTAGGGTTTTTACGGTAAAAAAAAGATGTAAAAAGAATTTAATTGTCTAGGCTTTAAAATTAGATTTATTTATTATAAATAATAAACAAACGAATTCGAACTTTGCTAATCATATTTTAGAATCTCGCCATAATTTTCCTAGTATATATATTTTAACAAAGTTCAAAGTTTGTGAATTAAATCAATTAAATTAAATTTGCTAAATCTCTAGAAATTCACAAACATCATAAAAACCCAATTATACATTACTCAATGACCAATAGACCTAATCTCCTCCAGTTAAATTAATTAACACTGAGTTATCTTTGTTAAAAATTAATTTTATTTTTTACAAGTTAGAAATTATGACTTATTAGTTTGAAGGGACATTAACCGCAGTCTTTTCTTCATTGCACTAAATTGCATTTTTACATGTTATTATATATTTAGATAAAGGTAGTTAGATATTGTGTTATTTTATATATGTATAATGTGCAGTAAAATAATGTATCTCCCCCATTATTCGATATTATCTGCAGGTAGATTGTTTATATATAAATCGTTTTTCATTTTTCAATAACGCTTAATAAGCGAAACTATAGTCGAATAAAACCTCATTTTTAACCGCGATATAAAACATTGTAGTTTTTATTTCTGTTTCCACATATGCTTCGGTCGTAACATACGGTTAATTAAAAGGTTGCACCATCGAAAGACCAACAGGCATTAAAGAGCGTAATGCCTGTAAAGACGCTCGACGAATTTAACGATAAAATAATAGTCGGTTTGCATAAAAACGCGTCTTCTTGGATCCATTACAATTGGGGCGTTTTATATTGGTGGATGAATGGAAATGGGCACATGGCGTTGGAATGCGCTAGAAGGGCCCTTTATTACGTCCCACGGTATTAAAAATATATACAAAAAAAAGGTACCGCGATATATTCCACTAATGTTTCAGCCGATACAAACACATTCCTCTTCTGAATCTGGGCGGCCTTCTTCATCAGGGCCGTGCGGATAAAGAGGCCATCATTTTATTGCACGCCGCCTTAGATCACGTCGATCCCGAGCGTATTCTTCGTCTGGACAGGGACGAGACGTGTCCATCGATAGCGCTGACGCTGGCACACGTCTATGCGGCCAGAGCTGAGTTTAACACAAGCGCGACGTATTTGGAAGGGTACCTGAGAGCCCGCCCGCAAGACGAAGACGCGATATCGTTCCGAGCCGCACTCACGTGCAACAACCGACTGCAAAACCATTTGGAATCGTTGCAAATGTAAGAATGAATTTCGCGCTCGATTGTACTTTTGTATCGCTGAATATTCGCAATATTAATGTTGGCAAACACGAATAGATTTCTCATTCGTATCGTAACAGTTCGCTGCAGGACCTACTGAACGATCTGCACAATTACCACGCGACGCAGCAAGCGTGGCTGCGTCTGCACGAGCGCAGCAGCTGGGAACAAGCACCCGGTCCTGATGTACTCGACCCCCGCACATCCGCCGCCGCCACTCTAGCCCAGATGCAAACGAAACCGTTCTTCCTATCGGACACGCAACTAATGCACGTCGCCACACAGCACTGTATACTGAACCGGGCGGAGGGTGGAGGTGGTGGGGGGGTTATTGTCGGCCCGGGTGGGGACGTGAGTTTCGACGTTGTGGATGGGATGAAGTACGGCAATGGTGGGGAGTACTTTAATCAGTTGGTGAAGCTGGCGGAGGAGCAGATGGAGAAGATCGAGCACATGTTGAGTATGACGCTCGTGGG